>OY796678.1:33520638-34139965 GCA_963680715.1 Tetragnatha montana
CAATGCTAATTTATATAGGTCAGGTACCTAATATAAACTTATGTAACAAAGCTTAAGCTCCTAAGAGTAAAACCATCGTTTTTATAAATTTATTCTTCATAGAGCACCTTTCATTATTTTCTACATCAATGTTTTTGTTTTTTTCGCTCCAAGAGAGCAGCTGATTTTGCTCGTTGCTTCTTTTTGCCCCTCACTTTTCTCTTCATAGTTTGTTTTGAGCCATTTTTACAGCATAGGTTTTCATTTCAATTTATTCATATTAATCTAGTATCTATCAATAAATTAGAATGTCCTTATTTTTAATTTGATCTTAAATAATGCAAAATTAAAATGTTGCAAAGGACTCATACATATAAGGTATAGGGAGAAAGAAAACCCTACAATTCACTGATTAAAATGACAGCACATGTAAAATCAATTCAATTCCCAGAATAATACCCCAAAATTCATTACTCGATGATAGTTTGTAAAATAAATTGTTCATCATAAACGATAGAAACACGTTGATTAAGGTTTTTGCCTTTGAGTTTAATAATTTTTAACACCTCAGTAAAAGTACTAATTACTAGTTAAATGTATTGGTATAAGCCAGTTTATAAATGTATCATCAAGTTACATACACTCAGCAATTAATTTAATTTGATATATAATAGTTATACGATTGTATTAAACATAGCAGTATTTTTATTTCAGTCGAACGGCCAGCGTAAGGCATTGCCATGTGTTTTTATTTACTAAACAAACTCGTTACGAGTGATGTGATTCTCTCTAGCCAATCAGAGAAGACCTTTTCAGCGCGAAACACCTTCGCCAAGCAATCGCCAAGGCCAGCATCGGACTCACTTAATCCGAGTAGTACTATGAATACGGATCCACTGCTGACACGGTGCTATCACGACCTCGCGTAATACTAGTGTTGAATGAGTCTGATGTTCACTCGGATGCAGTGAATACGGCCGTTAGAAATAGAGAAAAGGAATCCATTGTTAAGGTCTATTTTCGTGATTTCGTAGGGTGTACGTACACCTTAAAACTATATGTTTTGGCATTGTTTAAATTTTATTTTTTGATCTACTAGGGGGCCTGCCCCCTGCTCGCTATCGCTCACCAACCCCCGTAACTGCTTCGCAGTTCTTTTCAGATCGCTTCGCGATCTTAGCGAGCAGAGCTCGCTTGTTCATCTCAACAATCCAGCCTAACACTCTTCTCGACTTAATTAAGCCTCTTGTAATACCGAAAATACCTCTCTCTTGCTTATAAATAATTTAATTCGTATCATTCCCCTAAATTAACAACAAAAATGTTGCTGAAATACATTCCTTTTTTAGCTTATCAATAATTTAATCGAAATGTTAAGAAATATCCAGCAAGTCTACTAATAATCATCAACCATTTTGTAGAAAAAACATTGTTGAAAATAAAAGAAATTAGACTCATCATAAAACTCGCCTGTTTCTCTAGTGAACGGCAACAGAAAGAGAAGAAAAAATTAAAACTTTGAATCTTAATAACTCTAAAACTAATTAGAATTTTTTGAAAAACAAAACGCCAATATTTTTATAAAAAATAATTGTATGTGTGTTTAAAATATCATAGTTCTACTGTGATTAGTTTTTCTTTTATAGCGAAAAAACCGAAAACCCGTCAAAAATTTCGAAACTTTAAAACTTAATTACTCCAAAACTAATTCGAAAAAAGGGCGACGAGGTGCAAAACTTCACATCTAAGAGAATGCGGCTGCAAAAAATCATATTTCTGCTGCGAATAGATTTTGCTGGGGGCGAACTCGCAGCAGAAAAAAATAATTTTCGACTTTGACATTAAATAATTCCAGAACTAATTATCTCATTAATTAGCTATTGGAACGAAAAGGACCCTCATACATTTGTCTACAAATGGTCAAAATTTCAATAATTTCCGTTCTATAGTTTTTGCATAGTGACAATTCAAAATTGTCAAAGTGAAGATTTTCTGAAACAGCGGCGGCGGCGGCGGCGACTGTTACTTTTTTTTAATATAGAGAGAAACATTTTTCTGATAAATTTATTATTATTATTGGAGTGAAACCAATAATAATAATAATTATTATTTTAATCGAAACTAATAAAACTTCGTTCATGAGGGGGGTTTTGCCTCAAACTAGGCCCGATTTTTAAGATTTTACTTTTAATTTAATTATTAAACCAGGTTTTGACGATCAAGCGTAGGGGAGAGGGGGGCACCTTTCAACAGATTTCGGTTTTTATTTTTTGTGACCAAACGAATTGACGGATCATTAAACTTTAACTTACATATCCTACCATCTACCATGGACTTTCGGACACATTGTGTAATTTTACCCAAGTTCCGTGAGAAAATTAAAAGGTCCAAAATTGCGTTTTAAAAAAGGTTCTCGGGTGGGGCAGGTTTCAACACAGGCGGGGCACGTTTCAACAGTGGGTTAATTTTAAAATTTTAAAAGTTTCAGTTGATTTTAAGTTTATTAGATTGAAATATACATTATAACAAATACATTTCATTAATTTAGAGTAAAAAAAGTGAAATTTTTTGCAAATTTTGGAGTTTTTCTGTTGTTTTGTAGGTTATGAGTTTTTCCACACAACTAAGTGTGATGTTTCTTTATTGTTTAATTTAAAAGTTCTTTTGAGTTATATTCCGAAAATATATTGTTAATTCAACTGTTTTTCTTCAGAATTCACCAAAAATTTTATTTTTTTAATCGCTTTTAATTCATTTTAAATTTTTCTAATTACTATAGTCATCAAAGTGGTATATCTTAAATAATTTTATTTAAATCAATGCTGATAACTACTAAATGCATAAAATTGCTGTTGTGAATCGTATGGTAGCCTTACCGTTAAAAATTATATGTGTATTTAAGTAAATTATCTAAATCGATTTTCAGCTGTTTTTTCACTAAAAATAAATAGTTAACACTAATACAATGCTATTATTTCTTGAATAAGTTATTTAAGAGCGTTTACTTCAAGAAAAAGCATTGCGAAAGCACAATATGCTAAGCAAAACGAATTTTAGTGGTGTTGAAACCTGCCCCACCCTAAGTGTTGAAAGGTGCCCCACCTTCAGTCGTCACGGTTCAAGACCCCTCAAACGCTTTAGAATAAAGATATCGGTTTGAAAAAGGTATACATAGAAGCAGAAGACCTTATTTAATAACATATGTAAAAATCAATCACCTAAACTAATAAAAAGTTGGTAAAATCCGATTTTTTAAAAGAAATTCAAAATTTACTTTTGGACGTCAAAAACGACTCCACTCGATTACAAAAAAACTAAAAGGTGAAATGGTAGGAATACCACGGACAGATGTTGTTATGATAAGAAACATTACTTGTTACCAGGTGGCATTTAAATTAACCTCATAACAAACGAGAAAATGATTTTAATCGAAAACGAAACTGTTGAAAGGTGCCCCGCTCTCCCCTAATCATTAAATTCATAACGTGCATTTCTTTATTAAAGGATATTTTTGAATCCCAGGACTTGCCTATGGATTTTTTTAAATCAACCTTACGGATAGGAGAAAATAATCAGTGCCATATGGAAGATAATATTTTAATTATATTATACTTCTAATTTAGTGGTGATTAAATAAAAAGTGAATGTATAAGAAATTAGTTTTAAAATATGAAAATTGTTATTTAAAAATATTACCCTTCGGTTTATAAATATTAAGATAGGTTACTGCGAGCAAGTATGTGTAATATTCTCTTAAACTGGACCATGATAAGCGGTGCTTTCAATCTAATGTTTAAGATGTGTTTTCTCTTGATTAATAAGCGTCCTTTCAAAGAGAGTAGAGATAGATTGCTTTTCCCCCGAAAATATAGCAGGGTAAATACTATATGGCTAGAAGTCACCACAGAACGGGGATATTTATTGAAGTCATAATTCTTGTACTCGATAAATTTTGACCGCTGGCCAGTGCTTCATCTTCTTTGATTTGAAGTGTACTTGGGAAAAGTTTTACTGGATGGTCAATCATATCGTTTCAGCACAAATGTTAAAGTCGCGTTTAAGGGTTTTTTCACACAAAATTTGGAAAAGTTATAAAAATTTCCTTTCTACTTCTAAGAAATAAATAAGAAACATTAATTGACACCAGATGGCATTTCTCCTAACCGCATAACTAATGAGAAAAAGATTGTAATGCAAAACGAAACTGTTAAAACTGCCCAGCCCTCACCTAAAGCAAATTTTAGATTTTCAATATATGATCGTGTACGATTGCAAGATCGTTTTTAATGACCAAGTAGACAGGATCGACCTAAAAGTATCATAAAATTTTATTAAATATTTATTTTAAAACATTTAAAAGTAGTGGTGATTATTAATTTTCATCGGGCGTAGGAGATTCGGTATAAAATAATTCATACACTACTTCAATGGCAGATATGGAGATATCATGATGCAACGTAAAATCGATTATTTATAATAATCAGTGAAGATCACTTTAAAATAGATCAGAAATTTTGTATAGGTAATTTAAATATTTTTAGGTCTCTCGAGTAACACAGACTTCACGTATTTATGAGAGTATTATTTAAGATATCTTTGATTCAATTGAATTTTCTAGATTTATACCGTGTTAAAAGTGGGTGAAAAATTTATGTCTATAAAGACGAAAATCTGTACTAGTAACTTTTTTTCTAGACAGAAGAGGATGGAAATATTAACAATCGGGTAGTAATAAAAACGATTTTCTCCGATGAAACAGTCCGCCAGTTGCTGATCCTTGTTCTAGTGTTTTAATATTATCTTTTTAAATATGTTTATTTAAATGTATACATTTTAAGTGTTGGTTTTTAACATTCAAGTGTAAATTTTTACATTTAAGTGTATTTTTATTTTTTGTTTGTTTGTGCGAGTGGCCAGATGTTTATGTATTGTGTTCCTTTTTAGCCATCATATGTAACAACAACTTTTTCGAGAGCTATGAACGTCTTCATAATAACAGAGTTCATAATATCGAAAGCAGACTGTTCTAATAGGAAGGAGGAAGGAAACACCCAGTTCCGTCTGAGGAATCCCAAAGCCATCAGAAGGCGGAAAGAAGATAGTAACTCATCCCAAACCGGAGACAAAATATCAGTGAGGGAGACAAGAGAGTGGCTACGTTCCTGTTCCTGACTGTTGTGTTAATTGTCAATATACTATTCTTTGTCCGAAGGACAAGGTCAGCTCTTGAGAAGTTGCTTGACACGTGGCGGGGAGACAAGTTGTTCTTTATTCTCCGGTGCCTGAAATAATACCATCGGAAATGGATTTTTTATGAACCACGTTTGAAAACCACAGGTTTGTAAAAAATCTTTGTATATACTAGACTGCAACATTTCCTGACCCTATGACGTTCATACGCGGAAGAAAAACTATGTAAACAGAAAGCCTGTTGGGTTGCTACGAGGAATTTCGATGCAAATCGTGATAAAAAGACGTTATATATACATGGGGTTTAACAAACTAATCATATTTCTAAATTAAAGTTCTTAATTTCACTCAAAATTCAGACACCGCGCTGGAAACTACTTTCTTTGTTTTGTTTCTCCAGGTTAAAGTAACGTTGCAGTCTAGTATAGTCAGCATGAATTAGTGTGAATAATTTTTAGATTATTTCTGGTGTTGCTGGAATAGAGACATTTGATTGCTGGTTATGCGTCACTTCGTCCTCTTCTTTCTGTATTTTTTTAAATTGTTTGTGTTATTTATATGACTTTTTTGTTATGATGATGATGGTGAAGAGAAAGATATTTAAATTTTTCAAGTTTTTCTCTAGTTTATTTCTAATTAATTACTTTATTAGTTTAATAAAGTAAGTTATTAACTAGTTTATTACTTATTAGTAGATATTAACTAAAACTACTACTAATGATTATCTAATTATTAAAAGATATAAACTAAATATCTGTGTGACTTCTCTGATTCTGAAACCTATCCTTTCTGCTTATCCCCAGATATTATGATGGGTTTCTGTGAAAGAGTTTACTTTGATCTTATATATTTTTTTTTACTTTCTCAGAAGCTTTTTATGGTGATAAATGGGATATTAATTGGTGAATTAGGCGCTTCATTTCAGTACTTAAACCAAACTTTATAGTACAATGAAACATTTATAACAGGAATTCAAAACTTCATAAGTTTCTAATGTGAATTTTGAGTTGAGAGAAGAAAATATTATTTCAATATATTTAAAAGAAGTAAAATATCAAAAGAAAAATTCCTTTTTCGACTTTGTTTTGAAGAAAGTTTATTGTAAGTTAATTTATATGATTTTAAACGTAGAAAAATAAAATAGTCTTTATTTGTAATTGAATAGTTTTTCTATTGAACAATTTTTTTTAAAACTTGAAGCCACATTTGTTTATCAAACAATTCAGAATTTAAAAAACTAAAAATCCATCCTTAGAACTCCGTAATTTTCCTTTAATAATGCTTCAGTTCAAACTTAACACAAATACCAGTTACGTTTAAAATTTCATTAAATAAAAAGTTTAGTAAATATATTTTAATTTTCTATAAATTAAACACTTTTTTGGCCTCATCAATCATGCATTATGAAATGACAAATCTACCAATGTAATAAAATCACCCCTTGTAAAATATGTAGAAATTATTATCTTGCTTTTCTTTTGAAATAAATTATGAAAATCTAAATTCAATACATATTCTTTTGCTTTGTGACTCAGGTTTCTCCGTTCAAAGTTCTATCCGTATTATGCAAAGAAAACTTTTTATCTACAAACAGATTCGATCCTCACTTCTCATTTTTTCGGTAACCATAGTGACAACTGTTCTGTTTAGGGAGGAACCTAATACCCTCTCCCTCTGGAGATAGAAAAAGTGGGATATCGGATAAAGCGAAGCCTAAAAAAAAAAGGTACAATAACTTTAACACACAAAAAAAGATACCTCAGCTTCCAAAAACAAAAGACAACGTCGCGCAAAGAATAAAAATACCCTTTCAAATTTTTAATGAGCGATGTTCCGTCGTAAAAAAAAAACAGACCTGAAAAATCCCTTTAATAAAATCCCCTTTTGTCATTTGTGCGAGCAACATCATTTTGCCCAACATTGATTTTCTTCTGCTTGAACAGGCAAAAGAGGAGAACCATAAAGATGGAAGCGCATAGAGAGAGCATGGCCAAGCGAACCAAGCGAGAACGCGTGAAACCAAACCCAAGCAGCACCAAAACTCAAGATTTCGTTCACTTCTAGTTGCAGTAACATTAACTTATCATATTTGATATGAGCTGTACTACTAGGGAAAAACACTCGATCGCGTTGTGACCTGAAATGGCGATAAGCTCAACTTTTCATGGTGTTGAGGGGATTTAGAAGACGTCAAAGAAAAGCCCTTTTCGAGTGCAAATTTCACTTCACTCCAAAACATATCTAAAGTCAACCAAGGTTCAATTCCGTTAACTGTCCCTTAGTAAAGGTGCTATTTTAAAAAGAAAAGTATTCAAAATATTGCTAAGTTTTCAGGGTTTTCATTGACATAACTGCTATGTATTATTTTAATGATAATTCGATTTATTCGCAATTTTTATTCGCATATTTCTATTATTTAGCGTTTAAAACACCTTGGTTATATTCAGCGGGAGAGATAACGGAATTGAACCTTAACTAATCATTGAACCCAAATAAATAAGCGATGGTCGAGCCTCGATTATATCGGGATCAGGTCCCTTGCATTTCCCCCTGTATCAAATTTAATCCAATAATGCCCATTATCAATCGTACTATGTTAAAATCATTAAAAAACAACTTGTTTTCTTAAAATTTTTACCACCCTTTAAGTCACAAAACCGTACAATTAGCTTATAAACGATATAATTACTACCCTAACTCTGACTAAAAAGACGAATACAGAGTGGCTCTGGGGCACCCACTAGGTTAAACATGTATTGAATAAAATAGATCTTGAAAAAAATATTTCTAAAACTGTAAAAGGCTTTAATTTTTTATTTCATAGTCGGAATAGCATTATTATCTTTTAACATTCTGAAAGTCTGAATGTCGAAAGATATTTTTAAACTCCTTATACCACCTAGAAGTTAAATCTAAACACACACGTTCCCTCTACCTCAAAAGAATTTAATTCAAACGTTTGTCATTGTCAAAGGAAATCTTCAAATGCGTTGTAAAACATGTACTACTTTCCCCGCACTGATATTGGTTTTACGTCTCATGCTTCCTCTACTCCTTCCTATCTCTACGAGTGTTTGTAGCGGGAGCTGTAGTATTCTTTTTTCGGCCAAAAGCAAACAAATTTCAAATAATAATTCCATTGTTGGGGAGTTGAAGACGAAAGTGGTGAATTAGGTGTATTCAGCTAGGATTACAGATTGGAATCGATTCATCATTTGAATAGGTTGCCATGGTTACCAGTGCCTCGGCTCTTTTCATCTTTGGAAAATTGCCCCTACTCTTTCTAATTAACTTCTACCAGATGAACGGATGAACACCTGAGTGCACTGCAGATTGTAGTGAACGGTAGAACGCGTGAAAGGAACAAAGACTAATCACGGTCACCAGTAAATAAAACTTTTTTTATAAATTATAAAAAATTTTCCACATTAATATTGAAATAGCAAATGTTTTACATAACATTCTTGAAGAATCAGTGGTCTACTGGTTCAAGATTTTACATATTGTAGATGCTGAATGGGTAACCGTGGTGCTAAAAAATATTTTTGAATTTCGAAGATTATGTAACATAAATATCCTCGTAATTTTTGCTTTGATTGTTTAGAAATAGTTTTTGTTCCTCCTTATAAACTTCTCTAATATTCTTTAAAAATTACTTTAGTATCTTTAATAATAAGAAAAAGGTAGATGTATTAATTAAATATACTATAGCTGGAGCTATGGTATCTTTTCCCGTTTTTCTGTTAGATTAATGCTTTTAAAAAAGACCGAGTTGTAATTTAGATTTTTATTTCGTACAGAATTAATTTTTGTTTATTGTTTTCACAAAAAATCTTTGAAAATGCTTTTGTTATACAATTGGTTCACAAGTGGTACGAATACATGAAAATAATGCATGAAATAATGAATAATTTATGCATGAAAATAATTTTGAGCAAAATCCCGAAGTTCATCTGCTATGTATACTAATATCCATTAAAGTTATATGATCTCAAATGCATATTTATGCATTCATACAACCTACTAATCAAGGGGCATCAACGAGTCAAACCAAACTCTGGACAGAAAGATTTTCTGCGTGTAGTGGATAAAATTTGCCCCAAGAATTATAGCTCTACAACGAAGTGTTACGCCATATCCGATAAAAACTTGAGCGGACTTGTTGAAACGAACAGTATAATTTAAAAAATTATAATTAATATATTTCCTCATTAATTAGCATCCCTTTCTTAGAAACCTAAAGCGATCACATTTAGGATTCACGACCTTTACATTTGAGCTGATTATAGAATGAAAGTGGTATAAGACCACTAAGGGGCCGTTCAAATATTACGTAAGCACCTAAGGGGGAGGGGGTTTGACTTAGCTTATTTTTCCTGACAAGGGGGCAGTGTTATTCCTAGGATTTTTTTGGAGGAGTAAAAATACTCCTTGACTTTTTTAGGAGGAGTGAAATTCAATTATGAGAAGTAAATACCTAAATAGCATAAACTACATAGACAGACACACGAAAACCTTAATCAAACTCCCTAATCATCGGAACAATAAGGGAAAAATATATATATCCCTCCCCTAAAACGACCAAAAGTAGATCCAATCTTTCAAAATATTTTTCCAGTTACGTCATTATGCCCACAAACCATTTATATAAAGTTAAATTTCATACGTAATTGAAAAGTCTAATTGATTGGAATCACTGCAAAAAATATTTCGGTGAAGCGCGATGTTTTTTAAGCTAAACCTTTGTGAAAAATTCAAAGAGTGAAAATACTCCTGGCTAGTTTTTTTAAAGAGTATTTCCAACTTTCGAGGAGTGAAATACTCTCTCAGAGGAGTTAAAAATATCTGTGCAAGGGGGTATGAATGATGCTTACGTAAGATGCTAAAAGCACTGCATTTTCGAAAATCTCATGTTTCCTGCATAATAATTAATTTCAAAATGCAACCAAAAATAAATATTACAAATATTATGAGCGCGAGGGTTGCTGTTTGCTTATCCTTCCTGACAAGGGAGGAGGGGGGCCAAAAATGACTCAAAAACATGCTTACGTAATATTTGAACGGTCCCTAAACAAGTTTTGAGTAATAGAAGGTTTTCTGTATTGGTGCCTCTGTGTTGTTCCTATGGGGAAAACATTTTTAGGCAGCTTTTTATAGGCCACTTATTGATCTTTTGTTATGAGCGACTACCACACTAGGTAAAGGATCTTAAAAGAAATCTAAATTTATTGTTTTCTCAAATTTTGCATTTTTGGACTTATACCACTTTTACCTTGTGCTGTTCAATTGTTACCGTTCTGAGCTCTCAGAGAAAAACGGAAAGTAACTCGATCCACCATTTGAAGAGAACGTTTTTCTTCAATGCCAGGTCCCACGACTTGTATCCCGAACAATCTCCATCAGTGTGACTGTGGATAGAAACAGTCGAGCTTTTCAAGTCCATTTTTCTTATGACGCGCTCCAAGAACAAAGCACTTCACAAAACGCGGAGTGTTTTTTTGTGACGCATTGATATCAGATTTTGTATCTTTTGAGAAAGCGTATTTATTTAATAGCTCAGTTCCGTGGCATTGGAATAATGGGTATTGAGGCCATTCATCTCTTCAGAAAGAATAGCGGCCTTGAACCATCCACTAGAGCAATGGTTCACTAGGACTCACTAACTCGGAACTTTTCTATGGTAAATCGATTACAAAACATAGGGTTCAGTCACCACTATATTATTATCAAAAACATCAGATAGTATATATTGATAATGTACTAATGAATGCAGTCCCTACAAATTAATAACAAACATTATTTCGTTTAGTCTCACCTGACAGTAACACTTTAAAAGTGTTTTCAGGGACCACCGGTTTAGAACTACTGCACTGTTTAAATTGTATAATAGAAATTAAGTACTACTTCTGAACTTCCCTAAGATGTAAAACATATTTTTATATCTATCTTGGTTAGTTTCCCTACCCTACTATCTAAAAGGAAGATAGTGCAAGAAAAGTATCAAGCGAACAGGATAAAATCACACTTTTAAAACTGAAATCCATTCCATTTTGAAGGGAGTTTTAAGATTTTTCTTAGCAATGTTTTAAAATTTATTAGAAGTTTAAAACTGTGGAAAACAATTAACTTTGCAAAATGTTATGATTGGTGCTGAATAAATAACTTTAAAAGAATGCACATTTTTTTAAAGACCATATCACATAAAAAATGAACAAAATAATCATATGTGGATGTTTTGAGATCTTTTGAATGAAAGGAAATAGCTTTTAACTCTTTTTTTAAATCTTGCGTACGAAATCGGGATGTTATCAGCCTTATAATTGGATTAAAGAACGTGCTACGCCTTCATTTGTTTATTTTAAAATGAATCTATCTTAGTAAATTGTTTATATTTTTGACACGATATCAAGATCTTGAGCAAGACTCTTTATCTCTCGACCAAACGCGTAATTCCCTTAAATATTCCCAGCGTAAAATTTTACTTCAGAATACTCTGAGATAGTTTTAAAGGAAAGTGTAAGTGAATTTGAAAAAGAAGACGCTGAGTTTAATTTTGAAAGCCCTTCGTTATTGTTACAAGGGCTTTATGATTTTATTGTTAATTTAGTTGCAGTAAATAATACACAAGCTTTCAAGCACCGGACTATGTTATTCTGGTTGTTTCAAAAAGTCCGCCCAAAAAGAAAGATTACTTGAGAGGAATAACATAAAAAATGCTCAAAGAACTGTACGTATTTCGACAATTTTTTAGCGTAAATTGTAAATAATTTCTGATTTCATTCCACAATACACGCATGCATGACCAATTATATTTCCAGCATCTTATTCAAAGAAAAAGTATCTTAGATCTCGCCGCAAATGCCCTTCTTGTGTGAATTACTAACTGAAAATACAGGCCACTTATTTATAACAATAGATAGGTCCCCACATTTTGGGCTATAGCATCCTTTTTTAATGTAACCCCTTGGTCCTGGGACGCAGAGAAAGCTTCATACAACCACCCAAAACCTAAAATATTAAGCCTCCTCATATTTTAGCAATGTATTATATATCTATCTAGGACTGGACTGTGGATTTAACACCAAAATGAGTTATCGGGCAAAAGTACCTGTCGGGAAAATAAGCTGTGGGGCAAAAGGTGTCGGGAATTTGAGTTGTCAGGCAAAGGAGTGTTGGGAAAATGAACGTATCGCGTAAATAATTTTTGTTAATAACATGTAATTAAATGTATAGCCATTAAATATCTTAAACTCATGAGTATAATGCATTCCCGTGTGCCCAACCACCAGGCCCGTGCTGGCTAGGGGGACGTGTATATTTTGGGATTTTTTGTATTTCGACTGGTGAGCTTTAAGTTAAATATGTCTGGAGAAACCCTGAATTACAGCAATAATTCAGTTAGATTTAGGTGGGTATCAGGAGACTATTCACCAGTCGAAATATAAAAAATCCCAAAATATACACGTCCCCCTAGACAGCACGGGCCTGCCAACCACGGCTTACTAGATACTTTGATACTTATACAGGCTAGCCTAGTTTTAAACAATGAAAACCATTTGACAACTTTTCCCGCTTGGAGCGCTACAAGACCTACCTATATCAGCCACCGCCTTCAACACTGTGGATATGCTTTGCCAGTTGGTCCAGTATTGCCATCTGTATTTGCAATGATTTCCGTACTCGGCTAGCCTGTATAAGTATCTAGTAAGCCGTGTGCCCAACACTAACACTCCATCTAGAGTGCCTATCTAGGCACTCTAACTCCATCTACTACAAACCGAAACGCAAAAAAAAAACTACATTTTCATGGTACATTAAAGACGCAAATAAGAAACAATATTTATCTCTAAATAAATCGCAGAAAAATTAGTGGGAATTCAAAGTATATGTGTAACAATTTTGGTAACATGTATCATTTCAATCATGGACAGTCACCAAGACTTAATTCAAAATATTCTATCTTAAAAAACCACCAAGGAGGAAATAAACACTTCATCGCAGCCTCAATCCTCGTAAGGTAAAAACGACAGATATATCAATTAAAGCATGAGTCACCGCGAAAAGTTATCCAATTTCGGCCACAGAAGGTTGATTTTTTTTTGTCTCTTTCCCCATGAGATTTGTCTATTCATTCATTGCCATCGTTGTTTGTTTCTTCTTAACGCTTTTTTTATTATTGTGTGCACTGCGGTTAAGACACCATATGGTCAGAAAAAAAAACTGGTCTTTTTTTTTTTTTTGAGAAAGTAAAATAAACTCGTGTTGAAAAGAGGATGAACGTTTTGGAGTTTTTCGTGGTCTTCAGAGAGGCCTGTTTTCTGTTAGAATCCAGAAATAAAAACTAAATGAAGGTAATGAAAATATTTTTTTTGTTGGAACTGCAGTCAGTGGATAATAATTAACTGAAGGTTCAAAGAAATATGTCGTCGGGAAGAGAATTTAATTAATTTTCTTATTCGCTTTTTTTTTGTTGCAGTTCTTTGACCTTTTTAGTCTTATCCTGTTACACTAAAAAGGTTTAGGAGAAGCGTGAATATGGTTATATCATATCGATTCGATATGTTTGTCACATTAAGAGGTTAAAATATCCATTGCGGGTGCATGCGTGCACTGTGCAGTGAAATAATAATACTTTTTTTAAAAAAAATCTGATTATGACATAAATTGTTTTGAAAAATACAAATCTCTGGAAGCACAATGTTCGGCATTTTTTTAAGTACTGTGAATGCAAGGAATCTTTCTGTACAGATTATGGGCGGACTTATTGAAACACTCTGTATATTTTGGGAATATGATGAGACAAGAATTTTTCAAATTAAGTAGGTGCAATTAAAAGGTTAAACAAAGGTTACACATGCAGTTGGGATATGCCAAAAATAAATCAGAATAATTTCGATTTCACAAAGTTAGGTGCAGCGATCTGAATGAAAATACCTATGTTTTATTAATACGATTATTTCATAAAATACACGTCACTCAAAATAATTCTCTCTACAGGAATAATGTTTTGTTTGGTGTAAAAATTTTATTCATAGTTGTTTATTTATTTTTTTCAATTAATATCTAAATTTTAAAAAGTGGATTTTTAAAAATTTCTTAACACAATGTAAGCTTTTTTAAATTATAATTTAACCCCGGAAAATATCCCGATGCCTTCATTTATAAGGCTCCAATAACTCATGCGGTGTTTGACTGTTTTCTGATATTAACTCGTTGAAATAGTAACTTGAATTCGAGTTGTTTTAAAAAATTTTTAGTTAGACAAGACAATAAGTTTCACCATGTAGTTTCTTCAGGTATGACACTTTGAGCTACTTGTTTTACTTGATACTTGAGCTAGTACTTGTTATTTATAAAAATAAGAACTCGTGTATACAAATACGTCAATGGATTACGACTTCGCAACTAACCCAGTTTATTAATATATATGTTAATCTTATTAGTAAATAAACTGGTGAAAAATTTTAATATTTGAAAATGTGGTATTGAAACCAGCGAATAATTAGAAATAAATTATCTTTGAGGACTTAGGACAGATACATAAAAACATGTTTATCGGGAAAAAATATGAAAAAAACTGTTGTTTAAAATATAAAAGGAAAAACTTAAATGTTTCTGTGGCAAAATTAAACTTTAGCATTAAATGCGGGAAATAATTCAAGAAATGACTGTTTTCTTGTCACAGCCAATAGTAAATGTAAAGCACTTACATTCAATTGATATAAAGCTGACTAACACTCAATTTAGTTCAAATGAAAAACTAATTTGGTTTGAAATAAAATAACGTATGTGTACGTATATATGTTACGGGCGATGTGATAAATCTGGAATTGCACGCCTCACGTATTCGGACATTATTAATAATGCCCGTTTAACCAATTTTTCCGTAATATATATGTTATGGGCAAAGTGATTAATCGGGCATTATTAATAATGCCCGAAGTGGAGGCGGGCAAAGTGATAAATTTCATTCATAAATTCCACTGAATTTATCACATTGCCGGGCATTATTAATAATGCCCGGATTTATCACATTGTCCGTAACGCATACATTAATGTTCATTTCACTTTAAATTTGGTATTTATTTGCATTTTACTGAGTATTTTTTAAAATTAAAGTGCTTTAATTGTTCTTCTGTAAACAATCCCCCTTTTCGGAAAAATAAGTAAACAGAGAGTCCTTATGTGCATTATTTGAACGGCCACGTATTTACTATGCAAAAAATTATCAAGCTTTTACAAAGTTAGTTTTTGCCTCAGTTGGTGTATGGAGCTACATCTCTTTCCCTACATGTTTCTTTCTAACCATCAAAAAATTGAATATTTCTGCCATTGGAAAATCGATCCGTGAAGAAAAAAAAATAGGTGAACTCTCAAAATTAAAACTGCATTCCATTAAACTACTTTCCATTTTATTTGCCTTGGGGTGTTGGAAAAATTGAGCTTTTTTAGGAACTTCGCTTAACAACTGAACTGGGAAGGGAAACTTTTCGTTCTTTTTTCTTCGGTTCTGTTCGATTGCAAGAGATAAGATATGAACAGTTCATAATGAGAGCACCCTAATTCAAAAATTACAAAATTTAAGATGTAATAGATATTTGGGTTTCTTTTTACATCCTTCATTTAGTGAGAATTTGTCCAAGCCAAAAATTCCGCTATTGGCCTGTATGAACAGCTAAATTAAAATAGATGACTATAAAATAAAGTCATTTTTTTATTTTTGGTCTTTATTCCGTTTTAAAAACTGGCCATTCAATTACCATGTTTATGTTTCTTTATAAATACGATGTAAAAATTTTGTCTTTTGCGAATAGATTGTCTTTAAAATGTGGCAATAATAACTTTTAAGTTTCGCATTTTTACTGTCCGATTTTGAAAAAGATGGTGATGGAAAATCTCATCTGATTCATTCATAAAAAAAATAACATCCTCACGAAATTTGTTAAAGGAAAAGCTTAAATAGCCGAATAAGAACACCAACTCAGAGGCATCCTACTAAAATACATGCCAGACTTCAAATTAGATTAAAATGTAAAATAATCTCCAGAATAAAATTCAAAATTAACTTAAATCCTAGATAAACTTTCCATTAAAAAACACTGTGATAGTCCACTGGACTATACGGAGGCAGCTGGACTAAGCCCAGCCCTTTCCCTTTTTGGAATGGAAAGCTTTCTGGATTTAAATTTTTCGAATATTTGGTATGCCTAGATCTAGAAATTGTGAATTAAGTTCATTTATATCAAAATTAAGCCTAATTGACATTTTTTTTAGATAAAATGTTCTCAGTTTTTATTCTATCATGTACTATACACAACAACACCCTCCCCTCTAAAAAAGAACAAGCCCCTTTACCAGAACACCCCCTAATATCTCTCTCTTCATCACTCTCTGTAGTCAATTCCCCATAAAACTACCCTGCGATACTCCCGGCAAAGTGATGTATGGGCCGGATTAAATTAGGCTTACATAACTCGAGGCCCCGGGCGAGGGTGCATTAGAAGGGGGGAAATCGAATCATAACACATCGGGGCGACCCCCAACCCCTCGACGACCCCATTTTGTCCTAGGAGGGGTGGATGTGCTTGTTGGTATTGATAGGTATTGATAAAACTAAGGAGAGAAGTTGTGACTGACACTCACCACTTTGATAGTTAATTAAAGTAACTGACGGTATAAATATATATCATAGCATCAAATGTCAGATTTTCGGTTAGAGCTGTTGCATTTCATTAATGTGATCATTTTGGTAGTAGGGAAAATCATTGAATTTAAATTGACGCTATAGGTGCATCATAACTAAGGTAAGACAATTTTACTTACTTTTCCGCAGACACCAGAAGTGAGGGAAAATCTTGTATTCATTTTAAATTCTTTCATCTTAAATTAAGAACATTTTCTTTTCATGGTTTTAGAGACAAAATAGTATGGTTTTAGAGACAAAAAATCGCTACATCTCTGCAAAATATTTCCTTTTCTTTACATCATAAAATGTCTACTGAACATTTTTAACCATCCAATCGCAAGGTTTTTTATGAGTTTACGACAATTATTAAACAAGCAATTGCCATTAAAATCAATAAAAAAACAGCTTTTCCTTTGAATGTGAATCAGTGTTAAGTTCCAATACTTAGCAAGATTTTATTTTCCAATACCTATTATATTTTCCTATAAAAAAAAACAAGTGATTCAGTTTATGCTGGTCCTGTGGTTTCTAAAAGGCTGGTAAACAAACAAGCGTCAGCCGGTTGCTAGGTGTTCTAATAAAGTAAAGAATGTTTATATGATTGAAAAAGTCAGAAAATAACATTTAAAAACTGAACAGAAACCTCGAACAGGTCACTAGGAGTCGACAAAACATTTTCCTCTATAGGTGTGAACTCAATTCCTTTCTAAATCCCCTATTGACGCGCCATAAATCTGAGTTGGCACCAACAAATGACACCACCGTCCTCCGAAAACGTTCCACCCACCCTCGAAACGAAGGTCAGGGGTCGGGGCTTGTTGCTCCGGAGATTGATGCATTCCTGACGAGCGGGATCAGCTGCTAAAAACAGGCCCCCTGCCCCCCGAAAGGCCTCCGAGAGGCCCGCCGCAGACGTCTCGTCGCCCCCGCAGAGGTCTGTTGCTCCCTCCGGAGTTCCTGTTTTCGCCAGAGTTGAGTGAGTTCCTCGGATTCTTTTTTTTGTGTGTTTGTGGGGTGATTTGTTTTGCTTGAGTGATGGGAGTGAAGAGGTTTTGTGTGCGGGGACTAATGAACCCCTGAAGAAAGCAGATGTACCGATTTGTGCTCGTGTATTGTAGCTCTCTTATGTGAACATACGAAATTTGCTAAAAACCTGATCCTCCCCTCCGAAAAAAAGTTATAATACATTTTTTATACTGAATTCAATGGATGTTTTGATCATGAGGGGATTCTAGTGGGTCATGGGGGGATGCGATACCCCTAAATTTCCACTCTGCGGTATTTTATACTTCATTCAATGGATGTTTTGATCATGAGGGGATTCTATAGGGGGTCATAGGCAGCGTTCGAAATTGGGGTGTTTTACTGGTCCGGGACAACTAAAAAACGGCTCGGACCAGTGGAATCAGAAATTCAGTGGTCCGCCGGACCAGTGTGTGTGTGGTAAAAAAAATATCCCACCCTCCAGTTCTAGCAGCGTTTATGTAAAATCATTTAGACGAGTTGTTCAGTGATAGCAGTATTTTAAGTACATTTGATGATTGCATTTGGCATACCTGCCAACTTTTACGGATTGTCCGTAAAATTTACGGATTTCTGTCTAGTTTTACGGTTGTACGGATGGATCAGAAAATTTTCCTGATTTTGCATTTCTTTCCACAAAACTATCCATGAAAATGCAAAACATTCGCAACCTAAACGATTTTCTCTAATATCTTTTTACTTCAAAACCATCTCCTAATCCCTGTTCTTACGATTTTATCAATTTTTATTCTTTTATTGAGTGAAATTTAATTTTTTTTGCAAATCTTTTTCGGATTCGTCCGCGAGTCTTGGCGCGCGCTCACCCGGTAAGTTTGCTTCCCCGTGTTCCGATCGAAATGCAGAAAAAACAACTTTACTGAGATCGGACCTGTGGTTCATCATCGCGTCTCCCTCAATTAGCATTGAGGCTTTTTAACGCGGAAAAGTTTCTCCTCGCTTTCTAATCGTAGCAACTCAAGCTTATTTAAATTAATCTTTATCACATGCTGCTGAAAATGTTGATGGAAATTTAGAAAAAAATTTATAAAGGTTAACGTTTGTAACGTTATGCAAAAAGTTTTACTGATGCAAGTTTTCAAAAGTTGGCAGGTATGCATTTGGTGAAGCAAGTACTACATATTTTTGACCGAACCCGCGAAATGTGGCGATATGGGATAGGGGACCCCCGGCGAAAAAGAAAAAATATTATTATATGTATTGATTTTTAACATTACCTACTATTTGGTACTCAAACATTCAGTGCAATAGTTACTGTATAATAATATTTAAACCGGTCCTTTTTAAATTGTCGGACCAGTGATTTTTGTTGCGGACCAGTAAGATTGGCAAAGCACTGGTCCGGCGGACCAGTGTTCCCCCCCCCCCAGTTTCTAAAGCTGGTCATGGGGATGCGATAGCCCTAACTTTCTAACACCATCTGCGGTATCTACGCTCACCAGTTAATCAGCCATTACTTTTATACCCTGTATATAATAACCAACAAAATACGTGTGTATTTTATTATTATTGTTAAATTGATAATTGCAGGGCTTGGGAGATGAAAGGGTTATGTAACAAACCCTAATTTAGAATAATTTAGGTTCAAAGTTTTACTGTTGCAGCTTTATCGTTTTTCTTTGTCGTTGAGTGAGCGTATGAAATTAGTCTAATGACATCTATTTTTTAATGTACCAAGTTTTATTTACTTACATGTATCTGTCATCCATTGAATTAGATTGTATTTTCAAAAAATTTAACCATATTTTTCATCCACCAAACCCTTCAATTATGAAGATGAAGAACCAACTCAAAATCAGATCGAAATTTTTATTTGCAACCTTTAAAATCAGGCAGAGTTTTGTATGGATATAAATATGGGTAAAGTATGGGTGGAAATATTACGATGTGGAAATTAGCTAAAAAATTATCAGATTTAGCTCAAAAAGGAAATAAAGAAGATGAGAAGGTAGGGTTCACTGGTGTCTAGTCCAGTATTTAAATAATTAAAAAACACGTTTCTGATACATCTAATTATTAGTTAAGCTATTTATTCGTCACTTTTCTTATGTTTCACAAGGAACAGTAAAATGGCTTAACTTCTAATAATTATAAGAGTAAGCGCAATGGTTTTTTAGTTTCTATCCGTATCATATCAAGAAGGTACCTTTCCTCACACTTTCTATTTATTCACATTATCTTCCCCTGTTTGCGACTCACACTGCGCCACTGGTTCAAGGCAGGTTTTTAAATCACAATACGTACTATTATTAGAAATGAATTTCATTAAAGGTTATGGAAAGTGAGGCACAAAGTTAACCTACCCTAACCGTTGTACTATATTACACACGTAAGAGCTACATCCCAAACATCCTGTTGCTCTTAAAAACACTTTCAGTTTTCTACTCCAACTTACTTTTTACTTCCTTCCGTGTGGAATTTTTCATACCAAAGAACAATTTCAATCCTCCTCATGATAGTGACTAAGACACATTATTTACATCCTGGCCTTCAAGACATCCTATAGATAGGATATCTCTTTTGAAGGAATACGTTTCCAAATACATAGGTCAAGCGTTATTATTATAAACAGTATAGGATGTTTTTGGCTAGTTTATCGGGCTGAGTTGGTATTTTGAGCCTTTGAGGAAGTTCATCATCGTAAGCAAATGTGGAACTTCGGGGTGTATCCGTATAATAATAGGAATTAGGATATTAGTTGTGCCCGGTGTAGTAGTCACCAGTAAAAGAAATTGGTAAAAATTTATAAATAACATTATCGCTATATCTGTATTGACCTGTTCCTATAAATATAAACCATTACATAAGTGAGTGTAATACCTCACATATTTAAATATTAAACAAATTACACCCTCATAGTTATTTATTTTAAAAGGCAGTTAATTAATAAGAAATTTAATTTAAATTAGTTTTAAATAGGAATAAACTGTTCCTACTTATAAGTGGTTTAAGGCATTAGTATTAACTAGGGTTGGTAATCAACCAAAATTAAAATTGATGTGCTTGTAACAACAATGGAGCTAACTCCAATGTAAAGCTGCTGGAGTTAGCTCATTGCTGCTGCAAGCACCTCAATTCGTGGTTTCTAATATTCTGTTCATTTTGAAACAAAACTCAAAGATCATCAGTGACATTTCAATTTTCTTCTGGAGGGAAATTAACTGTAAAAAGATAATACAGTTCAAAATTTAAAATGAAAAAAAAAGCCTTTCATAAAAACTGATTTATTATAGTCAAAGGAAGATTTTGCATAACTTTTTCAGTTGCAAAGGGCCCTTTGCCCTTGAGTAAGGGCGCCCATGCCTCTACTTTCAATGGTTTTGAACAAAGACCACCAGTTGAGATCCAATCCCAAAGAACTACTAACTCATTCCCAATCGATAGATAGGCCAAGACACCTTTTTCCTCTCACGCTGGATCCAGGAATATTTGCTGAGACATCACAGTTCGAATATCACTTGCTAGGGGAGGAGGAAAAATCAATTTTTATATCAGCTCTCCCCTCTGGAACATTCTCGAACAAGAAGACTATAAAACTCCCCATCAGATAGCGCAGCTGCGAAAGGGGAGATTAAAGATTTTAATTCCTCCCTCGGTGCACTGAATTTTCATATTTTTCACTCCATTTGCTGCGTGTGGTGGGGGTTTAACCTGGTAGGGTGGGTGATACCTACCTTTATTCTCGTTTTAAATGAGTACCTCTATTCTCTTGAACTATTTAACCTCTATATTATAACCTTTATTTACTTGATAACCAAGTAGTACCTTAAATAAGCATTTTGTGCATCACACACTTTGGAAATCAAGTTCACAAATACGCTGTGTAAATTATAATCAACCACTTTAAATCGTTGTAAAATAAAATGCCGTTTAAAAGCCAACTCATTTTGGTCGTGTCGTGAGAAATGATTTTAAATGTTTTATGACTTTAGCTTAAACCCTCTTACAGTCTTACAAAAAAAACTGTTATCGCAGCTTATATATTTTATTGGAAAAAAAATAAAAAATTAAAAAATAGGGTTCTTTTCTTTTCTACATCTTTCTTTAACAGGATTTCACTTCTTAATCACATTTCACAACAGAGCACCCAGCAAGCTTCTCAACCATAAGCCTTATTCAAATCCAAAGTAAGGTCTAAAAAAATCACAATTTGCACAGGGTTTGCTTTTAATCCATCTTGAGTCACCTCTTATCTCTACGTAATTAGGATGTGAACGAGTAAAAAGAGGCCAGTCCTCCAGTGGGTGTCTAAAGAAGAAAAAGGAATTGAAATTTAAATTGAGATTCCTTAAAAAAAATTTTAACTTGCATACAGAACTATCTCAAGGTATACTACATTTGTATAAATGCCTACCCTATCATTTTTTATTTAAAAGTGGTCTATATTTTGTCATTTACTTAATATTTTACGTACAATTCTTGTGCGTATCAAATTAGTTCTCATATTAATGAATAAACTTTAATGCTTAGAAGTTAAACAGTGTTTATCTGACTAAGGTAATTATTTCCATTTATTTTCCAATACTTTAACTTATTGACCCTGCAAAAAAAAGTAAGATTGGTTTACACACGAGAAAGATTATCACTTATTTATTGCAAGGGTTTTTTTTTTGGCACTGACAATAAATAACTACTCTCCTCTTTGTCCGCATAAATTCTTACTTTTTTTTTGTCAGGCTTAAGTTCCCCCAGTTTACGACATTAAAAATTTTTATCTCAAAAGCTTGTTGAAAACCTCTAGCATCTCTGTATAAGTTACGTCTATATGAGATTTTTAGGTATTTTTGCAGTATATGATCTACCAGTTTAGTTAGCTTTGGGTAAATGGCGACACCACAACTGATGTTTTTTGAATCAAATATTCTTAATTATGGGGTAAAAACACGTGGATTCAAAAAATATCAGTTGCGGTGTCGCTATCTACTCTAAATCCAGCTAACTAAACTGGTAGATCGCATACTGCAAGAATATCGATTTTTAGGACTGTACCATGGTCAACTAGATTAATAATGCCAGAAAATCTTAAAATTGTGATGTTTGATAGATGTCCTGACGTCACTGATAAATAGCTCTTTCCTAAAAATTCAAGTATACAAGTGTTATCATCCATCTCCCACGCATATTGATTGCTCTTACTCGGTAAGGTTCTTAAGAACCAATCAGAGCTACTGGCCTTATTAGGAATTACTCACTCCTTCCGGCAACACCCCAACTAAAGCTCTCTACAAGATCTTAAAGAATAGGAACTGTTAATACGTGTAAAGTATGAAAGATTTCAGTGTGAAGCTTATTAGTTGATGTGAGCACCAAGGAGTTATCAATCGTGACGTCATGATGTCTATCATACGTCACAGCTTCGAGCTTTTCTGGCCTTATTCGTCTAGTTGGCCATGACTATGACTGTACTCACCCGGTTGTGGCGAAGTTGGACCAAATCCGCAGCATCCGAGCACTGAGGATTTGCTCTTGAAAAGTGTAGTTGGCAGGGAAGCGCAAGGGGTATCCGAAGATGAAAGGGGTGTCGTCGAAGTGCACCACCCCCATCCAAGGCGAGAAGGGGGTGGAGGAAGGTCGGTGTTCGAAGACGTAGTAGTACACGGGGTTCCCCTTGGACGACACAGCTTCGCCCATGAACACCGATGGGCACACTCTCGCGTAGTCGCCTGAAGCTCTGTGGACCTGACACAACGAAGGAGATTTGATAAGCTATTTTTGTACTAAATATTTAAAAAATATGAAATATGGACCTGTGGCAAAACGGGGCACGGGGTGATACCGATCGGAAGGTCACACGACTCAAAAGTACATTTCGCCAAATTATTATTCAATCGGTATTTATACCCCAGTTAAATAGTTTAACTTTTATAGTGGTGAGTAAAGTCACCACAGTACTCCCTTCCAGAATACAGCTGGGCTGGATTCGTGAGTGTTGAATCCAAGCTCTCCGGGGACGTTCCGTGCCGTTCTTGTTTCTTCTACACGTACACGTACAGTGGGATAATCAAACATGGGCCCAGGCGTCAAGATGCAAAGCCGAGAGCGATGGCGAAGCGCTGTGAACCCAACCACAGCGAAGAGGGTGGTTTGGAGCTAGAGACCGTAAGTGAAAGTAATGAAGGTGAGTGTTCGTATGTCACCAATATGGCAAAATGCGAGCCACAGGGTGATAGCGATCAGAAGTTCATACGACTCAAAAGTATACTTTGGAGTTATAATCGCTTCAGTCGGTTTTTATACCCCAGTTGAATAATGGAACAATTCCCCTTTGGAATCCTTTCTGAGTTTATCTGGCCATATTCAGATTGACAAAACATGTAGAAGAAACGAGAACGGTGGATTTGAAACGGTAACTCGAGAGCTCCGATCATTCCAAGATTCGAATCTAGGCTGATTTCTTTTACTCTTTTTGCGGTTCCGTTAAACAGTTAAACAGCTACTAATTATCAAATCACCAAAAGTGCGAAAGCAATCCGCATACGATTCGAATCTCGGAACAATATGGAACTTCTCCATCAAATATCTCGTAAGAGTGGTTTTTCACCGTTTGAATACCGTTCTCGTTTCTTCTACGTGTTTGTCTTTCTGAATATGGCTAGAAAGCAACATACCTGGCGAACGACTTCTTCATTGGGCTCATCTTCAACATCTCCCAAGTAATGCTCCACCAACGAATCAATGTCCGGGAAGCTTTTGAAGTTATTTGTGATTATGTATTTACCAAAAGTTTTGTTAATGTGAAAATACTTGTTGCCATGGAAACCAAACTCCTCTTGGTACACTTTTGTTATCATCGTGGATCCCTCGTCTTTATTGTTCCCTATTAGAATCGGCAAGTCCTTGAAGTCCCCTTGAATTAGAGACTCGCGGGCATTGTGGGGTAGGATTTCGTCACCGTATCTGGGGTAGAGTCCCCTTTGGGGGTTGTCGCTCACTTTACCAACGGTTTTGGTTAGTTCTAGCGCATCCTTTCCTGAAATAAAAATTGCAATATTACATCTGCGGGGACCAAAAGGAACCAGTTTTGTCATTCATAAGATACCTCTAGATCTTTAAGAGAGAAATCTATACATTAGGTTATTCTAATTAACTAGAATATGTTGGTTGTGAGGAAAAAAGCAACATTCTACTGCCCTTGCCCCTGAATTAAAGAGAGAAAAATTAAGAGTTCGTCTGCGATTCACAGTTAATTTATATACAGAAGATGGATTAGCTAGCTGTTTGACTGGTGAGTGTGATCACCGCTGATGAAAAGTAAAGGCTCAATTAATAAGAATTGATAAGGGTTCAAATTCTTTCATTTAGGATCTCAGAGAAAAAAATACGATTTAAAAATGCATATTTAACCATATGAAAGGCTAAGAATTGAGAGGCTGAGATAAATATATGTTATGCAATAGATTCATGAACTATTTTTTGTTACACTCCATCATTCATTATTATGCTTTAGTAAAGAAAATCTTGCTCTTCGATAAACGCCATTCAAAGAAAGAAATTGAGATGGTCATTGGAAAAAAAAACTAGTTTCCACAGTACAGATGCTTGCATTTCGTTCTATCTAATTATTACTGAACAGAATAATGTCTTTAAATTCTGAATTCAGTTTTTAATCTGCATTATCGCGACTGTTTCCTCAAGTCATGCTTTGCTTTAGGCTTTTATGACTAAGTCATGAGGGAATCAGTTCTAATCTCAAGTACAAATACCCGAGCCATACCGTCTTAGCAAACATTTGGAAATGTTATCCGAAAAGCACGTTAAGGTGCTTTTTAATGTTTCCCTCAAAAATTTGCATCAGATTAACATTGATTAGATTAGTTGAGTAATGTTTGCTATTGATGCAAATTCACTTGCTTTTTTGTTAAATTTCCTTGTGAAGTGTCTAGGAATCAGAGAGAAGAAACACAGAGGAATAATGAGTGATGAAGAAAGTGACTGAAATTAACAGATTATGAGAAAAAAAATAAAAGTAAGGGAATAAACTGACAGAGTAAATAGTAAAAGGAGTGTTAACAATATTCGACAGCAACGTTTCCTATTCCTGAACCCAGTACGTCACTACGCGGAAGGAGAAAATGGGTAAACACAAAGCCTGTTGGGTTGCTAAGAGGAGTTTCGATACGCAAATCGTGATAAAGAGATACTATTTATACATGGGTTTAACAAAACAATCATATTTCAAATTGACGTTCTTCATTTCAATCAAAATTCAGTTTGTCAACTTGTGATCTACTTGAATAGTTAGTTGAATAGTTAGGAAGTAACTTTTGCAAGTTACAAAAGCTAATTATTTACAAATTATTACTTAAATCATTGTTAGTGACGTCTTAGGGTCAACTAACGTTGCTGTCTGTTATAGACGGCTGTGATTGAAAAGGAATGATAGAATAAATAAAAAAAATGAGGAATAAAAGAATGAGAAAAAGAGAAAGTGAGAAAAAAAAACAAGTGAGAATTAAAGAGGGGAGAGAGAGGGCAATTTTCCTGATTTCTTTGGTAAACGTAATGGTGACGTGTTTGGAATCAGAGAATGACACTGACGAGAAGAAATGAAATGGGAAAGCGAGAAATGAGAAGAGGAAATGAAATGATAAAGTTAAAGAAGGCTCAATTAGAGAAAAGGGTTGAAAGAATAAGTGTAAAAGAGATAATTGAGAGAGAGAGAGAGGTATAGAAAAATGGAGAAAAGAATGCGAGAAAAGAGAAGGAAAGTTGGGGGTGGACGACAAGGGAGTAAGAATGCACAATTTAACAAAAGAGCTAATATCTTAGTCATTTGTTAACTTTTATTCTCCTCATTTTGGATTCAGAAAGAGATTGAAAAGGAAGGGCTGAGTGAACGAGAGAGAAAGAAATACAAGGAAGTAATGAATGAGAAATCTTATTTCCCTGGATGAGGGATTTCTGAAATTAGAAAGAAATAGAAGGATAGAGGTTGAGATAATGTAAAGGTCAATTCCAACTTTTCACTTTCGATCTTCATTTTGCAGAAATCATCCAAAATGACATGTGTAAACTGCAGTTTCTCTCTTCACTTCTCCTATATCCTATGCAAATGTGAGGATCAATAATAATGAACATTGAAAGTGAAACAGTGTAAATGAACCTTTAGATCAGTGGTTACCAACTCAGAGAAGTCCGCTGACCACTAAGTTTAAAATTGGAACCTTCACGGACCACCCTGTACTATAGCTTAAAATCCTTTACCCTCACAAAATTGCAAGACGAAAGTTTATATTCCCTAATTAAGAGTGTAAATTTATATGATGCTATGAATTACAGTTCCATTTTATAAAAAAAATCAATAATATCTTTTATTATGATATAATTAAATCTTCAGGCCGAGATTTTTTCAGAGCATTTAATTTCACTTCAAATATTTATAGTACACAAAAGTATTCTTAACAATTAAGTGGTGACTATTATTCCCACAATTTATTCAGCCGAAAGTCATCGTCACGCATATACATAATTCCATCATTTCTAGTTCAATTCACTCAAATTTGTATTGATTAGATTTTTTTGTGCTTCGCCGGGACCCTTCATGAACAGATAGAGCTATTTAAGTAAATAAAAGAACGTGAAATACATCAATAATAAATGAAATTAAAGAAAAATAGCAGATGGAGAGAATAAACACAGAAAGTATTAAAAAACCTCAAATACTTTCTGGAACACGCACCTCTGAGACAAGCCACAACATCAGCCACATCATCGGACATCATCTCCTCTCCTTTGGTCCAGCAGCCTACCTCCTCGGCGACCGCTTTGCTGAGTCGCCCGTCCCGATCGTTGTCTTCGGCGTCCAGATTTGCTGGGGACCCGCTCTGCAAGATGGCGCGTTGGAACAGACCCTCGGCCAACGGGGACACCATCAGCATGCCAATGGCGATGGCCCCCGAGCTCTGCCCGAACAGCGTCACCTTGTTCTCGTCGCCCCCGAAGAACGCGATGTTGGAGCGGACCCATTTCAGCGATTCCAAAATGTCGTATAAGCCTAAGAAGTGTAAGTCGAATGAGATGTGTTGGTACTAGGAATTGGGTTATCCGAATCGTGTATGATGGTTTTAAGATTAACCGAAGGAAGATTGAATTGATACGCCTGCGATAAGAACGAGCTAACTCCAAATCAGGAAGCTTTACTAGGAGGGAAGCTTTACCTTGGCGGCAAACAAGGTATTACCTATCTATTAACATAACTGGGATTGGAAGAAAAATACGTAATCTTGTGGTGACAGCCAGCTATAATCGCCACGATGGAGGCATAGGAATTTTCACTTGTTCGGAACTATTTGTATTCGGCGATTCGGCGTGACCAACTGAACTAATCTCAGTGAGACAGTTCAAGGAATGTCACTGTTGTCATTGTCACTGTTGTAATTTGTCCATTTGTCGTAACGATTATTACGGCCGCCATTCACAGCTAACCTAAATTAGTTTAACCTGAAATCAAAACCTCTAAAGGCTGTATTCACCACTTACTTGACTAAAGGTTAACCTGGAATCAAGCACTCTGATTAGCTTTAAGCTTATTTCTCTTTTTCAACTTCTAATTAGAAGTTTTGATTCCAGTTAACATTAAGTTAGGTTAGTGGTGCATACGACCGTAATTGGTAGTTGAAGAAGGGAAACAAATTTAAAGCCAATCAGAGTTGGCGAAAAAGCTTGATTCCAGGTTAACCTTGGATCAGTTTACCGCTGTATTCACCACTAAGGTTAATCTGGAATCAAGTTTTTTCGACTAATCTGATTGGCTTAAAACATGTTTCCCTTTTTCAACTACCAATTAGAGCTTTTGATTCCAAGTTAACTTTAGGTTAGGTTAGAGGTGAATACAGCCCTTAGTAAATACGCACCCGTTTGAGTAGTTAAACCTCATGCAGCTATTTGAAGCTCATTGTTGATGCAAGCTCATCAACTCTATCCTACAATAAATGACTTACCCATATTCCCAGGCGCGTCCTCCGTCCCGAAGTACAGAAACCCCTCCGGCCCCAGACGATAATTGGGCACCACGACCACCACACCCCCAACAGCAGCCATCACCCTCCCATCAAAATAGTCCAACCTGTGCGATCCGATCCTGAAGCCACCCCCGTGCAAAAACACCATCACCGGCATCTTCACAGCATCGGTAGCCGCCGGAGGAACCCACACATTCAAATACAGACAGTCCACGTCCTTTTCCGGAAGATTGTCCATCCAGGGGAAGGGGATGGTGGTGAACTGGACACACGCTGACCGCAGGTGGTCGGCCATGATAGGTCGGTTGCACTTGAGGGGTGGGAGGGGTTTGCGGAATCGGAGGTTGCCGATTGGTCGACTGGCGAAGGGTATGCCGAGGTAGGTGTCCACCGGGATGCCGCTGAAGTCGGACGTCTTGCCGATGTATTGGCAACTTGGGGTGCTCACTTGGGGATTCTTGAGGTAGGGTATGGGGGTGGAGGGTTTGAACATTGTGAGGATGAAGATGATCGGGATGAGGATGCGCTGCGGAAGAAATGACATTTGAAGGGTTTGGGGCGGAATGGGAACAAGTAACATCACATATTAACTCTCGTATTGTGAGTTGGCAATCTTTAAATTGGCGAGTTTTTTTTAGTAAACTTTTGCTTCTTCGAAGCAATGGAAATTTAGTCACAGACTATTAGAATACACTGGTAAATGGGAGTGCAGATCGTGACAAGTATATTGTGACAAGTAACTATCCTTCCATATCGATGTTTAGTTTGGGAAACAAGTAATGATTTATAAAAAGAATGGTTGCATTGCAAATGATTGCTCAGTATAGAATAACCCTCTCAAATGGGCAATGGCGTTGAGCTACGGCATGGTCCGTAAACTGCAATCGCTTCTCAAACCAACTGCGAAGTTGGGCTACGTTAGGTTTCGAAATTTTAAGATTCTTTATAATTCCCATGCTATTTTAAAAGACACGTATTATTTCAACTATTACCAACTAATTAAAACGGACGTATGTTACAATAGCCTCTAGTAAAGCAGCTTCCTCAAAAAAAAGTTCATACATCATAACAAATGCATACAAGCGTCGACCAAAAATTAATTATGGAAACAAATAGACTTCGAAGAATGACGAACGAATGGTTACCTGAACTGAGATTTGGTGATTTATCATACCCATCACGATCTGATCACGATCTTTAACTCAATGTCATTTGTGCCGCTTCTGCACCAAACGCTTCATTTGAAAGGATTGATGCATCTAATCAAGATTCAATGGAGCATTCGCATATGACGTCACGACCAGTTATTATCTCTTAACTGTTAACTGCTGGATGACAACGCACCTGTTGCTACGGCAGTTGTTAGGTGCGAATCACGTGATTGCAAATGCTCTGTTGGATATTCAAAATACTGATGGGTATAAATCAGTTTACGGAAATTCCTTCACAGCACGTAAATCACATATTCCATTATTCTAATAAGCATTAATTTGCATGGCATAATTTTTAAGGTGTAAGACTATAAGCCTATTATTCAAAATTTCATGACTCATAAAAATTCGATTGGATATTCATAATAATCTGTATAAATCAGTTCCATACACAACACATTCCTTATTTCCAAAGCCTTTCTTATTTAAACCGGAAAGTTAACAAGTAGTGGCTGAATACACATTTCACCATGTATTTCCGTTGTATAACTCGCACTCTTAATTCAAACAAGGCGTCACATGTTGTTAAACTTCGTTATGGGAATTTGCTTTTCAAATTGTGCCTAAAAAATGCGAATAAATTATATTAATCGTACGATTGGAAGAACTGCTTATAAAAAGCTCTTATAAAAAGTTTGTATAGCCTTTCGTATATACTTGACAGCAACGTTTCTTGAACCCAGTACGTCACAAATGCAGAAGGAGAAATCGGTAAACACAAAGCCTGTTGGGTTATTAGGAGGAGTTTCGGTACGCAAATCGTGATTGAAATCACTATAAATACATGGGTTTAACAAAATAATCATTATTTTAAATTTACGTTCTTTATTTCACTCAAAATTCAGACATTGCGATGGGAACTACTTAGTTTATTAGTGACGTCGTCGTAGGGTCAACTTGCTGTCTAGTATAGAAGTTTAGTGGCGTTGTAAAAAAAAAACTTTTAGGAATTTCTTGTCACTTTTCAGGATTTTCTAATTCTGTTGTTTAATTGGTTTTGACTTGTATGAGGGAGGAATTCCTATTGGCTCTGGTTTGCTTTTGTTTACAGTTTAAAAAGATATAATCAATTGTATGAATGTTGAATTATGTTCAACTTAACCAATTTGGTTAGGTGTAACTTTTATAAATATTGTTCCTAAATGTGTGTTAAACACACTTTATAAATCATGCCATTAAGTTCTGGTATAATCATATGATCAATAATTACAAAATATTTTTCATTAAATCTATTTATAGACGTTTCCCTCTTGTGATATTGTGTATGGACTGTGGAGTGTGAACGTGTATAGAGGTTTTTTGTTAGTGGAATGTCCAGGGCCGGATTATCCAATAGGCAGAGTAGGCAACTGCCTAGGGGCCCCGCGTCAGCCAGGGGCCCACTGGTCTAAGATTTTTTAAATTTTTCTTTAAGTGGAAATTTAACATGAAGATCAGTATGTGGGCCTCGGTTTAATCAGAAACGGGCCCCTCTAAGTAAGGACCATTCAAGCGAGCCTAATCAGAAAGGGGTTCACCTGTCAGTGTTGATGTATGTGCGCTACTATACCCACACTTCCAGATAAGCGAGGAGGGTGTGGGTCAAAATCCCGACACTCAGAATCCCGACAGATCAGGTTCCCGACGGTCGAAATCCCGACAGTTCATAATCCCGACAGGGTCAGAATCCCGACAGTTCAAAATCCCGACAGGGTCAAAATCCCGACAGGGTCATAATCCCGACAGGTCGAAATCCCGACAGGTCAAAATCCCGACAGGGTCATAATCCCGACAGGTCGAAATCCCGACAGGGTCAGAATCCCGACAGGTCATAATCCCGACAGGGTCAAAATCCCGACAGGGTCGGAATCCCGACAGGTCGAAATCCCGACAGGGTCAAAATCCCGACAGGTCAGAATCCCGACAGGGTCAAAATCCCGACAGGTCAGAATCCCGACAGGTCAAAATCCCGACAGGGTCAGAATCCCGACAGGTCGAAATCCCGACAGGGTCAAAATCCCGACAGGTCAAAATCCCGACAGTGTAATGTCACTCTTGAGCCGTGAGAGCATGAATTATTGAATTTTTTTGAAATTTTAAATTTTTTAAAATTGATTAAAAACTGGTTTAATACTACACTCCTGCGCGTGCAAGACTTTTTTCTAGGCAGCTTTTCAGTGCTGACTACAGATGTTTCTTCAATACTGTGGTTAGAAAGATTTTAAAATTTTAAATTTTTTAAAATTGATTAAAAAATGGTTTAATACTACACTCCTGCGCGTGCAAGACTTTTTTCAAGGCAGCTTTTCAGTGCTGACTACAGATGTTTCTTCAATACTGTGGTTTGAAAGATTTTAAAATTTTAAATTTTTCAAAATTGATTAAAAAATGGTTTAATACTACACTCCTGCGCGTGCAAGACTTTTTTCTAGGCAGCTTTTCAGTGCTGACTACAGATGTTTCTTCAATACTGTGGTTAGAAAGATTTTAAAATTTTAAATTTTTTAAAATTGATTAAAAAATGGTTTAATACTACACTCCTGCGCGTGCAAGACTTTTTTCTGGGGTTTTTTTCAGTGCTGATTACAGATATTTCATCAAAACTGACGTTTGAAAGATTTTAAAATTTTAAATTTTTTAAAATTGATTAAAAATTGGTTTAAAATTTTAAAATCCTTCAATCGTCAGTTTTGATGAAATATCTGTAATCAACACTGAAAAAAGGCCCAGAAAAAAGTCTTGCACGCGCAGGAGTGTAGTATTAAACCATTTTTAATCAATTTTAAAAAATTTAAAATTTTAAAATCTTTCAAACCACAGTATTGAAGAAACATCTGTAGTCAGCACTGATGCCTAGAAAAAAGTCTTGCACGCGCAGGAGTGTAGTATTAAACCATTTTTTAATCAATTTTAAAAAATTTAAAATTTTAAAATCTTTCAAACCTCCGTTTTGATGAAATATCTGTAATCAGCACTGAAAAAAAAAACCCAGAAAAAAGTCTTGCACGCGCAGGAGTGTAGTATTAAACCAGTTTTTAATCAATTTTAAAAAATTTAAAATTTTAAAATCTTTCAAACCTCCGTTTTGATGAAATATCTGTAATCAGCACTGAAAAAAAAACCCCCAGAAAAAAGTCTTGCACGCGCAGGAGTGTAGTATTAAACCAGTTTTTAATCAATTTTAAAAAATTTAAAATTTTAAAATCTTTCAAACGTCCGTTTTGATGAAATATCTGTAATCAGCACTGAAAAAAAACCCAGAAAAAAGTCTTGCACGCGCAGGAGTGTAGTATTAAACCAGTTTTTAATCAATTTTAAAAAATTTAAAATTTCAAAAAAATTCAATAATTCATGCTCTCACGGCTCAAGAGTGACATTACACTGTCGGGATTTTGACCTGTCGGGATTTTGACCCTGTCGGGAATCTGACCATGTCGGGATTCTGACCCTGTCGGGATTTCGACCCGTCGGGATTTTGACCTGTCGGGATTCTGACCCTGTCGGGATTTTGACCTGTCGGGATTCTGACCCTGTCGGGATTTCGACCTGTCGGGATTTTGACCTGTCGGGATTCTGACCCTGTCGGGATTTTGACTTGTCGGGATTCTGACCCTGTCGGGATTTTGACCTGTCGGGATTTTGACCCTGTCGGGATTCTGACCCAGTCGGGATTCTGACCTGTCGGGATTTTGACCTGTCGGGATTTTGACCCAGTCGGGATTTTGATCTGTCGGGATTCTGACCCTGTCGGGATTTCGTCGTCGGGAACCTGATCTGTCGGGATTCTGACTGTCGGGATTTTGAACGGAACCCAAGCGAGGAAAAGGGTCGAAATACCGCGGTCATAAATCGTTCGGACATTTTCACCGGGGGGCCCCTATTCATCGGGAATGTTTTGTTTATTTTGGGAACTATTTCCAATTAAGGGGTCGAGTTTCAGATAGGGGTCTGTTCTGTCCTTGGACAGAAAGAGGTTGAAAACGTACACGTGACCTGCATGTCTAGACCAATGGACACTTGTTAATAGGCGTACTTCAGACTTCAGAAGAATTCACAAAGTAAAGAGTGTCCTTTGGAAGTATATATTGTATGAACGTGCTGTTGGTCGTACATTCGTATTCGTGTCTTTTTTATACTAATACTCGAGAAGGAAAGGGTAAGTCACAAATTTGACTCATTAAAAGTATGTTTTTTTCATGTGTATATCGTAGAAAAGCAACAATCAATTTTCTATCGAAATTTCAAAAATGTATTCTTTTTTTCATTGTAAGTTTAGTTGATCTATCAGTCGAGAACATTTCTAAGAAATATTTGAATAATTATTTAAAAGTCCTAAAATTTTAAGTCATAAGAATAAGTGAGTCTGGTTCTTATTTTTGATTAGAAAAAAGTTTAGATGCTTGGTATGTACAGTTGGGGAAATAAAAAACGACTCAGTTGAGTTTTCTGACGAACCACTTGGGTTAGGAAGACAAATAAGGTGTCATTTTTCATGTCATGAAGTATTCTTTAAATGGAAAAAAATTCGAGTCCTTAGGGGGTCGTCTTCATATTAAACGAAACACTAACTTTTGTTTTTCCTATGGGGACCCCCAATTATTATGCATTTTTCTGAAAGAGCATCCCCATAAACCCCCAAATACCAAGTTTCATCCATGTAAGTATCCAAATAGAAGCATAATAAATTTTTGAAATGTCAACCATTCAATGTGAAATTTATCAAAATGTTTTCGGTGTAAAAATATGAAACTTTGAATTTAGATCAAATTTGTGTCCCCAAACAAAATAATTATGCTTTTATAGCGATATTTAATGGTTAATAGATAGATAATTAACATCTAATTTTGACCCAAAAATTAAATTTTTAAAGCTTTTAATATTTTTATGGTAATCGATTCTGGTAGTAATTTTATGTGGAAAACTAAAATTTCAGTCGATTAATAGTTCTGGAAAAATCCGAATTAAACTAAATTCCCACTCTTTAAGGGACCATATACCGCTGCCAAATGTATACCGGCAAATGCTTTTTCTGGAAACAGTCGCCTTATTTTAATCACCATAACTTGAATTAAAACTTAAATTTGATATAAAATTTCATTAAATTACTTATAAACTTTTTGATAAACATTAAAGTGGTGAGTGAAAGTCTTGCTATCCCACCGTTTTTCAAAAATAGTGTTCACAGAAAATTAACCCTTCTCACTCTGGAGACGACCCCCAAAACCTAAAAGCTTTATTTACGGCACGATTTGAATGAAACTTTGTATTTGGGGGTTTATGAGGATGCTCTTTCAGAAAATCGCATAATAATTGGGGGTCCCCATAGGAAAAACAAAAGTTAGTGTTCCGTTTAATATGAAGACGACCCCCTAAGGACTCGAAATTTTCCTCATTTAAAGAATACTTCGTGACATGAAAAATGACACCTTGTTTGTCTTCCTAACCCAAGTGGTTCGTCAGAAATCTCAACTGAGTCGTTTTTTATTTCCCCAACTGTACAGTCATGAAGTATTCTTCAAATGAGAAAAATTTTGAGTCCTTAGGGGGTCGTCTTCATATTAAACAAAACACTAACTTTTTTTTCCTATGAGGACCCTCAATTATTATGCGATTTTCTGAAAGAGCATCCTCATAAACCCCCAAATACAAAGTTTCATTCAAATCGTGCGGTAAATAAAGCTTTTACGTTTTGGGGGTCGTCTCCAGAGTGAGAAGGGTTAATTTTCTGTAAACACTATTTCTTAAAAAAGGTGGGATAGTAAGACTTTTACTCACCACTTTAATGTTTATTGAAAAGTTTATAAGTAATTTATTGAAATTTTATTTCAAATTTAAGTTATGGTGATTAAAATAAGGCGACTGTTTCCAGAAAAAGCATTTGCCGGTATACGGCCCCTTAAAGAGTGGGAATTTAGTTTAATTCGTTTTTTTCCAAAACTATTAAATGAAATCGACTGAAATTTTGGTTTTCCACATAAAATTACTACCAGAATCGATTACCATAAAAATATTAAAAGATTTTAAAATTTAATTTTTGGGTCAAAATTAGATGTTAATTATCTATCTATTAACCATTAAATATCGCTATAAAAGCATAATTATTTTGTTTGGGGACACAAATTTGATCTAAATTCAAAGTTTCATATTTTTACACCGAAAACATTTTGATAAATTTCACATTGAATGGTTGACATTTCAAAAATTTATTACGCTTCTATTTGGATACTTACGTGGATGAAACTTGGTATTTGGGGGTTTATGGGGATGCTCTTTCAGAAAAACGCATAATAATTGGGGGTCCCTATAGGAAAAAAATAGTTAGTGTTTCGTTTAATATGAAGACGACCCCCTAAGGGCTCGAAATTTTTTTTGATTTAAAGAATACTCCATGACATGAAAAACGACACCTTGTTTGTCTTCCTAACCCAAGTGGTTCGTCAGAAATCTCAACTGAGTCGTTTTTTATTTCCCCAACTGTACGGCTATGTTGTACGGAGAGAAACTGTTAGCTGGGGAGGGAAAGAAATTTCAACCGTGTCAACTTCCCCTTACAGATATTGCAGGGATTTTTTTGTTGTTTTCCGGAATTCAGATTTATTTTAGGAGGTTTATTGGAGTGAAAGAGGGAGCTTACACAGCATCCCAAAGCGATTTATTAAATTAAGCAATTATTTATTTGGAAACTCCAACTCTCAAGCGTCACCTCCAGCCATGGACCAGTTTCGTCCTTGTTAGGACTCATCGAAGGTAACGCAAGAGTGGAGGAAGGCTTCTAGTCAAGCCGACTATAATGGAAAAAGTGGTGACCATGATTAGTCTATACCACTATCTGCCGGAATGAACTGCGCATTCCCTGGACAGATTTAATTTCCATATTGGCAAGTGTGAGAAAAGGAGTATTTTTCACCATAACCACTGGTTCGGGAAAGGTTTGGAAACTCCAACGCTCCAAACCTTTCCTCAAACCTCAACCTCAAAAACTGAAGGGAATTGAAACCTTTTGCCTTAAATTTTAGTCTGCAGAATCGGTGTAAATTCTTTAAAATTTCTGCAAAAAAAACTGCGGAACAATGTGCCGAATAACTTTAAAGTATTTTGAGGCAGTTTTCTCATTTTAGGCCTTTTATTGCAGATTTTATGCAGACTTTTCTAGCTGGGGTTGGTGCATTATTTTTAAATAATGATATCTTCATATTTTTTGCACGTTTGCACTTGTTACAAACTTTTCCTTAAGTTATATTCAAACTAAATAATTTAATAAAAAAAATATTTTCATTTGCTTCAATTTTTCTTGATCTGGTTTAACTAGCGTTTATTGCAAAACATTGAAACAAATGAAAATAAACGTCTCTATTTCGTAACTACAACGTAGTGATTATCAGTAAAAGTTCGTTGTGTTGGGAAAAAATATTTCAGGGGGGAAAAGGGGCCCCGAGACATGCACTGCCTAGTGTCCCCGACATGGTTAATCCGGCCCTGGGAATGTCTCTGTACCCTTTTAAAATTTTGTTAGGGTAAATTTAATCACATTTCCTATATTTACCATCATTATGTATCTTTTTCGTCGATGAAAATAATTTTTGTTTGACGCTGTTGAGTCACAACTGTTTATGAATTTTTAGACAAAAGTGGGGGTGCAGGGACAATGAGAGGCTAAAACTCTTGTTGGTCACTTATCAACCTTTACTCTTCAAGTTAGTCGAATACTATCTAGTCTGTATGTAAAATGCAACATTTGTTCAAAATTAAAAATGCGTGTCATAAAAAAGCAGGGGTGCTTGGAAAAAATAACTTACTTATAAATTGCGTAGTATCGTAAAGATTGTGTTATTAAATGTGTACATTACACACTCATAAGTATCACTAATATAAGGAAAGAATAAGGATGGAAAGAATTTTGCTTGCACTTACAGTTTCCATTTTGTTCTTCCCTTCTTAACTTATCCAACAGCTATGAAGTTATTGATTTGAAACAATATAAATGTACTAGTTTGATATGACTACGTCATTAATCGCATTATAATGGCAGATTACCGACTGTATAATAGAAACTAATTCACAAAAAAAAATCACGATATTCAATCGTAAAAGGAAATAACGAGCAACTAAAAAAATAGAGCCTAAGTGATCTTTCATGAATTTGCACAGCGATATGTTATGCATTTATGAAGCGCTAATAAGAAGGTGGAATTAATGTTAGACGAGAAGTTTAACTTAAAAAAAGAGAAAAACCAGTCAATTTACTAGAATGCGCTTTTTGGCGAATGTACCCGTGTCAACTAGAAACCTTCTCGGCTCAATATGTTTAGATTTGTGCTTTCAAAGTCCATGAAATTTTTCACATGTGTTATTGGTTTATTTAGTAAGTTGCAAACGATTATCAAAATTCGTACTTCCACTTTTTTCGCTCCACCCTTCCATCCATAAGAAATTCGTGAGAGCTTTGGAAATGGTCCGTGAAGGGGTCCTGTATAGTATTCTAAAAAAAGTTTTCTAATAAAACAAAACTAACATTAGGAATGAAAATAAAGTGAATAATTATTGTTGTGTTGATTTTTAGATGTTTAATTTGTAGGCTAAAAAAAATCTTAAGATTTTCTTAAAAAAAAATCTGCAGATTATCTTAAGTTATTTGGAACACTTTTTTCTTAAGATTTTCTTCAGATTATAATCTTAAGATTTTCTTCAGATTATATTCTTAAGATTTTCTGCAGAAGTGTTCCAAATAACTTGAGATAATCTGCAGATTTTTTTTCTGTAGATTTTCTACAAAATATTTAAATCTTCAAATATTCTTCAGAAAGAATTGATACAAAAACCTGGAATACATTGCTTGATATATATTACGCATTTTTTTATTTTACATTTTCAAAAAATTTTCTATAACATGATACAAAATTTTTTGAAATTGTAAAATAAAATCCATACTATTGTAAAATATTCCAGGTTTGGAATACTTCTTTCTGAAGAATATTTGAAGATTTAAATATTTTTCTATACACACTTTTTTACCCATGAAATGTTTTAAGTATTCAACAATAATCAATCAATATTGTTTATGTTAATTATAGATATTGTTGTAACATTTCTAATATAATAAATTACTTTCATTCATATTTTGCATAATCAAAGCCGAGCGGCCGAGAGCGCCGCGCCGCCGCCTGTGTTCTCAGGTGGCTTAGGCCTTAGGCCTAGGGCTTAGGCCTTAGGCTTAGGCCTTAAACATTGCCACATGCCCACGCATGACAATAATTGTCTCACATCTTTCACAAATAACATTTACAACCACAATTTAAATACAGGATATAACATAATGTAAATGCAATCTTACCTTGTTAGTAGATAATCCAAGAATGACCATATTGTATTTAAAAATCCCGCGCCCGCGGCACGCGACGATTAACAAAACACAATTCTATCGATTCGATTTTGTAATCGATTCCCTATGTTATATTCGATTCGTTTGATCTCGGATGTCGATTCGATTCCCGAAGATTTGATTAACTAAGTCCCTTGTTTGTAGTAAGAGTCATATGCGAAAGCAGTTTTCCCGTTATGAAATATTAACATTTAATACAATCTTTAAAATAATTGAAATTTAAAACCAACCATACAATAAGAAAAATTTTATCGAGTTTCTAGGAATCGATTCGTAGGAGGTTTAATTTCTTGGTATCGATTCCAAAGAATTCGATATAAGTTCTTTACAATACTTTAAACAAATGAAACAAACTGCTCGTTGTTAATGAGTTAATACGAAAAAAAAACAATTTTCCTATAGAAATTAATTGATATACTCATACAAAAAGTTAACGCAATCTGAAAATAAAATAAAACTTAAAGTATCCAAAAACTTATTCGTCTACTAATAAGAGTATGAGTTTTCAGAAGAAAACACAAAAAATGACTAATCTTATATCTCTAATTTTAATTTTATAAAATTGGATTTAAATATAACTTTAAAAATAAAACTAATATTCTCTATTCTATATTGTTATTCATTATAATTTGATGTTTATCGGGCATATTATCCTGGGGGGGAAAGGTTAATTTTTTTTTAATTTTAAGAAGACCAAAGCATTATATTTTTAATTTCACTATGATTTAAATGTGTTTGTAAAAACTAGGTAGATTTTAAAATATGTGTTTGTTTGTTGATTCTTAAAATTTTTGGAAATAATTTTAAAATGCTCCTAAATATTTTAAATGTTTACAAAAAATTTGAATTCAAGTTAAGGATGATAACAACATAAAGTCTGAAAAATATGCCTAAAAAATGTCTTCAAAAATTCTTAAGACAGTTTAAAGAAACAGTGAATCTTCAAAATTCCTGCAAAATGTCTTCAAAAAATCTGAAGATAATTTGAAGGTAATGTTCAATCTGCATAATGTCTGTAAATTGTCTTCAAAAATTCTTAAGAATATTTGAAGAGAAATCAAAATCTGCAAAATATCTTAAGATTCTTAAGAATTTCTTAAGAAATTGGACTTTTCTTAAGAAAATCTTAAGATTATTTTTAGTGGGGGGGATAACAGTCACCAGTATATTAATAGTAATATTTTTCCGATGCTATATTATATACAAGTATGATGCAAGTATTTTCTAAGGCTCGGCGTTTCTTGGTTTCAGTGTACGTATTCTAAATTAAACTGCAATAATTTTAAAGGTTTTTAAGATTTTTTTTTTACATGAGAGCAAATGTTTTTACTATTTCTCCAGAGGCGTAATAAATTAAATTCTTCTGAAAATGGAGTTAAATTTCAGAACGTCATAAAATTTTCCTGTTTATTCAGAACAAATAAACCTAAGTACATCTTTCAATGATGAGAGGGCGAAGCATTCTAAGTTATAAAGAGGTTTCAATTTTAGGCAAAGAGGAAACTGAATAGAATTACATGTCTTATAATGAAACTTTTAAACGCTGGCAATCATTTAAGATATCAATACTGAAATTACTATCGTAATTTCTATTATCACATCAAAAGCACACTCATCTTGGTTGTTCACAGGCACATTGGGACATGTTCCTTTTACAATGGGTCTAATTTTTTTCTAAATCAGGATCATCTATTGTTTCTGTCATTATTTCTTCATTTGTCATTATTATGCTTGCAAAAAAAATGGAATTAGCTGTTCGTCTTGTAATTTTCCCATTTCAAATATTAATTGCTCTGGAGGCTCCTAAAAAAAATTACTAAAATTCAGTAATTGCAGGACAACAATCGTTCATTCAAGCATAATCTTTGGATTTTAACTGTGAAACTTTTTCTTTTAGCTGTAAGCTTAGCTTTTCTGATAAAACGTGATTATCCATTTCAAAACTCTACTTTTCGTACAACTTTCATACGATAAATTAGAGAATACATGAATCTCCCTCCCACAGAGCATTTTCAATCACATGACTCGGACCTAACAACGGCCTTAGCAACAGAAGGTTACAGTTTTTTGCCCTACAGAAGGTTAACAGTTACAGAAAATGACTGGCCGTGGAATTCTTCTATTGGAGCATTTGCAATCACGTGACCCCATACCCAAAAACCGCCTTAGCAACAGATACCACGCTACCTAGCAACCGACTTAGCACCAGTTAAAAGCCCTACAAAAGGTTAACAGTTAAAAAAATAGCTGGTCGTGACGTCACTTGAAAAGGAAAACACTCTATATTTGTAATATAGGTATCTCCTTAATGCTAATATGGGTCGTTAATTATTTCCTCTATACATCCCCATCATCCTACCCACCACCATAAGTGACTTTCCACAACCTTACATGGAAATTCCCCCTTTCCACATTATACTCCCACAACTTTCCACATGGCTGCCTACCATAATCGCCATCATCAGACATTAAATACTTTTTTGTGTGCCGTGTGCGATGCGGGGTCTATCATAAAAAGAGCATCACCCGTCGTACCCCGTGGCGAGCCAAACCTGGCAATCAGGGGAAGTTAATACCCCAGGGGGCCTCCTCCTGGAAACCCCCTTTCTCTCCCCCATCTCAATAAAAAACTCAGTGATTCAGTTTCCGAGTTTTTAATGCACTCATTCTCTAGTAGTGAAGAGAGTTAGAAATATATGGGGAATTGGGATTGTTTCTAGGGGTCCTGTTGAGATTTTCATAAGGGGAAATATCCTAGTTTTCTTAATATTACCATATGTAGTTCCCAAATCATAGAGTTCCGCGGACCACTTCGCCGGGTCAATAACGGGCCACCATTAGAACCTCTTATCCATTTTAATATTCTTTATCAGGATCAAATTCAAAATTTAATAATTTATAGAAGTACATAAATGTTATCCTTAAAACGGACCAAGCGTACGGAGATGAAACAAATAAACCCATACATATTATACTACTAAAAATATTTCTAATAATTTAGTGGTGACTGTTATCCCCTTCATTTCAATTCAAAAACTAATATAGTTTGAAGTTTGATGCCTGTAAGCATATTTTCACCCCATCATCCCAATCTAGATCAATGCAAAATGATATCATTGACTATAGTCATCTTTTTTTGTGTGATACATGGTCCTTCCACGGACCACCCTAATAAACAATGCATGCAGACCACTGTTTGGAAATCCTATTTTTTTTTACAAATTTATCTGTTATTTTTAAATTAATTTTAGCTTTGCTTTCCCCAAACTATCCGGTAAGCTTTAACCTTCTTACTCTCAAATTCTTAATTATTTTACTTATTTTTAAATTCTTAACCCATTTAGGGTCACATCCACCGATTAAATATTGATTGACGACATTTTACAATATCAAAAAAAGGTAAAAGTACCTAAAATTTATTCATTTTATTATTTACATTTAATAATTAAATAATCTTGATCATTTAAAGAAACTGCTTGAACTCCTTTTTTTTCGAGTTACGTCTATAAGCGCATAAGATCCCAGTAAACATAATAAAGTCGATATTTCATTGCATCTTGAAACAATTGTATCTTTAATTAATGAAATAAATAAAACATAAATCCTTCGTTGAAATTATGTATAGATACACTTTCACAACCCTTTTCCTCAGATGCGTGCGGTCTGATACTTAAAGAAGGCATTATTTTTTTTTGTCTTTTAATATAAATTATGCGTCATCATTCAACTAGCTTTAAATTACCATATATTCCGATATAAATCATGAACTAAGGATAAAACAGATATGAAACTTTTATATCGAAATTACCTGTGAAGTATTGTGTTTCTACAGGTAGAAAAATCACTACTTTATCGAACAGTAAACATACTAGATATTGACGCTTTTCGTGTACTCTTATTACTCATTTTAATTTTTAAGAAAACCTTTTAGTAATATTCACCACTAAATTATACAAAAAAAATGTTAAAGAACTTTTTTTTCCAGCGAATAGTTATCCATTCAGCTGATAAAGACAAATTTTTATAACTTGCGTTAGTGTCATTTGGTCACTAATGCATAGCTAAACACCTGATCATTAAATTTATTCCATTCCTTTAAGAGTATACTTAAATTTCTATCTAATTTTATAAGCACTGATAATTAATTTAAATCCTCAAAATTAGCTTTAAAAAATTACACTTTTGTTTAGGGTTTAAATTTAATGATCACGTTTGATCACAAAAACCTTCTTTAATAATTAAATTTTGGGATTTTTAAAATACTATAAAATCTTAAAAGTGGGCCTGGTTTGAGGAATAAAACTCGTAATTGGATTTTGAGGTTTATTGTTTTCGATAAAAAAAAAATTTCTTCTTTCTACTTCGATAAATATGTTTAATTTATGATGAAAAATATTTCGATCAAAAAATAAAAACCCAAACAACGCCCAAACATACCATTTGCAACTACTATAACCAAAACCGACAATCTAACTTTTCGAGGATTGGCGTCCGTTCTCTTCAGTATATTTCAGAATAAAAATTGAGGTATCTCTCCGTTGTCGATTTGGCAATCTTTCACGCGTCAAAAATGATTTTTATTTTTCGGTGCAAAGAATATTACTCCAGAAACAATGATCACAGAGGGGGGCACTTTTTCAGACTATCACCTTTACCTTTTGAGAAAAATATCAAAATTTTGGGAGATTTTCTAAAAAGTATCACTCAAGATCCCCTTTTGGTACCGCTGTGGGGTATGAGGGTGCCCCCCTGAAAAAAAAATTTTGAAATTTGACCTGTAAAATTAGGGTTTTACTTTTAACTCATTTTGAGTACTTTTTGGTACTTATGAGTGATTTTTTGGGTCCCAGGGGAGGCACTTTCCAGAGTGCCACCCCCTGAATCAGCCAATGCAGATTTCTAGCAATGATGATGAATTACTTTCAAATCCTCATTAAAATAGCTCCAAAAAGCCGCACTTTCGCTAATCTTTCCCGCTCTTCAACAAGTGACTCATCCCTCCGTTCCAAAAGAACGTTTCCTTGGAACGAAATTCTCCCGCACCCCATCCCGACGTTCTTCTTGACCATCATTTCTTCCCCTCCATCCTCTCTGACATCGGCGTCGCGGATCATCATCCTCGAGTCACGTGACCTTTCCCCCGCCTACACGCGCCTGCATTGGCGGGAAAAAGGGTTCCCTTCACTTCACTTCTCTCGCCGACTATCGTTTGCAGCGGGCGGAGGATATTATTATCGTTTGCGGCACGATGAGGGAAAGAATGGATCGTGCGTTATAACAACGGGATATCTACGTGTTTGTGGATTTATGTTTTGTTGGATGTCAAGAGTGACTGGAAGAAGGTAAACAAACTTGTGTTGTTATTTTTTGTATGCATTAGATTGTTGATGTTTACGGAGAAATTTACTCAATTTCAATATTAGTTGTATTTTTGGCAGGGGCTTAGCCTAGGGGGGGGTCCTCGAGTCCGGACCCCCCCCTTCGGCCTTGACCTAAAAGAGCCTAAAAAACTCTTAAAATTTACCGGGGGGGAAATCCCCGATACCATGGGTTAAAATGCTGTGTTTAAGGGTGAAATTTCAAAAAATTTTTGGGAGAGGACCCCCAGACCCCCCTTTTGCACTTGGATTTCCATAATAACCAAGAATATTTTTACAAGCTAGTAATATTTTTAAAGAAACTTTTTACAGTAAGAAAAACATAACTTTTTTGTTAATGAAAACTTAGAATCGAACTAGAGATTGAAAATTAGTACTTAATCTTAACTGTTATACGAATTACTAACAAATTACTATCTATTAATTAGTATATAGATGTAATTATAATAATTTGAGAATAATTAATTCCACTAATTAAATTACGGAAAAATATTAATATTCAATAATTTTTTCACACTGGACCCCCCTAGGGAAAATCCTGGCTACGCCCCTGATTTTTGGTGTCGGGAAAATACCGGTCAATGTAAAAAAAAAAATCAAAAAACAAATTATACCCATGTAATAAATTTGTTTTTTACGGACCCGAATTTAATGACCGATTTTACATCGCGGATCCAGCAGGGAGGGCTCCAAGGGGAGGGCACTTTTTGAGAATCATCAGGGCCGTATCCAAGGGGGGGGTTTTAGGGGTTCAAACCCCCCCCCGAAATTTTGACATCAATTTTTATACTGCTATTTTTCTTGAAAATTATGTCTCACAAGGAGCAATATCCTCTTCGGGTAAAACCCAAAGGGTCTCAAAATGAGACAAAACCCTACTTTTAAGGGTAAAATTTCCAAAATTTTTCTGGGGGATGACCCCCAAACCCCCCGAAATTTTGAAATCTATTAAGTATACGGTTTTTCCTTCAAACTTTTGTGGTTTACAAGGAGTGGTCCTCTTTAATGTAACCTAAAGTGTCTCAAAATGAGTTAAAATGCCACTTTTAGGGGAAAAATTCAAAAAATTTTCTGGAGTAGGAGCCTAAAAACCCCCTTAACATTTCGCTATTTATTACAATATACCTTCTTTTTACCTTGAAAATTCGGCAGCTTACAATGAGTGGTCTCTATGGGTGTAATTCTAAAGGGTCTCAGAAATTAGCTAAAACACTCTTTTGAGGGGCAAATTTCCAAAAATTTTCTGGGGGAGGACCCCCAGACCCCCCTTTTACTTCGAATTCATATTGTTTATACAATTTTTAAATTTAGTGCATCAAAATTTCAATCCAGTGTTGTCATCTAAAACTTAACATAATAAAAGTACCCGTAAGGAGGTACCTCAGAAAATATTTGAGTCAAAACCCCCCCCGAAACAAAAGTCTGGTTACGGCCATGAATCACCTCTACCTATGGACGCATAGACTTTTTTCTCTAAAGATCTCCCTCCACATGAAATTTCTCCTCCAGAAAATTGCGGGGATTTCGACCCTAAATAACTCATTTCTGATCAGCACAAGCACTTAATGAACGAAAAGGTTTGAGCAATCTGGGGAAAGTGAGCCCCTGGGCTTAAAAAAGGGACCAAGAAAGGAAAGGAAAAAAGGGCAAAAAGAAAAAGTTGATATTTTAAAAGACTGAATTTTTATTTTATTTTTCAGAATCTACTTTCTCGTTTTTACGCCTTTTCTCTCTTTTTCCCTTTTTCTCATGCCAAGGAGGAGACACTTTCCGGAGCACCCCCCTTGAATCCGCACCTGTTTTACATTGACCGATTTTTTTTCGTTTTCTAACCAATTAATAAACGTTCTTTGGGATAGCTGTTTCATAATATTTTAATACTTATTTAATTTTGGGTTTTCTGTTCAAATAAATAGGCTACTTTTCAAAGTTGAAAAGGGCTGTTGTTAAACACTATAACTTCTTAAATAAAGATAAAACTTAAGTTTCATTTTAAAACTATATTTTTAAAACTTACAACTAATATTAGTTTGGAAATGGGTAGAGAAGGAGCAATTAATGATATATTTTCTGATAAAAGTAAGACGTTTCCCGTTCTCAACCATGGGAGACAACTAAATGAAGAGACTTTAAATTTTGCTCGAGCAACTACTGTCGCGAAGGTGACTAAATTCCTCATGAGAATTGTTTCGTAATAAGCAAAAAATATATATATAATTTTTTAAAGAACGAAGATTAAGTTCGGAGCAATAGAATGCCTAAAAAAAAATTCCTGCTATATGTTATGGAACCAGATTCTTTTTATTTGAACTTTTCTCATATTTTTCCAGGAAAATAATTTCGTAGGTATGTAAACACATAACATATAGCTTAATTCAGTGCTTCTGAAACTTTCCCATTTCGATCATAGTTTTTATAGCTCCACCCTTTCTTACAATAACAATGTATTGAATACAATTTTTTTTTACATTTTTTTCTCAAAATAAAAATGGTAACAATAATTAAATTTTGCAATATATTCTCCATAAATCAAAAATGATTTGTTTTATTGACATAGTTGAGAACTTATCAAACCGTGAATGTTGTCACTTAACCTTTTTGGTGTTCACCAATTTGTCTGATTTCACATATTTATCTCTATTAGAATGCGCAATACTATTTTATTTTCTTACGAATTAACGACGAAATACCCTTAACGATAACTTAAAATTGGCCACCACTAAAATTACAATTATATATATTTTATATAAATGTTTATATTATGTTATTACATATATTATTTAGTGTAATAAATTTAGTACTTAACAAATAGAAGTGCATACAGTAATAAATATTAGAAATGCTAAATCATAATTTTATAAAATTTACGAAGACTAACGAAAAGAATCAAGAATTGGATCAAAGCTTTTGTTTTTTTGAAATTTTTAAAAATAAGGTTCAATTTTTAATTGCAAATATTTGATAAAAATTCCACACCAGTTGTAAAAGGATTAAAAAAAAGAAGAAAAAAAAGATTTTTCTTATCTTGAAAAAAATTGAGTTCAATTTTTTTATTCGTTTTTTGAAGCCATTCGACCATAAATCCGCACTACCTCTAAGTGAATAGCTATAACAGTGCCTTTTTTACGCACTGTAATTCAAATTTCTCCCAAAATTAGTATTTGTGTAACAAAAGTAGACTATATGTCTTATCGATGATAAATAATAATCTATTGAAAACGGTAACCTCTCCACATATTTATATCCAACACCAACCCAAATATTTGTCCTTTAGATGTGATCTTGTTGCTCCCTTGACATTGATTGATTACACAATCTCCCTACTTTTCACGTTCCCTCTTGGAACAAACACTGGAGTTGAGGGAAGCCATAGATATAAATTATAAGAACATTTTATACGGAGACTTTGGATGATTGTAGTCACCACTATTTTAATCTTATTTTTTTTATATTATAAATTTGTTTTGATAATAAGCCATGCAACTTTATCTAAAGTATTTTAATTTTAATAACAAATGTGCAGACAATTGCATGTTTCTGTTATCATGAATAGTACAATAGAGGAAAACAAACTATCTCTCCGAAAAGAAAAAAAAAAGTAGGTTTATTAGAGGGAGGGGATCTATTCAAACATATTTCAAATAGAAATGGAGGGGGCGCAGCTATACACTGTTCAAGTAACAGGATTTACAATGTAGTGCGAGGGCGTTACAAAAAAAACGATTTTCCCAATAACCGTTTAAATCAGGGGTTCCCAAACTTTTTTTGCCCGTGGACCCCCTGACGACATTTTTCGTACCCCGTGAACCCCCTGTCTTAGAGACCGTTCAAAAAGTAGCTAAATTTCTTATGTTTATGATATTGTATATTTCTAAACCCCTCATAAATTTTGTTATTTTTCAAGCGTGTTTTTCGTGCATTGATTTGCATATTTAAAAACATTGATTCATATGGTTACACAATATTTTTAAGGAAATTATAACAATCAAACATTTAAAAAATTTGAAATAAAAACAAATCTAAATTTGTAATATCACTACATTTTAAGTTAAAAAAAAAACTAAATTTCCCTACAGATAGTCTGTGAGCTGAAAAGTGGGGGGTCTGGGGGTCCTCCCCCAGAAAATTTTTTAAAATTTGCACCTCAAAGTATAGTGTTTTAGCTCATTTTGAGACTATTATTATGAAGTATTACTTGAATAAAGTTTTTTAAAAAAAAAATTAACAAACTGAGAATTTAGGGGGGGGGGGCAGCTGCCCCTATAGTCCCTTGCTACGCTCTGGGGAGATCAACCAAAGCTACTCGATGATTTAAGAGGCAAGTAGGGGGGGGGGTACGGGGGTCCTCCCTCGAAAAATTTTTGAATATTAGTATGCTAAAAAATGTTCTAAAGCTACTTTTTGGCCATCAAAACAAAAGACAAAATTTTTGAAACATCAAAAGTTTCATTTTAATAAAGTTTTTCCCGTGGACCTCTGAAAGTTGCTGTGGACCCCTAGGAGGCGCTGTGGACCCCCAAATTTCATTTTCATGTCCATGGACCCCCTGGAAGTTGCTGTGGACTCCTGGGGGTCCATATGGACCACTTTGGGAACCGCTGGTTTAAATAAACATCAAGTGAAAATTACTTTCACCATATTATTGGGGAAAAAATATTACAAGACTAGTGTTTCAAGTGTAATTTGTATTTTTCTGTCTTTTATTAACATCCTAGCTCTATATAATATAAATAATTATCATCTTTGCTATTGTAAATAGTCTAAATTTGCCGATTAAATTACAATTTATTTCTTTTACGTGCATTGGTTACTTTTGGAAATAAGAACCCAGCAAATTTTGGTTCAATATGTATTTGATAAAAACAGAACACTTGTCAAAGCGCGGGATGAGTAGTTAAAAGTTCAGTATATCAAGAATTTAGTCAAAGAATCGAGTCCCATTGGTCTGTTGATATTCCAATGATCAGACAGGAATTTCTTTAGGTATCTGAACGGGTGGAAGTCACTAAAAGAAAGATCGAGACTTAAGCAGGGGCGTATTTAAGCAGAATTCATTGGGGGGGCGTATATGACGAATTTGCCGACTAATTTTTTTTTTAAATTAAATCTTTAAAAATAGTATATGTGTCTGTATATATTATGTCTTTGTAAAGCTAGCTGATATTACCGGTCTTGCACGAGTGGATTAATAGCTTTCTTCTTTAAAATTTTTAATGAATTCTTTACCTTACTTTATTGAGTTAGATGTATTAAAATTCATCTAGTTATGAAGCATGTAAAGGTTTGAACGATTTCAACATTTACCACATGACCCCCATGAAAAACAATAAGAAGTATGTATTAAAGAAATATTCTCCCAAAAATTACTTAAAATGTACATTTAAAGTCCTGGATATCTTTAGGATTTTAATTAACTTTTTTTAATCCAATTTGAGAAAAATCTATCTTTCATAGTTGCTTTAACATTTTTAATATTCCATGGAGACTATTTTAACAACAATGTAATTCCATGAAACTTTTTACTTAAGAAAATTAGATAAACTCTCTAATAAAGATATTTTAAAACCATAATTGGCAGATTAAAATTTTAAATTTCTTAGAAATATATTTTTAAATTATTGGTATTTTAAGTAGACGTGTCTAGTTTTTCCTTTAAAAACTTGTTATTCTGCTTATTTTTTCTTTGTAACAATGGGGCAAGCATATTTCTTTTTGGGGAGAAATAAAGCTATTTCGGCAAAATAACTATAAGGGTAAAAAAAGATGGTCAAGGGGTCATTTATGGTTTTCGAAACATAGCCTATGTTTTTCTTTGAAATTTTCTACGTTCGTATACCCAGTGTTTTGCAGATCGGAAGAAAACTGGATTTGTATAAAACACACAAAGACACATTGACAGAAGTATTAATCAATTGGGATACTTTTAGAACTTTTAATGCGTTACACATTAGAATGTAGCAGAGGACACACGACACACCACCCACTTGCGTTCGATTGCTGTAAATATTCCAGTAAAATATTTTGATAAAAAAAATCTTTATTTTTAGCAGTATGCGTGGACGGAAATTCGTGAATCTGATTAAATTAACAGGATGAAGTTTTCAGTAAAATGCCAAGTACAACTTATAAATATTTAGCTTGTTTATTTATATTTAAGGAATCAAATTCATTGTTTCATTTATTAACATTCATTTATTCAATTCAACACGTCGAATTCAACACGTATCAATTTTAACACGTCGCTTTTTTAGATGAGCCCATCTAACCACCACAGCGCCCAAATCTAAACAATCCAAAATGTCCTTCTCACACGTAAGAATCATAGGATCAGTCATTGTTGTTCTAAGAAAGTTTTTCACAATTTTTAATTTGCTAAATGTTCTTTCATTTGAAGCAACTCTATTCTATTCTAGTGATTTCAAACTCTAAACATTATAAACATTTGAAATTGTTTAAAAGTAATAAAAAGATTTTTAAAAAATATTCATCATATACATTAATTTTGTTAAAAAATTGTCCAAGAAAAACACAACCAATTTGTTGTTAAAACCATACATTAGAAAAGGTATATTTAAAAGGAAATTATATCAAAGAAATTACTTCTGTTCTTAAATATATTTTTCAAATTATATTAATTTGAGATACTTGGTTTTATTTGCTAAGCCAAACTTCAAATGGGGAAAAACTCCATACGTATTTAGCAACGAAAAACTAGTTAAAGCGGTTAAAAATAAAACAAAAAACTGTTAAAAGATAACGTGACATCAAATCGAAACCTAAATCAAGCAATTAAAGAAATAGAGCATTTTCAATCACATGATTCGGACCTAACAACGGCCTTAGCAACAGAAAAGTTACAGTTTTTTTTGCCCTACAAAGGTTAACAGTGACAGAAAATGACTAGCCGTGGAATTCTATTTGAGCATTTGCAATCACGTCATCCCATACCTAAAAACCGCCTTAGTAACAGATAAACAATGGCCTTAGCAACAGTTAAAAGCCTTACAGAAGGTACACAGTTAAAAGAAAATAACCGGTTGTGCCGTCACCTGAAAATACTCTATTACGTGATATACTAGTATTGGGGTTCGTTTTGATAATTTGCTTAAGGCAGAAGAGGATTTTTCTCAAAAACAAATTAATGATCAACACATGATAATTTCAGGTAACACATTATAACTTAAGACAATTTTAGAATTAAGAAAACCAGGATTTCATTTTACTTACCCAAAAATTTGATCGTAATGTAAATGTAACAATAATGAACAGCTCTAACCAAAACGCACAATATTCTTCTCTAACACTGCCAATTACGACACAAAAAAGCAGAGGGCGTTGGCGAAGGTTTGAAGCTGTCCCACGACTTGGGGGTGTCCTTGGGCATTCATTATCATATCTCCCCTTTCAGAGGACATCTGGATCTGGGCGACAGTCAGTCGGTCGGTCACTTCTAAACAAAAGAGTGCTATGTTCCCATGGTCTTCTCATTTTTCCAGGAAGGACCGGACCGTATACACTTGCAGCTCGGGGGATGGACGGGGGCTTTCTCCCTCAACGGCGAAAGGAGGGGAAAACCGAAACCATCGACACTGCTCGCGAAGCGCGGTCTCGGTGATAAATTGAATCGTACAAAAATCATAACTTTATGACAAAATAGTCTTTTAGACCCCCGCGCCCAAGAATATAAGGGCGCAATCATAACTACTTTGGAGCTACAACCATAACTTATAAATCTTAAGCATTAAAAAGGCAGGAATTCATATTACCAGAGATGCTCTTTGCTTGAACAATAAGTAACCAACAAAAGACATAAAAGTTCAATCGAATTGGTTGGAAAGGCGGTTTTTTCCATTTAGAACTCTGAATTTATTGATTATATGATTGTGTTTCTTTTGAGTTTTTTGTTCCATGGGGCCGTCCATAAAACCGAAACCCTACATCTGTGGTGATAAAATTCAAACCGTCTTTTTTTTTATCCAGTTTAAGAAATGTAATTAGTCTTTTATCAGAGAAAACCAAGAATATGATTGTTAGTATCGTACAACCGGAATAAATTCATGTTTTTATTTGGTTTAAAAAGTTTATTTGTTCTTGAATGCCATTACCCCGTCTATTTTTATTTAATTTGAAAAAGTTCAATTACTGGTATTAAACAATATAGATATAGATGAATAAAACCGACGGTTTTACATAAACTGGTAGTTTTTATTCGGTTTAACAAGTTCATTCCTTTTAAGTTCCTAAAATCAAAAGTAGATAGGCTTTTATACAACTAGACAAAACCGGTCGGGATGTGTTAATGTTTAATTGGTATTAAATCTATCAACCGGATAAATACACTTAAAAAGTGTATTTTTTTAATTAAAATTTACTATTTATAGGGCATTGATTTTAATGTGTTTTTGTGCTCTGAATTCAGAAAGGATATTTTTTTGTTCTGGAATGCCACTTTTCCCGAAAATTTCGATAAATTTGTAAAATAAGCCTTTATTTTAATTTTAAGGAAAATATGTTTATAAAATATATTTTTGTTTTATAAATTCTTCATGAAAATCTTTATATAACTAAAATAAGCTCATTTACAACTGAATTAAAGCCAATTTTTCCTCCTTATGAGGCTTCTCTTAGTACATTTACCCTCGGGAGTAGCAACAAGAGCCTTTTTTCAACTATACGTATAACAAAAATTCGTCATTATGGGGCGATTAAATCTTCCCTGGTACTTTCTTTCCATCTCTATTATGCCCTGATGAGATAGTTTACTATGTGCATCATTCACAGCTTTTAATTTTAAAATGTAAAGGAGTCAGAAATGCTCAAAAACTATGAAAAATGCACAAATTCGAAAATAAATTGGCAATTTGTGTCAAATCCTGACGTATAGGATTTTTTTCAATATTTTTTTCGTAATCAGCACACTAAAATACATAGAAAATCACTATAATTCATCGAACAGCTTTTTCATTGCAGACCTGTGTAATTCTAGATACCTTCATAAATAAAGGAAAATAACACATTATTGGTCAAAACAAATCTATATCAATCAAAATTTTCGGGAATTAGACCTGTCAGGATTTCAACCTGTCGGGATTCTGACTCTGTCGCGTCGGGATTTCGATGTCTGGAACCAGATTTGTCGAGATTCTGACCGGGATTTTAACCCAGTTGAGATTTCGACCTGTCGGGATTTTGACCCAGTGAGTATTTTGACTCAGTCGGGATTTTGACCCAATCGGGATTTCAACCTCTCAGGATTCTGACCCTGTCGGGATTCTTACATCTTACATGTCAGGATTATGACTCTGTCAGCAAAATGACCCAGTCGGGATTTTCACGTTGAGAACCTGATTTGTCGGGATTTTGACTTAGTTGGGATTTTGACCCAGTTGGGATTTCGACCCAGTCGGGATTTTGACCCTGTCGAGATTTTGATTCAATCGGGATTTCAACCTCTCAGGATTCTGACCCTGTCGGGATTCTTACATGTCACCATGTCAGGATTATGACTCTGTCAGCAATTTAACCCAGTCGGGATTTCCACGTTGGGAACCTGATTTGTCGGGATTTTGACTCAAGTTGGATTTTGACCTCTCGGGATTTTGACCCAGTTGGGATTTCGACTGTTGGGATTCTGACCGGTCGGAATTATGACCCTGTCAGGATTTTGACCGTTTTAACCGGTTATTTTGACATCTCTGCTGGCCACTCCCCAAACAATTTTACGACTTTTACTCCGAAAATTGTAGAGAAAGGAGATGTTAAAGAAGAAAAAAAGCTTTTTTTTAATTGCCAACCTAGTTTTTTTTAAGAATCTAAAAACCTAGAATTTGCCGACTATGATCGAAATTGCCGACTTTGGGGGGGCGAGACGCCCCCCCACGCCCCCCCAGTAGCTTCGCCCCTGGACTTAAGTGTGAGTGATTAAATATATCCCAGCAAATCAGGGCCGTAACCAGACTTTTGTTTCGGGGGGGGGGGGTTTGACTCAAATATTTTCTGAGTTAAGTTATTTTATATGTTAAAATTTAGATGACAGCACTGGATTGAAATTTTGATGCACTAAATTTCAATATTGTATAAAGAATACTATGAATTCGAAGTAAAAGGGGGGTCTGGGGGTCCTCCCCCAGAAAATTTTTGGAAATTTGCCCCTCAAAAGAGTGTTTCAGCTCATTTTTGAGACCCTTTAGATTACACCCATAGAGCACCACTCGTTGTAAGCGGCCGAATTTTCAAGGTAAAAAGAAGGTATATTGTAATAAATGACGAAATGTTAAGGGGGTTTTTAGGTTCCTACTCCAGAATTTTTTTTGAATTTTTCCCCTAAAATTGGCATTTTAACTCATTTTGAGACACTTTAGGTTATATTAAAGAGGACCACTCCTTGTAAATCACACAAGTTTGAAGGAAAAACCGTATACTTAATAGATTTTAAAATTTCGAGGGGGTTTGGGGGTCCTCCCCCAGAAACATTTTGGAAATTTTACCCTTAAAAGTAGGGTTTTGACTCATTTTGAGACCCTTTGGGTAATACCCGAAGACGATATCGCTCCTTGTGAGACATAATTTTCAAGAAAAATAGCAATATAAAAATTGATGTCAAAATTTCGGGGGGGGGGGGTTGAACCCCTAAACCCCCCCCCCTTTGGATACGGCCCTGCAGCAAATGGAACAACCTAAAACAAAATGTGTTTTTAATTTAAAATTATTTTTTACCTTTTTTCCAGTGAATGTTGTATTCTACATTGATATTAATTAAATTGCTTCAATTACTCAGTTTTCAGTTTCTTGACGATTATTTTTTGCAGTGCAGCGCTCGTGAATTTGCAAATTATTTCTTTCTCTCCAAGCAAAATATATTTTTGAAAATCATTTTAGTATTTTTCGTTTAGAACCCGGGTTCATTATAGTGAAAACCCTTCAATTGATATAAATTTGTCGAATTGTGTTTTTCAATATCATTGGAATCACATACATATAGTTCCTTTCTTAATAGGGAACTCAATAAATGGAATATAAATGTTCCTTTTTCAATAGGTCGGCTGGGCTCTTTCAGAATATGGAATGTAATTTGTGGTCACCAATTTTTATTCCATTATGATTATCTGAAAGAGCCCACAAAATTACTGTTGACTCCATATGTCCTCTCCCTAAGAAATCAAAGAGTTTTCAGCAGTTAAGTTTTAAAAAATTAAAAAGAGTGAAAAATTGGTGTTCCGTATGCAACCCTCCGTATGTATGTCTTGTTGTGCAGGGCAGACATAATGTTGCCAGATAATTGGGAGCTAATGTCAAGAGTGCATAACTGCAACTAGAAGTAAACGAAATTTTGCCTTACACGACAAAAATTGGATGAATCATTACAAATTAGATGAACATTAGTGCTGCATGAGTTAAGGAATACACCTACATCTACCGACTGAGGCCCCGTTTACATAGGCCACCGAAAATGCCGGGTAAAATGCAGGATTTTGGGATTTGGAGGGGAATCCGAAAATTGCTTAAAAACCCGTTTACATAGCCACTCTTGAAATCCAGGGATTTGACGTCACTGATCACGTGACTAGTCGAAGTTGTTACGTAAAATCAATCCCATCATGCCTAGAGTTTTGTTTATTTATATTTTGAAAAATATGAAAGAAAAAGATATGCTGGTTTTTTAAACCAAAACTTGAATTGATGATTAATAAAGTATCCCGATTGTTTTAATTTGGGTTTTCTTCACAATTCTCGAAATTTAAGTTCGTAACATGTTGAATTAGATCAATACATTTTAGAGGGTAGAAATTACTTTTATAACCAACAAAATAATTAATGTTAAATTAATAAAAAGCTTTACACTGATAACTAGAGCAAATATTTCGATTGCTCTAACAAGCAATACTTTCCAAGATTCCATGGATAGTTAGGAACCTGCATATAAACAGAACGCATAAGATGGATTTTATTTCAATAGTTTTTAAAATATCTTTCCTCAGAGGAAGTCATTAGTGTTAAAGTGTAATTTGTAAAATTTTGGTTTGTAATAATGTGTAGAACTGACTGATTTTATAGATTAAAAAAAAAGAAATACTTGTTACACCATTTAAAAATCTTGAGTTTGATTATGTTTTAGCATTTACAAACCTTGATAATGAATTTATTTTAAAAAAAGACAATTTAAATCTATTTTGAAGTTTATGATAGGATAATTATCAAACCGAAGAAGATTTAAAAAGCAACGGTTTTATTTTACACGTAAAATATTAAAAATTGTACAATGTTTCGAGGATACTTTGATCCCCTTTGTCAGCAAGAATGAAATCTAACTAGAAAGAAAGAATTATCCAACTAGTTTCAATAAAATAAATCAACTGTGTCTCCTTATAAATCTCAAATTCAGATTTTAGAGAATTCAAAATTGTGTTTAGTATATTTGGTGGTAGATCACATGGGTTCAAAAAGAATTGGTGCACAGTAAAAACCTGAAGACAAAAAAATTTATGCATCAAGTTACAACTTGCCTAACCCGTATTCCCTTTTTTGTTATGTGAACAGAAACAAGAAAATAAATCTTACAGTAAATAGTACTACATATCAGAAATGTTAATGAATATTACTCTTCTTTGTTGTAATATTTACGTGATACCTAAAATCCCAGCATGTAATAAGTTGCCATAATATTCATAATCTAATTATATATACATTAAAGTGGGTAATATGTACTGAAAAAAAAAATTTACTCTTTTTACATACCTGTTCTGTTCTTTTCAAACAATGCAATTTGGCATTTGTGTATTTCAATTTCTATATATTTGAAATAATTCAAGGATGGGAAAAAGGAATTTAAAGAGATAATTTTATTTGATAAACTGTATTGTTTTATTTGAATTGATGACTACAACTTTGGATGGGTGAAAAATTTTATAAAAGGTTTTCGTTCACATCAAGCACATAACACAACAAGGAAATCCTCCAAAAACAGAAAATTATGACTTATGGTTATATAGTGACAGCCCAATATAAGAAGGCATTTTATAGTCTGTTCTCTAAATTCTTTGCTAGGTATGGTGGTTGGGAACGGGGAAATTCAAGTTTGAGTAAGGAGTGGACTTTGTTAACACACCATAACTTTGAGTGCCTTACACTTTTGGAAGGTCATGTGCCAATTCTTTATAAACAACAGAATCGTCACCTGCCAAGTAGTGATACCTATATAGAAAAATTAATTTTTGATTTTAAAAGTTTTTTTTTTTGTCTTACCAAAAGGTTTTAAAGAACTATTCAACATAAGAATAGAAATTAACATTAGACTAATTCTTAATGTCCAAGAAAAACAGAGATTTTTCTAGAAATATAGGTTTTTTGGCATAACGATGATAGTCATATTAATCATATATTTTGTACATTGAAAGTAAGTACTGTAACAAATTGAATTACCAAAGAAATCACAATACAGTTCTAAATTTTATTACAAATGAATATCTTTAAAAAAAATAATAATGTAATGAACAAATAAAAGGTGAATGAAGATTACAAATAATAAGGGGTAAAGATATAGGTTGGTAATTTTTTCCCATGATGTAACTGTTAACCGGGAAAAATTTGTAATTGATGTTTCAAATAAACATTCAAAAACAAACCTCACCCAGTTTGTTTAAGTTGTAGACCAACAACTTTTTTAAAGTTAGTAAATTCAATCCAGTTATCCAGTTTCCTTCTCCTGAAATCAACACATAATTAATAAAAAAAATAACTAAAGACTTAAAAAATATCAGGACTTTTACCACTAGAAGTATTTTAGAACTTAATCCGTTAGCTGGGCACAAATGTCGCCAATTGTGAACCAAACGCTCGCCAAGTGAAGCAAATGACAAAACAGTCAACGGAAAACAAAACAAATGCGCCGGAGGCATAAGTTCTTGTGCAGGAGGTGACTGTTGGAACAGAGAATTCCTTAATTCATTCTACAATATTTGGTGATTTTTTGCTTGCGCCCCAGCTAATGGATAAGTAACTTTAATTTTTCAGTTTTGAACATGTCATATCACACTTTCTTCTAAAAGTTCTCACAATACAAAATAAAGTTAAAATACAAGTACATAACAATTTGGGCATTACTTGTGTATGAAGGTGTAACCAATTCCCCAACATTGAAACGTCTTTGAAAAAAATTCAACAATACACTGATTTTCATTTTTTTGGCAATAGTTTTATCCTAACACCAGATCAAAAACAAAAACTTTTAGATTCAACTCGAACAAATTATAGCAAAATTTTGGTTCAATATTCCGGCATTCGTCCTGCTTAATATCACCAAGCTGTTTAGAAAGCCAAATATTTGAAATATCCAAAAAATCTTTCAGTAGGACACTCTTCTGATGAATCGGGTAACCGAGAAAAGTTTGTAATTGATGTTCCAAACAAACATACAAATACAAACCTCACTCAGTTTGATGTGAAACCTTCTGAAATCAAACATAATTCACAAAAATTAACAAGATAGTTTTTACAAAATTTTTTAAAAGACCTTATATTCAAACAGAAATTTTACTATGAGTAGTAAAACATGTCAGGACTATTACCCCTCTAAACCAGGTATAATTTGTTTAGTTTTCAACAACAATTTGGGTACTAATTGTGTACTAAGCTGTCGACCCATTTGCTAACAAAAACTGTTTTGAAAAAAACTTTCTTATGTTTATTCTTCTTCTTTCTGTCTTATTAAAAACTTCTTTTTTTTCTGGTAATATTAACACCATATAAAAAAACATAAAGGTTTAGATCGAACGAGACATTTGATGGATTTGAACCCAAATTTCCTGACACTGAAGCAGGGCCGTAACCAGACTTTTGTTTCGGGGGGGGTTTTGACTCAAATATTTTCTGAGGTACCTCATTACGGGTACTTTTATGTTAAGTTTTAGATGACAACACTGGATTGAAATTTTGATGATTTTGATGCACTACATTTCAAAATTGTATAAACAAAATGAATTCGAAGTAAAAGGGGGGTCCTCCCCCAGAAAATTTTTGGAAATTTGCCTCTCAAAAGAGTGTTTTAGCTCATTTCTGAGACCCTTTAGATTACACCCATAGAGCACCACTCATTGTAAGCGGCCGAATTTTCAAGGTAAAAAGAAGGTATATTGTAATAAATGACGAAATGTTAAGGGGGTTTTTAGGTTCCTACTCCAGAAAATTTTTTGAATTTTTCCCCTAAAAGTGGCATTTTAACTCATTTTGAGACATATTAGGTTACATTAGAGAGGACCAATCCTTGTAAATCACACAAGTTTGAAGGAAAAACTGTATACTTAATAGATTTCAAAATTTCGAGGGGGTTTGGGGGTCCTCCCCCAGAAAAATTTTGGAAATTTTACCCTTAAAAGTAGGGTTTTGACTCATTTTGAGACCCTTTGGGTTATACCCGAAGAGGATATCGCTCCTTGTGAGACATAATTTTCAAGAAAAATAGCAGTATAAAAATTGATGTCAAAATTTCGGGGGGGGTTTGAACCCCTAAAACCCCCCCCTTGGATACGGCCCTGCACTGAAGTATGATTTTATCTGCATGTCACATTTGTACACTTGATAACTTTAAGAAAAATGAAAATTGTCGACAATCAAAAATACTGAAGTGAGAGGGCAAACCATGTTATAGTTATGTTGTTCATCAAGAGAGAGGTCAGATAAAGTTACATGGATGAAGGTAACTTTAGTTGTTATCAATGAACTACATTACATTAGTTTTAAAATGATATGGTAAATTTTAACGAGTCCTTTATTCCCTGTTATGAGGTTAAGATGGCATTATATAAAGTGCAACTGTGTACTATAAATTATGATAACCATTACCAAGCTATTATAGAGCTGGGTGAAGCTCAATTTTGTATTAATCATGGCACATGAAAGACCCACTTCAAGCATTTATTACCTATATAAAGTTTACTAATGAGTGTGCTTTAGATTTTGCAAAACTAAAAAACACCAAAAACCTAGCATTGGATTTATAGTTTTGTTTAAGTAAAAACATCTTTCTCCAACATGGTTGAGATTAAGATACAAGTAATACACTGTTTAGAATCATATTTTCAAAAGATTTATTACAGTGGAAACAATATCCTTCCAATTTACTAAGAAAACTTGAATATGCACACATAAATTTTATATAAAATAAGGAAAATTAGAATTAATAGTGTTTATGTTCGTTCGGTAAACAATCATAAAAGTCTCCGATTCAAAATTAAAAATGACACGGAAAAACTTACTTTATTATTGTGGCGGAAAATCCTATAGTCGATAAAAACTGGATTTGTAGCTTCTTATAGTTAATTTCACAATATTTAATGCGTAAAGTAATAAAATTTCTCACCAAGCAAGCGAAATCAACAAAGATGGCGGATTTCTAGAAGCGCAATGTATCATGGGAATGCCGGGTTATTGAAAATCCCGCATTCTATCCCCCAATCGAGGTGGATTTCTAAAATCCTCCATTTCTTCCTCCTTTTTTCCCCGTCGTAGGGATTGCCGGTTTTTTCGGAGGGAGAAAACCGGCATTTTTGGCCTATGTAAACGGGCCCTGAATGTTACTGTTCCAAAACCTGTATTTCTAGAAATCGAGTTCTAGGGAGGGAAAAAAATGAGAACCAGAGGTATCCCGCGAAAAACTTTTCAATTTTGATTTTACCATGTTGAAAAAATGGTTTTTTAGAAACATTTAAGAAGTTGGGTATACCATGAAACATTTAATATGAAGTTGGTTAGCCAAGACCAAAAGTCGATACTTTTTCTAACTGGCGGCCCGTGAAGTCTCGATTCAAATATTTTTAGGGGGAGAACCCCCAAACCCGCATCTACATCCTAGGTTATGGAGCAGTTTTGGTCGTTTTCTACGGTAAAAAATGAAAGTTTGAAATTCGAGGGAGGTGGTACACTCTGAAATATCCTGTTAGTGCAACAAGGACTTATGGGGGTGAGATCAACCTTAGGGGGAAAATGACGGACCAGGAAAAAGTTGTAACCTTCCCCGGAACCTAATAAAATTTACCCGAACCTTATGCATTGCTCCTATGGAGCTGGCAAGGGCTTCCCCAGAACCAGGTTCGTAGGTTCGGGCACTTTTTCCAGGTCTGGAAAATGATATAAAAATTTTTTAGGGAAATTTACAAAAAATTTCTGTAGGAAGACCACTTTTACGTAAAATTCACTATTGAAAGAGGTATTGTCAAAAATCTATATAGCCCCTGATTTTTAAATAACCTTCGTCCCTCATTCACTTGAAAAGTTCCCTGGGACTCTCCCCCTGAAAATATATCACGATGCAAAAGGAGCCTGATTTTTGCTGCCCGGCTCCCCGACTTGGGCTTTCGAGTGCGGCCATCGAGTATTAGTAAGTTGGTAACCCAGTTCAAGACTATCGGCCATAGGCGGATTTCATTTTTTAAGGGTTCAAAGATGATTTTTAAAAACAAATATAACAAGTGGCACACTAGACACCTGAAAATGCTAAACCGTAACATAAATGGCACACTAATCGAAAAAGGTTCGCCATCCCTGATCTAAGACATCAAAGAGAGAGACCATAGAGAGCAAATTTTGTGATTCTTAGTTGTTGCAACTACCGGTTACCACCCTATACGGGTTTATGACTACTAAGTAATCGATCAGCAAAAGGATGAGTTTTATAAAAAAAAAAAACTTGGTTGGTTTTCACTTTCTGAACCCTGAACAAACTTCATTCTCGTCACGTGTATATCCGAAAGGGGGAAGTCGGGAAACACAGAAGATGGAATTCTCTAGAGGGGACGTGCGGAGAGCGACAATCGATACGAGTGTGTTCTAGGGGTCTTGTTCCCCCCCCCCTCTTTTGAGCGGGGGCGGGGACAGATTTTTGGAAAATTGCTGGTTGGGAGGTTTTTTGTGTTGTCTCGAGTGGAACAGGTACGCCTTTGTGTGGTTTGACGGGTTTGATTGAAAAGTGGAGAGGCTTCTCCGGTTTTGGTTTTCGTGAACCATATTAAGGTTGTTTTTACAGCTCTGAGCGGTTGGTTAGTAAGTTTTTCCTTGAACCGAAACCTTTAGATTGGTAATTTCTAACAGGTGGTCCATGAGTCTTGGAAGTAGTCCAGGGTTGAAAAAATGCCTTCAGCAAAAAAAGGCTACAATGAAGAAAGTTTTAGCAAAATGCTTAAGGAACAATTTGTTAGATTTGGCTGTTTTTGAAGATTGCAAAATTTAATTGATAGAAGCTACAAAAGGAACAAACGGATGTTACGGGAAAGTGATAAACCGGGCATTATTAAGAATACCCCAAGTAGACGAGCAATGTGATAAATTCAATGGTATTTATCAATGCGTATTTCTCATTTTGCCCTAATGCACGGATTTATCACATTGATTGCCCGTAACATATAGTTATACTAAGTATTTCTTTAAATTTTTATAAATAAACAACTTCGGTAAAGGATTAGCTGAGTGCAAATCTCTTCAATCTTCAATTAGACTATATTGACAACGTTTTATAATTTACTCATAAAATATAATAAAAATTAAAAAAAAAAAAAAACTAGTTTGTTGAGATACATCAATGGTGTTTCATTTTGATATTGGATGATTATTTTTGTCGATTTACCATAAAACTTGACGCTTGCACCGGACTAATCCTAAAGTACCCAACTTCAAGTAACATTTTTGCGAAATGGTCTAAAATAATTAAAATTATGAGCAGGGTTTAAATTGATAATTGAAGAGAGGGAGAAAAATCTTTTGACGCTTGTTTTTAGTACCACCATCAGAAGTTTTCGATACTCAAAATTAATTTTCTCTTCAGGTAACGTCAGAGATGTGTTACGTTATTGTCACGTCGAGGACATTGCTATGGACACTTCTGACTATTGCCACCACTCTGTCTATGTTGGCAGCAGTAGTCACCCCCACGTGGCTGATTGGTTCACCTAGAAGGCCAAGTCTCAAGTCCAGAGGAGAACTTGCTGAGAGAGATCTTTATTCCCCTTCATTAGGTAGGTAAACACAAAAGTTTCTGTAGTCCTCGTCAAATCAATCCTCATCTATACGGTGATTGGTTGAAGTTTCAAATAAAAAAAAAGAAAGCTCGTTATCAAATTAATTCGTTTGACCAATGAGAAGAAAGATGAGGATTGACTTGTTGCTCACACATGAGTGTAAAGAGGGGGGAAATAACTAACCTTTATAGGATATAAAGCCCCTTTAAGTTGCGAAATCTATGCCCATTCATTGTATTTTTTCAGTTAATTTGGAATTAAAGTTAATTTGTCTTTCTGTTCTTACTATTTGTGCTGCAAACTAATCCAAAATAAAAATTAAAAGTGCTTTTAAATTTTTTTTTTATCTAGGGAATGTTTGACTCCTTTGATATTCACTTTTATTCCATTAATACTGCCTTAATGACCCAGTTTCATAATAATTTTGAATCTTATTTGTCTTTGTGTGTAGTACTATATTTCTCACTTTTGTGCTGTGAACTAAACAGAAATATAATTTAAACGATGAATTTAAGAGATTTTCCTTCACAAGGTTATAAAAGTCCATCAACTTTTTTCAACTGTAAAGTATACTTTTGATTGCACATATTTTTTCCGAAGACTGCCATTTTTTCTAAAGAAGTTCCTAAGTTTCCAGTAAAAATTTGGTGGTTATACAACAAAAATTCCATTATTTATACAGTGTTTTTCGATTTTCATTAAACTTGTGGTTTCTGGACATATTCCCATCTTCTAACATTCTAACTGACTCAACAATTCAATTAAATCTTACGGAAATACCGATATTTAACCATCGATTCCGTTCAAACGAAACTTTTCGTAATAAGTTAACGTCTCTTAAAGAGAACTTTATTATAATTATTATTTTTATACATGAAAATAGTGGTGACTGTTATCCTCTTGTGCATCAGGTATCTACAACCGATGCATTAAGATCATGGAGATCAACCGCATGTACACGGACAACTGCGCTCCCTTCGTGACCAGCTTCGGGATGCCTTCGGAGCAGTTCCCCAACTACTGGAAGGCCTCCCTGGTCTTCTTCGGGTGCGGACTCTCCCTCATGCTGTTCACCTTCCTCACCTCCATCTTGGGCTGCTGCTTCCGGAGCATCATGAAGAAAAGCATTTTCACCATTTCGGGCACGATACAGGCTATAGCAGGTACTATTTCGCAAAATGTGAACGATATGACTCTGATTGGTTTTAGAACGGTGGTTCCCAACTCAAAGATGTCCGCGGACCTCGCTTAAAATCCTTATCTTCACAAAATTTCAAAACGAAAGTTTATTATCCCTAATTACCTAAGCATGGTAAATAAATAAATGGTAAATAAAACATGGTTACATAAAGGGGGCCGCGGTGATCAAAAGTTTAAGAACCACTGAAATATACCATGGAGTTAGGAGTAGGCTCACTCGTGCCTCCATGTTGTATACTACTTCTGAGTCGCATGACCTTCGGATCGGTATCATGCTGTGGGGATGTTTACAAAGGCTCACCACTATGGAACTTCTTGAAAAAATTAAAAAATATATTTATATAATGTTTAAATAAATTAAATTTAATACTCAATTAAAATCTTTCAATTTTTTTAAATGGTTCCATAGTCTTGAGCCTTTGTAAATATGCTCCCCGACTCGCACTTGCCACAACTATTTAAGTTCTACATTTTAACTTGTAACACTAATTCATAAAATGTCTTGATCTTACAGGGCTGTTTTACATCTTGGGTCTGATACTGTATCCAGTAGGCTGGGGCACACGACGAGTGCATTTGATTTGTGGAGACAAAGCTGAACCCTTTTCTCCTGGTGACTGCAGTCTAGGTAATTTTAATACACAAATTACATGTTTTCGTGAAATTATTTATAAACTGAAGAAATAAAGTCAAAATGTTTCATAATAACAACTTTTACAGCTTTATCTTCATGAGAAGACGTAAAAATTCCACTTATACTACAGTTACGAGCTTTTATCTTTATCCTTGGTTAGTTTGGTCAAAATTAATCTTGCAAATGATTCAAAATTGAGATTTCTCCCTCTTTTTATTGCTAAATGCAAAGACAGATTTAACTAATAAATTAATTGTGGCCCAACACTTTTGAACAGAAAAGTTCTAACAATCCTAGATTACCATTGGATCCTAATGGATAGTTTGGGACAGCGATAGGTATGAAAGGGCTAAAGGCATAAAAAATTAACGGCATGCGAGATTAGTTCGAAATGGAGATGAACAAAATATATAGACCAAGGACCCCAATGAAATAAATTAGCAATACAACATAGAGGAAAACTATCTAATTTGTCTAGATTTCCCCATTTTTTCTTTGTGTGTAATGGTCTAACATGAAGCTTTAAAATGCTTCTAATAAATCTCTCCCCTGAAATAATAAATTTCCTCGAATCCATCTGTTGGCTTGATATTACAAATACGTTTTTATTTCTTTCATCCAATCAAAAATGTTTTAATGTTCATTAAGAGATTTTAGAAGTTTTTCTCTTTATTTATCTAGGTTTAGCTTTCTACTTGGCCATTGGAAGTACACTGGTCACATTCATCTGCTCTGTTCTATCAGTACAAGCTGAGGTATCAACATCAACTGATAAGGTTCAAGATGAAATACTCGAAGGAAAGACACTGATATGTCTGATGTAAAATCATCTACACTTTTTTATACCTCAGGAAACCATCTTAAAAAGACTCACCTGGGAAGACTTTTTCTAAAGGCCATGGACTTTGTATGACTTTTTATAAGTTCATTTTTCTAGAATCTAGATGGTGGGATAATGATTCCGATTATTTTGTTAAGACTTGTCTACTTATGCAATGAAATGCATGTATGGAGACTATACTGTTTTGATTTTGTACTGAAAATAACTTGTCCATATTTCATAATGGGTATCACAGGGGTGCTACTGACAAACTCATAATCCCGGAATCATAATTCCCACCCTTTTGTGAGGAAAAAAATCAAGCACTTTTTAAGGCTCATTCTAAATTTTTCATGGACTAACATAGAAAAGCCATTTACGAGCAACGAAACTTGTTTATCTTTAGTACCCCTAATTCAGAAGACAACTTTTCTCAAAAACCTTTCCATTCATATATTTTACAACTCAAACATATTACTGTATTTCACTTGTTTTAGGAAAGTCACCCGCATCCGATAAACTGATGGATGAGACAGAACGGCCGGAAATGTTTTAACTTCAGCCGTATGTAAAGCGATTCTATCGTAGCTACGACGACGAAGAAATTCTTTCAGAATGACGTAGCTATACTAGGTAATCAAGCTTAGAAACGCTGGTGGGGCCGGATTCTTCATAAAAGATGTTGCTAAATGCTGCAGCCCAGCACTTGTTTTTCAATTGGACCTTATTTTGCATATTCTTGTTGAGCTCAAGATTTTTGAAAATTTCGATGAAACCCGGAATTCCGGTTTTCCTGCTGTTAAAAAAACCGGGTTTCCAGGGCTATTCCGGAAAAGTAGCACCCCTGGAATATTTATTTTTCTTTTAAACCTGTAGTATCAATTGAAATGTATAAAATTAATCCCTTAAAAATTATACCTTAATCTTTTGAGAAGTTTAAGAATTGTATGTTTCAAGTGGTTCTATTGGTTTTTCAAATGATTCAGTGTTTCTTCTCAAGCTTTTAAAATGTCTTTACAAGCTCAAGTATAGCACACATTGTATAAAACACTGTTCCACTCATAATCCTTTAAATTTTTCCAAACCTTACTAAACCCATATCACAAGAATACTTTGTATACTTGGTAAAATCAAATGTACAGGAAATTGATTTTCAGTGGACTAAAAAACTATGTTGATGGTATTTAATTCAAAGATATCAATCGTTTTATCAGATTGTTTGAAAAATTTCTAGAAACTAGTTAATTTTTTACTTCATTTTCTATTTCAAAGATGTTATGATGCTGTGTGTGTTAGTTTTATTGAAGGTTTTTTTAAGAGAATTAATATTCTGATAATTGTCCATATTTACAATGAAATCTGAAGCGTCTACTTTAACATCTTTTAAAGATTACAGCTATAAGTTATTAAATGTAGGATTATACTAAAAATTTCTTCAACAACAAAATATAAAAAAACAATTTGCAAACATTTTAGTAAGTTATAATTCTCATTATTTACGATTGAATGGGATCAAATAAAGGAGTTTATGTATAATTTTCATAGTAGAAATTTTATTGCTTTTCAGATATACATATAAAACATGCACTACATAAAAACAGATCTAGACCACAACCTAAATTTCAAGGACTTTTCAACTGAATAAATGACTCCACGAGTCCAAAATTATCCTATAGTTTGAGTAGCCTTTAAACAAAGAAGTTAACACTAGTATTTACAACAGATAGGTTAAGTATTTTAATACAAGTAATATGTACAAATGTCATGTTTATGTGTAATAAGATGTTGCGGTACCAAACACAATATTACATCTTGAGGCACTATCAGCAGTGAGCTAACTCCAACAGTTTTACATTGTAGTTGGCTCAGCGTTGTACCAAGCACCTCAATTTCAGGGACAATTTCCTCATTATTCCCTTTAAAGGGACAACTGCTACTGTATCTTAATCTAGAGAAAATATTTACTCATCTTTTTATAGGATGACAGCTCTTAAGATTACTTTAAATAATTAACCATTAATTGGGGGGGGGGGATAAATTACAAATCTTAGGATGAACATACTCAATAGATTAATTCAGAAAAACTAGGTGTTTTAATTACTATTTAAAGGGCCAAAACCTAATTAGTGAACAAAATTGAAGGTTTTTTAAGAGAATTAATATTCTGATAATTGTCCATATTTACAATGAAATCTGAAGCGTCTACTCTAACATCTTTTAAAGATTACAGCTATAAGTTATTAAATGTAGGATTATACTAAAAATTTCTTCAACAAGAGCTTTTGTTATCAGAAAACATATATCAAAGTTTAAGATATTTTCTCATGTCTACTTTTATAAAACCTTTCCAACGACCTTAAAACTGTATTAGAAAAGCTAGAGGTCTTAAAGACAAAATAGCAATTCTCTCTTAGTTTCTTTTTCAAGGGAAAAATGTTAGCACCCAAATATGATAAGACCGAGAGGAAGATATATTTGGTCCCTGCAATTCATTTAAGGCTTGCTTTTTTAGGAATAGTAGAGTTTAAATACATTGAACCTTATCAAGAAATGCATTTGTTTTACATTCAGAAAAATTTAATTATAATTCTGCAAGTACATTAAAAAAGAATATATTAAATTGTGAAATATTTAGTATAACATAACAACAAGATACTGAAAATAAAACAAGGTTTTTAATACAAAAAAAATTCACAGATAGGTTTATCTGGCTTTTGGAATCATAGAATTCTTTTTTTGTAGTGGAACAAGGTCAATTATATGTTACACAACATTTTACATTTTCTACCATTAATTATTGCAGGTTAACAAACTATATGTTAAAGGAAATGTAGGTTATATTTTAGGTAATAACACTGTTTAAAGATGTGACACTTTTTAATATACACACAAGACAGCACAAACAACAAATTCCATGTACACGTAAAGAATAAAATTGTAGACTTTAAACTGTACATAAATGACAAAATCTACTTCTCTAGAAGCATTTAACTGAAGTATAATATTAATAAAACACAATTACTTTATTTAGAAAATTGTAGCATTATCATCTAATACTGCATAGCAATTTAACTTTTCCTCCCATTTAATTTTTAAAAAAAGGCAGAGAAGGAAGAATTAAAACCAAAAATGAATAAAAATTGACTGTTTCCTGAAGGTTTGAATTCATAATTTATATGAATATATATTTACAACTAATAAGAAGATTACTTTCCAGGGCGCAACGCCCCATCGCCTGTAAGGCGACACACGGTGGATACAACTAATAAGAAACCAAATCTACTAAAATAATATATTGATACAATATAAGTTAACAATAACTCAACTACTTATATGGTGTAATAAATAACTGAATTCATAAGTGACAAAATGAAAAAGATGGTAGAATCTAAAACCAAAAAAGCTGCTAACACACAAATCATGAATTAAATAAAAACCTAAACCAGTTTAACAACTGGATAAAGAATATGATTATGTACATGTACAGAAATACTGTAAAAATATTTACAATTTATGGTCCAATAACTAGTGATTAAATGTCCATTATTAATAACATAGGATGCTTTGAAAAAAAAATGAAACTTAATGTGAATCTATTGATACAGTACACCAAACTTGCATAGAGAATAGCTACACCTTACACACTATATAGAGAGTTAAGATTACCAAGTCTTTATAAAAGTGATTAAGCACATTATTTAGATATCAAAATGCTATCAATGTGATTTGTATAAAATACACACAGTTTGATCTTGAAATAGCATCACCAAGACATTCTAGTTAGCTTTCAGAAAAGTACTGATGCAAATACTCAAGTAGAGCAAATACCAATTAAAACAAAACTAAGATAAACTGATAACAAGTTTTGAGTACTGCTATTTTAGGGAAGGTTCCTTTATTGTCTCTCAACAAAAAAGATATTTCCTTTTGATAGAAAAAGTAATAATAACAAGATTTACAAAGATGGAAAAACTTTTATGCAAGGTTTCAACATCTTTTAACCCTTTTAGTTCTAGCCGCCCCAAATTTTCCATAGGATTGAATGGTAATCTCGGGCAGCTTAGGATTGAAAGAGTTAAAGCAAAATTTGAAAAACATACTTTAACCGTTAAAACCAACCAGTTTCAAGGCGCGTAGCTAGGGGGGGGGGATTTGGGGATATATCCCCCCCCCCCCGAAACTTGGAAATTTTCTTATTTTGACCATAGAAAACCACTAAAAATACCCCATATCCCCCCCCCCGAATTATCAATATCCCCCTCCGAAATTTTTTTCTGGCTACGCCACTGAGAGTTTCTAAAATTGATGGTGATTAAATAATGAATAACAGTGTCAGAGCTGCTACCGCTCTTTAAAAGATGCTTCACTGGCATCAGATGAAGTGAGAGATGCATCGCTACTTTGAACAGAGCCCATTTCTACCTCTATATACTCAGCAGCATTCAAAGGAGATGATATGGAACAGTTTGGCACACGTTGCAGATCTTCAGATGTAGACGGTACTATGCGAATTGTGGTGTCTGGAAATGGGGTGAGAAAAAAGTAGATCAGAAACTGATCAAAATAACAGTTTAGTCTATGCAATTTTTGAACAATTTATTTCTACTTCAGATTATCTGCAAACCCCAACTACAGGATTTCAGCATTTTCTGTCTTCAGTTACAGCTTTTGATTTGTGGACAAGCAATCAAGGTCGCCCGACTCCATAGGCTTTCACTTTTTAGTTATTGACAGTAGAGACTGCTTTTGATTTAGCTGAAAAGCTTTCTAACAGCTAACTAATGGGGCAGTGCACTGACCAAATAAGGAGGAAAGCTGTGGTCATCACATGACATACCTGATGGTAATAACTCCTTGGCATTGTCTATGACTCTATGTCATTAAAGCATGCCCACTACTTAGCATTTCCTTGACTTTTATACACACTCGTTCTAAGACAATATTTCCTCTTGTTCAATTTCCAGAACTAACCATTTTGAGAGAAAACGACATTAAATTATTAAAATGGTGATTAATTTAATATATGAAACATGAAAACATTTTTGGTTCTAATTTTAAGTTGACAACTTTTAGACATACAACAACTAGCTGACAACTTTTGAACATTAAAATAAGATATGTTAAATCAGGACAATAGTTTAGTGATTGTAAAATCTCATTTTAAAATACCTACCAGCTTAGTTTAAAACATTGAATGAAATTTACATTTAAAAGATAGCAGAAAAAACTTACATGACTCTTTTGGGGCTTCATAAACCATTCCTCTCTGTTGTAATGTTACAGGACAATCTTTATGAGCAAGTAACATAGTTTTTAATTGAGCAACTTCATTTCGCAATTGGTCAACCTCACCCTGCAAACAAAACAAAAACAAACATAATTCAGCAAGTAAAACACATAATGAAAGCAGATATAAGTTTAAACAATCATTTCCATATAAATAATTTATGCCAATGTTGAGAAGTTTTTAAAACAAGAAAAGAAGCTAAGCTTTTGTATAAAATTACTTTCCAAACTAATTATAATACCAGCTTTAAAAGTTCATTTAATGTCTATTACACCAAAATGAATTTTACAAAGCCTTTTACATCAAAATATCTCGAGCGTACAAAATCATTTTAGTCCAATTAGTAAGAGGAACTGTAAATTATACACACCTGCAAATGAGAATTTTTCGTTTCTAATTCTTCAGCCTTTCGTTCTAGTCCTGTAATCCATGTTTTTCTTTTTTCACGACATCGGGTTGCAGCAGCTCTAAAAATGAAATAGTTTTAAGTATACACTAAAAATAAGATAAAATAGAATAAATGACGCAAATGTCTCAACTAGCCTTACCTGTTTCTTTCACGTGATCTTTTTTGTTTATCATCAGGACTAGTATCGAAGGAATGGGAACGTTTTCGACTAAAATAAGACAAAACTTAACATTAATGACCTTTACTTTCTTATTTGTTGGAGTTAAAAATTTAAAAAATAGTCCCATAATACCTTTATAAATTAGGAAGAGATTATGTTTATACAAATAAAAGGACTTAATCATTAGGGAAAAACATAATCAAAGAAAGTGTAAGAGAAAGTTATTAATAATGTACTCTCAATATATTAAAAAAAGGCAAAATACATAATTTTATTTATTATTTGTTCTTATTTTAAAGAGGTTTCACTCAAAATTTATTTGAGTTTTTTAAAGTCAAATATTTAGTAATATTTCTATTTATTTCAGCTTTTATGAATCTTCATATGATAAATAAGATAATTTAAGTAGGTAGTATTAACAAAAACTTTTAAACAAGATAACTGCAATAATTTTCCTTTTTATTTGTTACTATAATACTGCTCTTTGTTTATAATTTAACTTAATCTTGAAGTGTAAAGACATTACATAATGTCTTCTTTTAAATGAAAACGTAAAAGGATAATAACCCAGTAGATTTCTGTATAGGTACAGGTGAAGATGGAGGAGAATCCATGAATTCTGAGAGCAAAACTTCTTGAGTTGCAGGTTGAATGTTAGGCCTTGCTTTTGGTTTGACAACAGTAGTAACAACTTTGCTAGAACTGCTTGCTTTCTGATTCATTTTCAACACTTCTTTCAATTTCTAAAGGATAAATTTAATGAAAAACATTATTAACAAAATGGTCAGTCAGTTTTGTAGTTTTTAATAATGCACAATCTTCTTGATTGACTTTAATAAAAATAACTAACCTATAATCATAAAAAAATATTTTAAAAACTTCCAGTGTGAGTTGATAAAGTAATTATTTTTACAAATTTAATTAATTGATTGTCTTTCTTGAATACACTAGCACAGAAAAAGATAATTTACCATTGTTATCACTTAGAATACTACTTTAAAGGTTATATAGGTCTAGAAAGACTACAACCATGAACAAGATAATGGGCATCATGAAATTTCAAAACCTGGCTTGGTTCCATTGATCACTTCACTCAAAAGTTGAACTTCTTATATTTGTTATAGAATCTAACTCATATATTCTCATGAAGTTAAATAAGGTAATACCTATTTGTAAACCTATTGTCTGCGCTAATTTATAACATATAACATCCAGTCAACTAATTAGGAAAGTATCAAAATTAGGGTTACCATTTTAGCTGCGGAGGAAGAAACTGAAACTTCTGGCTCTGCCGTTGGTACTTGAATAATAGTTTTCTGAACTGGAACTGCGGGAGCAGGCTGAGCCACCACGGGTAAATTGACAGGCATTGTCTGGCCATCAGGTAACCTAATCATTAATTGCATCATTTGAGTGACACACACCGACTGAAAGAGATTGCCATGAATTACTTTCTGGAGGGAAACTGACATGTTCTACATAACTCTTTATTAAGACATATTCATGCATTCAGTGAGCATTTTAATATTGATCAGTACTTTTTAAACTTCAGTTATGATCTCAATATCTTGAAATCAAAGAGACCCGAAAAAATTTCGAGACAGTGAGTTTTTGAGGTAACAAAAAGGTTATCTCAAAATTAATGACAGAAAACGAGAAACAGAACATATAATGTATGAGTCCTAATACTGTCTGAATAGTATATCAATGATGTAGTACCCAAGTTAGTTGGAAGTTTACCTGAACAACAGCTTGCGGAGGCTCTATTTTCACTTCAGGCAGCTTCTCGTTCACTATAACTGGAGGTGTCACAATGGAAGGTACGGGGGCGAGATTTCTGATTATGTTCTGGGAGCCATTTACAACCACAGCGGTTGGAACTGAGCTATTGGATTTTGCAATGGAAAAGTTCCCCCTGTAGAGAGCAATATTCAGTACATTAAAATATAATAAATAATTTCATTACAAGAAAAATATCAGTATCTTAATACAGCAATGCCTTTTTAATATCAGTAGAGCATCATTATTTATAATATTAGTTAGTAGGGGAGCCAAGAGTGTTTTTGGGCAGTAACTCGGGCGTGTCAGATAATCATAGGGGAGATACCTTGCATGCTTTTGAGTAACTCCACCAAATATAAGCTCTCTATGTTGGTTGGTTTGTCTAGAACAGCCCTTCAGATTTGTAAAAAAATTAGTTACATGGACATATTCGAGCGGGTCAGATAAAGATAAGGTAGGTTAGTTACCAGCTAAAAAGTGTACATTTTCTAAAATCTGCTGATTTGAGCGGTGGGCAATGGAGTGGGAGGGTTAGAAAGTTGCAATGTAAAGCCAAGACCGGTAAGACGCCATCGCTCTTTTCGAGAAAAATGTACGAAACAAATTGTTTATAGACTAGTAGCCAGTAAACTAGGGTACATTCGTATTCGCCAGCAGGGGCGATAAGTCGCCAAACCACCCTACATAGAGAGCTCATATTTGGTGGAGTTACTCAAAAGCATGCAAGGTATCTCCCCTATAATTATCTGACACGCTCGAGTAAATCCACATTTAGCATCATGGGCTCCCCAACTAAGTATTTTTATCCTAGTAACATCAACTTCCAGCGCAGTATTTCAAAATGAAATTCTTTTAGCATCAGGATATTAAAAAATTATATCAAGAAACATATTCCTTTCTTAATCATACACCTTTTGGATCAACAGAGTGTCTACTATAATTTGGTTCCATAGCTCAATTCTAAAAATTCATTCCTATAACTTAAATAAAAACTTCACATATATTGCTATTGCTATAACATTCTAGTCTTAAAATAAATACAAATATTCATCCAAAGAGGAAACTTACGTGGAAGTTATGACAGGCGTCTGTACAACATTGATTTTGGATGGTGATGGTACTATCTTTGGAGCACTTTCCAGCATAGCAGTAGTACTTGCGACAAATGAGGTGATTTCAGCTGTGGAAATTTCTTGATTAGCATTACCATCTACAGACTGTTCATACTGCACCACTTGTTCTATGGAAGTACTCTCCGTAGGAGTGAAAGGCATAGTATCGGTACTTTCAGAGTCCAGCAGTTGAGGAAGAAGTATGGGCTTTAGACTAGGTTTGGTAAAGTGTTTCCTGAAGATGCTCGGGGTTTCTGGAGGAATGGTGATGGAGGGAGTGTTGAGGTCTTCAGATTCTGGCAGAGATGCTATGATTGAAGATGACTGAAAATAAAGCATGAGAAATTATAAGAGTCAAATCGAGAACAGAAATTCAGTTCTTTTCATATTAGAATGGAACCACGAACTAAATGAAAAATAAGAATATACATAGAATTATATGTGTTCCATTTATTATATGCCATTCTGTTTCGCTGCATGGAATTACCATACTCATGAATTAAATATATTTCGTTCAGCTGATTTCATACAATATTAGCTGGTATGATAAGTAACGTATAGAAGCTATTCTTACTTCTGGTATTGAGAATGAGTGGGGATGTCTGCTAGAGTTAGCTTTACGAAACGTAGCATCAAATGGATTGTCACTTTGTAGGTCAGGAAACATGTCGGTTTCAAATCCGTTCAGATATCGAGTTGGAGTAGGGGTCTCGTCTAGAAAAAAAATTTGAATTAGAATGAGATAAAGAAGTAGTATAACAATTTTCATCAAATTCAGGGCTACTGCATACTTAATGCAATATAAAACGATATTTTAATAGTAAAAAATTAATTTGTTCACTCAAATCCTTGAAAGTTTAAAATATAGAGGTAATTACATTAGATATTATTCTCAGGGAAGTACTAGTAAAATATCATAATTGAATGGCACAAGTGACATTCTGTTAAAACTTTACCAAGTGTGATAGGTACATCAAGTCACCAAATTCATGCCAGTTGGCAATTTATTGGCAACCCTACTATGGGGTCATTCCACAGTGACTGACGTTACATTTAGACTCTGTTTTGACCTTATAAATTCAGCTCTGTTTAAAAATTTAAATACTATACTTTCGAAACTGATGCTAAGTTGTTTAATCGAATATATTTATGCTATCCTACCTGCTTTTATAAATAAAAGGGGTTTTTTTTTGCTTTAGAAAGGTTAATAGAAAAAGTGGCTCATGTTGCGCAAAAGGGACATCAGAGAAAGTGTGTTTTTCAAATTTTTCTTTAAACTTAATACTTACATCCTAAAATTATTTTTTCCAGTAAAGAGGATATTTTAAACTTTATGAAAAGGCTTTTTTTCATTAAAAAATTGAAAATGTAGAAATTATGGAATCCTTGTGACTGATGTTACAAACATTTTGTGACTGATGTTACATTGACATAAATTTAATTTTTAATTAATGATTTAACTTAATACTGACATTAAATTTGACAAAAAAATGTGTTCCTAACATTTGAGTACAATTTTATAAAAATTCATTCTTTTCTACTTTATTGGGGGAAAAACTGAATAAGAAAACAATTTTTTTGCTTCTGTTTTCATGGAATGACCCTATGCCATCTCTTCAAAGTCATAATTGTTTCCATAATTCATTACTTCAGGATAAGAAGCATTTATTTACCTCTTTTATGTTTAAGTTAGTTTTATTCACAGTTTTTATAATATGTCTTGTTTACTAATTAGCTGGGAATAGTTGAAATAACACAAGGAACTCAAAATAACATAAAGAAATAACTAGGGTGAACCGCCCAGTGAATGAACACTTAGCATTTGGGTTTGCGATTTTCCCACTTCAAAAATTTTTTTCAGGGCTTTTTCTCGGTCAATTTCTAAAAATAAGGTATGTTTCCATACTGGCTTTTTCTTGGCAATATGATCGAAGTATTTCCAGATCTTAGAAATCAATAGTTTTGAAGGAATGCTGATTTGAGTGAAAAAAGTGCGATAGACCCAGTGAATGAACAAAGTTTGCCCTAAGTATGAACAGTGTCTTCCAGTAAATGAACACTGAAAAATACCATGATTTTTTTCAACTGATCAGCCTGCGTTACATAAAATAGAAAATATTTTACTAAAAACTCTAAAATTTCTTCAATACACACACACACACACGCACACACACACAAAAAAGTTACTTAGGAGGTGGGTGCAAATCTTGCCAAACATCGATTGCGACGTTATACTAATTGCATATTCCATCTTAACACAATTAATAATCAATACCTCCTAGCACGGACGTAGCTATAGCTTTTACAAGGGGGGGGGGTTCAAGAAACTTCTTTCAGGGGTCGCAATGGGCAATGAAAGTGTATCTAAAACAGGGTTTTCCAACTGGCGGGCCACATGCGGCCCGCGAAGCTCCCTGAAAACCCATAAAAAGTAGCTATATAGAAGACTATTTAGTATACTAAAATTTAAACATTTTTGGAGGAGGACCCCTGAACCCTATTTACCCACTTTTTCATTAAGTAGTAACTTTGGTTGGTCGTTTTCTATGGGGAAAAATTTTAAAGTTTGAGGTTTCGAAAGAGGGGTTGTATACCTTGAAATTCCCTCTGAGCGTAGCAAGGGGTTATAAAAGCTTAGGTTAACCTTTATCACGAGGGGGGACAAAATGGAGTACCATAGGCGTAAGTTCAACTTTTTGATTGGGGGGGGGGCAAAACCTATAAGACCTTAGGACCAAAGGAGCCGTTATTAAACTGTTTTGAAGGGATTCTGTAACCCAAAATGTTTCTAATAGTTTTCCCTTTCCGAGTAAAATGTAGGGCAAATGTGAAATTTTGTGAACTTAATCACAAATTTGTGTGGTTAATACATGCCCTCAAGCAAAAGAGGGGTGTCTGGGTCTTCTCCCAGAAAATTTGATCCAAAAAGTTGTATTTTCACTCATTTTTTGAATATTTGGGACAGGAACCTTTTTGTTTGGCTGACATAAGGTTTAGGCTATTGGGTGGGGGGTCTGGACCCTCTAACCCCCCCTTATATACGTCCATGCCTGTCGTTTGGGACCATGGGTTCCTATGCAATTCTGAACCCTTATAATGTCTACCTCCCCTAGAAGTTTTCCCATTCATAATGATACACCCTGTATAAACCTAGACTTTTAAATCAAAAACTTATTCTATGGAAAGACAATACTGATCTTTATCATAACCTATTCCTAGTTTAAGCCGTCAAATAAGCGTATAGGTCTTTTGGTTCACGAGATAAGCAGTTTCCCATAGTATGAAGGTTGTTCATTTACTGGTAAATCTTAGTTTAATTACTCTTTCCAGTATGTGAACACTTGTACTTTCTAATCAACATACCCCGTTCATTTACTGGAAGGACACAATTTTGATCATCGCGCATTTTTACATAGTTTAGCTTACATCATTATGAATCAAATAAAACTATAATCATGAGGTTTTACGAAATATGCATTTTCCCCAGTAAATGAACACCTGTTCATTCACTGGGAAATCTCAGTTTGCACTTCCAGTAAGTGAACACCCCCTTATCTATCGCAATTTCAAAAGTACAGCTTTCTGAATTATGCCATATCAAAGATTAAGTCTTTAACATTTGATAAAAAACAACAAAAATCATAATAAGCGCAATTATAAGTCAGAAAAATATGAATGAATCAAGTCAAATCTTAACTTACCGGATACTTTTTCATGGGTCTGAAGCTCGAGTATCAGTAAAAAAATTTACACAGACTGATATCGGAATATACGGTTAAATCAACGATTGCCTGGCCTCTAGGAGGTCTCATTGCAACTACTGAATTTTAGTAACAGTCTTTACAGAGTTCAAATAGCTTAATAATTGAGATTATACGACCAGGTGTTCATTCACTGGGAGTGTTCATTCACTGGGCAACCCACCCTATATAAAAAGAATTCAAAATTTTCCAATCCAAACCTAACTTAGTCCAAAGTTGTAGATGATTTGGGGAGCAATCACATATAGACCATGCCACAGTGTAATGCCAATAGCTGATTTGAGATGGGGTTTTTTTTGTTGCACAATTCCTTTTCTTTCTGGTCCTAAGGGGCCATTCATTAATTACGTAAGGATGATTTTGGCAATTTTTGACCCCCCCTAACCCCATGTAAGGGTACGCAAGATTTTTCAAACCCCTCCCCCCTATTCCCCGTAAGATTCCATTTCGTTTTTCAGTTTTCTTTTTATCTGAACTTAATGCCACTCCAATAAAAAAGATACATGTGATATACCTTCATTTTTAAAAAAATTTAAGCTTCAATAATATACCGAGATGGTCAGTATTTTTAAGTTTTTTTGGGGTTATTCAATAGTAATTTGATTAGGATAATTGGAATTTGTTTACATTAACTCGGAAAATCTTATGTAAGAATGGGTTTGACCCCCTCACCCCCCAAGTAAGGGTATGTAGAGATTTTTACAACCCCCCCTCCTCCTCGGGACCCTTACATAATTAATGAATGGCCCCCCTAAGTAGCCTTAATAATTTCTTCAAATGTTTGGCATACAAAATAATTTTTTAAGTTTGTATTGGAAGTGGAATCTTTTTGTGCAATTTAGCTTTGTTGTATTTAAAACTCACTTAAAATCAGATTCTAAGTGAAAGTGAAAGATCTAATTTAGAACACATAGTAGGAAAAGAACTTAACTTGCTAAGTAGAAGTTCACTAACAAAACTCCTATACAAAAGCAGGGTGTCTAGTGATTATCAATCTCAAAATTCCCTGACTTTTCCCTGACCAATAACTAAATTTCCCTGACTAATAACGCGCATTAGTATACGCTCCAAAAATACCTTCAAATGTTTGTTAAAAACATAAATCTTTGATCTTTGGATGAACAGCCAAAAAAACATGCCATTGATGCAGACTGTGTTGTTGCTTTGGCATTTCTTTGATGCTTTCCACTTTTCGTATGGCTAGTTAATGCTTGACGACCCATGTTTGATAAGTTGAAAGTTGTCTGGCAAAGTTTGCATCTTGCCACTGTATTATCATTAGGTACTTTCACCAGCCATAAATTAAATAAAGATTCACTTAACCATTTTCTTGAAACACTGTCGTCTTCGACATATTGATCTTTGTTATGCTACATTAACAAAAACAATTTAATCCTCTAAGCACTAAAAAAATAACTAAGCACTCTTGCTAGGAGATTATGAACAAACAAGAAAAAAAGAAGGGGCGGGGGAAACCAAGTTGTGCCGAGAATACTCTTAACACCCCTCCGCGAACTCCGCCTCCTATTCAATTCAAACCAGTTCCCCCTCCACTGTCATGAGACCTGACAATTCAATCTCCTGTCATGACAGCATCGATTGCAACAGAATTCTACTTTCCATTCAAATCTTGGAAATTTCACTCCTTTGATGATTTTAGTAACTAAAAAAAATTCCCAGATCGATGAGCAAATTCCCTGACTTTTCCAGAAACTTTAAATTCCCTGACTTTTCCAGGTTGCTAGACACCCTGAAAAGCTATTAGGCAATGTCACTTGGGCCTGGTCTTCCACTTCTCAAACTTGGTTTCAAACAGAGAATGTGAATAAATTATGACAAAATGTTTATGATAATTTAATAAAATATTTGTAAAAATGAGTCAGAAGTGCTTACCTCCAAAGATATTTTTAAAAGGAGTAGTAGGAATCAATGATAATGAAAGTTCATTTTTTCTGGACGCTATATCCAAAGTTTCTTCTTTTCTGTTTAAGAAATTCTGAAAAAAAATAACATATTGATTGATTAAAGAAGGAAATGTTCTCCATAAAAAGCTTATCTAACTATTTTGATTAATATTAATACTCTGGATCTGGAAGTACATTTACAAATTAAGTTATTTATTTCCTCAAGTTCATTCAGTATTTTAATTACAGATTTTCCATTAATGGTATTTTCTGGTAATGTTTGAATATTTGTCTCTTTGTAAATTGCACTATGTGTACATAATACTAGTAAAAAGTTGAAAAATTAGGGGGTTAATGGCTGCACACCACATAGAGCTCTTTACTTTCATTTAACGATTAAACATATTCCTTTTTACATAAATACAGGGCCGTGTTGTGGAAAAATTGCGCCCGGGGCGAATGGCTTTTTGGCGCCCCCAAATTTGCAAAAACAATGTTCGGGCACAAATTTGGCGCCCCCCTGTTCATCGTACTTTCGTTCGAAAGTATCGAAGAATCTTCTATATAAAGTCCATAGTCCAATGCTAAAATAATTTTGATTGCAAAAGAATGTCCGGGCACAAATTTAGCGCCCCCTGAACACGTTCATCGTTGTTCCGTTCGAAAGTACGGAAGAATCTACGAAGTCCAATACTAAAATACTTTTAAATTGAAAAATACTAAAATAATAAATTGCAAAAAAAAAGTTCGGGCACAAATTTGGCGCCCCTCTTAAGTACCTGAATACGGCGCCCGGGGCGGACGCCCCCTTGCCCCCCCCTTAACACGGCCCTGCATAAATAGACTATTTATTAAGTAGAAAATAGTTCTTTATATCTCTGAAAAATGTATAAAAAATCATGATAAAATTATGTCAAAATATTTTGTAAAAAAATTAACTTGTCCCCTAAATCTCCATTTATAAGGTACAGTATGGGTTTGTAAGCAATTTAACCTTAGAAATATATATTTCTCGTCCTTAGATTTCAATAACTGTCTGAGGTAAAAAAAAGTTGAATCATAAAAACTTACCAAATTAGGATCAGGTCCATCATAATTCTTCTCCAAATCCATGGTTAGCCTTAATTTATCACCAACCTTCAAAAGGAAAACTAATCTAAAAAAGCAATAGAAAACAAAACAATATTATTTTATCGTTCTTCAGAGAATTGATATTAAGGTTCAATTTAGAGCAATAATTTTACAATCTATTTATATTATGACGATGTCAGCGTTTGGAAGAAAAAAAACACTGGTCTTGCGGATCAGTGCTTTGCCATTCTTACTGGTCCGCAACAAAAATTACTGGTACAACAAATTAAAAAGGACCGGTTTAAATATTATTATTACAAAGTAACTATTGCACTAAATGTGAGTACCAAATAGTAATGTTAAAAAAAAATACATATTCAATAATAGGTTACAAGAGCTGAAAATATAAAATTTTTATAAAATAAGTAATAAAATAAATTTATGAGAAATAAGCAACACTAAATAATGAAAAAATTTGAAAATATCTGATTTATTAAATACTTTTCTTGATTTAATAACATTTCACTAACTGACATACAAATAAAATATACTCTTCTTGATTAAATAAATTTTCTCTAATTGACAAAAATTAAGTATTTTTTCTCTAACAAATGATATTGCACAAATTACAATAGTACATACCAACTTCGAATTAGTTTTTACATTGTTAGTTGACTAATTGGTTGTAACCTGGTTTATTTAATCAAATTAATTTCTTAATTTCCTGAGCATGCACAGGTGTCCCAAATCATTCGAACTGCCCAGCGAACAGCACCAATACCCCCTGAATCGGTTGTTAGTTGTTCGGAAAGAGAGAGAGTGCATGCCTCTACTCTTTCATGACTTAGCTTTCTTTTCCCACAACAAGCAAAAAAAAAAACCGCTGCTAGAACTGGAGGGTGGGATATTTTTTCACCACACTGGTGCAGCGCATAGTTGGATAAAACAAAAAACTCTCTGCGCACAAAAATTCCATCAAATATTAACTGCAAACTAATTAGTGCCCCTAGTCGTTTGAATTTTGACTGAAAAACATAATCAATGACAGTCTTATTACCTAAATACTGTAATAATGCTTCATAAGCAACAACAGCAAGAAAAAATCAATTTATTTACCAAAAATGTAAATTATTTGAAAAGATTTTCTGCAAAATTCTAAAACTATCTGCGCTCGACGTGCACGTGTGCTCCTATATTATCCAAATATGGTGCAGCGGAAGTGATTTTCTGATTCCACTAGTCTGAGACATTTTTTAGTTGTCCCGGATCAGCAATCCACAGTAATTTCGAATGCTGATTTATGTCAATCATTACACTGTTTTAATGATCTTTTGATGGATTTATTTTTGGGTGATACGCATATTTTCTGGTACATACGAAAAGCACCTTGCTCTCTTTTTCTGATTACCCCCCAAACAAATTTTGTTATATAATTAGGGTGGGGAGTTTGGGGGCAGCAGCCCCTCCCCCTAATAACCTAAAACTTTTTTATATGCTTTTTAATGATAAAATTCAAATTCTTATTTTACATTTTAAGTGCTTTTTGAGTTAAGTTGTTAAGTTATTTTGAGACAAAAAATGTCAACAAAAGATTCCAACCCAAACACCATGGGTACGGTTTGGTTATTGTTTTATGGCACAAGAATCAAATATGACACCCTGGGTATGGAAACTTTTCACAATTAAGCCTAAGTAACATAAAACACAAGGGGGGACTTTAAAGTAAAAGAACTAATAAATAATAAATTATAGCAAAATGAATTGCATGTTGATCATCCATATATTAGTTATAACATATATGCATACTTTGTATTAGCCTGTTGACCGTGCTGCTAAACACAATAATGTATTCATTAACTGTGCCGCACAAACTGACCAGCGTAAGGCTAATACAAAGAATCGAATTTATATTCACATGATTGATACAATTTATGATTTTGGCTTTTTCTGAGTTAGGTTTGGTCCACGTTATCTTGGGTAACTGAGACTTTAAACATAGAGTAAGAATTTTCCAGTGGAGTTGAGTGGAATATTTCCAATAATATTTATGAAAAGTTCTCACTTCTTCAACTTTAATCTCCTTATTTTTATCAAAAAAGAGTGACATCAAGGCATTTCTGAAGTTAATTAATGAAAAGTTAAGGTGATACTAAGTTTTAGGTTCTCAGTCCCCCCCCCTCGAAAACACAAAATAAGACATATGAGCATTTAATACGCATTCGTATTCGCCCATTGTCAACAATATTGATATCTATTACAAAATCTGAATCGGAAATATAAAGATTTTAACTGGTGTTCTGATTCACCTTTAACAGTGGGGTGAATCAGAACACTATTAAATTAAGAAAAATAGATGTGAAAATGTTTTTAATTATTTTGTGTTATAGCTCAAAATAGAAAGAACAGAACAAGACCAAATATTCCAGTCAAAAATTTTCTTTAAAAAATGTTTTGGTCGTAATCCAGAGAACGGGCAGTCTCACAGTTTTCAGATGTAGAAAAATGCTTAGTATAATATTAATTCAGAACGTTACATTTAATTTTGCTTGATCCAGATATTTGAATGTGTATAAAACATTGCTTAAAATACAATACAATATTCTGTTCAACAAAATATAAAGCGGGCAAACGAGAATCAGTCATTTGACATCCACTATCCACCCACGAAACAATCGAATGTTAGGGATTGCGTAATTGTTGTCATTTTAATTTCTTTGAATTACCTTATAAATTCAACCGTATGAGGGCAACAGATCGTTCAGCAGAATTGATCAATCGGTTTCACGCAGTTTTTTGCACATTTTAAACTATTAACAGCAATGTTTAATCGATGGCACAAATTAGATGTTCGTTTATAGCGATGATGAAATCCCTTACACGTTCAAGATGTCAAAAATCATGTGCATTCAAAAGCTCTTTGAGGGAATGAAAACTTTCGAATGGTTACTTCATATCACTTATTTAAAAATTTTTCCTCATAAAATGTGTTAAAAAAACTTAAAATAGTTGAAATTTAAGAGAATTTTTTCATAAAATACGTATAAAACGTACACACACAACAAAATTCTCAAAATGTTATGTTGCCATTTTTTGAAATCGAATTTAAGATTTACTCGCGAACGAAGGGTAGCAATATCAGAAAATCCGAAGCCTATTCTGCAATATTGTGAATCATTTTTAAAAATTTTATTTTAATTGATTTTTTGCAGCTTTTTAGGGTGTCACATCAAAAATAGTTAATTTTTCTCTGGTTACTGGTCAAATGCATGTTTGAATCCACAGACTGGACAGATAAAGGGTCATTGGGCGTTCTGTAGAACACCTTCCGCTTCCCATCGGAAAATGCGTTTTTGGTGGCGGCTCCTGTGGGGTTCTGGAAACTATGTATGGAACTGTAGAACTGCAATATTTCCCAGTCGGGAAAGTTCCACATATCCTATTTTCTATAAAATGATTGATTTCATTTATTATTTATTATTAAATTATCTTTAACCTTCTATTATCTGTAGATGAGTTCACCATGAAGTTGACTATCCCCGAACACTACTTTTTTCGAAGTCGATTTAATATGGAATGCTTTTGCTTACTCTGCTGATATTTCTCCTCTAAGGTGTATTCCATAACCATAACATTGAAGATGAATCGTATTTATATACGGTTTGAAATACACATAGCAACCGCCCGTCCCGTGATGAATACCTTCATCAGAGGGTGGTGGACTTCAGGGTGCCAACTCGAAAAGTGTGTATTCGAGTATGTATGGAATTTTATGACGGTTTCTGGTAGAGTTGATGGTGTAAATTTCAGAACCGATTGATGCCACTCTGCAAATATTGAGGATTTTTTATAAATCAAGATGGCGTCCAAAATGGCTTCCAATTCCATTGAAATCAATACTTATAAAAATAAAAATACAGCATGCAATTAATCATATATGGTATTTTTTGAGTCAAGGAAACAAAATATAACGTTATTTTTTACTTTAATTAAGTTTGGAATAGGTTTCTTAATAAAATAAATATTTTTGATTGAAAAAAGCATTTTTTTTAACACTGAGTTTTAATGTCTATATTTTGTTTATAAATTCATATTTTGCATAAATTTAAAATTAATCGGGTTTATAATAATTATAGTAAAACATTAAAAAATAATTAGTAGTTCAAGAGAATTCATTGCCTTTATTTCATTCAGAAGTAACCATCAGTAGGAAATGTTCTGATTAGTTTTTTTATGTAGCTGAAGAAATGAAACAAATTGAAAGAATTTTAATTTGCTTGAAAAAAATATTTATCAGAAAACTAAAAATTTCAGGCCTAATCTACCTAATCTTTTACAATCTTAGGGGGCGTCCTTATATAACGTGAGGTGTTTTTTCTTTAAATTTTGTACCCCTCCCTCCCCCTTTTGGTGTGATTTTGCTGGACCCCCCCCCCTCCGCCCTCAATATCTCAAGTGAGATTTTCTCAATAACTTAAAAAAAATTCATTGATTTGTTCTAGCCACTTTTGTTTCATCTTGTCAACATAACACTCAACACACACACACACACACACACATTGCATAAATTTTGATGCAAATGCATGTTTAAGAAATTAAAACTATGGTCGTATACTTGTAATTATCATGACTGACTGGCTAATGATTCCAGAACTAATTGAACTAATTGCGCATTTTCATAAACGTTTGTAAAAAAGATAAGAAAAAAAACGCATATTCTCTAAACTAAAAGGAGATAACTAGGAGGAGGAAATGGGAAATTTTGACTCCCCCCTTCTCCTTGGTGAGATTCTGCTTGATCCCCTGCCCCCTTTTGGACGTCAGGTAATTTATGGACCTCCTCTTAGGATATAATTAAAAAAGTGACCATCCAGTTGAATTCTACATTATTGTATTCCAGAATTATTGCCCTTCAGGCAAGTAGAGGAATTCAAAAGGTTGATTTTTAAAGTTACTACAGATTACTTTTATATGATTTAAATTTTAATTGAAACTTCGATTTAGGCTGCTGTAATTGTTTCGATAATATTTAAAATCTTTGATTGAAAGACATGCATTTCAATGTTACTTAGGTATCAAATAGGCAAAGCATAGTATCAACCTTTGTATTAAACGTGTTTTTCTTTAAAAATTTATAAAAAATGAACTAAGAACGGTCAAAATTCAACCTAGAAATATTTTATCATGCGTAATTCGTTAACTGTGTCATGATGTTTTTGGAAAAATCAGCTCCTTCAACATAAAATATATGAGGATTATTTTCACCCAAATTATGTTTCCATCATGATTATTTTCCAAATGAAGGTATTTCAGATCAACTTAAACTTTTTATTTGTTTAAATAAATGTTTCTCTATTCATCATGCCATAGTTTATTAAAGGTAAATCGAGGATCCTATATTGTGACTACCATGGACGCCATCTTAAATTCCTCAAAACCCTCAACATTTACGAGGTGGCATCAATCGGTTCTTTAATCAAGACATCATAACCTATCAAAATCAGCAATAAAATTTCATACATACTCTAATACACGGTGGACCCCCTTTTTGCCATTTGGCACCCTGACTACAAGGGCGAAAGGGCGCCACACAATATTTCGAAATTAAAGAGGGACCCAAAAAAATTTCGAGACATAGAGTTTTTGTGGCCCCATTTACATGGACACAAATCCCGGTATTTAGCTGGGTTTAAACCCGGCATTCCTTACGAAAAGGAAAAATGCTAGGTCGAAAAGTGGAATTTATAATTCCACCTTCGATTCTGGGTTCAAAGCTGGAATTTCTGAATCCGGCTCCCATGTTGCATTTCGGTTCAAAATTACGTCATGTTAGTTTTCATTTTAATTCAAGCGTAACTTTTCAGTTTGATAGTTATATTTAAATTTATAATTGAAGTTAGAAATCAACATCTTACCATGATTAAGATTTTATTTCTTGTGCAAAATATAAAAATAGCAAGTAAAGTAAACAAGCAAGGGATGACGAGATGGATTATGACGTGTATTCACTTCATCACGTGACCAATGACATCACCGGGATTTGAGGACTGGACGTGTAAACTGGTTTTTAGCACGGCTTCTGGGTTCCCCGAGAAATCGAGAAATTTTCGAGGTATCAAAGTTCGAGATAACGAGGGATACTGTATTAGATTTTATGGACACTATTTTGACATGAATGTTATTAAACATGTTATTTTAACATGAACTAAATCTTGTCCTGTAGGATACAACAAAGAAAGTATGCATAATTAGGAAAACACAGAATTCCCGTAAATCCGCCTATGTAACCAGGGTGAGTTAGCTTTAAAAGTATAGTTTTACCTAGCTTCTTTTTGCTTCAGTAATTCGTTTTTATTTCTATTATATTATTGCCCAAAAAGAAAATTCCCCAAAATCAGGGAATTAAAAAAGGGGAAATTTATTCAAATATGTTTGAATTCATTTGATAAATTAGAAGACGTCGCATAAAATATTTTAATAGTCTCCTAATACCCACCTAAATCAAACTAACTGAACAACCCAGTTGTTGTTCAGTTACATATAAAAAATCCCAATATAAAATCTAACTGAATTATACAGGGTTTCTTCAGACTCCTTTAACTTAAAACTCACCAGTCAAAATATAAAAAATCCCACAATATATAATTATTTGTCATGAGAATATTAAGTGTGTGAAAAAACTCAAAATCGAATTCAGGTGTTTAATTGTCACTTTTAAAAAAACTAGCAGGTTCTACTTATCAAAAACTGTGTTTGGCGATTAGAAAAATAAAATTATGCTTAGAAATAAGAATTCTCGTTGTAATCATTGCTTGTGATCATAATTTTAATGATTATCTGTTATATATTTTTTGTTTTATTTCTCATTAATAAATCATATTTGTCATCAAATTTACATTGTGATACCTAATCCCTAACAAAACAATTCAAAGGGGCAAAAGTGAGTAATACCTCTTTCAAAGTAACCACAACCGACAACTTTATTATTAGATGACACTATATCAAATGGCAAGCAATGAGCAACAATATATGGATTTTTCGTTGAAAAAGGGTTTCGTAAGACTATCGTTTTTATGCTATCGGAAGAGTCATCATTAGCGAACATATTTAATGGATCCAGTTGCGTGACATTTGGAAGGAACTGAAAAAAAAGTACAGACCCAATGGCATTGACATGAAAAATCAATGGTGGAAACATACTTAGTACTTACTTTTGCATAATGGTTTGTCCATCTTGTTTTTCAAAACTATAATCTTTATAGTTATTTTATTAGAGAGATACTTATTTCATAGGATGAGAATTTGAGAATTCTATTGCATTAAACCTGCTCTACACACATCACATTAAAATATTTTAGTTTCATAATTGGTGTTATTTTGTTTTACATTATGTTAAAAAAAAACAATGAATATTCTACATGGACTTATTTTTAAATGCAAAACTTACACCATGTTACCTAAAATATAACTAAAAACTTTGATCAAAGCCATTTTTTCCTAATAAGGAATTTCAATTATATTTTGTCTTTGTTTTAACTCATTTCTTGTATGATTCTGTATTTTGTTGTATCAATTTTTTAAATAAATATTTGTGCAATTACATTATTTAGCTGCTAGTATGATTATGTGACTCCTTGATAGCCCATAATAAAACTTAAAGTAAAACACGTTCAAATATGTTGTAAAAACATTTAAACATTAAAAAAAATGTCGTGCCTTTTTAAAAGTTAATATAAGTTGTATCTCATTTTTGCGAAAATTAAAACACAGTTATAAGTATTCAATTCATACACTTAGTTTATAATTTATATTTTAATCGAATAAAACTATCGAGGAAAAAAGAGAATATCATGTAAATAAGTTGACTCCCTCTATTTTATTTCACTTTTAATATACATTCTCTCGAGTAAGAAGGAAATATATGTTGTGTACCATAAATTTTAATGGATGTCGTAAAGTTGTGTACAATAATGTTTAAGATGTTTGTAGAGTAGATCAATAAGTTATTCAAATTTTGGGTCTTTGAACTCTTGGATAATACCAGTCAGTATATTTACTATTCTTTCGTTCCCAATAAAGAACATAGGAACATGAATAAATGCAGTAAATAAAAAGAACACCTAATTGAATCGCTTTTTAACAAATCTTCCTGATAAAATCTTAGATCTTATATAAAGAATATTGTTTCGTTACAAAGATTTTCTTATCTCATGTCCAAAAAATCATTTTTCAACAATCCATTCCTCTCTCTCATGCACAGTAGAAAACATTTCCTCATTTGGTTAATAATGAAACACTCGTTGGGATGTTGCCAACGAAACGGCTTTACAGTCAAGTTCAAGTACTACAATAAATATTGCCTTCACATGGATCATAGATTTTCCATAGATTCATTATGTGGTAACTAGCTGTTACGACCCGGCAAAGCCGGGTCTTACAGCTAGGCTAGCCTTTTATGCGAGCTTCGCTCGTTACTACTTCAAGTTCCTATTAATTATACATTAAATAAGAAGTTTAACTTTAATAATTTATTATTGTTGAATTAGAAACCAACTTCCCTAAAAGTAACTTTTTAACCTTTATTAAGTAAACCAACTTTCTTGAAAGATATTTATTTAAAAGCTATTATATTATTTTAAAATTTTAATTACTTTTATTTATTTATTTTTCTGATTATTGCGAGATGGCATCGAGTCAGTGAGTGACGTGGGCTTTTATATTTTTCTGATGATTATGATTATTATTGCGAGATGGCATCATAGTGTGCGAGCGTTCCAGAATCAGTGAGTCAGTGAGTCAGTGAGTCAGTGAGTGACGTGGGCTTTTATATGAGAGACTAGCTGTTACGACCCGGCAAAGCCGGGTCTTACAGCTAGGCTAGCCTTTTATGCGAGCTTCGCTCGTTACTACTTCAAGTTCCTATTAATTATACATTAAATAAGAAGTTTAACTTTAATAATTTATTATTGTTGAATTAGAAACCAACTTCCCTAAAAGTAACTTTTTAACCTTTATTAAGTAAACCAACTTTCTTGAAAGATATTTATTTAAAAGCTATTATATTATTTTAAAATTTTAATTACTTTTATTTATTTATTTTTCTGATTATTGCGAGATGGCATCGAGTCAGTGAGTGACGTGGGCTTTTATATTTTTCTGATGATTATGATTATTATTGCGAGATGGCATCATAGTGTGCGAGCGTTCCAGAATCAGTGAGTCAGTGAGTCAGTGAGTCAGTGAGTCAGTGAGTGACGTGGGCTTTTATATGAGAGATAGTAGTTCCAGTTTGAGAAAACGGATATAGCTAGTCTCTTTGAAATGAGATTGTTGTGTTAGAATAAGAAAACTTCATTTTAGATCTAAATAAAATAAAAAATTCTCGTATGCTATGTTTCTTGAGTTTTAAGCTAAAATGTGTTTGGAAGTTTCAAAAATAGGTAGAATCAAGGTATTTAAAATTACGTCAGAAATTGATTCAGTGAAATGTTTTGTTTTTGTGGATATATTGTTCGATTGAAATTCTATAGAATCAGTGAAATAAATATTATTAACTAAATATGGAACAAGCTATAAATGTGAGTAAATTTCGTAGCATATCCCAAACAATCTAAATCTTTTGTGTAAACCCCAACATTGTCCTTCTTGTATCTCACAAAGAAGAGGTGAGAGTATGTATCCTTTTTATATCCTTCCTTACCCTTAAAAAGGAATCGTTACAGAGATGTCCGCTTTCCCCACTAATGTTGAGTAACTATTTTTCTATTTAACCTTATCTTCACAAACTTTTACATTTTTGTGCTTAAAATACGGAATTATTTAAAGTGAATTTTTCTCGACGCTATTTAACCGCCCTCGCCTATTTTTTCAATTTCATTAGTATTATAACATTTATTATGTGCAGATGTTTTTATAAATACGGGTTTACATGCAACGCCTTTCCTTACATTTGTAAAATGTAAGAAAATATCAATTCTTCAGTTTTTATCGCTGTGACGTAAAGACGTCCAAATTATTTTTAGCGAAAGATAGTTTCACATACAATATTCTTGAGACTAGAAGAATTTAAATAAAATGTATAATTAAAAAAGCGGTGAGTGTAAGAGCATTATTTTGTACGTGTGTTCAAAAAGGCATCACCTCTAGATGCCAACTTTTTCTCAAGTTCAAGTATAGGTTGCGTTATTTAACCTGTTCGAACTTTAAACAAACAAACAAAATTCAAACAAATTTCCTATTTTATTTTTTGTTCAAAAAAAAAAAAAAGGAATTTTTGACCTTCTAACGTAAACTTTTTTCCCGCCTAATTTTAACTCATTGAAAACCAAACACGACTGAACTGAAAGAATCCACTGAGTCTGTCCTCATGAAAACACAATTCCTTTAGACTTTTATAATTAGAACATCTTCAACAAAAGGATTATTATACATTTCTTTGGTTTTCTTCCTTCAAAAAATGATGGGGAATTTAGGATTTATAGTTGGGTGAAGTTTATATTAAATGTCCCAGCTTCAGGCGGTAACACGCGGCTGATTCATTCGTCTGCCTTCGATCTGTTTTAGTTGTCTTCTCGATTCCTAATGATTCTCTACTAACAAGGAAACGTTTTCTGGAAAAACTTACAAAAACGAACGAAAATTTTACAGGCATAAGAAAATGACTCAAAACACTTACTGTGAAGAAAGTAAATTAATATTGAAAATTGGATTCTGAGTTGCCGAACCATTAAGTTAGCACCATTTGGGGACTTGGCGTGCATTTGATGAATATTTTTAACTGTCGGATTGAACTGCTTCAGAAAAAAACGATTTATTTAAGTATTTGGCGGTTTCTCTACATTTCTTGCCTAGTAGGTTTGCATTTGGCGTCACAAATGATGATTTTTAAGAATTTTTTACAGTTTTTCGATTGTAATTCCGCAACCAATTTTTTCAGATTATGTGTTTTAAGTCATCTACTAACCCTTGAACAATTTTCGTCCATTTCTGTGAGTTTAGCCTGGGAACGTTTCCTTGTAAGTGTTTGAAATTCCTTTAAGTAACTCCAAAGTGGACTAAGTCAGTAGTGATAACCCTTTCACACCTAGACCGTCCGAGATTGAGAACCCCCCCTCCTCAAATTTGGATCAAAATCTTTATTTTCCTTTTTAAAAAATCAGCAGCGTTTTTTCTCAAACACGGATCATGGTTTGGCGGTCTGAAAAGAAAAATCGCGTCGTAATCATAATTTTAATGATAATCTGATATCATTATTTTCTGAGTAATATATTTTGGTCCAAAAAATAAAAATAATTATGTTAAAGATCTCCTAATCGCCAAAGGCGAGCAAGGAGAATTTTTACATCATTTCAGAAGTTCTTTACCAAAAAACTTTTGTTCATTGTTTTTTTATGGCAACGTAAAACGATCACCTTGCCATGACGAATCTAATACAAGGGGTATGGCAAGGGGTTCTAAATGTTTTGTACGATCGAGAATTCTTAAATATTATTGATATGAATTATTGTATATTGAATTTTTTTTAGAATCTCTTCACAAATTCTTCAATGGAAATACATCTTCTGAAAATTACGAAAATAAGAACAAATATCTGAAGTTATTTTTAAAATAGTGATTCCAGTTTATCTAGTACACGATTAGTTTTATGAATTAGGCTTCTTTTCCGAATAAAAACCCGAATATTTATTGCTTGTGGCTATTTTGATGGTATTGAAAAGACAATTTTCCTCACAAATTGAAAAGCCTTAACATGGATAGATAAGGCAAAACTGGCACCTTTCAACATGTTTTGATTTCTTTGGTGACCGGATAAATTGATGCTTGGTAAAACTTTAACCAGGGTGTTTGATTTTTCCCAAAGGTGGTATTTTTATACGGGATCAATGTCGTCCCAAACATATGAGATAAAAATAATACTATACATGCTAAAATTTTATAAGATTGGGTAATATTTAGGGGTGACACACTTTTGTCGCTTTTCATAACACTACCAATGAGATTCTATAGCGCCGCCCCTTTTTCCAACAGCTGTGTGCCCTACATCGATACCGACCCCTGAACACTATAAAGATTTCAGCTATTGAGGGGTTTAGGAAGACGGGTTTGCGCGGTCTATTAGGGTGTTTAATTTTGTTCAATAGGTGTCATTTCTGCCCTAGTCTACTCGCACGTGATGAAAAAAATGACAAACTTCAATAAGATTGCATAATTTTTAGGATATTTATTAGTTTACTTGACAGTAAGTGTTTTAAATAAAAAGAAAGAAAATCATTCCTTTTGTGCAAAATGAAACACCCTAATGTGTATCTTACTCTGAACTATTTCAATACAGAGAAACATATAAAACTTTTAAAAACGTGCCACTTTTTCTAATGAAAATAATATTTTTGAAAACATTTCAAACAACTACAGACTTAAATTGAAATACGTACAGTCGTGCACATCTCGTCTTATAAACTAAATCAGTTCACGTTTCGTTAGTCTTATTATACCTGAAAACAGAGAGTAATACAGTAAAAAAATTATTCCTATTCTCTCCCTAAAGCATTTAGACAATCCCATATATAGAAAATAATAGCTATCTAAAATATATTGAACTTGAACGCTAATTCATCTAACAAAGAAAATACCTATGGATTCTCGCTGTTACATTCCCGAAGTTTACGGTAAACATCAAACTATTACTAAAAGTTCCTGTTGAAACCCAAACAATTAATCTTAGCTCCGTTCTTCGTGGCTAGAGCCGCTTTATCTTTTTACAACAGGCTGTTTAGGAAGTAAGTTTTGGAGCACAACAAATAGCGTGACGAATTTGAGCCAAATTTTTTCACATCTCTGCAATTTTTATCTTCTCCGTGTTCGATCAATAAGAGGGTTTTCGTATAATTTATTTAAAAAGTTTGTTGTTCGGGCAAATGAGTATGTGCGTATAGCGGTCTCATAACTTCTTATGTTAAGAACATGTTCAAGTATCAATGTTACTAGAAGCAATAGACGAAAGGAAAAGGATGTAATCTGAAAGGTTTTTAGAGCTTCCTTTTATTTTTTAAAACTGTAACTATTATAAACTAATAAACAAAATATTATGTTTTTAAACAAATTAAGAGCGTATATTTAAGTTATAACTTAAGGTGGACATATCTCTGTAAGTGATCCTTATACAGATACATAGATGCGTCTTACATTCATTAAAATTGATTAGATTTTGTGAACTTTCTAAATGTATCGAGTTTGATGGGTTGAGTTTTAATATATTTGTAGCAAAATAACGCTTAAAAACGCATTATTTGTTTCATCTTGGATTTTGTTTCCTGTTTACAGATATACTAACAATAAGGTTGTTTCAAATATTATTCTTTGTTAAATAATAATGCAAAACAATAATAATGTAAACTAGGCAAGGAGTAATGCACACAAGGCTTAGAATTGTGTCCTTTAAAGTAAGTGAACGAGATATGATCACCAGTTTTAATAGTAATTTAAATAAATATATATCGGTTTTTCTAACTAGGTGTAAACAAAACAGTTATTAAAATGCTTTTCAAAATATTAAAACTGATAATAATTTTTACAGTGTTCATTTAACTGGGAAATATTGTTGATATTTATGGCAAATTTTATTCATATACTGGGTAAAAGACAATATTTCCCCTAAAATAAAAACAATTTCGAATCCATTAATTTTTGCAATCTGGAAATATTTTCATTACATTATGGAGAAAAATTCTGTTTGGAAACATACCTAATTTTAAAGAATTGGTCCAAAAAAAAACCAACCTGAAAAGATATTTGAAGTGAGCAACGAACGTTAGAGGCAAACTTCGTATATATTAATAAATGTCGAATATTTTGGGATATTTTTAACTACTAAAAACAATACCAAAATATGAATTTTAAATAACACTACATGTTTGAATAAAATAAACCTGTAAAATTGGATTTTTTTGCTTCCCTTTTGAAGTATCAATGTTGGAGAACGATATCGGGAGATATTTCAGTGGGAGTCTAAACAATATTGACTGAACTATATAGGCCGGTGTTTTCGTGCTACCCAGTCCGTTGTTATTCTTCGAATTAATTTAACTATTCTAGGATACTTGTAGCTATATCCCTATAATTCTCACGAAATAACGCATGTAATCACAGAGGAATAATTTAACTGCTTATCCTAGAACACACACTAACATTAAACACGGCCTTTTATAGTTGCACCATATAAACTTCCAAGAATTAACGCAACCTTTTATTTCCCTTTAACCAGCAACAAAAGAAAATCCCCCAAAAAGTACCTTGTTTTTTCCGTATCTATTTTTAATAGGGGAATTTCGTGGAGACGGCCTGGCGCTCCGAGCGATCCCAGCATGCACCGCGGCCGGCCGGATAAAATCAATGTAGCCTGACACTTCATGCAAACATGGCGGTGGACTTCGTAGCTACGTATAAAATCCTGGTTCTGGGAGACAGCAATGTCGGGAAAACGTGTATTGTGCACAGGTTTTGCGATGAGACTTATTACGATACGTATATCTCAACAATAGGTGAGCGGAGATATTTTTTTTGCATGCCCTGGAAGTTGTTTTTCCTGCAGGTCCCGTGTTAACAAAGGGCCTGGGCGACAACTTTTCTATTTCGCCTATTGCATGTTATGTTGTCAGTTTCTATTCGGATAATGTTTACTCATGTATGCATTTTGTTGGAAAACATATATATATATATATTTAAATATGACTTTTAAATTTGTGTGTTATTCGGTTATACGCATGGTGTGCTAAAGTGGTTTTGGACTACTTTAATGCAGAATTTTAGTTCTGAACTCGTTAAAATACAGAATATAGAGCGATAGACTGTTATTTGTTCAGCATTATATGTTCTTTGAGGGCGACGAGCACTAATATAAAATAAAATGGCCCTGTGCGTTTGCGCAGGTTGTTTACATATTTGCATATGTAGGTGTGAGACGGTGCATTTTGTTTGCTCTTGTAAGAAAGTTCAATAATTTCGACGTATAGATGAAAACAATTATATTATGTTTGAAAAAAGTGTGTAACACACGTTATTTGTTCAAATACATATATCCGAAAAATGTAAATCATTATATTCAAATTTTAGATTGTACCGTAGCACATATAACAAAGTTTGAATGAGTCATAGACGAGAATGAATCATACTTTTCACCTACACATTTTATATAATGCTTTTCACAAGTACATATTTAAAAATAATTACTTAAATGTAAAGCCACGTTAGAAAGATATGTAAAATGGAGCCAAATTAAAAAAGTTAAACAAAAAAATATTTTTTAGTATCATAAAAAAATATTTAAAAAAAAAACTTTTCTGGTTGGTTGTTGAAATAGAACAGTTTAAATTTGTTAAATTTTTGATATTTTAATTATATTTTTTATTGCAAGGTAAAAGATTTCATTTTAAATTGACCAAAATACGTATAATCCTATTGAAAAACAATTTTAGTTTTCTCTCTTGTTTGAATTTTAATCTTTAGAATAGAGAAACTAAATTTAAATTAAAATAAATAACAACAAAATAACAAGTTCTTGATAAATGATATGTACTAAAAATATATTAGATAAAAATTATTAGACATTTTATTTACCTTATGTTAAAATCTTTTTGAATCAATTCAATCGTTTGAAATCTTCCAAATCTCGATGTAAGTATAATAAGTGATACTTATATTCAAATGCATAGCTATTTGAATCCATGAATTATTTTATATGTAACGCCAAAACTATAGAAACGTTATAACTATAAGTTACTATACTGTGACAGGGAATGTTTCTTGTATTTTCTTTTTTCAAAACAAATTAATAATAGTGTTTTCAAATGAAACTTGTAATTGTAAATTTGACGCAAATTTAATTAATAATGAAAAAAAAATTTTTTTTAGACGATCTTACTACTTGTTTATTTTTAAATGGTAAACAAGACTGGGTATTTCCTTCCTTCAATCAATATGTTTGTTTCGAAAACATTTTATTTCTCTTTAGAGTTCCTAATACTTTATAATCCAGTATCCTATTAATTTTTTGTACTTTTCATTTCCTGATAGCTTTTAATTCAGATTTCGGAAATTTATTGATATAACTTTTTAATTAATTATTTTGAAGTAATTCATATGAAAATACAAATTATTCATAAAAACTAATAAGGGTTCAATAAATTTCCATGAGTATAACAACTTTTCGTAAAATGTATTTCATTGTTTAACTTGTAAAAAGAAAAAAAAATATTCAATTAAGTCAGTAAGGTATTCCATTTTAAAAGAAGAAATATAGGTGATTCCAGGAACAATATGCTCCATTGCAGAAGATAGAACTTGGACCTAACAAAAATCTCGGGATTTGAATGAAATGAAAAGTAGTTTAAAAATAGAATACTATGTATTTAAGTGAAACATAAATTTGCCTCTGCAGTAAAAGAATTTGTAAATCTAACACACATGCGTCCAGTTACTTATAGTTACTTGTATCACCTAATAAAATATTAATATATTTAACTACTACATGCTTAAATGATTATGAAGCGAACGTGGAAAATGTTTCTAACTAATAATACTAATACGCGAAAATTGGCTTAAGTAAAGTTTGTTTCTCCTTCACAAATATACACTCACAGTGAAAGGAGTTCTACAGATTTCACCCAAAGATCGTTTTTCATCGGGTTTGACATTATTAGAGTGAGGAGTTGAACAAAATGATTTATTTATTAATTATTTGGAAATGTTTGTTGGATCGAGTACCGCATTATGATGAAATATCAATGTGTTGTAGGCAGAAATATTTTTAACTCCTCTGAGAGAGTATTTCACTCCTTGAAAATCGGAAATACTCTTTAAAAAACTAACCAGGAGTATTTTCACTCTTTGAATTTTTCACAAAGGTTCAGTCACGGCTTACTAGATACTTATACAGGCTAGCCGAGTTTTAAACAATGAAAACCATTTGACAACTTTTCCCGCTTGGAGCGCTACAAGACCTACCTATATCACCCACCGCCTTCAACACTGTGAATATGCTTTGCCAGTTTGTCCAGTATTGCCATCTGGATTTGCAATGATTTCCGTACTCGGCTAGCCTGTATAAGTATCTAGTAAGCCGTGGTTTAGTTTAAAAAATGCACCGCGTGCCCCAACAAAATCAACAAATAATATTTTTCTAGTCAAAACATCAATTGGTCTCAGCGGAGACATTTTCGCCCCACTTCTGGAAAAAGCCAATTACCAAAAGCCACTGTACCCTAATTATCAAACTTTTAATTGTGTTTTAAAACAGCCATAGTATTTTTTTTTCATTTATTGTTCTGATGCTTAGGGAGTTTGATTGCGGTTTTCGTGTCTCTGTATATGTAGTTCATGCTATTTCTGTATTTCACTCCTCATATATTTCAGTTTCACTCCTCCTAAAAAAGCCAAGGAGTATTTTTACTCCTCCAAAAAATCCTAGGAATAACACTGGTTGTAGGTTTGGAACGTATACAACGACACTAATATTTATTGGTTGAATATTCCGATAATCATGCCTTCCTCTTAGAGTTGTTTTAATGATAGATAGGATTTTCAGCCAGGTAGTTGTAGATAAGTTAAACAAATATACAAGTCGTTTACTCCTGTATTGCTACAAGTTCATTGATAAGGAATCTAAGATGATTAAGCTTAAAAAAAAATTACCGAAGAAGATTGATTTTTATCTATACATTTATTATTTATCCACTATCAAAATGCAAACTTATAAAACTATAAGAACTTGGGAAAACAAGTAACTAACGGATTAAATTTCTTGCTAATCTAAGGTATAATAGTTTTCACCCATCTGTTGTCAGTAATTGAGCAAAATCATATCACAAAGAACGGTCTGTGAGATCTCACCTGTAAAGGGTTCACGTTAAGAAACTCAACAATTTAAAAATTATTACTAATTTCCTGGTCATTGAAACTTATTAAAAAAGATTTTACCTGAATAAAATTTCTGGTTCAATTCTCAACTTAATTTTTTACAAAAATGTAAGGTACGTGGTTTTACAAATGTATGGTATGTGTGTTTTTTAAAAAATATATGACACCACGATGTGAGCCATAGCGAGATACCGATCCGAAGATTATACGACTCTCAAGTATACTTCTGTACAAAAAATTCTACAGTCGGTATTTATAATGCATTTGAATAATATGACTCTTATAGTGGTGAGTAAGCTCGCCACAATTTCTTGTTGAAGTGCATTTATACTACTATTATATATTATATAGATGATTTTAAAAAGCAAAATTCTAGCACAACTATTTAGAAAATGCTACAGCTCCGATCAGAGAGACAATAGCTTTGATTTTAAAATTTAAGCAGTCGATACCTCATGCCATAACAAAAAACTCTCTTGATAGAAGTAAGTTTTTAAATGTATACGAAAAATTGATTTAGTAAATTTATTTGTAGTCTCCGATAATTGAAAAAACAATTTTTTTTCTTACTTGTGCAGTGCAATATTTCGTTTTTTACGGATTTTACATCCGGGCCAATAATTGAGCTTCCCAATAGGATAGTGGTCGATTCCACCGAACTTAGTTTCGAGAAATTGAAGTGGGTTATTTTTTCTAAAGGCGAGGAGTCTGTGTTATTCCCATGGAGATGATAATATTTTTTGGGCTGCTTTTATAGGCCAACGAAGCTTATGACATAGACAATCACTACACAAAAGTCTAAAGAGAAACCCAAAAATTCACGTTTAACTCAATTTTTTTATTGGGCTATTTTATCATTTAGAATAGATCTAAATAATAATCGCCTAGACCAGCGGTTGTTAAACTGTGGTCCGCGGACCCCCGGGGGTCTGCGAGTAACCCTCGGGAACACTCAAGACACCTTTGAGTACTTCCCAAAAATTTTAATATGAGGTAAAACGCTACTTGAAGGGGGCAAATTTTCAAAAAAAAAAAAATTCTAGGGGAGGACCGCCATCCCCTGTGAGTTTTGACTTCTATTTAAATTTTTTCCTTCAAAATTCTGTGGTTTACAAGGAGCTGCTTTCTTTGGGTGTAACCAAAAATGTCTCAAAATGAACTAACACTACTTTTTGAAGCAAATTTTCAAAATTTTTCTGGGGGAGACCCCCGACCCCCCCCCCATTACTACTTTAAGTAAATGTGAAATTTTTATGTGGAACATTAGGGGGTACCTCAAGAATAACGTTGAGTCAACCCTCCTGAACTCAAGTCTGGTTACTGCTCTGGGTGTGTAAATCTTGGGGGGCTGCGATGTCTGGCTGTTATATAAAGGGGGGCCGCGGCAATCGAAAGTTTAAGAACCGCTGCGCTGGCCTAAATAAATAGAGAAAACATTGTAGACGGGAGAAATTATTTACATTCGTCTATATTGTTATAATATTAAAAATACTTTATAAAAGCGGTGAGTTTAGCAAAATATTCCTGCATATAAGCTACGTCTTTATTTAATTATTTTAGTTGTATACATTTTTACAGTTGAGCAACTTACAACTAAAAATGTCTCATTAATGAAAAATATCAGCAAAATTGGCAACTTGAGCTAAAATCAGATATGAATTAAGTTTAAAAACACTCTCAAATATATATCTCATAATGAAATTTAATATATTGTTCAGTTTATTTAACGAGTTATTTATAAAAATTAAGAAATGTTTGAAATTATTTGGATCGGAGAAGAAGACCCCAATTTGATAAATAAACTAAGTGAAAAGATGAGTATCGATACTCAGAAGTAGTCAATACCTAAATACTGATATTTAGAGACATCGATTTTAGTCTTCATTAGTAGAAATTAAGCGTAATTATTTGACCTTTAGACTCTTCTCTGTCAAGAATATCGGTCTCAGGGTAACCGTTGTGCGACATTAATTCTATCATCTCATATGTTTTCGTAATTTCTTATGATCATAATTAGGCTAGTATCCTTGCACTTTCCAGTTATTAATCTAATGCTTTATTATATGACCTATCATTGGGGAATGTTGATATCCGATGATTGTGAACCAAAATTTCTTTACATGATAAAACAGAAAACCAATGGTTATTTTCCCATTACTTCTATTTTGCACAGTTTATGTATACTTGATTTCTGAAATAGCACTTTCTATTTTTTTACAGTGTATGAAAAATAATTGGATTGTAAACATTCGCGTTACGATAATTTTAGTGAACACAATCTTTATTTACCTATTTTATTTTATAATCTTTATTAGGATTAAAGATGCAAAACTGAAATTTTATTATTTGTTTATCAATTTTGAATAGAACGTCAATTTTTCTGAAATTTTTGTTTGGGTATGTTTTATTAATTTTAAACGGCATGTTTGCATTTTTTATTTTATGTATTTATGACTATCTAATGTATTTGTTTAAAGTTTGATACATGAAAAGATTTGTATGGTCGGTAGAATTTAATCTTATTTTTATATTATTAAATTCTAATTATAAAATTAAAATTATTATATAAAATAATGAATCTTAAGTGTTTAAATGTATAAAAGCTATAAAATCCCTTTTACTTTTCAATTCTCTCTAGTTTTTTGCACAAACAACCTACTTTTCAAATGTCAGAACGAAAATTTTCAATAAAAAAAGAAGCGGTAAACAATTTATTTTCCCCACCAGAACATTCTCAATCTCAAATCTCTTCTGCCAAGCTGCGAAACTTTCTCCAGCACCGTTGCCACTTCTGCCTCACAAACATTCTCACAGACGACCTTGCCGGAAAGGGCGGAGATTTCTAATTCCAGAGTGACTCATTTCGGAGGGGGAGGGAATTACCCTCTCCTTTTCGAACAACACCAGTGTTATCGATTGTGCTTGGGGAAAAGGGATTAGGAAGAGGAAGGGTATTTTTAAATGCACGATTTGAGCTATTAAATGGATTGTGAAACGCACTTAGGTTCGGGCAGTACAGAAATACATGTTTTTTTTCTTTAGGGGGTTATTTTGAAAGTTTGAACTTGATTCTAGGGATTTTGTTGGGATTACTTTTAAAGGTTATTTAGTTTTGTAAAGGATAAATTGGCGTTTCTAGAGCTCGATGTTTTCGCAATTAAGGATACATTCAGGAATACATTTATTTAAGGTAGTTTAAATTTTGGACTTAATTACTACTGTTATTAATTTTACTGATATAACTATCAGTAATAATCACGTTCGAAAATAGTTTTCTTGTTAGTGAAGGGTCTATATTGACTTTTAAACAACCATAAAATTTGAAGATAATTTATTATTATGTAAGATACCATTAAATGTAAGATACCATTATATAAGATTTATCCAAGGGCAAATCTTTAAATGTGAGTCTTAGAAAAAAAAAGGAATTTCGAAGCGTAAGAGAAGGTATCTACCGAACGCTCTTTATTAAGCTATATAATTTTGTCTTTTATTCTGTGATTTTTATAACCTGATAACGGCTAATATAATGAACGGCGTTTCACAAATTTATATAGTTCCAGCAAAGCTTAAATTTAACAATAGAGCATTCGCACATGACGTCACTTGGAGGACAAAATCAACGTTGCTAAGGCTGTTGTTAGGGGCGGGACATAGAAGTATCCAATAGCAGCATTCGCACATGACGTCACTTGGCGAATAAACAACGTTGCTAAGGCCGTTGTTAGGCAGAGTCATGTGATTGAAAATGCTCTATATTTCTTCAGAAGCGTTTGAGATTAGTTGGTGTCAAGTCAAATATTGTTTTCTTTTATTTCTAGTTTGAAATTGAGAAATTTCTTTCACTGAGGGAGTTGTTAATAAATCATCAAAGGAAAGTTCAGGGGGTCTTCTTCGACCAATTTTTAACCTTTTACCTGCCGATGTTCCCAAATGGGAACATCACTTTAGGGAATTTTTTCACCACTTAATTTTTCATGCAGGAATTTGATATTTGGTAGTAAGAAACTCAAAGATACGAAGTTATTTTACATGCAAAAGTTTTTCACGTGCAATTTAATACTTTTTGTGGAATTTATATCAAAATAACAGATTTTTGGCTCTTCCAAAAGTTGCACAAGTTTCAATTTATGATAAATTTAAATAAATTTAGTTTTAAATAATTATGATGTGTTTAGGTAGCTTAAGTACACATCTTTTCAATTGGCTTGGCAGAATAGCTTCATATTCCAATTTTGGAGAGTAATTACCAATTCAACGTATATGTTCCCAAATGGGAACATCGGCGTTTGGGGTATAGTTTTTGAGGGGATTTTTATAACATGTAAAAATTCAAGTTATTTCTTATTTTCTTTAGTTGTTTGAACCTTTTCTGTCTCAAAGGATCTAAACAGGTTAATCATGCTGTTTTAAATTCCTAAATCTATAATTTTAATTTTTTTTTCACCTGATTTATGGAGGAATAAATGGCAAATCTTTATAGCAAATTCCTACTTTTGTATATTTTTCTAACTCCCAGACCGATTTAATTTCAGTAATTATTGTTAAGGGTTATGCAAAAGGCATATTTAATAACATCAAGGAGATAGCAGGCTGTGTATTGCATACACATGGATACATTTAATACTCCGATGGACACGACACCAACCAACCAAAAGGCATATTTGGAGTGTTTCTGAGGACTTGGGTACTTATTTTGTTCAAGTGCTCTTTTTTACATAAAAATTTTAGGTATAAATTTGAAGAATTTTGAAAATAATGAAAAGTGTGTATATCTAAAAACACTCTTCTAACGTAAGTTAGATGTAAGGGATATGTTGTTTAGTTTGGAATCTTCCATGAGAAACGCAGATTTAACAAATCAATGGAGATAGTTATGATTATCACTTTTGAAAGCTAATTAAATTTGAATGCAATTCATGGATTTTATGCTAGATATTCAGATACAACAGTAATTAAAACTAATTTTTCACTCAGAAAGATAACTGTTTAGCTTCGAAACGCATGGGAACATTCTTTCGTATTTTTTATACCGAAAAATTACCCATTGTGCAATAAAAATGTACGGAAAAGTGTCACGCCTGTAATAAATATGTAAATTTTTTCTTATGAAAATCTATAAAATTTTACCCAATCGTCCAACCATGGGAATTAAATATGAAGAAATAGTCCAAGATCATAAAAATGTTCAAAATTATTGAGTAGAAACCTATTTCAGTAGTTTTACTTGAATTAATTTTGAAATAAATGCCTTTTTGAAATCCCCCAAAAAACTTCACTCCAAACGCCGATGTTCCCAAATGGGAACATCCTCAAAATCATATTTAGGATTTTTTTTCTGCCAAAAAACGTCAAGATTGGTTTTAGTAATGATGAAACAAGCCATTTAAGCCAAAAATCCGAACCTTTAATTTGAAATTTGAATTGCGGCGTTTAAAAGGTTAAATCTCCCTCTTAAAATATTGTTATTAACCCTTTATTTCTAAACATTTTTTTTTAAATTTACCTACATCTTAAAAAAGTAGTTTTTTTTTTAATTTCTTATAAATTTAAGATTATTGTTAGATTAAGATAGCGGAATGAAGAATATTAAATCTATAGAAAATGTTGTTTAATAAGATGCTTACCTTTATTATGAATCTTATTAAAGGAATTAAACGTAACGATACATTACCAATTGAAGAAATCGATGGGGTGAGTAAGGAAATTGAAGAGATCAAAGAAATAAACCTCAAAATTGGAAGTTCTGGGATATCACCTGACATTTTTTTTTAAATATCACTCTTTAAAACGGGTATTTAACGCATGATGAACTCTAAATAGATGTTTTTCTTAAAAAAAAACTTACCACCACTTTTTAAAATAAAACAAAATGATAAATTTAAAAAAAAAAAAATTCAACTCCGGTGTTATGTTCTTCCGCATTGTCGATATTATATTAAACCTTCCATGAAATTGGAAGGGCGAATTTATAAAAGATACCTGGAAGCCAAAAGCTTCTAAAAGAACTCCAACCTGAGTACCCGTTTAAGAGGACCATAACAATTCAAATTATCACTGTCCAAGTCTAACCCATAAACTCCCGTAAACGCGAATAATCTGTTACTGTATGAATTACCTGCTTCTCTCAATTAAATGATGGAAATTATGAAAAAAATGTTCTAAATAAACACAAAATGGGTTTTTAATTTATAAGAGGAAGTGGTTTTCGTGCAAAGATGTTAGTTTCTCTATCTCCCTTAAAAGATTTAATTCTAATTAAAGGTTCACCCTTCAATTTTATATAAAATAATCATTTATTAATTTTACATTTACTTTCTAAAAGGGTTTGAAATTCATGGAAAACAGAATAAGCATCGAAATGCGATCTAAACTTTTATCGCACGTTTTTATAATAAGGTGACGTTTTTTAATCAAGATTATCAATAGAAAAATCTGATTTTAATCATAACTATGAACGTGTTTTCCAAATAAATATGATTTTTATTATCTGAGTATTTTTGAATCAGGATTTATAAATAACTTTAAGCTGCTCCCTAAAATGTATAATGACGGTTTTTGCAAATGGGGTCGACATGTTTTGGCTCTACAACTTTTATTTTTTAATCAAAGTATTTTTCATAATGAATTCAAAATTATTGCATACGTAAAAGCTTATATCGCTCATTATAGTAATGCTTGAATTTTAATCGAATCAATTTAACTCAGTATAGATTTTAATTTTTACACACAAACCAGGCCGGATTATTAAAATTATTTATCAAATTTAAATATATCAATTTTTGATGAAAACCTTTTAATCATAATTTTCTAAAAAAGGGAGTTCCGATAAATTAAATTTTGAATAATTCATTCCTTACGAAACAAGACTAATTTATGCATTTAGATATTATCAGGTTAATATCATGGACCAGTGGAATAGACTGATAAATTTTCCACTTCAGAAACTTTCACAATATTAACTATTTATGATCTATTAAAGTACGTCTCGTAGAGCAGACTCGTGAATCATGTCTATGCATCATCTACTTCGTGTGATCATACATTTATGCATCTTTAATTCATTATTTAATAGAAGATATTAAGAGATTTCGTACATGATCATGGAATTAATATAGAGCTCTAGCCGGTATGCGTTCTAAGTGTACATGCAACTGTTTCCAATTTAGAGTTATAGTAATAGAAATTTCGTTGCTGTTAGATCAGTGTTTCCCAACTCAGAGAAGTCCGCGGACCACTAAGTTTAAAATTGGAACCTTCACGGACCACCCTGTAAACTATAGCTTGAAATCCTAAATTAAAATCCTTTATGTTCCCTAATTAAGCGTATAAATTTATATGAAGCTCTCAATTATACATTTAAAAAAATAGTTATATCTTTTGTTACGATATAAATAAATCATCGGGCCAAGTTGCTCTTAATTTTACATTGCTCTTAATTTAACTTTAAATATTTATAGCATACAAAAGTTTTAATAATAATTAAGTGGTGACTACTCAAATTACTCAGCCGAAGGTCTTCACGGATATAATTTCGTCTTTTCTCGTTCAATTCACTCAAATACCACTTCTAAGACTCTCAAGGACCACCGGTTGGGAACCACTGTGTTAGAGTAATACAATAAAATATTTTAATGAGATAACCTTTGAATAGATCTTATGGAGTAGACCTATACTTAACATTTTCTTTTCAGCTTACATACTTGTGACTCATGCTGATATAGATGTAAGGTGTTTTTCTCTATCGTTCATTAGAAATTTATACCTCGACTGAAGTTCTTACATCGTTAAGTCTATTTGTTAAACGTAATGCCCCACCAAGCGAGACATATTTTTCACTATACAGTGGTGTGCCAAAACAAAAAATAACCACAATAATGAGTTATGAATGTAACATGTTTGCTTGCGAAGAGCATTCTAATCTGTTATCAAGTCAAGTTGCCATTTTTAAATATTTTATGTCAAGTTTCAAGACAAAACTTTGAGAATTTTATGACAGTAATGTCACCTGTTTGACTAAACAATAAATAAATGTTAAAATAATTTTCCGTTACTTAGAAAAAACACAGTATATAAATCTTTTTTTTTCTTATGCCATTTAATTTTTTGGTACTACTGATATTGTTTTTAGATGGTTTTATGCGGATAACAACAAGAAATTGTAATTGAACATAACGGAATAAGGTCCTTTTTTAAAATATTTTCCAATAAATAAATTTTACAACGTAAACTAGTGATGTTAAAACAATAACCCTATATCAAGATTCAGGATTTTGTTTTCCGAATACGGAAATAAAACTTTTTATGGGTATAGAACTTCTCAGTAAGTAAGTAATAAATCTCTGGGATCTTTAAACTTTTCTCTCTCCAACTTGTAACTGAAAAAGCCTGTCCAATGTTCTTTTAAGCAGTTTTGTTATGAAAGTTAACTTCTCTACATACTACCAAATCATTTTAAGTTACCCAAGAATTTATTGACACTTTTTTTTTCATTTACAGGTATCGATTTCAAGCAAAAAATTGTCAACCTTGACGGTATGCCTATAAAGCTACAAATATGGTAAGATTTACATTTAAATACAGTAGTAATGTTTAATGTATGGCAGCAATGTTCAAACAGACACGATAACCAGAAAAGTCACATAATTTATTGTAAAAACTAAATACAGTGGAAGCTCTTATAGCGACCTGCTCTTATAAAAATACTCTCTTATAAAGACCCAAAAATTAGTCTCTATAAGAGCACTTTTGTGCTCTTATAAAGACTAATCTTCGAATCGATTCAGCTTATCGAATACTTTTCTGGATCGGTTTGTGTGCGTCACACCAGAATTAGCCAATAAACAAATATCAGAGTATGACAAACAGCACCAAGTAACGATCGCATCTTGCTTTCGCCCGGGGTAACCGGCTACAATTCCAAACGAAACCTTTCGCTACCTAATGTCCTTGTTGATTTTAGACTTTAAATTTATAAGCGTATTCATTTATCTTTATTTATTTCCAATTTTTTGACTTATATTTAAGACATAAATTTTTCATATTGCATGCAGATGCAGGGGAAATTGATGTAATAAATTTTGTTAAGCATCAGATCTTTCTAAGGAAGCTAAGCTATGCAATAAATTAAAAAGCAAATATTTATACTCTGTAAAATATTGATCTTAAACTTTATATAAATTAAAATAAAAGCAAAAAATAAGGTAATATAACATGAAATTGGAAGTATATCAAGACTTCATAAAATAAGAAATAATTGTTTAAAGTGAGGAAAGATCAATTGGATGATTCGAACTGTGTTCTAAATCCCAATGATATCGTTTTCAGGTTGAAATTTCCTCCAGACTTTATAAATTAGTCTACTAAAAGTACAGTCGGAGTCAAAAAAATCGTTACAAGGACCTTTAATAGGAATCTAGACATTAACCCCGTGCGCATGGTATAGGAAAAAAGGTTTGAAAATATTTCGCCAATCCCGATCGCCAAAGGTTTGCCACTTGTTAAAATTACAGTAACCCACAGAACTAAGCCAAACCTTTTGTAATTTGTTAATATTTGCGTTTCTCAATGTGGATCCCTGTGGCTTAACGGTTAGAGCGCTGGTATTGAATACTTTAAGTCGTCGCATTTAAACGTTACCTGCCACTTATTTTGCTGATTTTATAATTTAAAAGAGTTAGAAGTTATACCTGAAGTTTATTAATATTTCAATTACGTTCTTATTTGTAGAAAATAAAAAGTTTTAATAAAAAAAATATTTAAATGCTGAATGCAATTTCAATTTTTATTTTTAAATTAAGTTTTTTTCCGTTATTCACATATATAATGGTATAGTAAATTTCTATTTTTCAGAGTGGCTACCATTTTATTCAAACATTAGTGTAGCCTAAGAAAGAAAGTAAATATCCACTTTGTTAATACCAGGGCCGCCGAGAGCCAAATCGGGCCCCGGGTACAAGGTTGAGAAGCGGGCCCCCAATGACATATTCTCATTTCGAGGTAGGGGGCGAAATTTTCTGAAATACCTCCACCCATCCATTCATAGGCTTAATGTAATTTTTAGAACATTTCTAGGCAAGATCTGAATTTCACTCAACTTAAAAGTATCGTTTTCTTGATAATACGATGAGTAACAAGTAATAAATGGGGTCTGGGGGTCTTCCCTCAGAAAATTTTTGAAAATATGCCCTAGAAAACTGGGAATTTACTCATTTTTGGACCTTTACTTGAACAAATTAATTTCCAAAATATTCAAAATGATACCCGTTTTAGTACTCAATATGAAAAGATTTGGGTGCCAGGACCCCTACCGGCCCGGGCCCGGGGGTATCGTACCCCCTCGCCCCCCCTCTCTCGTCAGGCCTGGTTAATACAGACAGCCCGAAAAGCACATTGACCTTGAAAGCCCGTTGAATCAAACACGTATTCTCGAGATTTTTGTGTGGCGCCATCTGTGAACATCATTTTGAACTAAAAAATTTTATAGCTGACCAACCGATGCCAAAAATGAAAATCGTTTTTACTTAGATTATTTTTCTAGATTTTATGAATTTTGGAAATATCTAAGGACTTTTCGTGCACACTTTAGAAATTAAAAGTAATCCTTAAAAAATAATTTTACGTATGCAAATTCTTGGAAAAATATCTTTATCGCGCAAGATGTGTCAGTGTAGGATTGACTAATTTGTAAGGCAAAGATCATGCACAAGTGTCTTTCTTTGACAAATAGGAAGGAAATCTACTCTAATTTCTTAAGTTATTGGATCCATGAGCAAGCAAAGCTTGCTTTTTAGTTATTCCAGTCCGATTAGTCGGTTACAGGGTTCCAACAGCGTAAGCTGCTCTTGCCCCTCACTGGATATGTCTCGCCTATAACACAATTTACCCCGGGTCATGACAATAACTGTTCCACAATCCACATTAGTCGGTTACGGGGTACCAGCAGCGTAAGCCGTTCCTGCCCCTTAGCAGCAGAGTCGCGTCTCGGTATGACCTCATTGGCTATGACACGCCTCTAAACCAGGCTAACCTGGATGCGATAACTGTTCCAGTCAGATCTGTTATTATTTATAAGAAATTTATAAATTATTACTGGTGGTAAAAATAATCATCTTTGGAAACTATTTACACTTTCTCAGTTTTTTTTAAGTTTAATATGACCACCACTTTTATTTTTATGTTTTTTTATTTATGTGTTTTAATCAGGTACCGTTCAGTACTTGTTCCCCGCCAGCTTACTTACAGCTAACACACATGAGGAATGCGGTTGATCTCAGAACCCCTCTTCGAGTGTTGAATAATTGCTGTGGGGTGGGTAAAAGGTATGGGCCGTATTCAGAAACTTTTAACACGTTTATAAACCAATACGATAACGATGATACGAGACCGAGAACGATCTACCGAAATGCTCTCGAAACGATCAATTTGAGACGAGTACTCCAGCTCACTCGTCTCCTCAAAAACGAGTAATTTAGACGACTCTGATTGTTCGAAAATAAATTCGCGTCATCGTTGAGAATGGAAATAAACAAACCTCCCAACGATGACGCGAATTTATTTTCAACCAATCAGAGTCCTCTAAATTAATCGTTTTTGAGGAGACGAGTGAGCTGGAGTACTCGTTTGAAATTGATCATTTCGATAGATCGTTCTCCGTCTCGTATCGGTTCATAATCGTGTTTAAAGTTTCTGAATACGGCCGATAGCTGTTACGGGCAAAGTCATAAATCGGGTATTATTAATAATGCCCGAAAGCCCCCCCCCCGTAGATCCGCCACTGATTATAAGTATCAAGTGTAACAATAAAAGTAAATTTCATAAATCTTCATTATAACCAAAATATCTTGATTTTAAACTTATTTTTTATTTTATTGACTTAAAAGAAAAGCTTCTATTTTTATTTCAATAATATAATTTGTAATTATTTAATTTATGATCTTTAAATTTTATCATGCTGCGCTTATTAATCCACAAGGTGCTGATGAAAAGTAAAAAGCTATGCACATTGCACACACTCAAAAATATAACGTCATTTAAAAGAACTTTATAAAAATAGTTAAAATAGAATTATTTTCTGAAATACTGCTAAGAATTATGTTTATAACTTGTATTTGCTTGAATAAGTTTGGTAACAAAATGCTTAAGAAATTTCTCTCTTTCTCTGACTAAAAAATTTCTTTAAATAAAATATTTTTGCTAGTGTGAGGTTCAAAATATCCTAAAAAAATTACCTACTTATCAGAGCTGATTATTTTTTTTGTAAGATCATAGTGGAAGAGCCAGAGTTCTAATTAAATTTTATAAATAATTATTTTAAGATTTAGGGTAAAACGTTAACAGCTGCTATAAAATATAGTGCTTTGAACGAAAAAAATAATGTAAGATGGTCCTCCACAAAGATTGAATCATCCGTAAATGAATTTAAACATCAATCGTAGTGGCATTAAGAATGATCAGCATTGAGGATAGAACCCGCGAACTTCCGATTATGAAGACGTTACTCTAACCACTATACAACGATTTTGAGGCAATATTATTTGAAAAAAAAAAAAAAACTGCGCCAAATCATGGATAACCAGCCAAATATATTTCCTTAAATTAAATATTAAAATGATTCTCGCCAATATTTTCCTGCGCCAAATCATGGATAACCAGCCAAATATGTTTCCTTAAATTAGATATTAGAATAGTTCTCGCCAATCTTTCCTATCAGAAGAACGAATTTTTTTGACGTCGACTGTACATCATTGAGGGAATCGAGTCCACCTTCCCGAAAAGCATCAAAATTGATAGTTTAGCTTAACGAGTTTATTGCTTTTAAACGAGTGATATTCTACACTCGAGTGTATCACTCGAAGTTTGCTCTTATAGCGACAAAAAACTCGGTACGGATTAATTACGCTATAAGAGCTTCCACTGTACATGGATATGTTAATATGTGTTTAAAATACTGTTACATCTGCATGGGAAAAAGTATCTTATTTTATTTCTATTTTTAAGGATACAAAACTGGTTTAAACTTTATTTTTAACTTTCACCTTTCTAAATAATTCCATTATTTTAGAGAATTAATTGTCTTCTTACTTAAATAATTGTTCATTATGGAAAAATTCTCGTATATGTAAGCCTATACCATCTAATAATAATTACATTAGAAAATCCACATACATAAAAACAGTTTGTAATATTTTCCTTTTCGTGAAAAAAATATTGCAGTTAGCAGTTATCCGTCCTTGTATAAGACAACTACTCAAGTTTTTCTCTCTAATATTATGATATAATATAAGTAAATGATTAAATAAATTTGTTTCATCTTTCTCAAGTGATTTTAATATAACATTGAAACGTTAGTTAGCTATTCAAATATCACCAAAATAACTTCTTATGTAACAAAAAGAAGTGCAATTAAAAAACTAAACACTTCCCTAAACTTCCAAATTTTGCAATACTTATTTAAACTTTTTATTATAGGGATACTGCAGGTCAAGAAAGGTTTAGGACACTGACAACAGCGTATTACAGAGGGGCAATGGTAAATACTATAGCAAATATAAGTCGTTATCATTATTAAACTTTGTTTTTTTTATTTTGGTCATCAAATAATTAACAATTAATTTATATAAAACTGTTATTTAAGATTAAAGTAAAGATTTATTCCTTTGCTACTTTTCTATCATAAATGTGATGAAGAAATAAATATGAATTTGAATAAGCAATATATAATTCCTTTTCAGGGCATCTTAGTTATGTATGACGTCACAAACATGGACTCATTCAACCATCTTTCATATTGGTTTCGTAATGTAGAGGAGGTATGTATATGTAGTTTTTTAGAATGGTGTGATCGATCCTCTTGCTTATGTATATCTATAATGCTGATGTATACCCTTTAATTCCCTTTCTAATCTTTATTTGGAATTAAAAATCTTTGGTACTTAAAAAATCAGCAGTTAATCAAAGTAAGAGAAATCCATCCATCATAAAAATGTAATTATGTGAATTATAAAGTTTAGGTATATTGAAAAGAACAGGTAGGGAGTTATGCAACTTATGAGCATTTTAATAATAATATTTAATCTATAAAAATATCTTTAATATATAAAAACAATTAGAGTATAACCTTGTCTATCCAGGATCCAATGGCAATCCTAAAAGTCGAAACTACGGATAATTCGGGTAATAAGGTAAACAAGACCTTAAATAATCAGACAACGTTTATTACGATTAGAAATTATACTTATTAACAAAATTTCATGAAACTGCTCTAAAATTTTTTTTATTTACAAAAATTGGTATATTTGTTTGTTATAAGGAAGTACGGTCATTTCTATATAAACGTGATCTGGATTATTTGGAATTCCGGATAAACAAAGATTTTACGTGTATATGAAGTTTGATGACATGAGGCAATTATTTTGATTTGCTTTAATTACAGAACGCTTCTCCAGATGTTGTTAAAGTACTTGTTGGTAACAAATGCGACAGTTCCAATTTACGAGTTGTGGACCAAGACCAAGGGAGAAAGGTGAGATAATTCTGAAAAAAAAAAACAATTCAAAACTCATAGGCACTTTAGGTAACCAAAAATTTTGATTGGCTTCATATAGTAAGTAACCAGGGAAAAGGTTCTATCATATTTTAATGAACTAATATATTATTGTAATTTTAAAATAACTAGAAACTTGAAAGCATGTGTTATGGAGTGACCTATGCCTTTTATATTTTAAAATATTTCTTTATATTTTTCATTGAGAAACACATAGAACTTTGATTCCACTTTATGTTAGTTTAAGAGCCACCTTTGAAAGTTTGAAAGAGGGGTCCGGGATGAAGAGCTTCCTCTGATCTCATAGTTGTTTTACGATTTCACTGAAAATTTACTTTTTATAAAAAATATACATATATCTGTAAAATCAGATCCCGAATTTTACTCCATATTGGCTGAACACTTTAATAAAGGCCTTTTTATGAAACTTTTTGGCGGCTTTATTATTATTGGAGAAATCAAACAAAGCTTTAAGAGAGGACGAATATGCTTTTAAAGTCTGTCCGTGACATTCATTACCGATTGGCAACAGAAAGGGAAGGGAAATTTCAATTTAACGATGGTTTTACTATACTTATTAAAGCATTTTGTCCATTGAGGAGTCTAGTCTCCATAAACTTCTATGCTAGTCTTTCTAATGGATAAAATTATAATCAATAATGTAGGCCCTGTTTCGTGACTAACATTAGTTTTAATTCGTTTAAGCAAAGTTTTCATCGGAGGGCTATAATATTTTGTCCTTTACACTGTCTGGTTTTGTATAATGTTTGAGTGAATAAAATAACTATTAAATTTATGTTTTTGAATTGCGGATGTCTGTCAACGTCTGAACAGCAGACAAGAACAATTTTTTGTAATTACTGACAAAGCATTTGTTACGGAGAAAATGTTTCGTTAGGATGCTAACTGAATTCATGTTTAACGGCCCTATTCACCAATAATCTAACCTAAGGTTAACCTGGAATCAAGCTTTTCGACAACACTAATTGGCTTAAAATGTGTACCCCTCTTAGGTTCGGTTAGTATGGCCGAAAGAAGTTTAGGTTTGAAGATAGTTAAAAAAAAGTTATAAGTCAAGCTTAAAACTTAAAAAATCATAAACATTTCTATTCCCAGCTATGATCACAAGAAACGGAGAACCAATAGAATTATGTAATCACCAAAGGACAAAAAACTAAGAAATGGACTTAAAGCTTATACTATAGTCTTAACAAAGTTGTTTAGACTGTAATCTTAACACCCATTCCTAATATTTAACACCCCCACTTTGTTTGAATTCTTTTTCTGAGAAGATCTCGCAAAAACCGTTTAAATAAGTAAATTCTAATTATGAATATCGATTTCTCATCTCTTAAAATCTTGCAGGTAGCAGAAAGTTGTGACGTTCCATTTTTCGAATGCAGCTGTAAAGAAGACGTCAACATCGACGAAATTTTTCTTACTGTGGCTCGGATGATCAGAGAGCAAAGAGAGAGACGGGTAAGAAATCCTTTTCAATAACCAAACTATTCAAAACAAATCATCTTATAGTATTTCCATAGAACAGTAGCTTCATTCCGTCTGATTTCATAAGTAAAGTTACTACTATAAAGGAAGACAAAAATACAAAACATTATTCAAAATTTCTGAACGATTTGATTCGTTTCTCATGTTTATAACATATAAGATGATTACTTCTTGTTGATGATTTGATAAATCTGATGATAATTCTATTTTTGAAAAAAAAATATACAAATTATAAAAACATGAATGAAATTAAATTTTTAAAGAGACGATTTCAATGAAAAGGGGTATGATAACCAAAGAGCTCTAATATTGGAAATTTTAAATTCAGTTTAGCAATTCCAGAAATTGAGAACAATATTTAATCGAATAAAAAGGAAAAGAATTTTTTTTAAGATGCTTTAAATGTAAGAGAAACGATGAAATCTTTGATAAGTTTATAATAGTCACCAAATCCTATGATGCTTTTGTTACTTTGATGATGCATCATGTATTATACTCAGTGTTATTCCTAGGATTTTTTTGGGGGAGTAAAAATACTCCTTGACTTTTTTAGGAGGAGTGAAATTCAATTATGAGGAGTGAAATACGGAAATTGCATAAACTACATACACAGAAACAAATTTTCTATTAAAAACGCTTACTTTTTAATGGACAAAATTAAATTGAAAAAAAAAATGAGGATGTTATTTTGGGTTTTAACAATTATAGCATATGTTAAGTATTAATAGAAAATATTAAACATTATACACGATGCATTTTTTAAGCTAAACCATTGTGAAAAATTCAAAGAGTGAAAATACTCCTGACGAGTTTTTTAAAGAGTATTTCCGATTTTCAAGGAGTGAAATACTCTCTCAGAGGAGTTAAAAATATCTCTGATTATACTAATAGATAAGTGGTAAAATAATACATATAGATGTCATTCCCTTCTATTTAACTGGAGGTCTACGAACTACATAAGTATTACTATTCCCAAAACATTGTTTGTGTAGGTTTTAGAACGTATACACGTGGTACAAGACTATCGCACGCGAGCGTTAAATTTTGGCGCATGAACTGGAAATGGTCATTAAGTTCAGTGTACTCAAACTTAAGCAACGGTTCATTGTCTTTTCTCTATTGATTGATTGCGATTAAATTTATAACTACACAAGTCCTTTTAGTTTTTCAACAACGGACTTATCAGGAACGAGGGTATGACTAAAAAATAAATCTGACAATCTGAAAAAATCTGTGAAAGTTGTCTGTTGCAATTTATCTGTGTTCAAAGCGAGACAGATAAGTTATGTCTTTTCTATGTGGTGTCTGCGAAAGCCTTCCGTGTTACCATGGCAACTCTTAAATTATGTCTGGTTATTTCTATTTCGCCTTGTTTGGAGGGAATTTATTATTTTAAAAGTTGTTTGAGGGTGTTAGAAGGCTATACTTCATTTGGAATTTTTAGTGTTTATAGCAGTGGTTCTTTACTCGTTAACGTCCGCGGTCCACAAAACCTGAAATTGGAGCCTTTAAGGATCTCTGTTTGTACCTTGAATTTCTTCACCCTCATGAAATTGGAAAATGGAACTTCGTCTCTCGTTATAAATAGGGTTTCTGATTTCCCGGTGTTTTTGTCTTCCCGGGAAATCCCGGGAATAACAAGATCATTCCCGGGATTCCCGGGAATTGATTAAAATTTTAAACTTCTTCATTTTAAGTTATTTTTAAACATCAAAATTATTTGAAGGTTCCTAAAGTGCATAAATATTTCTTTAAAAAGGGATTCAATTTGAGTAATATTGCTACATTAATTAGTTTTAGACAAAAAATATTTTTTCATGATTCCAGGAAGGATTAAAATCTAATAAAATTGAATACAAGTAAGTTTTTCACAAGCACAAAAATTGTTGCCATGTCTGGCAATAATTTCTCTGAAAAATACTTTGGCATTTCCCGGGAATAGTTTTAAATTGAGAATTTAATGATATTTTTTTTCCGGGACTGCATTTATAATATTTACAGTGAAACCCCGATTTAACCTCTTTCAAGGGACCAACGAAAAATAACATTAAATGCGGGAAAACGTACAATCGGAGTAGGACAGTAACGTAATACTCATTTGGGACCAATGAAATCTGACGTTAAATGGGGGAAACGTTAAATCGGGTTAATAAAATTTGAAATATTAATATTTCTCAGAAACTTCAATATAAATTTGAAGTCCAATGATTAATAAGCCAAAGTAAAAACATGTAACACAATTTTTATTTCCTTGTAATATTACCATGAAAAATGAATTTTCCTATTGATTTCCACTCTTTTTCATTTCCCTGGAAATTTATATGCTGTTTTGAAAGATAATTCTATTTTTAGAAAAAATTAATTCTATCTCATGAGAGATAGCACTTTTTGTCATCAAATAATTGTTCGGAACCCACAAAAAAGGTCACCGTTTTTCAAAAGTATTAAATTAAATTTATTTATTTATACTTGTATAAACTTAATTAATAATTTAGTCGTGATGTTAGCTGAAAGTCATCGGTACTAATATGATTCTTTCAAATATAAAAACTTAATAAAATATCGAATATAATATTAGTCAATGCCCTCTAATTTTTATTTATTGGATGTTATTTGGTTACTACTAAACATATTGAGTTGTGTCAGAGCTTATTAATTTAATGTGTGTCATTTTAATGTGCTGATAATGCAGAATTAATCGGTTATTCGAATAAGATTTGAGTAAAAAATTTTGAATCTAAACATAAAAATTTTCGGTACTTACGTATAATACGACGGTATAATACGTAAGTACCAAATTTTCTTTGGAAATGGTGTTGTAACTGCAATTTATGCCAGATTACTAAAAAAAGTTTTTAGTTAAATTTCAAACTCTCTACTCAAATAGTAAAATTAGCTGAAGATGAGGTGGTCGTCATAGATTTCGTTTAATAAGTTGGTCGTGATGCTCGAGAGTTTGAGATCCCCTTGGCTTACGGTGGTCCCAGAATGTTCGATATACTTTAGAATTAGTACAAAAGTAACTTACAGTTTCCTTCATTTACGCGAACGAACTAAATTTTGTCCATAATGCAATTATATAATTGAATTTTTCTAACATATAAAATTAAATATATTTTTTAAAAGTGGTGGCTATAACATTATAAAACAAGTAGTAAATAATCATAAAATAACCACGATGTGTTCCATACGCTATATATTTTTTCAGATATAGTTTTTAGTACCAATTATAATTCGATATTTGATAGTGCCCAATGGAATTATAATTACAATATTAACTAGGGGAGATAGGGGCAGGTTTCCACAGTTTCGGTTTCGATTAAAATAATTTTCTCGTTTGTTATGAGGTTAATTTAAATGCCATCTGATGTCAAGTAATGTTTCTTATCAAAACAACATCTGTCCATGGTATTCCTACCATTTCACCTTTTAACCATTTCACCTTTTAGTTTTTTTTTTTTGTAATCGAGTGGAGTTTTTTTTTGACGTCCAAAGGTAACTTTTGAATTTCTTTTAAAAAATCGGATTTTACCAACTTACGTCATGTCACGTAAGACTGTATAACGTCTAAGCGGCTAGTAGTTAACTCCCTTCTTCTGTTTTAGGCCAGCAAATTCGACGAAATAGAACGCCAGCAATGGGACAAGGCACACTTGACCCAACAGAAACCAGAGGATTCCTACAAATGTAGCTGCTGATGTAACAATGCCTTACTACTTCAGACTGTCTTCATTACTAACTCTAAAAAAACAACAAGCTGCGAGCTTTTCTATTTATTTGAAATAACGAGATCGTTTCCACCGCAGGATACCTACTACTACAATAACAGCAGTATTATGCGGGTGTCGGGCATGCAGCTTATGGCCTTTATTTTACGGGAAGCGGATCGAATCGGCATGTTTGGATTGAACAGTGCACGGATGGATTGATTGACGGGAAAGATCGATTTTTTTCGTTGAAGGAAAAATCGATTTTGATGAACTGTAGATTCCCTAGTAATTAATTACGTAACATTTATTACACATAGACAGCTGATTTTTATGTTGGATTTCTATTTCATTAATTTTAAAAAATACAAGAAATTTATTTGAACAACAAAATGGGGGATCTTATTAGATCATAAAGATCTGATTAGAACATAACGAAAAAGTTTTTTAGCAGAGGTATTAAAATATAAAAAATGTTTGGCCTAACTGAAACTGTTTTTAATTTTATTTAATTCATCAGTTCAAGATAAGCCTTGTCTAATTTGTTAAATTACAATTTTTTAACTAACAATGTCACAAAACAAATATTTTTTGGACGATGTATTCATTTCAATTTCTTATTCACAAAAAATACCTTCAATAAGTTGATTTATTATGTATTAAAAATAATGCAGTTGGATAAGTAGTTTGAATCTTATTGTAAACTTTAATTATTATTGTATTTAATTATTGTTATTAATTATTATTGTAAACTTAATTTAGCATATAATAATTTTGAAACTTTTGAAATCTTCTTACACTACTGCATGAAATATAAATAACAATATGATAACTCATTCCAGAAGTATAAAATTCATATTTTCACACTAAAATTCGTGCAGTTTCTCAATGTATATGTGTTAATGTTTCTATTTTATTTCCACCAACACAAGTATTATTCCTAACTATAAATTAATTCATTTGTGTATTTTTAACTGTGCATTTAATTTTATGCTCAGTTCTTTTTATTTGTTTTATACACATAACAAACTATCTGTCAGACCAAAAGGAGATTTTCCACAAATTTTTGGTTTGCAATTATAGGTTATGTTAAGTTAATAATGTTACTGTTTTTTTATTTATTAATATTATTGTTTTCCCAAATTAGAAATTTTAGTTAGTTTTTATACTGACTTTAAATAAATTATATATTTTAGTGGTGAGTAGGTTCGACACAAACTTTTACATTCCATTTTTAAGTTTTGTTAATTTTCATAACTTCAAGTCAAAGATTATATCAACTCGTTTATAATTTCAATGTGATTAAAAATAATAATAAATCCGGAAAAAGTACCAAGATTTTAAGATAAAGTAGGGAAAGCAAAGAGGTATTACAATTTTTTTTTTCATTTATGGGAATTATGCTTTTGGTGAAATTATATTTTTACTATTGGGACTAACTAAAAAGATGGTTAAATTTGTGGTTTATAAGGGGAAAATCAGCTGTCTAAATTAATTTTTTCAGCAGATATTGTCATATTTAGTATTTTATATTTTAGTAATTAGTAACAACTTATTCAGTTCATTAGAACATTTAGCTAACAGTTGGACTTGATTCCGATAATTGGTAAAAAAAAATCCTTTAATACTCTTAAAGATTTAAGCAGATTAACATTTTAAGCAGATAATTTTGTTTTAAAATTTGCGCATAATGTTTATTTAAAGAAAATAAAAGTTAGAATACAATTATATTCTTTATAGTAAAAATCGTTTGTTTAGAATAAAATGTCATAATTTCTAGTTAATGAGTTCTCTTACTGCTCCTCAGACAGATAATTTTAAATTCGATTTGAATATTGTCTATATCGTTTAACTTTCCAAAAAGAAAAAAAAATATTTCCTTCAGTATACTTATGAATTTACTCAAAATATCATCCAAATCCAAGTGTCAAAAAGAAACTTTAATAGCGAATCACTTTTCTGTATTTAAAAACAGCGATTTTTAAAACACTCAGTGCGCATGCGCATTAATTAATATACAATTTGCAATGAACAGTAACTGAATCCTTATATAATTAAAGCACTTTTTCATTGTATAGAGCATTCGCACATGACGTCACTTGGAGGACAAAATCAACGTTGCTAAGGCTGTTGTTAGGGGCGGGACATAGAAGTATCCAATAGCAGCATTCGCACATGACGTCACTTGGCGAATAAACAACGTTGCTAAGGCCGTTGTTAGGCAGAGTCATGTGATTGAAAATGCTCTATAAAATGTTCACTGATTTTACTAGATAGAATGTTACCCTTAGAAGATGCGATTTAGTAATGTGCTTGAAGATATGAAGTTTGGAGGTTTGTAAAAATATATGTTGCTGATTCTGCAATACGAAACTTGCGAAAGCACGAAATTTGTATTTATATTTAGCTGTTGTATTGTAAATATGCGAGCTGTTTTTGTAATTATTCTAGAACATAGTTATGCATTTGGATGTTAAAATATTGTTTAGAAACGGTGTTGTGTAATTACAGTAATAATATATTTAAATAATAGTAAAGTTTCTGGGGAATAGATACTTTGTTTATATATGTGTTACGTTGTAATAATTTAACACACAAAAAAAACACAGTTATTTTACTGAAAATATAATGTTTCATAAAACTTTTTTCCTACCCAAATAATCATTTTAATACCACTCATTGCCTTACATAGGTATATTTTTTCATAATAGTAACTAAAAAAGGTATTAACATTCAAAACAATCAAACTATTGCTCTATTTACCATAAAGTAATTCAGTTTATATTTTTTAAATTAAACTAAATTATGTATAATACTAAACTCAAGGTTAAAGAATATCAAATCGAACGAAATTTTCAATTCTATCTTGCTCAGTTTTCTACAAAAATCTACCTAAGATCACAAAATTTTGCTTTTATTCCAGTATTCCACACTTGGGAATATGTATCGATTACAATTGAAAAAGTTGTTCTCACACAATTTATATTCTTCACTTAATACTTAAAAAGTCCCTCTTACACTTCCTTTCATTCTAGAATATTCATTATATATTCCTAAAAATCGAACTACTTAATTCTCTAATGTTTTAAACATTTTTAACAAAAGTTTGTTTGTGCTCTGGCATGTTTAAAGATCTGAGTGTGTTTCTAATATAATATTAACTAATTGAACTAAAAAAATCCCAATTGTTGCTTGAAATGTTTTTCAGTAAGAACAAATTTTATATCTCTATAAGCGCGTTCAATAAAGTTCCGTTGCTCTTTTATTTTCAGTGTTCTAATTTTTCGAAAAGACCATCCAGAATTCATAACTAAACTACGCTTTAATAAAAAATAATAGCTATTCATGTTTACTTTTAGATGTCCTCATTTATTTCCCATTGAAGTTATCAGTTTTCGGTTCATACATAATAATTTTTAAACTATATTCTCAAGCTTTAATGTAACAGATTCTGTAAGATACTTCTCAATAATTACAAATTCAAGCCGTTGTATTTACGATAGTATTTTGTACTGCTATGTACACATCATACTGTACTTGCCTATTTGGGCATGGCTGTTGTTGCGTTTCAGTCTTTGAAAATTCTGTTGTGCTGTTGAAGATCTCATTGTAAGTAACAAAACAATAAATTTTTGTTGAATAATGTGGATACCAGTTTCTTTCTTTATACTTTTTTACAGTAATTGCAGTGACTCCAATCCCTAGATGTAGTTTTTTCTTCAACATTTGTTATATTTTGCTACTACATAAAAGAAATATCCTTACAGAAATATCCTTGCTGTAAAATATAACAGGAATAAAACAGGCTGATTTAATAATGTATTTTCAAAGAAATAATGTTATTAACTTTAATGAAAAATGAGAGATGCTATTGTTCTTTAGAAATATATATTAATTTCCTGGGACAGATTCCATAATCGAGGTTTTCGCCAAATTTGGCGAAATCGGATCTCGCCAAGCTATTAATAACACTACAATCTAAATCCCTGGTTATCGCCAAAATTTGGCTACATTTCGCGAAAACCTCGATTACGGAATATTACCCAATTTCCTGGCAAAAGTATCAAAAAAGTACGAAAAATAGATAAAGATTACATTTTTAATTTATGTTACATTAAAATAACGCATTTAAAAATTTCAAACAAAAGAATGTAATTTTATGATTTAAATATGAAAATTTTGAAAACTTCTGTAATATTTATTTTAAGATAAAGAAAACTTTTTCCACACTTTTTAAAAGTATGGACCTACCTGTCTCCCTACCGGGGTCCTGGATACTCCAATAAATAAGATACAAGAAGACAAAACTTTTTTGTAATAGACAATATCCCCTTTACTTTTTAAGGAAGCAAAAAGTATTAATAAAATCAAATAACACACAACAGAAGAAAAACGCAAAATCTGAACTGTGATCATGTTTCTTTTAACGGCAATCTAACTTCTGATTGGTAGTTAAAGAAAGAAAAGTAGTTTTCCCCCAATCAGAGGTTTGAATCTTGGTTAACCACCGGTCAAGTTACTGGTGAATACAGCCGTTAATAAGGACACGCAATTTTAGCAATTTAAACAGGTTTAATAAAGTTAGGACCACTGAACTAACTCTACTCTGTGATGATTTTCAGCAAAATTTTTACACAGATATACTGCAACAGAAAATTCTCAAATAGTTCTCGCTTGTTTGAGTCAAAATACCGGGAAAATGTTTCAAATGGATGTATTATTTATATCAATAGTAATTATAACACTACAAGAGTTTCATAAGATTTACAAGAATCCTATGCCTATGAGGTTTAAGTTTCATTTTCTGCGATGTTACAACATGAACACGAGTCTATAAAATTTCAAAGATTTCATCTTTGAAAGAATTCGGCAATTTTCGGAAATTATTCTTTTGATTACAGCATCTGAGTCTACTTAGATGTCGTTTTCAGGGGAAGGGCTACCACCATAAAATAATCATTATGTAATATCAATTATTGTTAATTGTAATATTATTAATTGTTCTCATTATGCTTCTCTAACTTACTGTATTTTTGACTGTGGTTGTTAATTCTAACTTACACAAAAATTTAGTTTGATGCTTCTATGAAAGATGGCGCTTGTATAATTCCGTCTTGCAAAGTCTTACTTAAGAAGACATAAAACATCAATTCTTTGTTTATTATTACATTTATTATTACAATTTTTATCCATTTGCTACCAGATACCAAACCTTGTTTTTTAAAGAAAATTTTACATAATAAAATTGCATGCAGAACTATTTTTAAAAAAGTAATTTTAATTCAAATACCTACCTGTAAAAGATTTTCTCTAGAATCGAAATATTTTTTAATATTTAAAAGTTGTTAATAATATCTCTACAATGTATTTTACATGTCTTAATCTAAAAAATACCGCTATGATAAAACTGTCGGATGGTAAACAACTATCCATAAACCTGAATCTGAACAGATCATACAGCAATAAACTAAACACAAAATTTTAAAGTAATTTATATAAATTTCATTTAAAAGTTTCAAAACGAACCTATAAAAATAACATCAAGGAATGTATTACTTTAGTTTGAAACTGCCCAAAAGAGTAATGTAAATTTATTGCATTAAATCAGTGTAAAAATAGCAAAAATATCTCAAAATATTTGGTAATTGTTGCATCAAAAATATTATCAATTCAGCTATTGTTGTTGAGTAACAATTACAATTGGCTTCATTTGCTCAACAGTCTTTCATGTTTTACCCAAGGCATTGTTGGAAACTATCTGAAAATAAATTCATTTTAGATCTACTTCCAATATCTTTCATAATCATAGTCTAAAATGCTCCTAAAATACATTTTTGTTTTTATCATCATAAATAACCAATTAACGTTTTCTATTGGTGAGTTTCTTTTACCTCTCTATCGTGAATGATAAGTACTGATAAGTAACTGCACGTAATGATAAGTGCAGTTGTAATCATATTTTAATTAAATATTTTAACATCACCTTTAACTTATAATAACTAAAAATGTTTTATATTTATTGTTTATTTTTGTATCAGCTGGGAATGTCAAAAGGCACCGGAAATCGAATAACCACCATACAAAAGTAAAAAAGAATAAGTTTTCCGATGTAAATCCACCAAGTTTTATGCCAAGTGAGTAAAAATTTGAAAGATTATGCCAAAGGGGTTTCTTAGCATTGGGATTCATGCTATTTGTAATCAATTTCATGTTTAACCATAATTTAATATTCCGAAAGCCTACTTTACTTTATAACGATAAGAAATTTCATCAATAAAATTGTAGAACTTCATTTATTGTTCATAATAAGTCAGGTTTTTATTCCCAATAAAACCAGTAATACATAATGTAGCATTTTTCAAAGTGTTTGGATATTTATTTATGTATCAACTGTGAACAGCATAAAAATAGCATTAAACTAAAAATCTGCAGTAAATAGGTCCATAAAACTGCCAGTTATAGATTAGTTTAATTAAATACCCCTACCAATACAAAATATAGTTAGAACATTTCAAATTATCATTAATTAAAAAAATCATTTTATAGTGAATGATTATTATCATTAAAGGAGGAATTTCAAAATTGTGTATAATATAAATGCACTCGGCCCTTGTCTTTCAAGATGTACTATCTGTAAGATTCTAAGCCAAATTTTATTGCCTTACAGATTTTTTAAAAGAAAAAATTCTTCTTTTTTTAATGTTAGAAATTAATACTTTTATGTTCGATAAAATTTAAATTTTGTAATAAATAGTTTTATCTGCTGACGAATACTACATAAAAATTAAAAAATAAAACAGAAGCAAAACATAAAAACTTACTTTTATTTGGCATGTCTGGAGGGAAAATTTCATGCTAAAAGGGTACTAATACTTTAAAACTAGTTTAACGAGTAAACGAGTTATATTATTAGTTTTAATATTTTTCTGCCACCATGCTTAAAACATAAAATAATTTTTTTTACATAATCAATTACTTTTAACCTCTTTTAATGTAACATAATTAAAATTGAAAAATCTCTTACCTTACTTTCTTTGAAAGAAGTTTTTTTAAAGATAATTTCTTTTTAATAGCTAGTGGTATTTTCAAAATATTGCCCTTTATTGCAAAAAAGTCCAAAATTTTTCTTTTAGCCGAAGATACCCCGGACGTCGATGATATAGAATGGTTATCTGAAAGTACAAAAACCAGAAATGTTGTCCTCTCCCAATCGAAAAATAAAAAAGAGTCGACTTCTGGTAAGGTTTCTCCTGTTTGTCATTTAAATAAGAAAACATCAAAAAACGACAGTCTTAATTTTAATAACCATAATTAGGCATACATGTATCTTTAAAAATATATTTTTACTTTGTAGAATTGAGATTATTTTAAACTGAGCTTGATTAAAGATTCTAAGCATTAAATAATTATTAAATTATATTTATTGAAAAAATTATAATCTACAATCTACATAAACCTCATATTCCAATAGTTTGGTTTGAAATTTATCACATAAAAAATTACAACTTCTCTACACAATGTAATTTCAAATTTTACAACTTAAAATTCTACAACTAGGTGTAGAAAGCAGCTTACATATGCACACTTACATAGACAGCCTACAAATACATAAAAACACACTCCTTAGAAATTAGAGAATAGAGAGTGGGCAAAAGATGCCATAACTGCTTATTTAATTGTAAATTAAATTCATACCATTTTGTTTTTATAATGCATAATAATAACTATTGAAATATAAATGACATAACTGAACACACACCAGAACCAGCATATGGGCCCTTCTCAAAATAGCTTAAAATTCCTCCTTTAAAAAGTTATTAAAAATCAGATATTTTAGCTATAAATAGCGGTTTAATTCTGTCATCTGTCCCGTAAAATATAGTCAAACAGTTTTGGTCGCCAAAAATTGCAAACCAACTGATTTAAACATAGAATTTTATTAAAAACAACAATAAAAATTTGGCGATATTTGAATATTTGGTGATCAAGATAGCTTGGGGATAACTGATAAATAGTGGAACAGATAACGGAATTGAACCTAAATAGCTAATATTAATTAAGTTTAGAAACTTTTAACTTTTTTATAGACAGAAAGATAATAAACCCAATATTACAGGGTTAAAAACTATTGCATTACCGAGACAGCCTGGCAATATAGTTGCCGATTTTTAATACATTACGTTTATTTTCTTTACTTCTTGTCATATTTCCAACAATAACTCGCTATTTATCTAATTCACAATAATCACAGTTCGTGTAAGTTATTAGTTCTAATTTGAATAAGTTCAATCAGAAATATCACGTTAATAGATTTCCTAGCATAACGGCATTTCCCTGAAATGCATCAACAGCGTTTCTAAGAAACAGCCAATCTCTCGAGTTTCAACTGAGTCTATTACTAAAACACACGAGTTTTGCTCTGCTTTCATATTACTCCGAGAAAGCCCATCATCCCAAAACTCGTTATCTCTCTCTCTCTGCGTGTAAATTCGTTATAACGAGTTTACACGCAGTTCCATTAGGTTCGTAATTCCGTAATCTTATAACTGCAATTGGGAAAAGGTGCAATAACTGCCAGATGCTAAATCAAATTTCGGAGATGGGAAATCATCAATGCATTTTTAGCATGTTTTCAGTAAGCGTGAGTAGTAAATCTCTGATGATATTTGAGAGCAATTTTTAGAAACGTGGCTCTAAATAATCTGAAAATAATCTAGTTTATAAATATTTCTCTTAATTTAATTATGGTTAAGGTTAATGCTTGTTTAAGAACTGAAATATGAATTAGAAAGTAACGTTTTCCATTTCCTTTCTTGGAGGAGAATTGAGTTAAAATAAAAGGGCTCCAGTAACAAACATTCAGAAATCAAGGGGTTTTTTCACCCAGTGTTTACCTTTTTCAATTCTATTTAATGTCTGTAATGGTATTGATATATCAATTTACATACGTTTTTCATACTTTTACAATAATTGTGTGATTCACTTTAATAAATTAAATTATTACCCAAGAGTATTTTATGCAATTTGACTTTGTTTTCACATTTTTGTATCAAATTATTAAATTAAAATCTCTTGGTGTACATTGACAATCCAAAATCAATTGAAAACGGATTTAAAAACATCACAAAAATCAATTAAATTATGTTTTAACTAGAATATTCACGAAGTTATCAAAAGTGAAATGGGGAAGGGAGAATAAAAGGGGGAAATTTATGAGGTAAATTCATTTAATTTAATTTATTATAAACATGTGTTTGTAGCTAATTACTAATTGTAGAGGGGTATATTAGAGTAATAAATAGGATGATTGAATCAGATGTCCCTTTATTATATTTAATTTATACATAATACATTTTATGGTAATTCATACCTTATCTGAGATACATGCTTCCACTAATAAATGGAAATAATTCTAAAGAACTTTAAATGTTGTTTTAGAATCACCGAAATCAGGATTGGAAACCCGGGACGCTGACAAACAACTTGCCGATTACAAAGCCTCAAAAAAAGCCGACGACCTGGTATCGAAAATGAGCTTGAAGAAAGTGATGGTAAAAGAAATAATGGAAGTGGACAAAGTATACGAGACCGGCAGCACCGAAATCATCATCAACCCAAGAGACCTATGGAACGAGAAAAATATGAACCAACCTGCCATGAAAGTCGTACAGTACCTCTTCGAAAAACCGACCACAACCACGCCAGCCTACGAAACAATCGACATCAAGGTGTTCGAGTCCGTCAAAACAGTGGAATCGACCTTCTCACCCAATAAGTATCAAGAACCCCCCACCGAACCCCCTAACACTCCCCCGCCCCAAAAGAGCCCCCGCCGCAAGAAACCTCGCGTCACCCGCAAACCGACTCTGAAACCGCTCGACTTCGACGAGTTCCTGAAAGTCATCTTCGGCAACTACGGGAAGAAAAAGGACAACAATAACAACAAGCCGCCGATGGTCGAGCGGGACGAAATCGACGTCGAAGACGAGAGCAAGTTGAATGGCGACGAGGAAGACGTCAAGTTCAGCGTGGAAACCAAGGGCGACAACTCCAAGGGCGACAGCAAGTCGTCGTCGCAAGTCAAAATCGTCCAGACGAGGAACCCCCAGCCGCCGCCGACCACCCCTCGGCCGTGCGAGGAAGACGAGGAGGAGATCGAGACGACCGTCGAAGAGACGAACACGTCGGTGATCGCGACGAAATTCCTCGAGGAAGATCCGGAGGATTTCGGACAGGTCGAGAAAAGCGTCGGGAAAAGGTCGAAGGTCAAGAGAAACCAGGCCGCCGCGTCTGCTGGAAAGAAAGTGAAAGGGGTAAAGCGGTTAGCGCCTAAGAAGAAGACCAGGTCCTGCAGGAAGAAGCGAGTGAACGAGGAAATCGAAATAGATGATATCATTAAAGAGAGTGGTAACGATTATGACACGGAATTTTCAACCAGTATCGTGTATACCATCTCAGAATACATAGAATAGGGAATTATAATTTTGCTGAAGATGAGTTTTATATAATAGCTCAAAGAAAATTTGTATTGCTCCATGTGTTCAATAAACTGCAATTTAATAGTATTTGAAATGTTCATTATTTTCTCAAAATTCTGATTTTGTTTCTTTTTTAGTTTGAAAATTACACAAAATCATGGCCATCTAGACTCATAAGGCCATAGAATCTTGAAATCGACGCGAAGTAGTAGGCAAGACATCACTCTTCAAGTACTACAAGATTTCAGACTGGAGTTGCGCTGTTGTCCAAAAAAGCTATGAAGAGTGACGGCTTGACTACTACTTCACGTCACGATTTCAAGCTTCTATGGCCTTATGAGTCTAGGTGGACATGACAAAATGCCCCAACGCTTCCCAGGAATCATCATATCGTCAGTCTACGGGAGAAAGGATTTGCCACTTATGGTGAATCTCTTTAACGAGTAGAACCTTGGTGCATTTCAAAATCTCACCTATAAATGAAAGCGATCGGTTGGTTTGTACAGTTTCTTGGCACATGTGAAAGCTTCGTACAGAGTAGTTGAACCAGACTTATGGCCTGTATTCACTGCCCCTTAACCAGTGGTTAACCAGCAGTTAAAGAGAGAAAAGCTTCTTTGATCGATGGTTAACCGCTGGTCAGGTTGCAGAGAATAAAGCCAGCCTTTCTCCTGTAAACCGACGCTATTTATTTCCAAGGACTTTTTTTTTGGGTACTTCTCTTAAAATTAGCAAAATGAAACTTCATAACTGTTGTCTTGAAGAAACACAATCGGAGAACCGAACTTAGAGAAAATGTTTTAATAAATTATAGATGGTATGAATGAGAAATTTGAGGTATTTTTATTACATATTCCAATAATGTTTAGTTTATTTTACCCTATGGAAATTTAAGACACGCTCAACCATATGAAAATAAATACCCAATTATACTTTAACATTTTGTTATATGATTACAAAATAAAACCAACAAAACACTACTTTGAATCATATGAACCTTCCTGAAGATTAAGGAAACTGGAAAATACTCTTACTTGACAATTTAGCAATTCTTGAGGAAAAATAACAATAGAGGGACCCTTATCAGTGTTACCGCGATTAAGACCCAATCGAAAATTAAGCCCTGGCGTGTGATATTCATCGGTAATATATTCAGTATAGTGGAGTAAAAAGGAAAGCCCGAATTCTGATTTTTTTTCACTCAACCCTAATAGAGCATTCGCACATGACGTCACTGGAGGACAAGAACCCGTTGCTAAGGCCGTTGTTAGGTCCGAGTCATGTGATTGAAAATGCTCTATATTGAAAATTAACAAAAATGTCCTTTTTAAATTAATTTATTACATTTTTCTTAATTTTAAAATTCTTGAATATACTTGTGTGAAAGTAATGATACCTACCATTTTAAACAAGAAAGAAATACTGCTGAAGGACAAGCACCTGTTGCTAGGGCGGTTGCTAAGAGCGGGATCACGTGATTGCAAATGCTCCAATAGAAGCATTCACCCTTGACGTCACGACCAGTTATTTTATTTAACAGTTAATTGCTGGAAGACAAGGCCCTGTTGCTAGGTGCGAGTCACATGATTGCAAATGCTCTATACCCAATGTTTTTTCGATTTCCATTATCTCCTGTGGCCATGGACTCCCTTTTCTGGTACTCTAATGACCTAACCCCATTCTGAATTCAACAACGGCAACTTCAAAGAAACCTCACTCAGCAGCAACCAATAAAAATTAACATCAATCTAAATATGGTTCGTTTTCCCAATGAAGGGGATCTCCACACCCACATCCAATCAGCATCGCCTTTCAAAAGACCAAACCTCATCCAAACTATCCTAATTACACCCAATCGAGATTTATGATTGCTATAGCCGACGCCGCTTAACGCAAAATCGCCACGGGATAGCGTAGCATGCAAATTGTATGGCTGAATGGAGAGAGGCACAACATGGAGTGATTATCTGCTCGTAAAAACAATGTAAAGGGACCATCCTTAGGTTAGCGTAGGGTAGCATAAGGAGAGAACCCTATTTGGAGAGTAGTATTAATATATTTTGGGTATTCACTATTCCGTATTTATGTTGTGGGCAGCCTGCAACATTTTATTAATTGGACCTTGGAATAAAATTAGTTGATGATAATTGAATCGCCAGTTTGAAAAAAAGAATAAGTCCAAAAAATAGCAAATTGACTTTTTGTGTGAAAAAAAAAATATCCAAGCTTCGCTCTACACATGAGTGTAAAGAGAAAAAAATAACTACCCTCTATCGGTAGATATAGCCCCTTGAATTTGACCAAATTAATAGCCATTCATTGTATTTTTTTATTAAATTTGAAATTTAAATTAATTTGTGTTCCTTTTCGTAATTCTTTATACTGTAAGCTTAGCCAAATGACATGATTACATGATTTTAATTTAAGTGTTTTTCCCCTTTTTTTATCCAATGAATGTTTGAGTGCATTGATATTAATTTACTCCCTTGATAGTGCCTTAATAACGCAGTTTCATAATAATTTTTAATTTTATTCGTCTTAGTCTTTCTAATTTTTATTTTTGTCCTGAGAACTAAGCAGAAATATAATTTAGTTGTCGATTAAAGTGGTTTTTAAGATTTTTTTCCTCTGAAATTCCATAAGGTTGAAAAAGGGAATAAGTACATCAACTTTTTTCAACTGTAAAATATTTTTGATGTACTTTGTTTCGATGATTATTCATTACTCTAAATAAAGGTCCTGTATTTCCAGTGCGCATTTTGTGGTTATACAAAGAAAATTCCATTACTTGTACAGTTTTTGTTTTCGATTTTCGCAAAACTTTGTTTTTGGACTTTTTCCCTTTTTAAAAAACTGAAGATTCAGTTATTACTTTAATCATAAAGATTACTTTAAACTTTACACATATATTATATTTATACATATTACTTTAATAATTAAAAAAACTGAAGATTCAGTTATTACTTTAATCATAACTGTTAGTCATTTTTGTGATCAATAACGGAAAAAATCTGAATAACTGAAATCCCTCACACCCTACCCAATCAAGATGTCTAGCATTTAAAATTCATCAGTTCGCATTATTTTAATAGGACACAAAGTTGAAAATTACCTTTTTTTTGCAGAAAAGGGAAAAATATATCTGAAGAGAGATTAAGTCTTGTTCTCATCGCAATCCTGTTAATCCTATTGTAAAATCTCATAGACACTTACTCTCATAGACGACCCCTCTCATCTACCATTCAAAAACAATGCCAAAAAAATAAAAGAATGACGGGGTCTACACCGCAATTGTGGTTTTGCGAAAGGCCTTCAGGACTTCCTGTTCGTGTCAATTGATGAGGATTTTTATTCTTGCGTCCGTTTGTTTAGGCGGTCTCGTGTCGCTTTAAATTACGAGCTCGTCTCCGTTTTTGATACGAATTAGAGCGATTGCGAGACAGCGGTGCTGGGGACGGAAACATGAGGGGCTGCGCACATACTAAAACAGTTATAAACTTTTTGATGCTTTAGAAAATCAAAATTAGTACTTTCGCAATTTTTGTGCCACCCAGTGACCAGTCATAACTTTTTAAGAAACTATAAAATAACACCTTACTGGACACGGAAATTTAAAAAGTAACTTAAAAATAATTAATTTCAGTTTAAGTTCAGATCAAGACGTCGACCATGTCCTTTTACATTGTGCAAAATACACCACCTTGAGAAATGCTTCCAAACTAAAGCTTCAACAGATAAATATAAAATGGCTTCCAAAATTCAGTCAACTGATTTCTAAAAAAAGATTATTTAATTCTTTTCTTAAGTTTACAAATAATTTAGCACTCTGAAGATCTCTTATGCCTCCAACCTCTAATCCTGATATCTCCTAGAAAATTAAACCTATAAATTGAAATGTATTGTGGTGTTTTCATCTTGTCAAATTTTAGTTACTTACATCTGTAAGTTCCGTGTGATACAAAGTGGTACACGGGAAGATTTTGTTTGTTTTAATTAAAAAATTATAAATTAAATGATTTAATAAAAAATATTCTTAATGAATATAATTGATAAGATCAGGATACCATTTAAAAAATTAAATTTCTTACTTTCATGCAATTTTTTTTCTGACAAACAGGAAATATGCGTCTATAACCAACGATTTAGAAGTGTATAACTCCCTGTGTATAACATAGATGTGTTTGACTAAAGTGAAACGTAAGATATTTAAAATAACTTTTATTTCTACTTTTCAAGAAAATAAATTTCAAATTTACACATCACATATACACTTGACATTAAAACACATTTATTTTTAAAACACAATAGCTCAACTCACTCGCTCAGAACAAGCCATTCGGTTCATGAGGTCAATAAATACACAATTTACACTGCCTCGCAAGTCAAATGAAGATCAATGCTCATGAACAACAATTTGTCGAAGAAGTCGAAATTAGCATTGCATTTAATCATACATTTCGACGCAATCATTAAGCTCAATTCATACAAATGAGATTCAATACTTAAAAAAAGTGAAAATTATTCCCTGAATATATTAGAACGCAAGTATTCTTTCAGAAAGAACGTTTAGCATGGCAAGTTTTAAAATCGAATCCATAATCTTTATACAATTCACGTTTTATATACAGCTAAATAAAAGCTATATGGATCACCTAAAATATAGGATCTTTGGCAATCTCCGGGTAAAACTATATACATGCAAATAATATGCATCGAAAATGTCAGTTATCGTCTGTTGATGTTCTTTCGGATGTTTGCATTATCGTCTGCGATGAATTTCTTCTGCGGTGGCAACACGTTGCGTTCGAATTCTCCGGGCATGTTATTATTGCCAGCTGGCCTGTAGTTCACGACAACGTACGCTTTGTTCTGGTCTGGAATTTTAGAAACCCCCACTCCTATTTCTGTGGTGCTTTTCCACAGCAGTTGAGAGACATGATATGAACCTAGAAAAGAAAATATATTTAAGTTATGGATGAAACCCGATATGAGTAAGTTTTTGGAAAAAGAGGGGGAAAAAGAGGGGGAAAAAGAGGGGGAAAAAGTTGTGCTTTTTTCCCGATCCAAGCAAAATATAAAAAGGGGAAAATGTTATTCATAAACGTAGGTCTGAGTAAGATAATAAAAAATTGGGGATTCTCCCTCAAGACTGACGTAACGCATTTTGAAACACTAATAGGTAATTTGAAAAACATCAGAATCAATTTTCAGAAACATAATCAAAACTCAAAAAGTTATATTCTTGAAACAAGAATATCAGTGAATTCAGTGAAACAAGAATATTACACCTTTTTAGTTTATTCAATAAAGTTTGTTCTTAATTAAGAAGCTCCAACGATGGGGGGGGGGGGTGTTAGGCCTACTGTCATTCAGACATCTAAAAAGATATTTGGCCCCAAAAAGTATATTATAACTAAAGATATTTTAACCAAAATCATTAATGAAATCGTAACAAATATTAAAAACTGAGTGAAGAGTATGTGGACTTAGCACTGAAACCTCATTGATGACGCCAGATAACATTATGCTTCCAAATTTTCTTCAATGTCTTCGCCGTGCCACTGTTTTTACTCCCCTGTGCCACATCGTAGCAAGTGTGCCGCGGGTTGGCCATCCCTGCTTTATATCAATATTTTTGACACTTGTTTGTACGAACTTAGAGAAACACTTGGGGCAACCAAACTAACCACTATAAAAGTCAAGTATTTTAATTTAAATATCAAGGCTAGCATCAGGTCTTAATAGAGTAAAACAAAAACGTAAATTGTGTAACGTGTAGATAATCAGTTTCTACACGCTAATAATTCATTAAGTGTAACAAACAAATAAATTAAGTACTGTCTGTCTATCACAAGATGTTCTCTGGACTAGTTGCCTGGTTGTGGCGGTCGCTATGGAAACAATACTAAACGAATGGATGTAAGAAATCTAAACGAGAGCACGTCTTGTGATAGACCGAATTTGTGTAATGTGAAGATCTTTAATCTACCTCCAATTTAGGATCCTCCTCTCTCTAGCAACTGATTCCAACCTGTGGTTCGCAAACCCCAGCGTAAGTGTATAAGAGTTTTCAAATGATATTATGACGTTGGAATTTGAAAGTTGATGTACAAAAAAGTAACAACTATTTTATATATACATACTTCATTATTAATAATTTGAAAACAAAAACATTTCTTTAACCTCAATGCAAGAAAATCATTGATTCTTTTGAAAAAGTTCTCAAAAGTTTGAAAAAGAATATTATAAAACTAAATTTTTCCGGTTATTCATTGCTGACACAAAACTTCGACTGAACACTAAATTCCTTAATACTACATAACAAGGCAACCATTCACTCTTTTCCAGAAGGTTTTTTTTTTTAGAATAAATGAAGATTCCAGATATTTCATCGGTTTTTATTACAACAGGAAGCTATCCAGTTACGTAGCGTCAACCCTCGTAATTTGGAGCCCAATTTCTGAGAAAAGCTTCAGATGGGGTGGCATCCCCGCTCCAATAAACGTGCTAAATGGACACGAAAGTCTCTCATGGGAGACATTGAAGGGGCATCTCTGAAATTGACAAAACCGAGCCAAATTTATTGATTCGAAAGTTGTGTTGTTTTCGAGAGAAAGCTATAAGAAGGTCTCTACTTATTATAACTATCAGTCTAGGAACCTCCATGATTTTATGGATTAAAGTTTTTATTTGAAGCTATAATATATATTACTACTTATTCGACCCGAATGGGAACGGATTTAAACCTGTTGGACGAAATTCCGTTTAAAACCAAAAAAATATTTTAATAATAAAAGTTTTTCCCGGTTTCTTTTCTTTCTTTCCTTCTCTTTCTAAATTTAAATTTTTCAAAATTGGTATTAATAATTAAGGTTTTAAAGGGTTTCGTAAAGGTTTATAATTAAAACACTTTTTTCCCCCTTTGTGTATTTTATTTGTAACATAAGAAATTATTAAGCAATTTATTGCAAGAAAACTAACAATCAAAAATTAATAAATCGTACTATGAATAATTAAAATGAATTACTATTGTAATTATAAATTAGACCCAAAAATTCTTACAGAATATTTTAAAAGAGAACAAACTTTTAAGTGTTATAAGGGGTCAATTTAAGCAAAGCGCGATGTGTAAAAATTAGGTGTCAAATCAAAATATGTTTTAAAACTTTATTTCGTAAAACCTAATTGTAATTACGTGTGTGGCCGCAGTTCGCAACCGGTGGTGAGCGTACCCGTAAGGAATCTCAGTGTTCTAAAAAATAGTTTAAAATCAAGTTCAATACCCAATAATTGATTATCGATCATTTGAAGCAACTGGAAAACAAAATTCCTTAATATTTTCCAGAGATTTAAACGGATAGTGCAAAAAAAACCCCTGGATTTTGAATTCATTTTGTGAAAACTAAGTTGAAAGAGAACTTTCTCGTCACTTAAAAGATAAATTATTTAAAGTTACAGATTCCCCGTATCAGATGTCGTCCGTCCAAAAATATAAAATGATCGAAAATGAGTTGAAACGCTATTTTTTAGGGTCAAAATTTTAAATCAAAATTCCTGGGAAAGTGCTCCAAGATTTTTGGGGAGTAAAACAGAGTTAACCTCAAAACCTAAAGAGTGATAATTAAATAAGTGCACTGTAGATCTTTTCGAGAGTTGCCTACAACAGCCAAATTTAAGTTATTGAGTTTCTTTGGAATTGAATATTGTCCACTATTTATATTTACTCAAAAGATCCAAGTTCCAATCGAACAAAGTTTGTTCATGTTCAAGAATTACGCAAACATGTTTTTCCAATTTTTATATTCCTCGCCCTTTGTCAGAAAAATTATGCAATTACGATAGAAAAATTAAAGATTTTCTTAAGTATCTGTCCATCTTGCAGTTTTTTTTTATAAACTTTGGAATTACTCGGTATTCATGTTCTAATAATATTTTAAAAATTAAAAACTTAATTTTAAAGAAAACCCCCTTAGTATTGAAGAGTTCATATTTAATTTCTTAGTTGACAACAATAATTTAATTTTAAAACTTTTTTTGAAAATACAGTGCTTTTAAATCCTTAAGCATCAAGGTGTTTACGTATTGTTTAAATGGTCCCTCTTGAGTATAACACAAACACACACACACATCTCGCTTAATGTGTATGATGTGTTTCAAAATGTAAGCAAATATTATTCATGACGGTCAGAGTAAGCATGCCTTTTTTAGTAATAATTTCAAGATTAACTTTTAAACTGGTGATCTATGGTTAGGGACTGATTTCTTGCGAACAATGATCTGCTTTCCCATAATTTAGGTATTTAGGGCATTGGTAGTCCTGATTGAGTAATAGCTGCAATTCTTCCTTATGGCAAAATATTTAAAAGTTTAAATAATTAAAAAAGCGTTTGAAGGAGTTATAAATATTTGTCAAACTAACTGCTATAAATTTGAACTCCTTCAGTCTTAGGATAAACACGACCATGATGCAGAATAAAATTGAAAGAAACAATGGTTGTCTGAGGGGTAACCCAGGACATAGTTATTGCACCATTCGGGCATATCTATGGGTATAGAGGACTGCTTAATTTGAAAAAAAAAAGAGCGCTGGCTACATAATATTCAAATGTAGATATTTTCTTCATACAAAAAGGAGTTTATTAAACGGAAATCTGAAAAGAAGGAATGTACTGTATTTTCTTTGCAGGGGTGTATGAAAGAGGGGAAGGTATACAAAAACTAGTTAGAACCCAGGGTTTTTTTTAGTCAAATTTCCAAATATTTTTAAGGGGAGGGCCTTCACACCCCTTTTTATTTAAAACTCGTTCACATTGTTTAACATTTAAAGTTAATTTAAGATGCAGATTCTACCTATGTATCAGAAAGCTACATTGAGTCATGCATGGGGGATTAAGGGAAATTTCGTGTTCTTACCCTTGATTCGAAAATCTGACTTTGAGCCTGATAATGACAAAATTATATAGAGGATATTTAGACCCACACTCAAAGTGCTTAAAAACTAGCTAAAACCCTGTTCTTTAGAGTCAAATTTCCAAAAAATATGCAAATTCTATCGACTGAATCTACCTAAAAATGTATAAGAAAGCTACATTTGTTGTGTATCCTATAAATATTATGAGGGTCTTTAGTAATTTTGGGTCTTTTCAATGCATGCGAAAATCTAGCTTTGGTCCTATAAGGACTAACTTTTTTTAGAGAATATTTGGGCTCCTCCCGAAATAAATTTCTATATACTACACTGTTTCATTGTTACCGTTAGTCTTTAGTAATACTGCTGAAAATCCTCTTCTGTGAGCTGGAACATAGACCCGTAAATATCTTATTTTTTTTCAATGTGTCATACCTATTCTGAAAAGAGTTCTGTTTAAAAAGAAAACTTTATCCAAAATGAAAGTAAAACTTCCGAGGCGAAAAATCGTTTGAAATTTTGAAAGGTTGATAAAGAGCCTTTCAAAACCACTTGGGATAATTTTTATCTCACCCACAAAACAATGCTTTATGATAGCATTTACAGTAGTTCATACATCTTAATTTCGAGTCTAGGAAGGTGAGACATACTGTGAAAACGAGGCCAAAATGTTTAAGGGAAAAAGAACGTTTTAAGCGACCAAGGGCATACGTTTATCGCGCAACTTTACTTTAATAACTAGGGACTTACCATTATCTAATACAGTGAATTCCGCTTAATAGAAACATTTTAGGAATAGAAACATTTTAGGAATAGAAACCGGTGTTCAAATGTAATCTGTTAGCTCCTTCACGCAAATTGTGGGAAAGAAGTGGAAAAACACATTTATTAGTTAGCTAATTATTATCAATCACTTTAAAAAGAAACATTCCTTAGAGTCTTGCAATAACTCATAATTTACTGTTTTATAGTCAGAAAACTTAAACTATTTGCCATTTTTATTTTTTTCAGGTGTTATTCTATTCAACTACTTACGCAAAAAATGCGAAAATAAACACTAATTTACAATGAATACATCGATTTATTGCTTATTTTAAACACTTCCTGCCTGTTCAGATTGTTTTTAGTTAGTGCTGATAAAGCGGCTTTCTTTATACAAACTAAACTATACATTATTTGATCTCCGTTCTTAGATAATTGTGTCTATTTTTCGCAATAAACTGGAGTATCTAATAAGCGGAATCCACTGTGCATAAAATCTTGATATTTAAACATTTGATATTTTCTTTTTACCTCTTTTCCATCCTGGCTTGTTATAGTTGTAGTTGTTGATTTCTTTGTACCATTCTTTAACAATATGGTCTCCTTTCTTCATGGGCTGATCAAGGTCAACAAGTGATATGTTTTCTCCCAATCCTAATAACACATGTAATCAGTTATTTACATTATATTAAAAATTTATTTTTACAGATTTATACCGACAAGATTCTCTTCAAAGCACTTTCTTTCAGTCAAAGGCGAATTTTTTTAAGATAAAACATTTTAAATAGTTAATAACTAATTTTTAACAATGAGTTGTTGACTACTCTTTTTTTTCCCATTGAGGATGCCCTCCGAGGTAAAATAAAAAGTGTATATAAATAAACTAATAAAATAAATAGAAAGTAATACTTAAAATAAATGCGATTGTAGTAGAAATTTAAATTTAATCTGAAAAAGTTAAGTTGCAATTAAAGTTTTGACTGGAAAAGAATTGCTAAAACAGTTCCTGTTTCACATTCATTGATATTAAACTTTGAAAAAAACTCGCATTGTTAGGGCTTCGAAACAAACATTTAATGGAGGGATTAGGAATTTTAACAACGTTCGAGGAAAACTTTAGTGAAAGTTTTTTCTAAGAAATAAGTAGAAAAGGCCATTTAAAGTTAATTAATCACTAAAAAATAGTTTGGTATTATAGTATTTGTTCGATTTACTTTGTTCTTTTTTCCCGTTTAGACTATTATTTATATAAAGTTAATATTTTTTTCATAAGCTTTGGCAACTTGTCTAATCTAATATTTTGGGCAAGAGCATGTAATGTCTTTCACAAGTAGAGCTCTCGTTTACATTTCTGTTGCCAAGGCAACAGGACTCATTTTCAACGGGGAAATTTGTTGCATTGAATCAAAAGTCCTCTTTGTTTATTATTTTAACACTTCACTAATCCCAGCCTCGAACATATACGTGCAACTGCATCAATTCCGAGAAGACCGTGCTTGTGACCGCCAAACATTCGGCCAATAATACTCTGTTGGCTTTAATCCCCCCCAAATCGTAATACGGTTTATCCCTAATTAAAATGAACCCGTCTTGTTTCTATATCAACCGCCACAACCAGACAACTAGGCCAGAGCTCAACTTGTGGTAGACAGACAGTACAGACTCCCGCATGCATTTTTAGTTTTAAAAAATATAAAATCCAACGATAAAAATCGAGGAAGACAGGGTGGTTATAAGGTATATTTACCAGGATTTTCGCTGTACTGCAGAAACCCCTTTTCAGCCAGTTTCTCCGCCCAACTTTGCGCCATCAAGCTCAGCTCTTCAGACATGACTAGAGGTGGGCATCCGTGCATCGTCCTGTAGTTATTGTGAGCGTTGAAGGTTTCTCGTTTGAAATCCATCATATCGTATGAAACTGAAAAGAAATTAAATTTCATATAAACTACATATCTCTTCCGATAGTTCACATTTATGATTATCGTATGTATTACGCTGTATGATTTTGGAGAAAGATAAAAGAAATGTAATGTTCTTTTGAAAACCTTTGGATTTTATCAATAGTGTCTGGTGGGGGGGAAATGGGTCTAGTTGGGTAAAATAGGTCTAGGGATTTTATCAGTTTATATTTATAAAATTTAATGTTTTTGGCATGCTGATTTTTATTGAGATTCAAGTGAAATCAGCAGGCCAAAAAATAAATTTTACAAATATAAACTGTTTAAATCCCTAGACCCATTTTACCCCCACTCAACCCTAGCAACTTATCAAATCCAAACATTTCTTTCATCTTGCTCCTAAATTATACGACAACGGTTTACCTTTAAATCTAATTAATAATTGACAAATATTTAGTTTAAAAGATTTTTTTTATTTAATTAATATTTACAAACTGAATCTATGCTTTTCATTTCATTGAAGCATTGGCTGGCTCGTTCAATTCCAAATGAATGTACTGCACCGCAAAATGGAGGATAAATAACATTTTACTAAAATTATGACCCAAAAACGCAATAGATGTACGGATTAAAAACTAATCACTTTTCTAAAATAAAACACCCAATTTCATTCGAAATTAGGACATCATGCTTGGAACTAATTCCTTCGTTAGCTCTCAGCTTATTGTCTCACCCTTGTCAAGAAACGTTATAGTCTAGTATAACACTATTTTAAAATAACAGAGGCAATACAAGCAAAACTTAAAACCATCCTTTGCCGAAACGCCCATCACACATAAAAAATACTCAATTTTACAACCTGAACATCAAGGAACTCTAGACGTTTTTTCCCAAATTAAATTCACTCCCATCTCTCAATTTCAAAAATGCTTCCGACGTTCATAAAACAGGAGGAGGGGAAAGCCTACGAATTGGACCTCCAGACCTGGAAAAGCCACCTGCGCAGAATCGGGAGAGCTTTTCCGGGAAATGAAATCCCATTTTCCCTCCGGATGATGTCCCGGGGGAGCCTCGTTAGACGAGGGGAAATGCTTTCCCGGTTTTTAGGGCGGTTGAGCTGGATTTAGATTGGGTTGGACATGAAATGGGTTGTGTTGGGGCATTTCTCTTCGTTTCAATACGTTATATGAGATGCTTAGTCATATTAAGGGACGTGAGAATTTTTTTCTAGAGTGGTAGTGATGAGAGAAACTTAAAGCTGACTATACTATAATATTAAAAAAATTATTGTAATAACGCTGAATGTAGAGCTGGGGATCCTTAACCTGGTTCAATTCATTTATACGTTTCGTTAAATATCGCCCAGCTTATTTATACACCAAAAATTAAAAATGTTGATTAAGATTGCGAATAAACAGACTAAAATATGTAGTTATTATATTAATGATTGGCATAAAAATTTGGCGATAGTTGAATATTTACCACATAAACAGCAGATTAATGGGGAACTGGAGGAATTTAAGTTTTTCCAATGCCCCATAGATATAAATGTATTATTACCTACATCATTTCATAGTCATTAATCCATAAGAATACCAAGAAAAATTTTTCATATAAGCTAGAATGAAATCGGTGCAAAATTTGTACTTAAACGCACAATTACCTATTCGCGAAATATTTTAAACCTGAAAAGTAAAATATATTGAACATCTAAAATCAAAGCTAAAAAAAGGAGGGCTAGAAACAAGACTATCGTCAAGGGTTCAATGCCCTTGTCATGCCTTTCCGACCTTTCATGCCTTTTTCAGACACCTTCCAAAAGGAAGGCGTAATCCCAAAGCCAACAACTACAAAATAAAGTGAAATAGAAAATAACACCCAGACAATTAAATAAAAAGAAGTTTACACAAGACAGTATAATAATATATTAAGTAAGAAATATCATATACTTGCAATTATCATTCATGCACAAAATTCTAAACTTCATATCTATAGCAATATAGTGGTTTTTGTTAGTTTATAGTGTTTTGGTATAGTTTGGTTATAAGCACAATCGTTTACCTGCTGGGTCATTATAGTACTACTCACCACTTTTTTTTTACTTTAAATTAGTATTAAATATCCATTTATTTATGTTTTTATTACTCTAGGGAGTAATATTCATGAATTACTCTTTTAAAAAAGCAATCGTATATTAACATAGGTACATTGCATTTAGAAAGAAATATGTTTGTTTCAAAATCTATTTTACCCAATTACGAAAAAAAGAAGCAACACATACTTATAGTCTTACTACTGCCCAAATCTCACCAGCAAAGCCTCTAACTTGCTAAAAACTCTAGACACTAGTCCATAAACAATATCCATCCCAACTTTCATAATTAGACTACTACCTCATCCCAAAACTTTCCGAAGAAACCCTCACAATTTATACCCAGTCCCTCATAAAAAATCGCCCCATATCTCCATACATGTCCAATTAAGCTCCTCCCCATTATTCCCCTTTCTGGCGAAACGGTCACATGCACGCATTTCCACCAATCAGGCGATGCAAAAGTCATAACTCAAGTCACCCGCGTCATATTCCTGCTGTTGCAATGTATGAAATGTTTTTGGTGGGTCTGTTTTATGCAGGTAAGTTTTGGGAGATTGCTTACGTGACGCTGCTCTGTGGAGATTTTTTTTCCTTAGCGTAGTACGTGGCATTCCCTCTATTACATACCTAATGTTGAGTGGAAAGCGAGATATTTTAATATTAAACCTTTATAATAAAATTTTTTGAGTAATTTCCGGGTTTTTGCATCATTCAATCATCTTGAAGTTGATTCTAATTTCTTGCGTTTTTTTCAGAGTTTATTAATCGTGTTAGTATTTTAAAAGTGTCTACTTTTAACAAAATACATTATAAACCCTTTTACAACTTAAAGAAACTATCAAGACTAAATTTTTCCTTAAGAATAAGTGAACTAGTTAGCATTAAAATTTACTGTTATCCAGATTTATGAAAAATTTGTTCATTTTAATTAATATGAGTACAGGGTCTTTAAGTACTGGGGCAATTAAAGGGGTATGAGTGACATTTTGGAATAATTTAAAACATTACGAGAAAAATAAATAATAAATTTGATAACTCAACTAAAACACAGTGAAATGCTCCTTCACCAAACCTGCTGTATCGTGAGGAATAACTTAAGTGGACCAGTTTAAAAATATAGGTCGTAAAATTATAAATAATTATTTTGAGTATCAGTCCAAAGCAGGTAAAAAAAATTTACAATTCCTCAACTAGTTAAGTGTACAGCACAAAGTTTGAATTTATTTTTCTAATGAAAGATTGAAATTTATGTAATTATCACTTTAAAAAATAAAAAGAAACCATAATTTCAGTCATCCTTTTCACGGATAGAATTCCCATAGTTTGTCAATAAAATTACAAGGATTCATAACTAAGAATAAAGTTCAAAGTCGTGCTGTTTAACAACCGGGTGAAACTGAATTTGTCCATAAAGCAACGAATTATCTCAAACCAGGCGACTCTTCGCATAATGGACTCTAACCGTCTGACGTCACACGGAACCAACACGTGATATACTGAGCATGCCATTGGTTACCACAGATACTACACTAGTAGATCTACTAGTGTAGTATCTGTGGTAACCAATTGCAAGCTCAGTTGTAGGTCACGTGTTGGTTCCGTGAAGTCTCGAACCAGATAGGCGGTTAGAGTCCATTACACCACATCCGCCAATTACGACTTCTAGGAACAGTCTGGTTTCAAGGCTACTACATACTGTAAAACTAGTTTTCTTACATGGGCGACTTAACGCTCAAGAAAGCAAACTTTCAGGGAAGGCAAACTCTCCAAAAGAAACGGGGAAAAGCATACGGAAACGTCTCAAAAGCTTTTCAAAGTTAATTGTAAAGAAATTTGATACCGTCATTAAACTAAAACAGTGCTTTCACAATTTTTTAAGGACTTGGAACCATTTAATTTGTTTTTGCAGTGTTAAGTTTAAAACTGGTGTTAAGCCACCTCGAGCACTTCAAAAGCTTCACAATGGAAAGTAGGTAAACACTTTCATGTTAAGAAAAGGAATGTTTTCACCATAACCACTGGTTTGGGAAAGGTTTGGAAACTCCAACTCTCAAGCGTCACCTTAAGGACGAAACCGGTCCATGGCTTGGAGGTGACGCTTGAGAGTTGGAGTTTCCAAACTTTCATGTTAAGATTTAAAAAAGGGTAAGTTAAAATGAAGGTATCTGGTTTTTATTTATCACTAATTATGGATTAACTTTAGCGACAGTCGATATTGATGGAAGAAACAAGTTATTATTTTTGATTATTGAAACAAGCTAATTAAAAGTAAGAAAAAATTAGAAGCTGCTGTATAGTTAAAATATTATTTTTTAAGAAAAAGTCCCTGTAAATTGAAGTAATCGTAGTGCTTAAAGTAATAATAGTTGTAAAGGGATTTTAAACAAAATTGTGAGCTAACATTTTCAACCATGAAATCTTTGTTTAAAAATTCTAGAAAGGTATACGGTCTTAAAAAGTAATTACAAACATCTTTCAGACTATTTCTATGTTAAAATCATTCTTTGTTGAGCTGATTTGCATTTTTTCTTATATTTAAAATAAACATAGCAGAATATATTAATTGTTAAAACGCAATCTTATATCTAAATCTGATCTTAAAATCTGATATCTTAAAAACACAAAAAAATTGAAAATGCCGCACAACAAATTTCCCACAAAACACGATACTATATAAAAGACCACTTTTTTTCGAAAACTACATCTAAATCAGACACGAATAAAAAATTCATCCAAACCGAAATATAGAACACAAGTTTCCAATTTTATGATGATCCATTGAATATTTCATCTGAAAAGCTTACATTACCCATTTTAGGTTTTCCCCATACCAAGAGAAATGTTTCTACTAAAAATATACAACACCATACCCTTTATCTTCCCGTACTCCTTCCATTTACTCCCCTATGGAGTATTACATTGTCTTATCAATGTAACGTTGGAAAATGATACATACTCTAGGTTTTCTGTGCAATGGAGATAAAACTGAGTGCGTGTTATCAACTATCATGGTGCCTACCAACAGCTGTTGGTAATAGTAGATGCGCCAAGGTAGAATATAATATTTCAGTGCTGAAAAATCTAAAGGGACATTCTTGGTGGGTATATTCTAGCAAGGCAATTCCGTGAAGCTTTTAGGAATAAATCTATGATTCCTAGGCATGGGTTAGAAGCTAAAGGGTACGAACATTGTACGAAATACAATGCGGGATAACTTCTGCTTACGGAATGAATTTTCATTGTAACGCATTTCATCTTTAATGTCACCATTTCTTTTTACCTTGATTTTTCGTATTAAGTTTGACTTTCACTTTAGAAGATAGTTTCATAGAGTTGTTAAATCCGAATACTAAATATAAAGCTCTTCAGGTACTTGTTTTATTAAATTTTAAATATTTAGGTCTATCCCCAGACGTATTGGAAAAACCCTCACATATGTGCCTACCTTAGCTTTTGATCGACACTCGCATCTTTTTAAATCCGAGTCTGTAACATCATTAAAATCCGTACAATGCCTTTACAAATTAAATAAAATTCTATATAGACGCTTTTAATCTTGAATACACATAATTATTTAATAAAATTATTTTATATTTATATTTTATGATTTTTATATTGATATAATTAATTGCATAAATAGATCAAGTGTGGGATAACAAAACTGAAAACACCCCAAATCCATATTACTATTAGAATAACGCGGTTCAAGAAAACATCCAAAATTCAAATGCATCAACAAAACATGCATTTTCAAGGAAAATTAAGTCTCGGACCAATTTATCCGCCCTTTAATACTATTATAACTTTACCTTTTAACACCATCTAAAATTTGCCATGTCCTTTTTAAAAAGATCTTTGAATAGATGCAATAAAATCCCGTCAAAAAAGAGTGATGGTTAATTGCGATGAAACAATGTTAATGACGCAAGTTTTTGGTACATTACTTTAACAATCCAAGTGTAAACTAGAACCCCATTCTGGTTAACCCCTTCTAAAAAAAGCTTTATATAGTTAAGAACTTAATCACCCTTTGGTTAATCCCCGCGAAACAATTCATTAATGGAACGAACCTAATGATCCGTAACTGTCAAAAAAGTTGAAAAAACAATTAACTTTTTTGTATCCTGCTTAACCAGGAAAGCTAATCTTTGTTATTTTCATTTGCGGTGAAAACAAACTAAGATAATCTCAACTATTTTTCTTTCTCGTTCTGAAAGACTTAAAGGTTTGAGTTAGACCAAAAAGCGGTGTGAATCTTTTGGGAAATTTGCACCAACATTTTGTACACCAAATTAATCAGATAATGTTCAACATTTTAGTAACGCCAAGATTGATAGATTCGTTCAGATTTTGAAATCTCACAAATGTCGTAAACCTAGTATTGATATTACTTTCATTAACTTTAATGAAGTGAAGATAAATTAACGGTTAGGTATACACAAAATTCATTAAAATACATTAATTTTACGAACTTTTTTGTTATCAAAAACAAAAACTTCATTCGGGTTTTATAAATGTTAAACCCTGATAAGTAGAGCTGGAAATTCATTTCTACCCCTAACCGTTTGGTAAATTACGTTATTGGTTTAGAAAAATTAGAAAAACCCACACACAAAACTACAGATACAAGTACAAAAAAAAAGAAAGAAAATAAGGAAAGTACACAACAAATAAAACAATTACAATTTAAATAATTGTATGTAAAAAATGTGTATCTCCCATAGGGGAGGTAAGAATAAATTGGTAAATTCTCTTGGAAAAAACTGAAGGTAGATGAGACTATGGAATCATTGTTGCTTTTTGGCCTATACTTATTTTGAGGCAGGGTATGATCACATTAAGGTATGCCAGTTATAGAAAGATTTTTATGAGTGGGTAATTTGGAATAGAATCTAGTTCCCGAATGATTTATGAATTCTTTTTAGTGTGGGTTAATTAAATGTATGTCTGATATCATTTCTGAAAACAATCATGCTTCGCATTTATAACAGTACGAAAATTAGTAAATGCAAAATTGTTTAACTAGTTCGCTTCGGGTATTTAAAAGAAATTTTAATAATTAGACTTTTTAGTGGTGAGTTAGATCGCCGCACAGCCACTTCTTTAATTCACCTTCCGTTTCTCCCATCCATTGAACCTATTAACGAAGCGCTTCCTCGCGGAAGCAACCACTTCCATGCCTCAAATTCAATGTCATCCGTCCGTTTGTCGAGCACTTTGGCCCCCTTCCAGCGCTTCCGTGGCGGTCGGCCAACCAACCTTCTCGCTCGGACAAAAGCAAACAACCAACAACGGAATGACTCAAGAATACCGAGGAGTGACGAAGTTCCTTGAGGTGATTGAGGATGTTGCCGTTCGTGTGGGCTGGTTTTGAGGGGTCTGGGGTGATTTACGCTTGTTTGAGGTGGGTTTGGGAGCAGTAGGTGGAAAGCGGGTGTTTGAGGTTTCTTCATCCACTAACGCTGTTCACCTGTTTTCTATGATTGTACGTTTATGAGGAAGTCCGGTCAGAACTCAACTCCCTGGCTGGGAAAGGTCGACTCAGCCGTTCATCTCTCCCTGGGTCTATAAAGAAGTACTAAGTTCGCTGGGTCTATAAAGAAGTACTAAGTTCGCTTGGGGAAACAGGGGGATTAATCATTCTAGACACTCAAGCACATGGTGGTTAATAGCGGAAACATTTAGATTGGAATTTTTCACCCAATTTTTTTTAAGCTTTAGTTGCGCTTATAAAGAACTATTTTTAAGAAAGAGATGGCTGGAAGAGGTTGAAGAAGATTTGAAGAAATTAAGGGTGAGAAATTGGAAGACAAGAGCCAGGGATCGGAGAGGGTGGAACTGCCTTGTGAGGGAGGCCAAGGTCTTACATGGACTGTAGACTGTAGAGCCGAGGAGGAAGGAAGGAAGTAATATAATGGGAACATCATCCCTCACTATTTGAAGATCACTATCACTATATTCATCACTCACTATCCCCACAAGTTAAAATTCTACAGATTACAAGAAAGTTGAAATTTTTTACACAATTTTTATTAATGTGGTCAAACAACGTATAAACTATAAGTAGTACTTGTAAGTATTAATAAATTCTTTATTGAAATTAAAAACTGTTTGCGTTCCAGGAATTAACCTTTTGTGGTCCAAATCCGGACCACCAGTTGCCGCGACCCTTGTTAAAAAGTGCTATAATATTTAGTTTCCGGAGTAATGATTATCTCCAGAAGTTTAAAAAAGAATTTTGACAAAGGTTTTCTTCAATCGAGTGCATTTAATTTTTAATAAATATCAATATAACACTTATTATACTGGTGATGATTGAATAAAATGGTCGAATAAAGTTTTTACATTGCCCAATGACACACTAAGTTTTTTAAGGCCGTTAAATTTAGGCGAAGCCTACATTAAGTGGTCCCATTTGGAATATCAACACCAAGAAAAAAGTAAAATCGTCGATTTCCTTACCAACAACAGATCCTAATATTAGTCCAAGAAGAAAGGAGAGAATTTTTAAAATGCAAGACTTTATACGGATTCAAAGTTATACACCAAAGTTTAGTCCGATTTAAATCTTCCAAACTCCAAACATATTTTTTGGTTCCTTAGTAGGATAAATTGAATTGACCATTTAGGATTTATTAAAAATATTTTTCTTTCAAGTCTTTCAAGCTAAAATATTTCGTGAAGGGTCCTTTAACGGACCCAAATTTTTTTTATACAAACCCGTTGGAGGTATAAAAAATTGAAAATTTAATAACTAATGGTATAATTTTCATTAAAAACAATATTCATAGTTTCAATAAAAGTTTGAAATAATTTTCCGGCTGATAATCTGACCGGAGTAATGTGACCGGCAGTCAAACTCCTGATTGGGAGTTAAACGAATACTGTTTTTCACTAATCAGAGGTTTGATTCGTGGTTAACCACCGATCAGGTTAGCGGTGAATGCGGCTGTTAAGCAACTTAAACAGCGTTATAAACTATCAAAATAGTAAATAAGAAAAAAAATTCAGACTTGTTAGATTATTTTAGGCACATATGTTCATTTCATAAAGAATGGCTAATTAATGTCTAAACAGTACTCGCTATAATAATTTTTAAAGACAAAAAACCTCCCGTATTACGAAACAGGTGCATATCACTTGACACATAAAACACGAAACCGCCATGAGAAGTCTCCCTAGAAAATACCTCCCCAAAAATAACTCCAGCATCGTTGCCAACCCTTCTCCGAGAAATTCAGAATATGAATGACAGTCACACTAGCACGCCGGAGAATCCGAAAAATGTCATTAAAAGCCCACTCGACAGCTCAACCCAGCGAAACAAAAAAAGAATAGTCTGTTATTCTCAGGTGCTCCAGACAAAATCGTCTGCATCGCTCCCGTGGCCAGATTCCTTTCTTATTTTAAATTCGCCGTCAAACGATATAAGAACACAAGTCATTAACAGAACACTAGTAGTAACCAAGCCAGCTATTCTTCGCTGGATGAAGGCAGGTAAAAAAGGAAGTGTGGAATTTTATCCGAGGGTCTCATCTGACGATACATTTAGAATAGGAAGACAGACGCATGAATGAAAGGAGTTTCGATTTTAATCTCGAATTTTTTTTCTCTCGTTCTTTTCGATGCAGATGGGAGATCGGCGAAAGCGATTGCAGAAGCAGCTGTTTTATCTTAGTGCAATTAGGTACTTGACTTCTGATCTAAAATAAAGTCGGTTTTAATGGATTTTGTGCCATAAATGGTTTGGGATAATGGGGCGGGTGAAGTTGTGTGGAGAAAACTTATGGTAATTCTTAGTATTTCAAGGTTGTTTTAGAAGGATACATCACGATAATAAGTTATTTTTAAAGTTCGAAGATAGAGTTATCTAGTCCACTCTGAAAAAATGCAGTTAAAAATTCTTGATTCGCAGCCAAAAATGCTAGTTTGAAATCCTTACATGGTAACATTACAGATTATATAAACAAAGACTTCAACTATTTCTTTTTAAAATTCCTAATTAAAAAAGTATGCAAATTATTATTTTCATGCAAGTCTTTTAAACTTTAATGCATCTTTTTCTAAAATCTGGATTAGAAATATACAACAATAACGTTTAAAATTAATTAAAATTTTCTCACCAAGTTCTGTAAATAAAGGATATTAGTTTCATGACAAAGAATCTAAAGTTCAAGCGCAGGTATTTAGCTTTCAACTACCTTATGCATCAAGTATAATGGACATTTGCGTATTTTTCTTAGTATCAGGTAACTAAGAACTGTATAATTAAGACCAGATTTCAATAGTTTCTAAAAACACTACGGAAACATGTTAGATTTAGATAAAGCATTTCATGAAAAACTAATTTATTCCGAAATTTCCGTACACAAGGGAAATTGTTATTCTGTACTGCACAGTGAGTCAAAAATTTTACTTAAAACGTTGTGGTAGATGCGAGTCACGGGGAGAAACCGATCTCAAGGTCCTACGATTCAAAAATGTAATCCATGTAAAACTAGTCTGTATTTATTCCCCATTTAAAAAATATATCTATTTTTTTATTATAAACAAACAAAGCTCCCCGTGCACCACAATGTATTGCACATGTATTCTCTCGGACAAGAACTACAGAAGATAAATATTAAATGGCCTCCAAACTTTAACTTCTAATTTCCCATAAAATAGCATTTTACTTATTCTTAAGTTCAGCAATAATTTATTGTAATAATTTATTTTGTATTGTTTTGTTGTAATAGGATCTTATTACTTCTGTAAGCCCCGTGCAAATATACCTATTTAAGTGGCGAATAAACTCTCCACAAAGTAAATACTGAAAACCTAAGTCCTAAACTAAATTTCCTATCAAAAACACTCATGGTATTATTAATAACTAATTTACTAATCATACTAGAAGTATAACTTATTAATTTCAGTTTAAGTAGATAACTTTGTTGCCTAACCACCTCTCATACAGAAGTAATTTCACATTGAAAATAGCACCCATTTGTTTTGAGTAGTCGTTATCCCCCCCAAGAAAAACAACTTTGCCTGTCTTTATTCTATATTATTGCCTGCGACTATACTTCAAGTTCCCAAATAACATTACAAAACTTTCAAATACGAAAGTACTACTCACCATCCAAATCAAAGTCATCCAAAGTGAAAAACGAGACGAATCCATCAATCAAAGTCTCGCCCACAAAAAGCAAATAGTCGCACATCCACCAATACACTTCTAGCACCAGCTTTCCATACGAAACGAACATCTTGTCCGCACCATCACATCAGAACACTTCTCATTTCACTCTTACTATTATTTTCGAACAAAACGCGACAAAAGAACGTATCAACACACCACATTTCACGCTCTCAACGCAACTGCTTCGGATTCTCCAGGAATAGAAGAGATAAAATTTAATCCGAGATAACCCCGATTCACGATTTAATAATAAAAAAAAGCTTGTCAGGTCTGATAAGGGGACCTTCATAAATCAAATACTATTTCAATGTATTTTATCACCAAAAGTATTCAATAGCTTGCCTAATCGTATCAAAACAGTAAAAACTTTAAAAATTATTTATGTACTCAATAGATGACATTGAACAATTATTTTTAAATTAAGCTCACTAAAATATTAAAATAATCTGAAACTCACCCTATTACAACACCTCATCATCACAATCATTTATACCTACTTCTAAGATTTATAGTTTTGGGGGTTTACCTGTATTTGTGTATTAATTTAATTATCATTATTATTTTTTCAGTTCTCTTTTTTGAGAACTTTTATCATGTATATTTAGGTGACCATCTGTACGAGTCAAATGACTCCTTGATGACTAATATGTATATTTTGTCGGGTTTTTCTTCTCTTTATTTGACCTCAGTATTGTATATTTTTAGTAAATAAGTTTGATTTGATCATTGTTACATTAACGTCTGTAATTCACTACTAACTTGACTTAAGGTTAACTGGAATAAAGTTTTTTTCGACAGCTCTGATTGGTTTAAAACTTGTTTACCTTTTTTTTAACCATGTTAGGTTAGTGGTTAATACTTTCGTAAATGAAATGCCAAGAATTTTAAAAGGTAACGAAACGAAAATGTGTTCCTCGTTGTTTGAAAGCAGGTTGAAATGGACCAACTTTTAAAAATTTATTATCATTACTTTTTTTCAAACGCGATGGGGACTTTTTGCCTTGTTTTGTGAAATTATAAATTACGATTTATAATTTTTATATCTAAAAGTGATATAACTATAATTTTTTCTATGGCAAAATAGTTATTTAAGTACATCAACAAAATATTAAAATATTTTAAATTGATTTAACATTAGGGGGGAAACACTGTCGGACTCTAAAATATGTCACAATAGCCTTGAAATTCCCCTATGACTGAAAGTTTATCCAAGGATCAAAATAATCTTTCCTTTTGAAGCTAATTTTCACCTATAATCGCATGTTAATTACCTATCCATATCTTTACTTTTATATTTTTTGTTGGTTTGATACACTCTTGGTAGAAGTTCAACACATTGTAAAGACACAACAAACAAATAATACGCCAGAGACGTGCTACGAAAAATTGAACCAAACGACTTAGAAGTACCCGTTCTCATACACTAACCCTACACATTTTATGCTTGATCCCTTCTAAACGGAGAACAAAACAAAAGTTCCGAGAAGCCCTGCATAACTGAGCTGCGCAGAATGAAAGTGACTTGAGTCAACCGAATTTAGTTTTGAGTCACTGAAGGTTTTCTATAACGGCATGGGTAGTTATTTTTCCTTCCAGAAGACCATTTTGGGGCTGCTATTAAAAAGTCAAGTATTGAACTTTCGACATTGATACCTACCACTTTAATAGAATATCTAAGAAACTGAAAATTCATGGTTCTCCACTTTTGCATTGAAGAACTTACCCCAATGTCATTCTAATCAGCCCAAATCTAAACCGAAACCCTCTGACAGTTTCACTTTCAAAACAACTGCCACACGTGCGTTGGTTGTCAATCCGTCGATTACAGCTATCATCCTCATTTATCTGTTCGGCTATTCTCCGCTGCTGCGTTTCGGATTCGTCACCATCTGCCCGCGAGTTTTGAACAATCGAACAATAAGCCCCAATTCAAATCTCATTCTATGACTGATCGTCCTTTGTCGAACTAGAGACAAGAGGTAGTAATTATTATTATTTTGAACGGAAATGTCGCAGGAGGTGTCGATCTCTTTGAGAAATCTATCGAGGTGTTGATACTTTTGGGACTTAAGTTTTCTATGAATGGTGCTTGAATAGATAAGATACTTATACGGTTCCATCCGTTTGTTGTATTGGGTGAATTTAGTCAGCTTACTAAAAAAGGCACTAAGTCACTCAACAGCTCTGTACGAAGGTACTACGCCAAATTTGATCCTATCGCTTTATTTTGCACCATGCAATCACCAGAACCAATTTATAGTAAAAGCTCTTTTTTAGCAATCTGCTCACCTTTTGAAAGAACTCGCGTTGGTTAAAGTTTCTAGTGGTCGCCAATCATTTGTAAAAAAAATTTACATCAGTGAAAATGAGCCTCGTCTTAAACCTAACCAAATTTAAGATCCGATAATTTTGACCCTACCTCGGAGTTAAACCAAGCACTTTCAAATGTAATTCAGTTCCATCTTTATAGACGGTAATTATATTGGGTTCTAGCCAAATTACAGATATTAACCCACTAAAAAGGTTAATGAATTGTTTTTTTTTATATCTGTCCAAATGAGAGCCACAAGGGAAAGTAAAATACTTATTTTTAAATGCATTAATTTGTTTTCAACATTAATTTTAAGAAGCTGAGCCTCCGTAGATTTATCGTTTTAAGGAAAAGCTCGAGTTAATCATTCAAATAATATTAATTATCGATAGATACATAAAACGACCGTGGTGTAGCCAGAAAAAAAATGCGATATTATATTGGAATTTGGGGGTATACTATAGGATGAAATTAAAAATTTTCTATGGTAAAAAGGGGGGGGATTCATTTTTTCGGGAGGGAATATGTCCCAAACCCTCTCTGGTTACGCCCCTGTTAAACGATTATTTTCTTTAGTTTCTAAAATACTCGCGATTTAATCCCTTTAAACTTTACTAATTTGTTTTTGAGCAACAAAATCATTAAAAGAACTTAATCTAAAAAGAAAGCAATAGCGATTTTAGATTTTTTCCAAATCTTTGCTCTTCAGATTTTATTAAAAGTTCAGTTAAAAACAGTAAAATTTTGAGAAAGTCATGTTTACAAATTTAGTTTTTTAAAACTCATCTGTAATGCATCCTGTTTGTTTAATCTTGTAAAAAACGAATGCCATATGCAAAATGTATACGATGATTTAAGCCTCCAAGGAAGTGATAAGAAAGCTTATTCAAAGATGTCAACAATCAATCAACGATGAGGTCTCATGAAGTCGAGGGTGTATTTTCATCCGGCTCAACCCATATGGGTGGGGTATTTAACGTTATCAGCTATTTACGTTAGATACAAGACTGTCAAAAAAAGGTTTTTGATTTATAGTTTCAAGTTACCGAATCTGCCGAGAAATTTAAGCTTTGTTTATTAAATTTAATACAACGTTTTCCAGTAGCTTTTTAAATCAGAAATGAACGTATACAGTATTTTTTAGTTCTTTACTTTCAATAAGATCTTTGTCTCCCGACTTCGTCTCACCAAAACTTAAACTCCAAAAAATTAATTTCATGTATTTTCAGAAGCAACATCTGACAAAAAGTTCTCATGCAGGATTTCTAACCGATTCGGAATCAAAACCTCACTGGAATAGAACATCTATCAATTCTACCGCACTGGAAAACAAACAATGAAGACCTTACAAGCATTTAGTGACCCCCAATCAGTGTTATTCCTAGGATTTTTATGGAGTAAAAATACTCCTTTACTTTTTTAGGAGGAGTGAAATTCAATTGTGAGGAGTGAAATATGGAAATACCATTAACTACATATTATACAGAGACAAATTTTCTATTGCAAACGCTTACTTTTTAATGGGCAAAATGAAAATTAAAAAAAAAAATGAGGATACTTTTTTGGATTTTAACAATAATTTTAGCATATGTTAAGTAATAGAAAATATTAAACATTATTACACGGTGCATTTTTTTAAGCTAAACCATTGTGAAAAATTCAGAGTGAAAATACTCCTGGCTAGTTTTTTTAAAGAGTATTTCCGATTTTCAAGGAGTGAAATACTCTCTCAGAGGAGTTAAATATATCTCTGCCCCCAATACCTTTTGAGATTTCGAATCTGTGTTCTACCTCTTTTCGAAGTATGTGTTATTCTGAACAGTTGTTATTACGGAAGATTCCATTTTTAATTAAACTATTTGAAACTAAGGTAATCAATTTAAAGTTTCTCTAGTATTAAATTATAACTGAACTTGATTTAGCGATAATTCTGAAAAGTTTCGATAGAAAACGTAATCAAAAACAAATTTAATGATCATAATCAATATATTTGTTTACATAACGCCAAAATATCAATATAATTAATTAAATAAAATTAACTGCATAGTTGATAAATTTTCAGTAAATTTGTAAAATAATCATTTTTAGGTTAATTTAACTTTTAAGTTAAAATGAACGTATATAACAAAGCTTCAAAAAAACTAACCACAAAAGACATTAAAATTTAAAAAATTTTAAATAATTTCGATCAAACTATCTATTTCATAATCATTAGTTAAAAGAGCATTTGTACTTTTTACATAATACATTATATTCTTATATTAAAATAATACTTATGTGTAAGTGTATTCATATTTTGTATCAAGAAAACATTGAATTGACAGCTAAAATTTATCTGGATTTTTTCATGCATTCAATATTAAAGCAAAGCTGGATAATTCAATCAACACTACTTTAAAAAAATTTCATGTAAATATTCCAACAATTGATAGTACATTTACCAAGAATTTCTAAAACACCATCTTTACTTGTGATCGAATTCATGTTAATTCTAGACATTTATTCATTTAATAGTTTTATCAAAACTTCTTGAAAAATTTTTAAAGGAAACGGCAATCAGTGAAATTTAAAGCATTTAGTAATATTTTGTTTTTGCATTTATATTTTAATATCCTTGCATAAACTCAAGATTTTAAGATAGATTCCAAGATTATTTATAAAAACAGTTATTCCGATATGTCCATTTTAACTTAATTTCTAGTTAGTAATTTAAAATAACTAGAAAAAGATTCATACATATTAGGGTACATTTTAGCTACATTGAAAAGATCAGAATGTTTTACGATTGTTAGTTCATATATTTTAGACTTAATCTACACTCTAGCTAGAAACTCATGTACACAACTTAATATGCATTTTTACTACATTAAAGTACCTATTTTTGCATTTTTTGTTTGATTACACTTGTTAATAGTTTGCAATGAAGCGACTATACACAGAAAGATAGAAATTCTATCTACCAAATTTTCGAACTTAGTTTTGATTTTTGGAAATGGAAAACATCTCACCCAAGTTCCGAAGAACAGTTTTACAGAAAAAATTATCAGAAATCAATGATCGTAAATTTAAACTAGGATATGATTTTTGAGGTAAGAAGTTTTTGATACCCCCTTTTAAAAATAACCTTGAGGCTCATTCAGACTTATCGCTTTTGATATTCATTTTGGAGGAATCATCCAAAGTGAAAAGTGTGAATTTTCGTTTCACTCTTCACTCCTTCCCTTTTCTATGCAAACTAGAGATTCACAGGAGTGAATCACTCAGGATGAACAGTGAAAGTGAAACAGTGTGAATGAGCCTTTATCTTACGCAAAATCCAACAGGATATACATCTGTATAACTAGAATAAAGCTTTTATGTAAAAAATCAATCACCATAACAACATTTTAAGTTTAATTAGCCTAAATTGATCGAAAACTAAATACGAGTATTTAATTTCGTTTTCCATACTGAAGGAATTTTGAAATAAATAGAATCCAATCCGGCTTACCGCCGATTCCAACTCTTATCGTATAAAATTTAAAAGGAAAGATTATATTATTTTCATACGGAAGATGTTCAACTTAACTTTGACGCCATAAAATAATTTTTTTACAAGAACGAATACTTTTACAAAATAAACTAATGAACCTTTTTGATTACAACACGAGAATAAAGACCAAATTGAAATCTAAAAATGTATGGTTGGAAAAAGTTATTTTAATTAGTAAATATTACAATTTTTAATTAGTCACCAGTTTTTTTTTTTAATTTAAAATAATTTAAGAAATAAAATTCTGTTTCTATATTATGAATATTATTTTTATCCATTTTAAATAATTAAATAAATAATAGTAGTCCACAGAGTCTACTCCACATCCCAAAGCAGAGCATCCCCAATGACTCACCTGAGTTGTGATGCTCCATATGACTCGTCTTCAAGTGCACAGTCAAATACTGGCAGTCATCCACACAGTGAGTGACCGAGACCCAATGGCCCAGACACGTTTAAATGTGGAGGAGCGATCGTTGGCGAGGATCTTCCCGGTTGTCGCCTCATTGGCGACAGTTTTTTTTTTCCTGTTGCTTGCTTGTTTGTTTGTGACGGTAGATTTAAGAGAGGATGAATGTGGGGGATTTGGAGGAGAGATATTGATTGAGAAGGATGAAACGGGGGTTGTTTAAACAGGTGTTTTGAAAGGTTCTGAATAAAACCTTTTTTTTTTTCTTTCTTTTCAGTTTAGAATTTGTTATTGTATTAATGAAAATAATAAGATAGTTTGGAGATCTATCAAAAATTACGACACACTCATTGTTGCTGACTGACTAAGCAGCAAAAACGTTCAAGATTCGTCCAATTTTTGTCATGTATGGCCAAATTTCATTTACATCTAGTTGCAGTTACGTAAGCTTGACATATTTGGTAGGAGCTGTGCTATAATAAATAGTAGAGGTGGGTTTTTAGATCTCAGATACGACTGGGCGCTCTTTAGAGTTGAGTTCAAGTTTGAACTTTGTATTTTTCATTACCAGTTCTAGTGGAGGCCGGGTGGCCTGGTTGGGTTATGTGCAGCAACCACGCTAGCAGTCTGCGCAGTGTATCGGTCGTCGGTTCGATTCCGGCCTTGCCCTGGGTGTGCTTTCTCTCTCCTTGTGTCAGTAAATATTCTGTTTTGTCTGTCTTACTTGACGAAGGATCCTAGAGATCACAGACCTGAAAACATATGTAACCAAAATCCAATCCAATTCAATCCAACCACTTCTAGTGATAATCATATGGAATGGTAGTACAATGATTATAAAAAAAGAAATTAACAGTCTTTTACTTCCTCGTAGATCAGGGGTTCCCAATAAAATTTTGCCGAGGACCCCCTTTACAATTAATTTACTAACGAGGACCCCTTGAACTTAAAGGCTTAATTTTTTTTAAAAAAATGTAGATTATCAACAACAGTAGGTAGCAACAATCGATTTCAAAACCGAAACTATCGTATTTTAGTCAATAAAAAAATTACAAAAAAATAAAACATGAATTATCTTTGGTGGTAAACAGAGGCTGTGCCATCTACATTAATCTATTTGTACTACAGTGACAATTAACTAACGAATGAACTGCTGAGTAGGATAATGCTTACTTCAAATTAAGGAAAATAAAAAAAAATACTTAATTTCTCGGTGACATTTCGCGGACCCCTTGGACAAAGCCCGCGGACCCCCAGGGGTCCACGGACCACCTATTGGGAACCCTTGTCGTAGATTATAAGAGAGAGAGCGAAGAATTATTTTTTAAAAATGTTTTCTTTTTACATGTTTGCTCTCAAATCCGACAGTTAAATTTCATCTGAATGCAATAAAAATAAACTTTTGCTTATAAACCCTCAGTTCAGGGTTATCAAAAATTGAGAACATTCACGAAAGTTTTCTTCTACGAAATGTTTATTAAATCATTAATACAAAATTGAACTAATGAAAATTATAAACAAATAATATAATGAGGTTTTAATAAAACCCGATTCTTATCCCATTATAATTATTATAAAAGGAATTTTCCTTTTGAAATCTTACATTTTACTTTTATATCTAGACTATTTCGATCTGATATTTAGGTCTACCCGAAAGTTCTGGTGCTTTTGGGAGCGTCTGTATTGTATACATTACATTTGTTCGGTACTTTTTGTTACATGACACCAATTTGAACTACAACTTCTATCTCAAACCACCTTGGCGGTTTTTTTGGCTAGTTTTTGAGATAGATCACCATATAAGTTCTACGATTTGCAGAATTTGCTTATTTCTAGCTGCCATTTGGAGATTTAGAAAACATCTTTCAATGGAATTCAATTAGGGCTGAATCTCTATGTGCGCAATTTACTTATTTTGTAGACACTCTTCGTATTTCACAAATAACTCATTTCTCAAGTAGTTCTAATGTTCAGAGTCAGAGATTTACACAAATTAATTATGGGCTGACTTTAAAGGAAAGGAGGAGACAGATTGTGTTTGGTGTAAATCTTCCCACAAATTTCAGCAATGTTGGTGCAGGATTTATCAAAATTTTTAATTATTGTAACCCATTATTTTTTACTCAAAGAACCATATAAGATATCCCCGACCATTTAGCAAGAAGAGAAGCCCGGTGGCACAGTGGTAGCGCATAGCTCTTCCGTGCCACAGGTCCGGGGTTCGATTCCCGGCTCCCGGGCTGGGCAAGGTCCACTCAACCTTTCATCCCTTCAGTGGGTCGATAAATTGAGGACCAAGCGTGCTTGGGAACTAAACACTGGGAGTCTTGCGTTAGACTGACCACCTAACCGGGACATATGCCTTGCACCCCAGGGCCCCCCGGTCAAGAAAACGAAGATGGGCATCGTAGGACTTGGCCCACTATAGGGCTGTTGCGCCGATGAGTTTAGTTTTTTTAGTTTAGTTTATTTAGCAAGAAGAGGCAAGTCCTTGGACTGTTCAGGGACTTTTAGACCCAGTTAATGTTCCCCTGATTTTTCCAAATGGTGGGCCGGGTGTTTAATTACAACTATAAATCAGAATGGTCGTAATGGAACCTAGTAGTGCAGCTCATACCAAATATGTCAAGTTTACGTAATTGCTACTTAAAGTAATCTAAATTTGGCCATACATGACAAAAATTGGACCAATCTTGAACATTTGTGCTGCTTGGGAAACATCCAAATCAAGGGTTTGGTGCAAAAGGGGCACGAGTGATATTGCATCTTAATTTTTATAAATATGTGTTGAGTTGGCGAGTTTTTTCCAGTAAACGTTTGGGGACGGATGGCCGGTTGGCTCTGCTCACTGCCCTTCACTCTAGCAGTCTGCGCACTGCTCGGTCGTCCAGTTAGATTCTGACCTCGCCCCTGGGTGTACCTAAATAAAGTTTAAATTGAACTATTTTCACCCATTTTTTTGTATTGAATTATTTAATTTGTTGACAACATTTTCCGATCATCAAAAGTTTAGATTCATAAATTAGGAAACCAAAAAAGTAGTGATTTTGAACCGTGTATGGTGATGACAAAAAAACAGAGTCTACCAACTTTGGAATATTTATGTCGTGTAATTAATTGCAGTAGACCTTTGAAGTATTTTTCAACAAAAGAAAGTCTGAAAGACATTTTAATCCAAATAGGTAAGAAAAATATAAAATATTTTCTGTTTTATATCAATATTTCGTACTTGGGGTAAAGTGGATCAGAGTTAGGCTTAGCTGATCCATTCTTTTCTTTTTGAAGGAGTCTTCCTGTATTAAGTTTAATGAATGTTTTTAACTTATTTCCTTGAAATATGTATTGAATTGTCAAGCACTTTTATTTTTTTTCTTCTTTAAATAAAGTATTTTGATTCTATATTTGAACAATGTTCATTAACTTTAAGAAATGTTTGAGTAGAGTTTGGTGGGGTAAAATGGATCAGTTTTTAGCTATTTTCACATTCTAAATGTTATTTCATCAAAACTATTATTTTTGAATGATTTCTTTCAATTGGATATTGACATTACAATCCTGTAGAACATTTTAATCCAATTTAATTTAACATTTTTTAATTATAAGTTGGTCAAACTTAGCATTAAAAGTAATGATAATGGATCCATTGAGGGGTAAAATGGACCATTACTTTTAATGCTACGTTTGACCAACTTATAATTGAAAAATGTTAAATTAAATTGGATTAAAATGTTCTACAAGATTGTAATATCAATATCCAATTGAAAGAAATCATTTAAAAATAATAGTTTTGTTGAAATAACACTTAGGATGTGAAAATAGCTAAAAACTGATCCATTTTACCCCACCAGACCCTACTGTTATCAATAAAAATTAAAAGCTGAAAAGCGTAACAAAAAAGTTTTAAATAAATATTTATGCCTATAATGAGTATCTTTATAAAAAAAATATGCAACTCTTTCTAAGATGTAAGATTCTAAAATTCTTGTATACATCTACACAGACAAAACCTATATCACTTTTTTCTCATCTAAAATGTGGAAGCCATTTAAAAGAGAAAGATTTGAGATCCTAGAAACTTCTGTTTAGAGAAAACGAACAATTCGTTACATGAAAATGTAAGTCACGTAAGACATCTGTGTATAAACTGCTATTCGTATTCTTAAAGCCTTACTTTGTTCTGAACAGAAGTCTTCTCTCTCCGGATTATCAGAAGTAACAAACTACTATTCTTTGTGAGTTCAAATTGGCCATTTTTGTGTATCTGAATTCAGAATGAAATGAAACAATGAAAAAACGCTGTTAAAACATATTGAAACCGTATCAATACAACTTAATAGTACTTAAATTTTTGATTGAATGAGGTATTTGCAAAGTGAGGGATTTGCTTAAGTTTACACTTTTGTTTATACGTTATAGTTTAAAACTCTCAAATATCAGATTTTTAAGTTCAAAAATACGTTTTAAATAATTTAAAATTATATTTTACTTTTGCAAAAACACTAATAAAGTCACGAGATCAAAAAACGGGATATGGCATCACAGCGCACTCGAAATTAGTCTTTTTACTGTTCTTCAATGATCGGTAAACGGAATTCTATTGGATGTGTCGTCACAGAGCATAACAACAACAACAGTGTTTCTGTTTTCGCGCCAAAACACAAAATGAAATTTCAAAAATTTATATCTCAGAAACTAGGCTACGAAAATACTTCATTTAAACGTCATTCTTCATGGGTTTTTTATCTACTATTTTAATAAAATTTAATCTCAAAACGTGAAAATACCTCATTGTAATTACTATTTGTTTTCTTTTGATGTGAAAAAAATGAGATTATGTTAACCCAGTTTATAGTATACTATACTGCTTTATTTCAAAGTGGTCAACTAATATTTTTTCTGAAAGTGTAGTAAGTTACATTAAATAGATTAGAAAGTTTGTTCCATTTAATTAAATTTTGAATGAATAAATTGAATTTTTTGCTCAATTGTTTTTTTTTAATAATAAATATTCAAAGAAAATAAAAACTTAACAGGTTTTAAAGGTTTGGTAAAAGTTCCTAAAGCAATGCTGTGACATCCACGTGTTTTGAGCTACTCAACCCTATCACTGTAGTATAACAGCGCAAGCGATAAATTTGTGCCCGCACTTATTAACGCAACACAGAATAACTTTCCTTCATAAAACATTTAAAACACATTTGATTTCAAGTGTTTAATACTGCAAACCTTTTTACTGGTGGTTAACTTTACATGAACAAACAAACAAAAAAAAACGGTTTCAAAATCTTCCTTTTTCCCAGAGTTTTTTGGCACTACCTATTATGCAGCTTGCAACTGATCTTTGCCGTCTTAGTTTTAAAAAAATGAGTATTAGCTTGTTGTACAACGAATATGAAAGCTACAAGTTAGAATGGGTATCCTTCCAGAAAGCCAAAAAGGTTCCTTCTAATGTTATTTTTCTGGAGGTTTCCCTTTTTTGTACTGTGATATAAATGATCGTAATTTAAAAAATAAGGTATGTGAAAAATATCACACTAAAATATTCAATCAATTACAATATTCAATCTAAAACTAAATTTTAAAAAATATAACTAGTAACACCTTCTTTCAAATGGGCATTTTTATCATATCATTTTTATTATTGTTATTGTTATTCATCCCTTTCAACATCATCATGGTCATCACAGTACTATCATAAATAGTCTTTAAAATCTATTTTTGGAAGAAGAAGAAGGTTAAGCTGGTCTGATGGAGCATTTTCACTCACATGACTCGGACCTAACAACGGCCTTAGCAACAGAAGATGTTACAGTTTTTTTGCCCTACACATGTTAAAAGTTACAGAAAATGACTAGCCGTGGAATTCTTCTATTGGAGCATTTGCAATCACGTGATCCCATACTTAAAAACCGTTTTAGCAACAGATAAACAACGGCCTTAGCAACAGTTAAAAGCCCTACAGAAGGTACACAGTTAAAAGAAAATAACCGGTTGTGACGTCACCTGAAAACACTCTATAGAGCAAGCAAATACCTTAAACAACTCAACTCAAAATTATTATTACTATATTGTTGTTGTTGTCGTTGTTGCAATTGTTTTCCTTATCATTATCGCTATCGTTGTTAAATTCAGACCGAAATTTCAGGATCTGGAGGTTTAAGACAAGTCATTTATAATTCAGGTCAGATTATATCTGAAAGATGCTATATAATGTGGATAGATGTTACACAGTTTTGGATGTTTCTCAAAAGAAGATAAAAATGTATTTTTTTTTAACTTGAACAAAATATCAATTATTTAGCATGAAATATCAAGAAATATCTTAGAAAAAACAGGCCAACAAAATCAATATTATCGTTTTACTCAATTTTAAGGCATAAGTTACAAGGTAGGCAGGTTAACATTAGAAGAACTACCTAACAGCATAATTTACAATTTAATATTGTAAATTTTTTAATCTAATTTAAATAGTTTTTTAAAAGTAGTTTTACTGCAGATTAGTTTTTGAAGGATAAACTATGCTTTAAACGTTAACGGTTAGAAAAACATAGCAATTTACTAAAATTACCTAATCCTTATATAGGAAAAAGTGGGACAGTTTGAATGGGTGTTACATTGATTCATATCTCTAAAAATTACAGAGAGATTATTTAACTATAGATTTCCCAATGGTGGTCTTTATTTGGGTGAGAATGAGAGCAATTGTCTTAAAACTTTTGGTTTATATTTACATTTTAATGAGCAAAAATGTGTTTTTTTATTTTAATTTAATATAAGGTTTTAGAAAGTAAACATCAAATTCTTTCAACTCTGCATTAGTAATTCTTTCTAAAATCATAAGTAAATTTCACAAAATGGAAAAGAAATTAATGTAAAATTATTTAAACAGTTAAATTCTCTATTTTTCTTCTCCCGCCTTGTCAATTATAGGCTTTTAACCCACTCATTTACTTTGTGTGTTCTGAGAATCCTACTTTAATACTGATTTTCAGTGAAAGAATTTTTTTCCCCGTAAAACAAAAGAGGTCGGCTTAAAAACCGATAAAACGGAAACTAAAAACTTAAGTTGATTGGAGAACTTTTTATAACCTCCCTAAAATGTCTATTGGCCTCCAGCTAAACTTTAAAGCTTTATCGACCTTAAAAATAATAACTATCCACTGTTCTCTAACGAATCAATATTAGACACTTTGATAAAAACTGTCGTTTCAAGTATTCATTGGGGAAAAATATTCAAAAGTTCTCCTAGCCTACGGTTTATCTATATAACTAGTCAAATACATACCAAAATCAAAATTATACTAACCATTAACAAGATTAAATTGCATTGCAGTTTCAATGTTTAACAGTAGTTATTGTGGACATTTTTATACAGTATTATTTCAAATACAAGAAGTAATACTGATCCCATCTCTTTTGTAAAATCATTCAATAGAAATATAAAGAAAACCACTTATCTGTCATGATTGCCTTAAGTAAAAGCCTTATTCATAAAAGAATGTCAAAACATCCGATAAATGTATGAAGACAAGTGAAAAATTTCTAGTAGTGAAAATAAAAGAAACAATTAATCAGTTTAAAATTTAAATTAGATTAGATATTTAAAAAAATATATATAACCTAGTTTCTTTTTTAACAGGTATTCTGAAAAGAAAACAGTAAATAGTAGAATGAATGAGAACAAATATAAGTAACACTCAACAGATGGCACTGTTACAAATAAATTTGATGAAAACTTTTCACCTCTGTTTGAAATGGAAAGATAACTTTCATTCCAAAATAGCAATAGATGATAGAAAAATAAGGCATCTGTAAGAATCAGTTAAAAACTGTGGATATTCTATCTTTGAACTGCACTGCACACTGTTGTAATGATTCTGTATGGATTTTACCCCTACTTGTTAAAATAAGATATAAACTCATCATTTGGAAAACATTATGTAAGTAATAAAGATAGTCTTAAAATATATTCACCTTTTAATTGCTCATTAAAGTTTTTACAATATTTTATGCGACAAATAAAAAGAAGTAATCATATATTCTAAGTTATCAATAAAGAAAATGTTAAATGTCTAGAATACAGATACCTATTACTACAACTAAAAGTAATATTTTAAGTATTAAAAACTTATGACATTTTTTCATACTAAAATTATTTCTAATTCTGAGATAGTGAAGATCAGCCTTGTAGAAGCCTAATTAAGAAATTCCTTAATTAATTTATACTTGACTAAGGAAATAACATTTTTATCTGTTTAATGAAAGATGAGAATAACCTTTTTATTGAAAAATTTAGAAAGGTTCGCTTTTTACTCCGCGTCCACACATGCGCGCGAATGCGAGCACGAACATTCGCCGAGTATTTTAATTGGATTTCTTTTGTTTTTTAGAACTGTGAATGTCCGCTTACACATTCGCGATTCCACGAGCATTCGGTCAAAATGGAAGATGCTTACTCTTTACCCTCTTTACTAACGAGTATAATTATTTAGAACAGTGAATCCCTACGTGAGGCGCACGCCCCACTGGGGGGCAATATGAACTTCTAAAGGGCAATTTGAAAATTTTTAACCACATTGTCCCCCAGGTGGGGCATGGACCACCATGTTTTATTTACTTTTCAAGAAGGATTTTCGAAAAAAAAAATAAAGGACATGGGGCATGGAAAATTTAGAAAGGCTTTGGGACATGGATCGAAAAAGGTTGGAAAACACTGATTTAGAACTTTTAAAATACGAAGAAAATAAGCAAAAGCTAAAACAAAAAAGATACTGGGCAAGATCGTGTCATCTGAAAAAAAAAAGAGGATTCCGTAATAGGCCATTGCAAAAGTCTATGGGAATATTTTTTGGGGGAATTTCCCCAGGTGCACCGTCTCATGTTTTTACAAATACGAAACATTACCCGCAAAATTTCAGGTCACTAGGCCAATGTTTGACCCCCGCGCACCTCAAAAGTAGTTTTTCCATGTTTTGTATAGGGAAAATATTGAAAATATCTTCAACTTTTTATTGTTTTTAATTTAATAAGCCTGAACGCTGTAAATATTACGTTAAAACTTATATATTACCTTCAGGATATCATTGTCCCAAGATCCTATTGGAAAAAATTCAATGGTACCTGCTGGGGGGAAGTTCCCTGTTGTGTTTCAGTAATTGTTATAACATAGAGGGGTGCACCTGGAAAATTCAAAAAAAAAATTGCAATGGCCTACACCGTAAATAATTATTTCCTTTTCAGTTTTTGATTCCAGGCGCGTGCTCTAAACTTGAATAACTATTTTAAATTTATACAAAATTCATGCCAAAGATGGTATCCTCTAATGCCCTTTATCTAGCAACAAATAAATTTTCAATTCGAATAGGGTTTATGCAAATTTTATAATTCCCAAAAGTACGTCTCAAACATTAAGATGTAATTGGGGACACTAACGATTTCATTTCTCAATCAGAAAAATTGTACTTTGACAAATAAGGTTGATAAATTTTACTTCCAAGAAATTCTATTAAGGCTGTAAGATCAAAATTTTTTAATAAGTTGACTTTTAAAATTGTATAATTTATGTTCGGGACATAAAATATTAAACTACTAAGTTGAAGTTTTTAAATACTTATTATATTTAAAACTAAATTAACTGAACTGTTATGAATGAATAGAAAAAGTATGAAAGATTAATGATAAAAGTTAATCGAAACAACGAATGTGTAAATGGGGTAGTTCGTGTTCGCTTCTGATCCTTTGACTCGTGCTCAAAAAACCGCCTCTTGCGCGAATGTAGGCGAGTGATTCGCAAAGCCAGGTGCAAACATTCGTCCGAACGCGAGCGGTCCGCTTACACATGCTTTGTTGTTATTCGGATTCGTGTTCGCGCGAATGTGTGGATGCGGCATTAGGAATTCCAACCAATTTAATCGTTTATGCACAAAATACTATTTCATAGCTTACCATTGTTTTATCTTTCATGTACTTTCCAGAACAATTCTTCTGATTTAAATAAGAGTAGTTCAAATTTCCCTTGGAATTAAGTTTGACTCATCAAATATAATAGAACGTATAGAAAAAAATATTTAACAAAGACGACAGAAATTATATCTTAAACAGGGTGTCTACTCTTAAGTTTGAACCAATAGCTAACTTCTAAACTTTTCACTATAGAATCAATAGATGTATATTTTCAATTACAAAAATGTTTAAAATAAAGTAAATAATAAACTTTGATGGGTTTTTTGTTAAAAAAATAATTTATTACACACAAATTTACCTCCGAAGTGGAAAATATTTCAAAACTGGTTTCCATAGATACTATTTTACACTGCTGTGTATTTGGGGATAATTTTATCAATTTTAAATTAAGTTGTTTCTGCTTCTTAAAAAACTTCAAACCTTTATATTTCGGTTAATTTTTGTCGTAGGAATATGGAACTTTCTTTTTTTGTTTAATATAAAGCACAGTGAATATTCTTTACCAAACATAATTGAAAGGATCAGAGAACCATGTAAAAACTTAAATTTCGTATTTTGATGTACAAATTTAGAAACCAAGAAACATGAGTCTTCCCTTCTTTTTGAACATTTTTGTCATTGAAAGTATGCATAGATAGCGAAATGTTTAAAAGTTAGCTACTTGTTATTGTTATAATAATAATCATCATTATTATTACTATCATTCTTAAATTACACACGATTTCTCATACATCACACCCATCTCTTTATTTTAAATTTAAATCATTTCTAAAACCACCCTTTCCTCTTCCAGCAAAATTCATTATATCTTTCCCCGAAACAATCGAATACCTGAGGTCAGGTCATTCAACTTCGCCTCGATCGGAAAAATCTAGAAGTAAAATGTTTTACTTTTTATAATCAAATATTTCGTTCCTCTATCACACTTTCCCGTTAAAGTTCCCAGAAAATAATTGCTTTTTTCATTGTCCTTGCCTCTCAAGGTAAGGTCTCCAGACAATTGAAGAGCGTTTTGTCAAAAGAAGCGTCATAATGAAGTTCTGAGAAAGAAGCTTTGTTCCGATGATGATCTTATGAGTATGCGTTGTTTTGGATGCTTGAAATATAACGGATTGAGATGGTGACCTATCGGAGCTCAATTCAGATAATAATTAACTTAGCTAAAAAAAACTTAATATCAGGGCTGCTACTTAACCTGGATAGCCCTGAAATCCCTTTTTTAACAGCGTGAATTTGGGGTTTTATCGAAAATTTCGAGCTCTACAAGAAAGAGCAAAAATAGGTCCAATTAAAAATAAGTGCATGTGCATTAGGGCATTAACATCTTTTTGAAGAATACGGTCCCACCAGCGTGATTACATTGTAGCTACTTCGGCACAGCTTCGATAAGAGTCCTCCAGCCGCCATGTTTATGTTTACCCATAAGCTCAAATGATGACAACACTTTGCACTTGTTTTTGAAAAGGGCAAATTCCTAATATGAGATATATATCTCATATTGAGACCTTTTGTAAATTATGCCTAAGTAATAGATTTATTTGTTTGCAGAAAAGCTGAAAACTGGATTATATTTTAAGAAACTTATTTATTATTTAACCTTCGGGGGCCAGGAAAATCTCTTCGAGGGCTGCGGGTTGGACCATACTGCTTTAGAGTAATTTTTAGTTGAATGCTGGGATATCTAATTGAAGTCAAATGTAACAAATAGTACATAAAAAGATCAAAACTAAAGTTGTAGCTCAATTAAATTCAAATGTAAAAGTAGAGGTTTCAATTAATCACCACTATTTTTATAATTTTTAAATAAAAATTTTTGTCCTTTTCTTTTAGTATGAAAACATTTTTCGGCGTCGGCCAATACACTAAACTTGTTACTGAGCAGGTCTGAATGTTATTATAGACTACAAGCCCGTGTCGAAAAATGATGGGTCATTTGAACCACCAGAAGACCTATATAGAATGATATAAGGGCATAAAATAATAAGATTCAGTACTATGCCGTCACTTGTAAGCTGTCCAACTGAGTGCCGGTGAGAATTCAAAAGCACAGGTAGAGTGAGTACATTTTGGTCATGTATTTTTGTACGGCATTCTTACCATCAATAGATCCAAGAAAAATAATGGGAAAACACGCAGTGCCGTACAAAAGTAGTGCGCCACCAAGTCGGAATTTTTGTATGATTTTCCGCCGATTTTTAGGGTAAATTTGGTCATTTGATTGTGTACGGCATCGGTTCCATACAGTTTCAAAACCTCTTCTAATCCATAATTCCGCAACGTCGTACACAAAATCATGCGACAAGGGGGGGAAATCGAGGGTTGCAATCCCCTCCCTTTCGGTGGTCTGGGGGGTGATTTGACACAACATAAAATTAATTTATTTTGAAAGTATTTCATGCATAGATAACATTTTCTCACATGCCGTACATTTTTGTTGGTCCAAAGGTCAGTAGGAGTATATGACCAGGAGTGTACAAAACTGTTGATACTGACATTGGCAGTTTTCAATTCTTGACTATAATATACACACTGTTTCACTTCAGATAGACGGCATAATGATTAATGCATATTATCAGTTGTTCTCTTTAAGAATATGTGAATGCCGTATAGTATCAGATGAACATAAAATACCCCTGAAATGGTAGTGCCATTTTCATCAGCCTGAAAATATGGTTTGCATTAAAATGTACGGCATCATTTTTTTCTGAATTATTTACCTGAATACTATTTAAAACCACGATAATATGTAGAAAATTGCAAAATTTCATTTATCTATGATTATTGAAACTTTTGAAATAATTCGAAAAATTTCATTTTTTGTATTTCTCTGTAATTTTTTTTAGAACAGTTTCTTTTGAACGGCAATATTATATGACAATTGTATTTAACTATACCATGTTGAAAAAAAAGTTGCCGTACAGGATCAAATGACCTTCCAGCTTTATAAATCAAGTATATGATGAAATTGAGATAATTATTAATATATACATACAAATGAACAATAATTTTTTGACGGCATTAATTTTAATAGTACATTTCAGTGCTAGATAATGTTTTGGAACCGATGCCGTACTTTTTCAAATCACCCCCCAGACCACTGAAATGGAGAGGGTTGCAACCCTCGATTTTTCCCCCTTGTCGCAGGATTTTTTGTACGGCGTTGCGGAAATATGGATTAGAAGAGGTTTTGAAACTGTATGGAACCGATGCCGTACACAATCAAATGACCAAATTTACCCTAAAAATCGGCGGAAAATCATACAAAAATTCCGACTTGGTGGCGCACTACTTTTGTACGGCACTGCGTGTTTTCCCATTATTTTTCTTGGATCTATTGATGGTAAGAATGCCGTACAAAAATACATGACCAAAATGTACTCACTCTACCTGTGCTTTTGAATTCTCACCGGCACTCAGTTGGACAGCTTACAAGTGACGGCATAGTGCTGAATATCTTATTATTTTATGCCGTTATATCATTCTATATAAGTCTTGTGGTGGTTCAAATGACCCATCATTTTTCGACACGGGCCTGTAGTCTATTAGGGGTCGCAGCGTACCTAGGTTAAAGGAAAATAATTCACATCTTAATTTACTTGTATCTTCACAATATTTTGTTAATATTTAACTACTACATAACATCAAAAGGACATTATAAATTGTCATAGTAAAAATTAACTAGCAAATTTAATTTTTATCCCCAGATGTTTTGCCAACAACAGCATTTTTCTTATCGCTGACTAATTTTTGTCCACACTGAAGTATCACTGGACTTAGGACTTTGAAAGATTGAAAATATTTCTTTAGACCTTCTATTTTTTTTAGATTTTAAAACCTCATAGAAATGCGTAGCATATCAGACTTTTAATTCATGAAAAATTGTATAGAAAAATTAAATAAAGAAAAATTAAGTTAAATCAATGAAAGGAATTGAAATAAAAGAAGCAAAGGAAAACAGCAGATCTGAAAAACAATAAAAGCCACGGAAAGGTTTGCTGAAATAAAAATAAATTCCATTAATAATTACATCTAAACATTTGTAAGTGTTTCAGTTTCTAACAAACAGATTTTATACATAAAACTAATTTAGCAAAATAATTCTAAATGGATTGCAGCTAGGTTTAGAATAGTGTATTTCATTTCTTGTTCTACTCTATTACATTTAACTTTACTTTCAATATATTTTCCAACTACTAATACAATTTATTTTTAATTTTATTTCCCAATATGACACTATTTCATATTGGAAACACCTGGTGTGTCATATTAGGTCTATGGTATCGCAAATTAGGCACATTTTGAATTTTGATTAAAATGCATTTTTAGGTTTTGCAATGGGTTTTCATAAAAAAAACAACACGTTTTTCGAATCAGACATGTACACAATATACAAAACCACTTTTATTTTCTTGAAATCCTTTTTTATGTAAGCTTAAATTGGAATAATAAAAGTAGTATCTCACATTGGGGCACTACATACGGTTGAAGTTGAAACATTCTTGACCGTTTAATCTCATTTGTTCATCACGCACGCCGCCGTTATAAGTTTAGTGGCAATAATACCCTTCAAAACAGAAAATTGGTTTAAAATCTGTAAACATTTCGGTTTTTCCCCATTTTTTACAGGCAGAAAAAGAATTTATAATCCTGATTTTATATTTTATTCTCATTATTGAAGTTCGGGAAAATATTTGTACAAAAGCATTGATCAAAGTGGGGGTTTTCCGGCTTGTATTTAAAAATAACAATTTGTTCCTGATAAAAATAATTCATGTATTTTTTAAAGTACCAGATTTTGATTGATTGTATTTTCCTTTGATTGCTGTTTATTGGATTTTAATTATTTCTTTATTTAACTTAATTATCTATTTCAAATCCTACGTTAAGAATTAGTCATTTAAAATAAGTTTTCCAATTTTTGTAACAGCATTGGAGTTAACTGTACTTAAAACATCTAAATCCACAAATAAAACCATAATAATTACAAATAAGTTGCATTTAGTCTTTATATACCAAAAAGTAAATGAAAATTTATACAGAAATTGATTAGAAAATACCAGGGAAAATACTGAGGGTTACTTAAAACAATAGCTAGGTGTTGTTCCTCAACATCATCATTATCTCAACGTCATTCATCAAATCAGGTTCAAATATAGTTGACATTTAAATCACACTTTTCTCGTAAATTAGAGACGTAATAGCTGTATGAAAAAACTTAAAACCACAAATCAACAATAACCCATTTTCCCAACCTTGTGAGTCTATCTATTCTTCGAAAACCTTCTCTAGCATCTTTATAGTGTTCATTTCGAAACCCTCCTTGACCGTATTTCGTATACCTCACACCTGCCATGCTATATTGCTGTCTCTCACGCATATACCTACATGCTGTGCATATTTTGATGACACACACAAGAAATGGTGAATTCAAGTATTGGTAAAACTTAGGAAAAGCGGTTATAGTACTTTTTTCCCCCGTGCTTAGCTCTTTTTTTAATACTTCTCGTGCTGTAATTGCGTGTCTATGGGAAAAGTCTCGTGTCAACGACTGCTGTGAAGTCTGTTGTCCAAATATCTGGAGAGAAATCTTTCAAATGTCTAAACAGTGAGTTCATGGGATAAAAATTGAGTGGAATGTACTACAGTATGTTTTGACGTAGGTCCAGTTTTCGCTGCGTGAAGAAATGGTGAGGTCTTAAAAAAAAGTTACTGTAAAACTTTGGTAACAGCGATCCAAATATGTTCTAACGTACTATAAAAACGTCATACATTAATATATTAATATTATCATATGTCATATTGTATTAATATTAATTAAAATATTAAATGTCATTTTTATTTTAATTAGTTTGTTAAATAGTTATTGAATTCTATTAATAATTCGTAAAACTAAAGCCAATTATTTATTATTATTAATAATAATTATTTCATTACTAATTAATTAATTAATTATTTTTCTTGCTGTAATATTAGGATTTTTCCCAGCAGTTTACTTTAAAATGCAAAACAAATATTTACAGTTATTAAAGTTTTAATTAATACTATTGAAGAATTAATATCACGCTTCTAACTAATTTTTTTAAAAGAGTCTGGCCTATCTCTGGAATAAAAAGATTTCTTATGTGGAGTGGGTACATAAAAAATTCCCAAAGAATTATATCCCTACGTCATATATATTTTTCGAAAAATGTGACGTTAATCCGATAAAAACTTTTATTATTTCATTCCAAAACGTGTGTATCCATGTGCAGTGGATATTTTTTAACATCTTAGTGTGCAAACATATCCAAATGACTGTATCTTGTTTTCTCAAAACCTATGGGTAATAAAGGCATAGTTCTCTGGGCATTTTGTGTGTATTCTATGTAAGAAATTTGGCTATTAAATACCCTTTATGTATTAGCATAAAAATATCTTATTCTGGTTGTTGAAATTATTTATTAGTACTATTTCTAACATTCTTAGTATAACCACCCTATTTCTATGCATAATCTTTTATTCAGTTCAAACAAGGTTATTTTACAATATTTCCCTAACATAGAGTAGGTATACGTTTTCAAAACCAAATTTTAAGAAATATTCGAAAACAAATATTTTAAAACATGGCTATCAGTTATCTAATTATGTTTTATCTAATAGTGATAATTTGGGAAATTATTTCACGTTAATGAAACTAAATGTATCAAACATTTCATTACTATAATAGTTTTCCTTTACATATAAAATAAATAGATATAATTCCTAATTATAAATATTTCCAGCAAACATAAAAAATATTGTAATGAGAAAAGAAAAATTTATTTCAGTTAAAATTGTGTCATCAATTTCATAAAAAAAGTTTTATTTAAAAGAAATATTTCTTGATTGTTTTGTTTGATGTGTAAAATGTAATAAAAACTTAATGCGAATTTTCTATTCGGGGATCCTTCTTTAACTATATAGATATAGTAAATAAATATGTGGGACCCATAGGAAACGGCTTGAAGAAGCTCATACAATTGAATCTTATTCTTATAAATATTGTATTACAATAATAATAAATATAATAAATACTTACTATACTTATTTATTTCAAAAGATGATTTCCGCGATTTTAGTTAGATTATATACAGCAAAAAGTATTATAGTCTATTTGACTGGTGACTAAAGGTTACAATATAATAGGACATAGGTGTTATAAGTCGGATTTATTAAAACGTTTTAATTTTGCAATAAGATGATGGAACCGTATTCTCAATGCTTTATTTTATTGAAAAAATTGCTGGTAAAAATTAAAAAATTCATTTTAAAGATTCAAAACCTGCTATTTTCATTTTAAGGCTTGTTTTTTTACTTAATTTCAATAACTAACATCTCAAAGAACAAGAAGAAAAAGATGAATTCTGTACAATCAATTAATCCATTTAGAATTCATACTTCAACTTTAATAAAAAAGGAAAACTTTCATAACTTTTAAACTTACATTAAAACTCTAAGCTTACATTGATTGTCAGCTAAATTGAATAAAAGCATCTGGAAAATATACCCCAAATCTCAAAGTAATCGAGCAAATAAGATTCTAATTCGTTCCGCAAAAAGCGCGAAACTTTTTCTCTGTGGAATCTTTTCTATGAACTTTTTACTCAGTTCTATTCGATTCGTTTTCTTATTAAAAACAGATCCCTCCGAACAACTATTATTGTTCTAGACAGCAAGGAATTGAAAAAGAACAGTTTCGGTAAACATGGTGGAACAGTTGAAGCAACCAAAATCGATTGAGACTGTAAACTTTCTCTTTGTACTCAAGGGATTACTAAGGTTTTTTTTTTCGAAAAAGAAAATAAATGGTCAAGATACTAAAATTCTTAAAAGAAGGGTTATAAAAAATGCCCTTGCATGAAACTTTTTAGACATGGTATTATGGTCAAAGCTACTTAGTCTTTTTCTGAAGATTATATGCATCTATTTAAATAAGGGTAAAGAAATCACCAACTGTAGATTTTATCTACCTTATTGAGAAAGCAGATACTTTTAATTTCATGCATTTTTAAATACATTATCTTTAAATTTGCAAAGGAATTGAGAAGCAATTTTTAATGTGGCATTCGAGAAAGAATAAAATTTTTCTAATTAATAGTTTAACTTTTGGTGAGGTGGCTGTGTAAAAATTTAATTCTCTTCTTTTTCTCATATGTCCCCATATGGAGTTACAACGTATATATGTTACGGGCGTGATAAATCCGGGTATTATTAATAATGCCCGGGCAATGTGATAAATTCAGTGGAATTTATGAATGAAATTTATCACTTTGCCCGACTCCACTTTGGGCATTACTAATAATGCCCGATTAATCACTTTGCCCATATATACATCTATAGAGCGAGCGCTTTTGGTTAAGGCGATAAGTCAATAACGTGACACCTTTATAAACGTTGTATAATTACTTTAACTCATTCTATTCTATTAACTAGTTCTTATTATAACTACAAAAAAGGTGCCCGTACACTTTTCCACTATATTTTTTGTTATTTCTGTGCAACTTAAGTTTCACCAAACGGAAAAGAAAATTAGCCATATTTTTGTCCCTTTTTCTGTGAAAATAAGTGATTTCATCGCTATTTTTGTGTAAGTTGTAAAACAGATATTTGGAGTTCCTAGACCTAATTTTGAATAGGAGGAAAAATGGAAGAACATAAAAAAAGTAGGATTACTCAATGTTTTCACCTCCATAAACAGTTAAGTATATTCGTTTCATAATTAAAAGTTTCGTAATTTTTGACAACTTTTCCTGATTAATGGCGCCGTTCACAGTTTGAGAACCACTATATCAAAAACTATGCCAGTTATACTCGAAAATCAACTACATTACACCAACCAATTATTATGAAGCCGACAGACTTTAACTGGCCTTTTTTATAAACAAAAAGATGCAAAGTAATGTAGTTAAATCTATAAATATTATTTAATAATGTTTTAGTGGTGAAATTCAGAGAATCGTCATTAGACCTTTTATAAAAATTATCATACAACAGGGCCTTAAAGCAACATATAAAGTTCTAGAATGGAAGAGGATAGAAACATAAAAGAAAAACAAACTAATAAGTTAATTTTCAAGCTCTGGAGTATAAACTTTTCCACTAAATGCTCCTCTAAACTAAATACTAACAAAAGATAATCCGTTCTTAATTAGAAACGCCGCCTGATGTTTGAAAGCTGCAAGTATACAAATTTTGATCTGATTTCGATTTTTTCTTCGTTTTCATAACTAGCGATTTCTAACACCGGTTTTTACTTTTCGTCTGATTTAATTGATAGAAAGGTTAAAATCATTCATTATTTCATATTTCAGAAAGAAATTTTTATTTGATAGAAACTTGCCTTTTTCGGAATGTATTATACTCTCGTTCCAAAAAGATATCTATTTTTAAAGAAAAAGGTTGTTGTAGAATATTGATATTCGGAGCGGATTGACTACTAACATATTTACTCTAATTACTTTACTATCTACTTTCTTTACTTTTCTTGACAAATCTTAATATCTACCATTTCAAATTTTTTCTCTTTTATTTAAACAAAAAGTTTTTCTATCTCAGCATTGTTTTAACTAACTGAACACAAATTCATTGTTTTGTGGGTCATCCGTTTATATTTCAATAAAATATCACATATTTTTTTTCAGATACTTCAAATGAGCGATGATCAAGCTTGAAATTAAACACAATTTCTATGAACTGGCAGTACTCGGTACTTTTAAAATATCAATCCAATTATGCCAAAACTCGGAAATTGATTTCATTTTACAGTCATAACTTTAAAACAGTGTTAGAATATCTTAGAACCGAAATGACATAAATGGGAGATTTTATGAAAGCACATAAGGCTATAAAAGCAGTACGTGACAATATTAGCTAAGCTACTTTCTAGGTTCCAAATATTTTATTTCGAAAGTTAATGGTCTGATTTTCACAACAGTTTAGTCACATGTGACACACATTTTTTCGAAAAGATGAAGTTATAGCTCGAATAATGACTGCAATTATAATTAATAGTTAGATGAAGAAACAGATGCTTTCTACGCTGTTCTATTACATCACAGCAAGACAATGCAGAGGAAACGAAACAGGACACAACCACTCTAATTTTTCTACGCACATCCCTTCTATCCATAGAGCTAATACAAGTAGAGAAAGCTTTCTACGCTCATTACGGCAACCCCGCATGTCGAAAACAGTCGGAAATGTTTGGGTGGAGAAAAGAAATCTTTAACATAGGAAGTCCCATAGGCGGTTTGATTTCTGACTATACTAGACAGCAACGTTAGTTGACCCTATGACGTCACTATCAAACAAAGTAGTTCCCATCGCGGTTTATGAATTTTTAGTGAAATGAAGAACGTCAATTTAAAAATATGATTATTTTGTTAAACCCATGTATATATAGTGCTTTCCAATCACGATTTGAGTACCGAAACTCCTCCTAGGAACCCAACAGGCTTTGTGTTTACCCATTTTCTCCTTCCGCGTAGTGACGTGCTGGGTTCAGGAAACGTTGGCTGTCGAGAATAGAAAAATCACTCAATCAAAATCATCAGAAAAAGATACCAATAATTTTCTACATGTGGAAAAAAACAATGACGAATCGTTCTGAGAAGAAAAATAATCTCTATCCCAGTTGTTTTTTTAATCGTTATATTTTTAACTTTCGCTGTTTAACTCATTTATTGCAACACAAGACACTTTTTTCTACGCACATCCGCTCAGTAAAATATTAAAAAAAAAAAACCATTCCCAAAACGGTTAAACAATATTCAGAATATTCAAACCGTCCTTCATTAGCGTTAAAAAAGAAAAACAACGGATTATATCCAAACGATTCGTTCCGGTAAGTTCTCGGAAACGTGACGTCACCTGTTCTTTTTTGTGTTGTTTCTGTTGTTCTTACCTTTCCGGGGAGAAAGAAGAACAGATGAATCGTCGTAAAACGGACAGATGGTTCTTACCGTTTGCCCTGCTGGTGTCATACTCGAATCGAGCCGGCCTTTTCAATAGGCTCCTTTCACGTTCTTCACTTCGTTTTTTGACCGAATGGAGGAAGCATAGCGAATGGGGAAGAAAGATATGTTGTCATTGGCTTCCAGTGCTGTGTTTGTATAATTGGGCAGGTGTGAGACTGTTCTGGCCGAACATGCATTTCGGCGTGTTCCTCGGAGGACTGACGATGCTGGTGGGATCTTGTGTCATTGTCTGCGTGTGGTACGTATCTGCCTTTATTCCTTTTCTTGCTCAGATATGTATGTATCAAAAATGACAGGTTTTTGTTTCAATGTTCGCGTATAAAATTATGCTGGGAAATGAACTAGGCCAGGCCTGCACTACTTCAACTGCGTTTCAGGCCAAAATTTGTCATCTTAACTTGTTGCGGACCAAAAAATAGATCTGGGCCGAATTTTGGGGGCCAAAATATCAATTTAAATTTTCGGTTCTTATATATCCTCCCGTCGACCATGCCGCTGAATTCGAAAACGATTCCCATTGACTGTTGACCTTTGAGCTGTGCCGCTGAACGGTAGACGAGATGATCTTAAGTACTACCAAATTTTCTAATTGCTTGTTGACGACATTGAGAAAAATCAAAAAATAATTGAATAATAGTGGAAAAGGGATTGCCGTATAATCAGTGTTCAAAACCTATTTTAACTTTTAGATTGAAATGTTAGTGAAGTTTCTATTATTTTCGACGATTAGGTTTTTTATTAAACTTTTGAATGTTGTGTCTTATTTTTTACAAGTAAAATAAATAGTTCAACATTTCACATTGGCGATTTCTTTTGTAAAACCTTTCAAAAATTGACCTTTATAATTGAATTTCCCTAAATTCTTTTAAAACCATTCAAGACTTGTCTGGCGTTCCAAAAAGAGGGACACGGGTTGCTTAAACACAATTTGGATTTGTAGATATAAAAGGGGGGAATCAACCGTAATGAACTCAAATTAATGACATATCAATGATCAATTTTCTTAATTTTGTACTCTACGTGTCAGTATTACAAATCAATAGTCTAATATTTTATAGGTGTATGCACTAAACGCACATTCTATAGGAGTTGACCATAAATATGATGTCAAGCTTGGAGGAAGGGGGTTTATCAATCTGTGAGGGGTATGACGAAGAGTGGCACTTTGTGACGAAGGGAAGGGAGGGATTCAAAAATCTGAGAAAAAGAAAGTAACATCATTTATGGACGGCTTATAGACATTGTGGATTGCGAAACGGAAGATACTACCATAGAAGTGTCTATACCTTGTAGTATTTTTAGGCAAAAAATACTTTAAAAGTCGATTTGTACAGAAAATGGAGTTGTTTTGGAGCAAAACTTACACTTAAATTTTAATTAATCAGGAAGAACATGAATCATGAAATATCGGGAATTATCCCGCTCTTATTCGTGTGATAGAGGTTACATAACCTTAAAAAAAACAGAATAAGTATTTTTCCTTTTATTTTTCAAAAGTACGGTGTAGTTTCATTCCGTTTTGCAGCTTACCATTACCATTTTCCGAGTTTTATTTCTTTATTGCGACCCTTTGTTTAAATTTCTTAGCCCTCTCAGAATTTTGTGGCTTCCAATTATTATGTTTTCTCAGAAAGTTATAAAACTTCAGTCACCAATAATTAAGTTAATATTTTCTTTATTTAATTTTGGTATCCAGCTAACTAGAGGACAGGCTCACACCATTCCCACTATACTAAACACCTCGGTTATTTAATGACTGAAGGCCTATTAGGCCTATTTAGGCCTGTCTTCTTTCTCCGTTTCCGTTCAACTTCCGTTTTGATCAGTTTGTTTCGTCTTGCGTTGACGATTGAATCTTCGAGTTCTTCACCCATTCTATGGCGACCCCGCCATTGAGTGCTTCTTCGGGTGTCGTCCTGGCCCCGGCCACTTTGATTATCCCGCAACAGCCACCTGCAATGGATACTTCGACACCATTCGAAGAGTCCCCTCCGATGCCATCAGCCTCTCTCTACCCTGATCTAGGTGAGTGCGATCTCAATGAATCTCTAATTGGTTTCAATAAATCGATGCTAGTCAAATTTGTCAAAGCTTGCTCATTAAAAGACTGTTCCTTACTTGCAAAAGCCCGCGACAATGTTAACCTGCTTCTTGCCGCACTAACGGAAAAAATCACGTCCAACACGTTGCCAAATGAGATAAAACCCGACCTCATGAATGATCTTCTGCAAGCTACTACTGAGTTAAGTAACAGAATGGTTGAAGTAGTAATGGGATCTGACCTCGGTAAAATCGCGAAATATGTATCAAAGCACCACAATGAAGGTATTTCACTCAGCCAAGCATCCGGCCCCCCTAACACTGGTAATACTGAGGACAACATGGAGTTTAAAGTGCAGAAGGGTAGCCGCAAACGCCAGCGCGACCAAAGAGCGATGACCGAAATTACGACGGTAGCTAATAAATATCAATGTTTAAGTATCAACGAACAAGAGGGAATGCAAATTCAAAACGAAACTAATGATGATATGGAGGCTTCGGACGGCGAAGAGGCCCCGCCCCCTGTCAGAAAGGGCCCTCCCATAATTATTGCAAATGCGAGAAATCCTAAGCAACTTCTGCAAGAACTTTCGACAGTAGTAGGACAGCCAATTTATGGCATTATGCAAAGAAAAGACCTCAAAATCACCCCACCAACTCCTGAAGCCCATCGATTACTGAAAAAGCATCTTGCAGATCAAAAAATTCAAAGCCACTCTTTCCCACTTAATGAGGAGAAGCAACTCAAAGTAGTTATCAAAGGGCTGGACGTTGACTACCCAATCGAGGAGTTGCGACAGGAACTTCTTGAGATCGGTTTTCCTGCGGAAAACATATCCCAAATGCCCGACAGGAAATTTGATGAAAATGCACAGAAGAAAAAATACCTCCCTATCTTCATAGTTCACATGAAAAAATCACCTGAAACAAAAGAAATTTTTAACGTAACAGCCATATCCCACATCAGAGTCAAAATTGAACCGCTACGCCGTCGGAATATCGCGGCCCAATGTTTCCGCTGTCAATTATTTAATCACTCCTCTCTTTTCTGTACTCGAGATCCAGTTTGCGTGAAATGCGCGGAATCTCACTTTTCTTACGAGTGCAAAAAGACCAGACAGACCACTCCCAAATGTGCGAATTGCAAAGGCGAGCATACTGCAAACTTCTCGGGATGTCCCAAGAACCCTTTTAATCAGCCACCTTCCCAACCACCTAAAGTCAATTTCTGGACCGACAGAGAAGCGAAACGCACAGCACAGATCAATAATAACCCCGCCCCTTCGCAAACACAGAGCCAGCCCCCAACCAATCAGAAAACTCCAGATTCCGCATCTTCAACCAACCAATTCAATACAACTTTCCTCGACAGTAATTTCTCCACCAAAATTCAAGACACTATTGGAATAGCCAAGAATATTTTCCAAACATGGAGCTCAGAAGTATCAATAATTATTAAATTCGGATCTACTATCCAAGCCATTCAAAATATACTAAACATCTGGAAATAAATGTCTCGACGCCCACAAAGAAACTCACTTTGCATCATCTCTTGGAATGCTAACAGCATCAGAGGGAAAATTCAAGAATTCCGGCTCTTTGTCACAGAACACAAACCAGACATAATTTTAATACAAGAATCTCACTTGCGTCCCAGTGACGGCCTTACCATTCAAAATTACATCATCCATCGAACTGATCGTCTTACTCACCGGGGTGGCGGCACAGCTATTGGAGTCAAGATTGGTCTAGAGCATCACCTTCTACATCTACAAACCACCACCTTAGAACACACAACAATAGCCCTAAAAACCAGAAATGATAAGCACTACACCATCTCTTCAATCTATAAACCACCATTAAATAAATTAGATCTAAACGACATCATAAATTTAACTCAACTAAACGAACATTTTCTGTTATTTGGAGACTTCAACTGTAAACACCGTTCTTGGAATAATCGCATCAACAACACCGACGGTAATCAACTGTACCAATTTTGCACTAACCACTCGTACGAAATAATTGCACCACCAACTCACACTTATCACGGCGCATATGGATCCTCAACACTTGACATCGGAATTTCATCTCACCTGCTTCCGTCCAAGATCCAAAGTTTTGCAGCTCTCACTAGCGACCATAACCCAATAGCAATGACCATACATGATTCTACACTAATTTCTCCTGATGAACGTAATATAAGAATAACAAATTGGCAAAGATTCCACGACATTCTCTCAGTCACTGTTCCCGGAAATCCTTCAACTAATTCTACAGTCGATATTGATGACACTATTGAAGCTCTCACTGACTCCATTTGCGCTGCTCGCGAGTCGGCTAGTCGTTACAGGCAAATCTATCACCCTCAAAGAAGTATTCCACCAGACATAGTTTCTCTCATCCGCTACAAAAATACCATCAGAAAAAACTGGCAACAAACCCGATTCCAACCATTTAAAACACACCTCAACAAGCTACAAAGGGAAATAAAAAAGAAGCTGCAAACCTTTAGTAACCAAAGCTGGAACAAATTTTTAAGCCAACTAAACACAGAAGATGGGTCCTTATTCAAAATCAATAATAGCTTAGTCAACAAATTTCATCCTACTCCACCTCTCATCCATCCAGATAACAATAACATCATAGCCAACACGGACGAAGAAAAAGCGGATCTTTTTGGCTCCACATTAGCAGCGACGTTTAGAACCAACACCCACCTTTCCAATCCGATAAATGACATCAACGTTTATGGTACTAAACATGCTTTTTTAAGCTGTGCCCCTCCCTCTCCTGCACCTTTCTTCATTTCACCTTACGACATAGCCAATATCATAAAATTAAGTAAATCAAAGAAAGCCCCCGGCCCAGATACCATAACCAACCAAGCTCTGAAGCAAGTCCCTATTAACGTCATAACTAATCTCACCAAAATTATAAATGCCTGCCTCCAAAAGAACTACTTTCCAACTGCCTGGAAGAAAGCTATAGTAATCATGATATCTAAGCCAGGTCAGAAAAAAAATGAACCAAAAAATTACAGGCCCATTTCACTACTAAACGTCTTTTCAAAAATCTATGAAAAAGTTCTACTACAAAAAATTAACCAGCACTGCCAAGAAAACAACGTCATCCCTCCGGAGCAATTTGGTTTCCGCTCCAAACACTCGACGGTTCACCAACTACTCCGTATAACAAACGCTATTACTGATGGATTTAACCACTCACGTAATACCGGTGCTGTTTTTCTTGACGTAGCCAAAGCGTTTGATCGAGTGTGGCATGACGGCCTCATCTTCAAACTCATAGCAGCCAAATTCCCTCCATACCTAACCAAAATAATTTACTCCTTTCTACAATCAAGATCTTTCCAAGTAAAAGTAGGCAAGTCTCTTTCCTCACCATTTCCCATCCAGGCAGGTACACCTCAAGGAGCCATACTTTCACCAATACTTTACAATATTTACACCCACGACATCCCAAAAACCCCCAAGACTTATCTACATATCTTCGCTGATGATACAGCCATCATTTCTCAAGCCTTCAAAAACGTCTCCATCAGAAAAAATCTCAATGAAGCCCTCCAAAGAATAGAATCCTGGTGCAGAGCGTGGAAAATTGAAATCAATACTAAAAAGACTCAGGCCATCATCTTTTTCAAGAAGAAAAGACGTAAAATCCCAAAACAACTTCAACTATTTCAAGACAACATTAAATGGACTAACACAATTAAATACCTCGGAGTGCATCTGGACAATAAGCTACTTTTCAAAACTCACATCAACGAAACGATCAAAAAGTACCAAAGGAAGATTCATATGATGTACCCCCTCTTACGCGGAAATTCTGGTTTATCTCTAAAAAACAAAGTCTTGCTATTTAAATCTATCCTCCGTCCTCTCATTACCTACGCTGCCCCCATTTGGGCCACATCAGCAAAAGCCAACATAAAACGCCTCATCATACTACAAAACAAAGTCCTACGTTGCATTACCAACGCTCCTTGGTATGTATCAAACAAAGACCTCCATCAAGATCTCAAAATTGAAGCGCTCACAAAATTTATCGGAAAAACAGCCAAGAACTTCTTCCTATCAATAGAGAATCACCCCAACTCCTTAATCAGCGTACAAACCATCTTTTCGGACTCAAATCCTGTCAACAAATATCCTTTTTCCACTACTGCAATTTCTCAACGATTCCAGCCTCCGTGATCCCCATTGCTCCGCCCACTAGCTCCCTGGCTCAAGTGGAGCACCAATCAGAAAGCTGTATTTCACAACAGACATCCAATCGACTCTTTCCCTGTCCAAAGTGCATTTTGAACTCATACAATACATTTTCCTGCAAATTTATGAAATTTAATTAATTTAGTACTAATGTTCGCTCTATTTTTCTGTCACATTGTATCGCTCTATTTTTCCTGTCACATTGTATTGCTGTCTGTATTGTATCACTGTATTGCTGTCACAAATCGTGCCCAAATTCCTAATTCTGTTATAGAAACTCACCATCAATTATCAAGCTACTCTCGAGTAATTTGTTGGTCCTCGACCTTTTTCTTTTCTTCCGTGTGTTCTCGTCCCCCCCCCCTCTACCCTCTTTTCTTCTTTATTGGCATCATGGCCACACTATTCATGTTTTGTACCACTCATGTCCCCTATTTCCTGCGGTTCAAAAGCGCCTTACGGCGCTGTCAAACCACAAAATTGATGATGATGATGATGATGACTGAAGGTTGTATCACCTTAGGATTTTCAAGTGGTTTTTTTTTCGGATATGTAAATAGGCCCGCAAGGTTCTAAAATGTAGGGTTCTTCTAAGAACTCTGGATTCTTCCCGCCCAACCAGTGCAAAAGAGAAGTTGTTAAATTTCTAACAGACGTATTCTCTGTTCCTTAGCGGTTAACCAGCAATCATAGAAGGATTCCACCAATCGGAGTCGTTAAAAATGAAAATGTAGACTAACGATAATGAAATTTATGAGATCATGTAGTAAAAGAGTTTTAAAATAATACTATCTCACTAGATTTTACAAATCTACAAATTTTTATCACATATTATGATAAGTGAAATCAGTAGAAAAAAAATTTCCCACTGAGGATGCCTTCCGATGTAGAGGGAAAAACTTTGGTATGTAATGTCCAAAAGACTAGACATGAAAATGATTCAATAAATTATTTTTATTGTTTTAAGAAACATATTGCTTCTATTAACCAGGGTTTGAATTTAATGATCACACTTGATCACCAAAACCTGGTTTAATGATTAAATTTTGAGCAAAATCGTAAAAGTCGGGCCGGTTTGAGGCGAAAAAACTCATGATCGGATTTTGAGATTTATTGGTTTCAAATAAAAATCATGATTACTTTTGAGCGATACGGTTTTACTCAGATAATAATCATTAATTATTCATGATGAAAAATATATCGATCAAAACTCAAACAGCTCTAAAATATGTCGTTCACATCTCGTCAATACCGCCAATCTAATTTTTCGAGGATAATCGATCTCTTCTGTAGTTTTTAGAACAATCGAGATCTATCTCCATTGGCAATTTGGCTGTCTTTTATGCGACAAAAAAAATTTTTATATTTTGGTACGAAAAATAAAAATCAAAAATTAATTATCACAAATAATCATTAAAATAACGATCACCAGTATTGATTACGGCGCGAGTTTTTCTTTTCTGATCGCCAAACGATGATCTGTGTTTAATAAAAACTGCTGCCTGATTTTGTGATTTTTGAAAGTGGCGAATAAAAATTTTGATCTGTGATTTAGAGTTTTCTCTCTAACTCCATAATTATCAACTTAAAACCCTGCTTTTAACCGAAGATTATCACACTTATTGTTAAATTCATTTTCACTAGTTTATGTTTATACAACTGTGGGTGGAACATGAATATACTATACAGTTGATTCATGGAGATGCACAGTATTTGTTAGCACATCCGTAACGTGAACAATTGTTTTCACCTTATTCTTTCGTTATGAATTCTCGCCTTAAAGATGCCCATAAGATAAAGCCCATAACATTGTCTGACACATACTTTAAAAGTTACACTACCTATTTCATATCGAGCTTGGTATATGACTTCAGTATTACTCATTACAAATAAGTATTAGCAAATATATTGTCACTTTATTATCAAACAAATTTCTTGACTTTTTTATTTTGCTTAATTTAATATCGTGTAATAATTGTCTGTATGACCAAAGGTACACCTAAAAAGAAAATAGGTCCGTTTAAGGACCCTTCACAAAATTCCAATCCCCAAAAACTGACTCTTCACAAAAGTGGAATCAAAAGTGGTTTGAAATTGAATGGAATTTGCCTATCCATTACTGTCCATAGGAACAGTATGAAATTTTGGTTGAAGATATTTTGATGGCTGGGGAGGAGAATAATATGGAGTAGAGCAGTTAATAAACTATATCAGTTACGGTAAAAGTGAAAAACTTTGGAATGGAATTTGGTAGATTTTAGGTTCATTCCAAAAGTTATAAGAAGTACTATGGGCCTTCGATTTTCAGTTTCACAAAATTCCTAAAAGAGGACCCTAGCTGAAAAACCTGGATGAACCCCTAATGATGTTCCTCTACAAGAATTTATCACACTTACAAACATAAAAAGACAAAGTTTAATGCATAAAGTATGCAAGAAACTATTTCACTTTTATTTTCTTGAAATGTAACTGTGATAAGCCTTTCCATGATCATTAATGCTATTTCAAATGCTGCCATTTTAATTTCAATGAAAATATCAGGTAAAATAAACACATTGTCGTATTTATTTCCTTATGGCTTTCTTTACGGTCAACGAGATTTGGAAGCCTCAACCTCAAGGTTTTCTAAACACCATAGGGACCAATAACTAAGTCTAAGTTCTTTTATTTTTAAAGTTTAAGCGTTGTTTAATTATTATACTTGTTTTCTACAGGGTGTCCCGTAAATGATGTGTCACACTTCTAGGGGGGATAGTAGACACCTAGACGAGTCAGAATCACATAGGACTTAGGGGTCCCAGACCCAATCCCAGGGAGTTAAAAATGGAGCGACACCCCAAAACAATTATTGAAAAATTCAATTTGTAGAAGAACTGCTATTGGTAAAAATGTAATTATGGTCTCAAATTTTGCGGTTTATTATGATCTTCAAAATTATCTTGACAGTTTTCAATTTAAAATTTTTTTTATTACGAAAAAAGTTAAAAAACAGCAAAAAAATGTGAAAAATATGCCAAAACTTTATTTTGTTTTCCGAAATCCTTTCTTTCGATTTGATAATCTGAAAGAGCATAATTAATTAACCTTAAGTCCAAAGTTTCACGTAAATAGCATCAGTATTAAACGCTTGAGAGCCTGTTAAAGTTAGTTTTATGGGAGCAAAAACGGCTTCGGAAAACGAACGTTTAGGGACAATCTACAAGTTACGGATAGATGTCTGCCAACTTTCATTCCTCGCCCAATTTGGCGAGACAGGAGATGAGTATGAAAATATCTGAAATGCGCCAATTGAACAATTTGGCGGGGGATGAAAATTTCAAAAACGTAAATGTTGATTCTTAATTCTTATTATTTTTAGAAAACAAGAGATTAAATAATGTAATTAAAAAATTTTTTGAACATAAAGAACAAACATGATTTTACTACTGATTTTTAGGAACTATCGATCTTAAAAATCAATAGTATGAATTGTTAGAAATTATCTGATAGTATCGATAGTTTTTTATTCAATCGATAGTTGTGTTAGTTTTACAAATGTATCAATCATGCAAACAGCATTACTACTTATTGCGTTTAATGAGAAAAACTGTACATTTGATAACTTAGGTAAAAAAAACAGAAGAATCTATTATTTACAATCATGGTTCGTAAAATATCTTTTGTACATAGTGGGGATACGTCAGTCGGTGGATCCTCAATCGCTAGGTTCCTGATTTCGGGTTGCGATACAAGGGTGGTTCCTATTAATTAAAGAATGATATAATAAGCAAGCGGGTATGCAGGGTCTCCCCTCAACTTCCGATATAAGAAATTTGCAAAATAAAAGAATGCAGGTTATTGAAAGTTATGACAAACCTAAGATATTGCTTATCGGACGGTGAGTGGATAGCCCCCATACACTTTGCTTATTCCCATTGACATTTCTCGATTAATAGAAACCAATCTTGTATCGCAATTCGAAATCACGAACCCAGCGATCGAGGATCCGCCTACTGACCTATCCTAAAGCAGGGGTATAATGAAAAATAACGACAAAAACTGTTTACAAAAAGTGTTCAAAGTTGGCATGGTGGTTCACTTTTTTATGGGATGGGAATTATTTTGAAAAAAATTAGTAAATTAATTAATTTTTTGCCTTCGATTTCAGACCGTCACAGAAGTCTAGAAGATAAATGTTTATTGCACTTAACAAAACAGAGACTTAAGAAAAAATAAATTGTAACCACAGAGAAATATCCTAACAGAGGGTCCACGAGGCTATTTTCAAATGCGTTACTGATGTGAGGGCGCCACACTAGAGTCTAGAACGTATGCCGGCCGCTTAAATCTCTCGCCAAATTAGAACTCAGCGCATGCGCAAAAAGGTGTTTTCGATCTCCCATAGGCAGCCGGCGAACGATTCAGACTGGATCCAGACGGTAGTGAGTTTAGTGCGATCCCAGTGCCACAATTCTCCCAACCTGTAACAAGATGTCATGATTTTCGATTTCCATTATGGCCTATGGCCGTGGACTCTCTGTTCTAGTACTCTGTGGTTGTAACTATCCCTTTTGCTAAACAAAAATTGCTTATTTTCTTAGGTATAGTAACAATTTTTTCTTCAGTGTCTGATTTGATAGCTTGAATACATTTACCTTTTAGACTTCTAGTGACGATCCGAAAACTAAGGCCACACATCGCCAAGGAAGTTTGAACTATCTGTAGAAGCGTAGGTTGGCGAGGAATCTCGTATCGCAAATAATGTTGGGAAATTTGGCGAGCATCTATCCGTAACTTGTAGATTGTCCCTGAACGTTCGTTTTCCGAAGCCGTTTTTGCTCCCATAAAACTAACTTTAACAGGCTCTCAAGCGTTTAATACTGATGCTATTTAGGTGAAACTTTGGACTTAAGGTTAATTAATTATGCTCTTTCAGATTATCAAATCGAAAGAAAGGATTTCGGAAAACAAAATAAAGTTTTGGCATATTTTTCACATTTTTTTGCTGTTTTTTAACTTTTTTCGTAATAAAAAAAATTTTAAATTGAAAACTGTCAAGGTAATTTTGAGGATCATATTAAACCACAAAATTTGAGACCATAATTACATTTTTACCAATAGTAGTTCTTCTACAAATTGAATTTTTCAATACTTGTTTTGGGGTGTCGCTCCATTTTTAACTCCCAGGGATTGGGTCTGGGACCCCAAATCCTATGTGATTCTGACTCGTTTAGGTGTCTACTATCCCCCCTAGAAGTGTGACACATCATTTACGGGACACCCTGTATAATGCCTTTTAATAGATAATAATTATTTCAATACATTAATTTATTAAAGTTATTATAATTATTAAAAGATATTAATGTTGAAATCATATTCATATTTTGGACAGAATACTGTGAAGAGACTACTTATATGACGTGATACTTAACATCTTTTACGTCTTTCTCAATAAATAAATGGTTTTCAACCGGTCAGTGGTCCTTGAAGGAATCTTGGAAGAGTTTCGAGAGATAGTCTAGTAACAAACATATTTTTCCCCTCATAAATAGGAATTTGGAGAACAATGGGTGTTTAACGTGATTGGTGAACATGTGTGATTGTATTCTCAGCTGTTGAACTTATGGGAATAACAGTCACCACTCTATAGTATGCATAATTTTCTTGTAGTATATATTATTCTTTGATAGAATCTCAAAAATTTCCCTAAATAAATTTGATATCAAACTTTTTACAGTTGACCAGCTAAAGTCAATTCTGATACCCATACCTAAGTTTGCATAACACTAAATGTGGAAAATGAACTTTCAACTTTGAATTTCGACATTGACATACTTGCTGTAGAGATTCTAAAAGTAAAAGGGTGGTCCGTACGGACACAAATTTCAACGTATGCGGTTTGAGGACCTCTACGAAGTTGGGAATCACTTCTCTAGACAGACTAAAAAAATTATGCAATTAAAAACGAGTTGCGTGCGGAAATAATTCCTAAAGTTGCGGAATAGTATTTGAGTAATATTCATACTACTCTAACCTCTTACTATCCTAATGACCCGTATCCTGTTATTATCAGTTGCATTACATTCTTTTCTTCATTACAAAAAAGCTTTGGATACGAAAAACTCATTCCGGTGAGCAATTTAAAAGTGCAATACCTGCATGTTAAAAAGTCACTTTCTAACATTTCATCAAGTTTTAGGGAATCCCTCTTCTTTTCTTAATGTCAAACACCCGTAAGGAAATCTTCTGTATGTTCTCAGTGTCGTAAAATACCTTTTATGACCTCAATGTTGCTTTGAGGGAAAGCGTAATAATATCAGTTAATGGCCATTAGAAACAAACGCAAGGGTATTTGGCATCCTAAGGGTTAATGGCAGCCCAAACCAATTATGATGCAAATGTTTCCTTACGAATATGTCTCTTTAAACTGTTTTACTACCTTCAGTGTTTTTAGTAAAAACGTAATTAATAGTTTAAGTAAGAAGAACAACAAAACCATGGGGAAAAACATGGCAGAAGAAAACCAAGATGGTCTCGTTTTAGTTTTTAAACTCTGACACCAAATGGGGATTTGACTTTATTTATAGGAAATAAATTTTCTTTTTCTGATAAAAATTGAGAAATTTTAAAATTCAACTGTGTAAAGAATTTAATGAAGTGATACTTCTTGTATCCGTTTTATGCTATAGGTATCTATGATTTTAGGAAATTTTTTTTCTCACTTATAAATAAAAAATTGGTTCTGAGGCTTTGGCAAGATAAAAATAGTGCTGAAAAAATAGTGATAAAATGAGCTAGTGTCATAAGTGTTATTGTAAAATGTAAAACAATAATAATGTGTAAATACGCAATCCACTTCTCCAAATAAATCTTCAAAACAAAATCAGGAACATGTGAGGAAATGTTTGTAACACTTAGTAATTTTGTGGAATTCTGTACCGAATTTTGTAATGAAAACAAAAATAGTTTTGAATACGAGAGTTTTTCAGAATATAATTATATGCACAGAGTGTTTCAAAACTCCGTTTCACGGCTTTAATTTGGAACCAACGTCTAATAGGGTCATGGAAGTAAGATGCACCCCTAGGTAAGTGAACATGCTGAGAATCCAATGAGATTGGGCCCCAAGCAGAAAAATAATTAAAGTTAAAAAATTAATTAAAAAAAACTTAAAGAGATAGAACCAAAACTTCAATGAGGAAATTGTTTGCAATACCATAATAAATATTCGAGGGTATGTTAGCAAGCAAAAAAAGCACTTTTTCCAGACCTTAAAATTGAAAAAAATTGCAATTTTTTAAGTTTCTTTGATTTTTCATAAAAATCTGTCTACTTTACTGAATTTTACTGAAAAAAAGTTTGCAAAATTACATGATCACACTGAAAATTTTGCAAACTTGCTAACCTTTTCTTTTTTGAGGCCTTAAAAGTGGTATTTTCTCAAGCTATATCTTCCTCGAATATTTAAGATATTTTCATGAAACTTTTTCTGTGCGCTTGTCAAGATATCGCAAACAATTTTCTCACTGAAGTAAGTTTTGTTCTATTTCTTAAGCATGCTTTTTTAAGCTGTGCCCCTCCCTCTCCTGCACCTTTCTTCATTTCACCTTACGACATAGCCAATATCATAAAATTAAGTAAATCAAAGAAAGCCCCCGGCCCAGATACCATAACCAACCAAGCTCTGAAGCAAGTCCCTATTAACGTCATAACTAATCTCACCAAAATTATAAATGCCTGCCTCCAAAAGAACTACTTTCCAACTGCCTGGAAGAAAGCTATAGTAATCATGATATCTAAGCCAGGTCAGAAAAAAAATGAACCAAAAAATTACAGGCCCATTTCACTACTAAACGTCTTTTCAAAAATCTATGAAAAAGTTCTACTACAAAAAATTAACCAGCACTGCCAAGAAAACAACGTCATCCCTCCGGAGCAATTTGGTTTCCGCTCCAAACACTCGACGGTTCACCAACTACTCCGTATAACAAACGCTATTACTGATGGATTTAACCACTCACGTAATACCGGTGCTGTTTTTCTTGACGTAGCCAAAGCGTTTGATCGAGTGTGGCATGACGGCCTCATCTTCAAACTCATAGCAGCCAAATTCCCTCCATACCTAACCAAAATAATTTACTCCTTTCTACAATCAAGATCTTTCCAAGTAAAAGTAGGCAAGTCTCTTTCCTCACCATTTCCCATCCAGGCAGGTACACCTCAAGGAGCCATACTTTCACCAATACTTTACAATATTTACACCCACGACATCCCAAAAACCCCCAAGACTTATCTACATATCTTCGCTGATGATACAGCCATCATTTCTCAAGCCTTCAAAAACGTCTCCATCAGAAAAAATCTCAATGAAGCCCTCCAAAGAATAGAATCCTGGTGCAGAGCGTGGAAAATTGAAATCAATACTAAAAAGACTCAGGCCATCATCTTTTTCAAGAAGAAAAGACGTAAAATCCCAAAACAACTTCAACTATTTCAAGACAACATTAAATGGACTAACACAATTAAATACCTCGGAGTGCATCTGGACAATAAGCTACTTTTCAAAACTCACATCAACGAAACGATCAAAAAGTACCAAAGGAAGATTCATATGATGTACCCCCTCTTACGCGGAAATTCTGGTTTATCTCTAAAAAACAAAGTCTTGCTATTTAAATCTATCCTCCGTCCTCTCATTACCTACGCTGCCCCCATTTGGGCCACATCAGCAAAAGCCAACATAAAACGCCTCATCATACTACAAAACAAAGTCCTACGTTGCATTACCAACGCTCCTTGGTATGTATCAAACAAAGACCTCCATCAAGATCTCAAAATTGAAGCGCTCACAAAATTTATCGGAAAAACAGCCAAGAACTTCTTCCTATCAATAGAGAATCACCCCAACTCCTTAATCAGCGTACAAACCATCTTTTCGGACTCAAATCCTGTCAACAAATATCCTTTTTCCACTACTGCAATTTCTCAACGATTCCAGCCTCCGTGATCCCCATTGCTCCGCCCACTAGCTCCCTGGCTCAAGTGGAGCACCAATCAGAAAGCTGTATTTCACAACAGACATCCAATCGACTCTTTCCCTGTCCAAAGTGCATTTTGAACTCATACAATACATTTTCCTGCAAATTTATGAAATTTAATTAATTTAGTACTAATGTTCGCTCTATTTTTCTGTCACATTGTATCGCTCTATTTTTCCTGTCACATTGTATTGCTGTCTGTATTGTATCACTGTATTGCTGTCACAAATCGTGCCCAAATTCCTAATTCTGTTATAGAAACTCACCATCAATTATCAAGCTACTCTCGAGTAATTTGTTGGTCCTCGACCTTTTTCTTTTCTTCCGTGTGTTCTCGTCCCCCCCCCCTCTACCCTCTTTTCTTCTTTATTGGCATCATGGCCACACTATTCATGTTTTGTACCACTCATGTCCCCTATTTCCTGCGGTTCAAAAGCGCCTTACGGCGCTGTCAAACCACAAAATTGATGATGATGATGATGATGACTGAAGGTTGTATCACCTTAGGATTTTCAAGTGGTTTTTTTTTCGGATATGTAAATAGGCCCGCAAGGTTCTAAAATGTAGGGTTCTTCTAAGAACTCTGGATTCTTCCCGCCCAACCAGTGCAAAAGAGAAGTTGTTAAATTTCTAACAGACGTATTCTCTGTTCCTTAGCGGTTAACCAGCAATCATAGAAGGATTCCACCAATCGGAGTCGTTAAAAATGAAAATGTAGACTAACGATAATGAAATTTATGAGATCATGTAGTAAAAGAGTTTTAAAATAATACTATCTCACTAGATTTTACAAATCTACAAATTTTTATCACATATTATGATAAGTGAAATCAGTAGAAAAAAAATTTCCCACTGAGGATGCCTTCCGATGTAGAGGGAAAAACTTTGGTATGTAATGTCCAAAAGACTAGACATGAAAATGATTCAATAAATTATTTTTATTGTTTTAAGAAACATATTGCTTCTATTAACCAGGGTTTGAATTTAATGATCACACTTGATCACCAAAACCTGGTTTAATGATTAAATTTTGAGCAAAATCGTAAAAGTCGGGCCGGTTTGAGGCGAAAAAACTCATGATCGGATTTTGAGATTTATTGGTTTCAAATAAAAATCATGATTACTTTTGAGCGATACGGTTTTACTCAGATAATAATCATTAATTATTCATGATGAAAAATATATCGATCAAAACTCAAACAGCTCTAAAATATGTCGTTCACATCTCGTCAATACCGCCAATCTAATTTTTCGAGGATAATCGATCTCTTCTGTAGTTTTTAGAACAATCGAGATCTATCTCCATTGGCAATTTGGCTGTCTTTTATGCGACAAAAAAAATTTTTATATTTTGGTACGAAAAATAAAAATCAAAAATTAATTATCACAAATAATCATTAAAATAACGATCACCAGTATTGATTACGGCGCGAGTTTTTCTTTTCTGATCGCCAAACGATGATCTGTGTTTAATAAAAACTGCTGCCTGATTTTGTGATTTTTGAAAGTGGCGAATAAAAATTTTGATCTGTGATTTAGAGTTTTCTCTCTAACTCCATAATTATCAACTTAAAACCCTGCTTTTAACCGAAGATTATCACACTTATTGTTAAATTCATTTTCACTAGTTTATGTTTATACAACTGTGGGTGGAACATGAATATACTATACAGTTGATTCATGGAGATGCACAGTATTTGTTAGCACATCCGTAACGTGAACAATTGTTTTCACCTTATTCTTTCGTTATGAATTCTCGCCTTAAAGATGCCCATAAGATAAAGCCCATAACATTGTCTGACACATACTTTAAAAGTTACACTACCTATTTCATATCGAGCTTGGTATATGACTTCAGTATTACTCATTACAAATAAGTATTAGCAAATATATTGTCACTTTATTATCAAACAAATTTCTTGACTTTTTTATTTTGCTTAATTTAATATCGTGTAATAATTGTCTGTATGACCAAAGGTACACCTAAAAAGAAAATAGGTCCGTTTAAGGACCCTTCACAAAATTCCAATCCCCAAAAACTGACTCTTCACAAAAGTGGAATCAAAAGTGGTTTGAAATTGAATGGAATTTGCCTATCCATTACTGTCCATAGGAACAGTATGAAATTTTGGTTGAAGATATTTTGATGGCTGGGGAGGAGAATAATATGGAGTAGAGCAGTTAATAAACTATATCAGTTACGGTAAAAGTGAAAAACTTTGGAATGGAATTTGGTAGATTTTAGGTTCATTCCAAAAGTTATAAGAAGTACTATGGGCCTTCGATTTTCAGTTTCACAAAATTCCTAAAAGAGGACCCTAGCTGAAAAACCTGGATGAACCCCTAATGATGTTCCTCTACAAGAATTTATCACACTTACAAACATAAAAAGACAAAGTTTAATGCATAAAGTATGCAAGAAACTATTTCACTTTTATTTTCTTGAAATGTAACTGTGATAAGCCTTTCCATGATCATTAATGCTATTTCAAATGCTGCCATTTTAATTTCAATGAAAATATCAGGTAAAATAAACACATTGTCGTATTTATTTCCTTATGGCTTTCTTTACGGTCAACGAGATTTGGAAGCCTCAACCTCAAGGTTTTCTAAACACCATAGGGACCAATAACTAAGTCTAAGTTCTTTTATTTTTAAAGTTTAAGCGTTGTTTAATTATTATACTTGTTTTCTACAGGGTGTCCCGTAAATGATGTGTCACACTTCTAGGGGGGATAGTAGACACCTAGACGAGTCAGAATCACATAGGACTTAGGGGTCCCAGACCCAATCCCAGGGAGTTAAAAATGGAGCGACACCCCAAAACAATTATTGAAAAATTCAATTTGTAGAAGAACTGCTATTGGTAAAAATGTAATTATGGTCTCAAATTTTGCGGTTTATTATGATCTTCAAAATTATCTTGACAGTTTTCAATTTAAAATTTTTTTTATTACGAAAAAAGTTAAAAAACAGCAAAAAAATGTGAAAAATATGCCAAAACTTTATTTTGTTTTCCGAAATCCTTTCTTTCGATTTGATAATCTGAAAGAGCATAATTAATTAACCTTAAGTCCAAAGTTTCACGTAAATAGCATCAGTATTAAACGCTTGAGAGCCTGTTAAAGTTAGTTTTATGGGAGCAAAAACGGCTTCGGAAAACGAACGTTTAGGGACAATCTACAAGTTACGGATAGATGTCTGCCAACTTTCATTCCTCGCCCAATTTGGCGAGACAGGAGATGAGTATGAAAATATCTGAAATGCGCCAATTGAACAATTTGGCGGGGGATGAAAATTTCAAAAACGTAAATGTTGATTCTTAATTCTTATTATTTTTAGAAAACAAGAGATTAAATAATGTAATTAAAAAATTTTTTGAACATAAAGAACAAACATGATTTTACTACTGATTTTTAGGAACTATCGATCTTAAAAATCAATAGTATGAATTGTTAGAAATTATCTGATAGTATCGATAGTTTTTTATTCAATCGATAGTTGTGTTAGTTTTACAAATGTATCAATCATGCAAACAGCATTACTACTTATTGCGTTTAATGAGAAAAACTGTACATTTGATAACTTAGGTAAAAAAAACAGAAGAATCTATTATTTACAATCATGGTTCGTAAAATATCTTTTGTACATAGTGGGGATACGTCAGTCGGTGGATCCTCAATCGCTAGGTTCCTGATTTCGGGTTGCGATACAAGGGTGGTTCCTATTAATTAAAGAATGATATAATAAGCAAGCGGGTATGCAGGGTCTCCCCTCAACTTCCGATATAAGAAATTTGCAAAATAAAAGAATGCAGGTTATTGAAAGTTATGACAAACCTAAGATATTGCTTATCGGACGGTGAGTGGATAGCCCCCATACACTTTGCTTATTCCCATTGACATTTCTCGATTAATAGAAACCAATCTTGTATCGCAATTCGAAATCACGAACCCAGCGATCGAGGATCCGCCTACTGACCTATCCTAAAGCAGGGGTATAATGAAAAATAACGACAAAAACTGTTTACAAAAAGTGTTCAAAGTTGGCATGGTGGTTCACTTTTTTATGGGATGGGAATTATTTTGAAAAAAATTAGTAAATTAATTAATTTTTTGCCTTCGATTTCAGACCGTCACAGAAGTCTAGAAGATAAATGTTTATTGCACTTAACAAAACAGAGACTTAAGAAAAAATAAATTGTAACCACAGAGAAATATCCTAACAGAGGGTCCACGAGGCTATTTTCAAATGCGTTACTGATGTGAGGGCGCCACACTAGAGTCTAGAACGTATGCCGGCCGCTTAAATCTCTCGCCAAATTAGAACTCAGCGCATGCGCAAAAAGGTGTTTTCGATCTCCCATAGGCAGCCGGCGAACGATTCAGACTGGATCCAGACGGTAGTGAGTTTAGTGCGATCCCAGTGCCACAATTCTCCCAACCTGTAACAAGATGTCATGATTTTCGATTTCCATTATGGCCTATGGCCGTGGACTCTCTGTTCTAGTACTCTGTGGTTGTAACTATCCCTTTTGCTAAACAAAAATTGCTTATTTTCTTAGGTATAGTAACAATTTTTTCTTCAGTGTCTGATTTGATAGCTTGAATACATTTACCTTTTAGACTTCTAGTGACGATCCGAAAACTAAGGCCACACATCGCCAAGGAAGTTTGAACTATCTGTAGAAGCGTAGGTTGGCGAGGAATCTCGTATCGCAAATAATGTTGGGAAATTTGGCGAGCATCTATCCGTAACTTGTAGATTGTCCCTGAACGTTCGTTTTCCGAAGCCGTTTTTGCTCCCATAAAACTAACTTTAACAGGCTCTCAAGCGTTTAATACTGATGCTATTTAGGTGAAACTTTGGACTTAAGGTTAATTAATTATGCTCTTTCAGATTATCAAATCGAAAGAAAGGATTTCGGAAAACAAAATAAAGTTTTGGCATATTTTTCACATTTTTTTGCTGTTTTTTAACTTTTTTCGTAATAAAAAAAATTTTAAATTGAAAACTGTCAAGGTAATTTTGAGGATCATATTAAACCACAAAATTTGAGACCATAATTACATTTTTACCAATAGTAGTTCTTCTACAAATTGAATTTTTCAATACTTGTTTTGGGGTGTCGCTCCATTTTTAACTCCCAGGGATTGGGTCTGGGACCCCAAATCCTATGTGATTCTGACTCGTTTAGGTGTCTACTATCCCCCCTAGAAGTGTGACACATCATTTACGGGACACCCTGTATAATGCCTTTTAATAGATAATAATTATTTCAATACATTAATTTATTAAAGTTATTATAATTATTAAAAGATATTAATGTTGAAATCATATTCATATTTTGGACAGAATACTGTGAAGAGACTACTTATATGACGTGATACTTAACATCTTTTACGTCTTTCTCAATAAATAAATGGTTTTCAACCGGTCAGTGGTCCTTGAAGGAATCTTGGAAGAGTTTCGAGAGATAGTCTAGTAACAAACATATTTTTCCCCTCATAAATAGGAATTTGGAGAACAATGGGTGTTTAACGTGATTGGTGAACATGTGTGATTGTATTCTCAGCTGTTGAACTTATGGGAATAACAGTCACCACTCTATAGTATGCATAATTTTCTTGTAGTATATATTATTCTTTGATAGAATCTCAAAAATTTCCCTAAATAAATTTGATATCAAACTTTTTACAGTTGACCAGCTAAAGTCAATTCTGATACCCATACCTAAGTTTGCATAACACTAAATGTGGAAAATGAACTTTCAACTTTGAATTTCGACATTGACATACTTGCTGTAGAGATTCTAAAAGTAAAAGGGTGGTCCGTACGGACACAAATTTCAACGTATGCGGTTTGAGGACCTCTACGAAGTTGGGAATCACTTCTCTAGACAGACTAAAAAAATTATGCAATTAAAAACGAGTTGCGTGCGGAAATAATTCCTAAAGTTGCGGAATAGTATTTGAGTAATATTCATACTACTCTAACCTCTTACTATCCTAATGACCCGTATCCTGTTATTATCAGTTGCATTACATTCTTTTCTTCATTACAAAAAAGCTTTGGATACGAAAAACTCATTCCGGTGAGCAATTTAAAAGTGCAATACCTGCATGTTAAAAAGTCACTTTCTAACATTTCATCAAGTTTTAGGGAATCCCTCTTCTTTTCTTAATGTCAAACACCCGTAAGGAAATCTTCTGTATGTTCTCAGTGTCGTAAAATACCTTTTATGACCTCAATGTTGCTTTGAGGGAAAGCGTAATAATATCAGTTAATGGCCATTAGAAACAAACGCAAGGGTATTTGGCATCCTAAGGGTTAATGGCAGCCCAAACCAATTATGATGCAAATGTTTCCTTACGAATATGTCTCTTTAAACTGTTTTACTACCTTCAGTGTTTTTAGTAAAAACGTAATTAATAGTTTAAGTAAGAAGAACAACAAAACCATGGGGAAAAACATGGCAGAAGAAAACCAAGATGGTCTCGTTTTAGTTTTTAAACTCTGACACCAAATGGGGATTTGACTTTATTTATAGGAAATAAATTTTCTTTTTCTGATAAAAATTGAGAAATTTTAAAATTCAACTGTGTAAAGAATTTAATGAAGTGATACTTCTTGTATCCGTTTTATGCTATAGGTATCTATGATTTTAGGAAATTTTTTTTCTCACTTATAAATAAAAAATTGGTTCTGAGGCTTTGGCAAGATAAAAATAGTGCTGAAAAAATAGTGATAAAATGAGCTAGTGTCATAAGTGTTATTGTAAAATGTAAAACAATAATAATGTGTAAATACGCAATCCACTTCTCCAAATAAATCTTCAAAACAAAATCAGGAACATGTGAGGAAATGTTTGTAACACTTAGTAATTTTGTGGAATTCTGTACCGAATTTTGTAATGAAAACAAAAATAGTTTTGAATACGAGAGTTTTTCAGAATATAATTATATGCACAGAGTGTTTCAAAACTCCGTTTCACGGCTTTAATTTGGAACCAACGTCTAATAGGGTCATGGAAGTAAGATGCACCCCTAGGTAAGTGAACATGCTGAGAATCCAATGAGATTGGGCCCCAAGCAGAAAAATAATTAAAGTTAAAAAATTAATTAAAAAAAACTTAAAGAGATAGAACCAAAACTTCAATGAGGAAATTGTTTGCAATACCATAATAAATATTCGAGGGTATGTTAGCAAGCAAAAAAAGCACTTTTTCCAGACCTTAAAATTGAAAAAAATTGCAATTTTTTAAGTTTCTTTGATTTTTCATAAAAATCTGTCTACTTTACTGAATTTTACTGAAAAAAAGTTTGCAAAATTACATGATCACACTGAAAATTTTGCAAACTTGCTAACCTTTTCTTTTTTGAGGCCTTAAAAGTGGTATTTTCTCAAGCTATATCTTCCTCGAATATTTAAGATATTTTCATGAAACTTTTTCTGTGCGCTTGTCAAGATATCGCAAACAATTTTCTCACTGAAGTAAGTTTTGTTCTATTTCTTTTACATTTTAATTATTTTTCTTATTTCTCCCCAACCCGCGATCTTGTAATAAATTATTATTCGGTTTCAACTATATCCAATAATTTCATTATCAGTTTCACAAAAAAAAAATTCGTTTTGTTTTACTGATGTGAGTCGTTAAAAATTAATTTTAAAAAAACATTTAATCAAATTGGGGCAATATTCATCATAACCCTCCTTCTTTGTTTCCAATTTTGGCCCGTCGATAGAAAACACTCAGTTTTCTTGAAATATAAAAAGTGTTGAAACTCTTTTTAAAGTAGATAGGAAACTAAGCCTTGCTTCAAGTCAGATTTTTTTCAGATAAGGAGGATCTTTATGGAGGAGTTTGTTAAATGGCTCCATTGATTTTTATGCAGCTAAAAGGAGTTAATCTCAATTCCACGTGGTTACAAGAAGCTTAATGATTGAAAACTTATTCTACAAACTGTTTTCTCTTTAATAACCAAAGAAACCGTCGAAGTAAATATTTTATTACTCAAACAATAAATACGGCGCCTTGGATTTCCTGAAACAAATAATTTACAAGTCCTTGAACCATAGACAAAACACAATGTGTTCCACTATTGAACCAGCTTGTCCTTTCACAGCACATGGTCCACCACGCGGTATTAACGTTTCAATATAACCATCATATTATATTTCCAAACTGTAGATTCTAGTACCTCTTCAAAACACAATAACGACTGTATTTGACGTAGATTCACCTTTAGAAAACTGTTGATGCATTCCTAAAGGCGTCGAAAGTCTGAGGCTATCTTTATCACGACATAAAACATCTTCCATGGACATCGAAAATAGCCACTAAAAATTGTAGGTTCAGGTACACAATGGGCTTAAAATCTGCAGTTTGTTGATGGGGTTTAGGATACTAATAAATAACTGACGTTGATTCTGGTTTGAACTTTGATGTTTTTCATTTCAGAATGCTATTGGAGTATCGATATAATCACCTAATAAAGATATCTGACTCACATTTACTAAAACGTAGTACCTTAACCTTCACAGTGGAAAAGATAATAGGTATACTTTTTTTTTGAATAAAAGCTAAATTCTAGAAGTCTAGGTTTACAGATCCAATATTAACCATTAAGCATCTCTAAAGACTAGTGTTTTTACTTCTATAGCCATTATAATTATTCCTTAAAAACATTTGATCAAACGAAAATAGTTATTTTCTTTTTGAAATAAGCTGCTTTACTTTCAAAACTGCTTACTTACCAATTTGTTTCATTGTTCACCCAGACCACAAATTTGTTCATTTTGTGAATGCTATAAGCTATAAGAATAATAATAAAGAATAAATATAAATGCTATAAGATCTTTGCGGAAGAAACACATCCCCGGCTTATAAAACATATAGCAAAATATAATACCGTATGATGAATGCCTAGCTGAACAATATTTGATTTAAAGATAACATCAGCGAGAGTTTCCTGTAGTATTTGAATGGTCTTTTACTGACGAATTCCACTATGGTGTACCAGGAACCTAATAAACTTTTTACTGAGAAATCTAATTTAACTATAGTTGTTCCGCTTATAGTAGATACAAGAAAAATTAATAATCAGTTAAGTCAATTAAAGGGAATTTTCCTTTTTAAGGTTTTTAAAAGGTGAATTCACTGTAAGACAACTTTGTTTCAACCTTGTTCTAATACATTTTTAATGTTGAATGTGCAGGACTGAACGCTTTATGCTAAATGTAAAAACACGGCATATAAACGTAAAACCTGGAAAATAAACGAAAAATATTTTAATTGTCAAAATATCAATAACTGAATTTTAATAATAGTTATAGCAGATTTATAACAAAACGTTTTTATTTACCCAAGAAGCAAAAATTAGTATGAGTATAAAACTACCAAAATTTATTTTACTATATACTCTGTATGATTTTCATTTATAAATTTGGTGAGTTAATTTTTAACTTACAGTAGTTGATTTTTTGGGGGTATTTTCAGAAATTCCACTGTATTTATTGCCTATAATTATGAACAGCTCGTAGAGTTTTAAAGCGTAGGTTTTAAATATTTGCTACGATAACGTAATATCACAATGTCAATTAAATCGTAAGTTATAGCTCAGGAAAGAATAAATCATTGTTTTCGTTCATATCTCGATATTAGGCTAGTTGGATTTATTATTCAAATGAATATTAGCAGAGAGAAATATACAAGCGAAAGTTACCTTTCGATGTAAAGAACTACGCTTCAATATCAAATAGCATTATTACACATATTTTTCAAAGCTCTAATTTATTTATTTCAAACAAATAACCGTGTTACACACGCATTGTTTTCACAGCTCTATGCGAAAAGTGTTTATCGGGCATTGGAACTCCGCTCTAATGATCACTCATGCGACAAAACGTGATGCCAAAGACAGCTCCCTCAACCGTGAAAGTCAAATTGTGAAACATAATGGGAAGCTGAAAACTTTTAAGTCAAGTTGAAAGGCTTAACAGAAAGGTTTAATTTTGAACGAACTTTGGTATTTAAAATGATTAAGTCTTGAATCTGTTCGGTTTTCTAATTATTTTTTCGTGGGTAACTAACAAAATGGATTTGGGAGTTGTTTTAAGTATAACTTTATTGGTCTTTTTACAGAGGTAATTAAAATTCGCTGGTTATAATTCTGAAAGATAATACCTTAATACTTCAATACATACAAAAATAATAGTATTGAAAACTTATCTTAAAATATCTAATAATATTTGAAAAAAAAATCAATATAATCAAAAAATATTCAAAACGCAGAAGAAAATTAAATGAAAAAGAAAAATATATCCCAAAATGCAAGCTTCCACAAGTCGTACTCTTGTTTATGTTTGTATTTTTAAAACACTCAAATATCTTTGAAGAAAAATATAAAAAGAATAAAGAATGACAGAAAAGCAGTACCTAACTGTATGTAAGAGATTAAACTATTATATTTAAGGAGAATATTTTTATTTAAACCCATATAATCTTCCTACCTTGTTTTCTAATTTCTTTATTCTTCATACTTAAATCTTTCTTATGTGTACACTGTTTAAAATATCAGTCAAATCGGGAATAAATAGAAACAAAACCGAGAATAACGTCAAAAACGTAAGATACAGGAAAAAAAAAGTTCAACAATTTATTTAATATTATGTTAATAACACATCTATTAGGTTTTATCTTTGTCAAAACTGTACATACAAACTATCCTACTTAATAAAAACTTCATGAGGCTTCAAGTTTAAGCAGTCGGAAATTATTATGGATATAAATGTGTATCAGAATAATGCCAAGAACTACTTTTATTTTATAACTGGTATCCCACTCTATCTTTGAGTAAACATTTTTTAATGAGCACACACTTCCAATTCTTTCAGTTTGATTGACAGTCAGACAAAGTTATACTACTACCTGGCGCTGTTAGAAAACTGACATTTAAATACGCCATAAAGGGAATCGTTTTTAACAAAGTCCATTTCTTTTTCAATTCTCCCTATCGTGGAATTGGGTTCTAATGCACTTTTTCAACGATTAATTAATAATTGTTGTCTCTTTTGATATGATCTCATTTAATTTCCATTATTAAATTTATTCGAAATCGTAATTGCTTATTGTTCATTTTGATAATATCGTATCTATCTTTAATTACATGTAGTTTAATTTCCCATCTTATTTCAATCAGGACGTATATAAGGTATAACATTGTTTTGTCCTAAATATTTCCGGTTAATTAATCAATTCTAATATAATTTTCTACTTCAAATGGAAATTAATTTTTCATTGAGATATTTATATTGCAGGCATTTGAAACTAATGTATTCAGTTTAATTATTAAATCATTAAATGACTTGATTTTAATAATAGTTTTGAACTTATGATAATTTAAAGGAAGATGTTCCAGGAATGAAAAAAAAAATATTTCTTAAAAGGATGCTTTTATTATACTACTATTCTATTATTTAAAAAAAAATTGATCACAAAATTCAGGTGACCTAGATTCTTTTAAAAAAAATCGCAAATTTTCCCTCCAGAAAAGTTTTAGTTAACTTTCCATACTACTAAATAGATATTTAAATATTTCCCAAGTTCCAAACACTTATAAATGCTATAAAACTACTTTACAGTCCAAAAATCTCTGATATTTTAGAGAATGTCCTGGGAAAATATTCTAAACTATCCTCACTGTAACTTTACGACCAGCTTGGTAAATTTGCAAATAGATTGGAAATTAAATTATGCGGCGTCCAAAGCGTAAAAAAGTTCCAGATTTGATGTCAGTTGCAGGATCCAATTTCAATTACAAACAAGACTTGCTAAGCTCGGAATTTCTAATGTGAAAAACTAGTACTATAACTAAAAAATCCTCACTTCCTCTTTTTACTGATCCAGGCTTAACGTTTTAGGGGATAACGTAATGCATTTCGGGAAAATCGATAGCTCATTATAGGTGCCCAGTTACAGTTAATCATGAAGTATAATTTAGTTCAAATTTCATATTTATTAAGTTCCAAATGATTAACTTTACTTAGCTTTAATTTCATCTACTCGACCCCGTTTTTTATTTACTTTTTACTTGTCTTAAAGAATGACTGTTTTTTTTCTTTCAGAGAGGGGACACATAATATTAACATTAGATAAATTTTGTTAAAATTAAAACAAGTAAACTGTTTTTTAAGTAAGGTATTCTTCTTTCTTTTCAACTTAATCATAATACACATTTTTAACGCGTCTGTTAAATTATCCTAGAATTAGAATTAACATTTTAATATCTTAATATATAAAATGAAGAAATCCGTCTGCTGTTTTGATAAAGCATCTGATTGGCCGAAAAATCCGTTGTTCAATAAAAAAAGAAACCTTGCGGAAGCGACTGAATATAAGGATAAAGTAAAAAAAGAAACAAGCTGATATATTATTGAGAGAAGGAGTGATTCATTTTGAAACACATTCTTGATAACGCTCTTCAGAATAAAAAAAAAAAAACATACAAATGTCAATCTTTGAATTAATGAGCTAAGAGCAGGCACTGAGCTGTGCCTTTAAATCACTCTGGCTTTTTATACATTTACTGACTTTTGTTTAATTCTTCGATTATATTCATTTAACTGTTTGAATCCATTTTTATGGACGCTAATGCAGCGGGCCTCTTTGTGTTGCAGTCTGGGTACTCTACTACATCTGTTGCACCTTAAGTTTAAATATTTTTTAACAAATATGACTTCCCAACTATTTCAAAGTGTATGAGATTCTGTCCAAGGAACTTAGTACGGGCGCAGCCCGTCAATAATGTCTGAGCAACGCTATAGGTATTTATATAAAGTTTTACTGCGCCCGGGCAACGCCGGGTCTAGCGCTGAAAGCGCTAGTTCCTTATAAACAGAAGTAAGAGTAAAATAGTGGGGAATTGTTTTTTAAAACCTTTGTTGGGAGTTTCTGTTGAAAGATTTAACTATAGATTCCATATTAGAAAATATTTTCAATGTTGAAGAAACGCTCCACGAGAAAAAGATAATAATTGTTTATTTTATATAAGTTACTCTAACACATTTGAAAAATCTATGAAATAATCATTTTAGTGCTTAATTTTCCAAAAATAGTTAAGTATTAAATTTTATGAATGCAAGATATTTGTCATAAAATAATTTTCAGCCCATTTGTGATAACATTATAAATTATGTTTATGAAAATGAACAAAATACTGAAAAATTTCCAAGTAATATAAATTATGTGAACTAATTTATACACAGTAATACAATGCAATATAATATAACATACAACAAGTAATACAAAATGAAATACACAAGTAATACAATACATTATACTATACAACATGTAATACAATGTAATGTAATACACATAACTTTTATGTAAAGAATTTTGTTAATAAACTTATTAGAATACAATAATGTTTCTGAATTAAAAGAAGATCTAAAAAATTTAATGCTAGGGTACGAGATTGTAAACAAGAACTAACATTCCAAGTTTAGTAATATATTTTTAAATCGTTAGAAGAAAAGGTAAAAACCAATATGCGTATAACTCTATGAAAAAAAAGTTTAATTAGAACAAAACAGCATAATTTTAGGTTGTATACTTTCGAGATTTAGTTTTCTTAAACACATTAATGCAATAGTGAAAAGAAACTAAGTTAAAGCATTTCAACGAAAGTAAAATTATTTGAAGTTAAAACTATACAAACTCCTTAGAACATCAAAGATCTATCGTATTCTTTTTAAATAACTCGATATCTTAATGCATTTGTAGTGACTACTTTTGTATTTCACCATCTCTGTTTATGATAAATCGGTAAATGTATTTTATTTCAAATGCACTGTTCGTAATGCATTCTTCGAACGTTATTTTATTACTTTCATTTCTTCAATTCAATTTTACGTAAGCTGATAAGAACTATAAATGACTAATGTAATGAATAAAGTGAAAAAAAATACCGTATTTCATAACAAACTTTAAATTACGTCATAGTTTATTCATTTTTCTTCATCTATTGCATTCTTCAAAAGCTATTTTATAAATTGCCTTTCTTCAATTTACTTTTACGTAAGATGTGTTAAAAACAATAAATGATTGATGTAGTGAATAAAATGACGAATTTTTATAGTGCTGCTTCACAAATTTTAAATTACAGAACACTCAATAAGGTTTTGAATTAAATGGTTGGAACACAACTTTACACTATACGAAATAGAATTTTAAATACTAAAAATCCTTTGATTGTGAAAAATGAATTATTAGTTCTGAATTGATAGTTGTATTGAAATCAGTGCTGGAAATTAACTTATTAAAAATTATAGTGACCTAAGGGATTATAAATAACTTTATTTAAAAACTAAGTTAAAAAGAATTTTTTTACATTTCAAAATATTATATTGTTTTTACTAACAGTTATTTTGGGTTCTAATGAGGTATTTGGCTTGCTTAAAAGTACAAAATCAGAAACTTCAATGGGTGATAGAAATATAACTTTGTTGTAAAATGAAATTTACCAATATTTCGTCTTCTAGTAGTTTCATGCCTTCTCTATTACAAATTTTCATCAAATTTGAGGTACTCTTCATGATATAATTACTGTGATAGGTTTCTACTTTCTATATGAGCCACTTTTGTTAATATATATTTCTTATTTAAAATGAATCCTTAAAATTAACTGTGTCGTATCCTATGTGTACGTTTATCATCATCATGGGATGTGTATCTCAAAATTAAAATTACAAAGTTAAATTAGTTAAACTACTGATCAATAAATGAAAAATTGCGGTGTTAAGTGCATTGCTACGGGTTTAAGGTTGCTGATATCTCCAATGGCAGAGAAGAGGCAAGTGAATAGGTGTACAGGTGAAGACACAGTAAAACAGGAACAAAAAAAGGCGATAGTAAAATTATATGTACAAATTTAATGTGCTATCTTACATCGCTCGCTGCTTCTGCGCGAACGCAACTGAATAACAGAATATATATAGTATATATATTAGGGTGGTCCATCTGCCTATGGAGAATTTTTTTTTTTTGAAAAGTTGAACTCTCACCCCCCAGTTTGGTGACATTATGTGAGTTAATGCCTCTGTTAAAATATTAGATCATTTAAAGGTTATTTAGAGGTAGCTCAATCGCTTCGAAGTTTCAGCATTTACCGTTCATGGAAAACAGCCTGTTTTCTGTATAAGAATTTTCAATTGGTATAACAAAATATGTGTTTATAAAATTTATATTTGTTTTAGTGACAACAAGTTTTGTATAATTTAAGTTTCTGACAAGGATTTGTCTTTGTCTGGAATTCACATAACCGTCTCAAATAATAACTTATAATCCAACTCTATAACTTCTACTCCATGCAACTTAAAAACAAAAGTGAACATGGTTCAAAGTTTAAAAAAAGAATCCACACAAAAGCAATTGAAACGACTTGATGACAAAACAAAAGATTTCCACCTAAAATCTTTAGAAGATTTTGTGACGGTGAAATCTCTGACACTCTTCAATTCAATGCAACTTGATACTTCATTCTTAGAAGTAGATCCCTCAGAATGTAAGGAATTAGATTCTTATTAGAAATCTAGAGATATAGTGCAAGGTATTAAAGTAGTAAATGACTGTGGTGAAAGAGGTGTCGCTCTTATACTACTAAGTTCAATGACAAGTTAACTAAAAATGAAGAGCAGAAACAATATCTCTTGCAAGTTGTTGAGACCCATAGGAAGCAATTTCAAAAACTCTAAAAATAACTACACTGATGAAGATGACTACTAACATGCAGATTGCTAAGTACCAGTACTTCCTAAGCCCAAAGCAATTGTAATCCTCATGTGCATTTGAATTTGTTCAGTTTCTTAATTTTATTGATGGATAACATTATTTGATATTATCTTGGTTGTATTTTTATATTGTTTATGTAATAAAACTAAACTACTGTTCATTAAAAAAAACTTGCTCATATTAGTTATTACCTTTGATTTATTGATATTTATGTACTGTATTGACTAGTGTTATATGAAGGTTGACACAAAAATTAGCTGACTTCAAAGCCTTTGAGCTACCTCTAAATAACCTTTAAATGATCTAATATTTCAACAGGGGCATTAACTCACATAATGTCACCAGATTCCCTGTAGTCATCGCGGGGTTGCAATAGCATAAGTTGCATGGAGTAGAAGTTATAGAGTTGGATTATAAGTTATTATTTGAGACGTTATGTGAATTCCAGACAAAGACAAATCCTTGTCAGAAACTTAAATTATACAAAACTTGTTGTCACTAAAACAAATATAAATTTTATAAACACATATTTTGTTATACCAATTGAAATGTAAATTCTTATACAGAAAACATGCTGTTTTCCATGAATGGTAAATGCTGAAACTTCGAAGCGATTGAGCTACCTCTAAATAACCTTTAAATGATCTAATATTTTAACAGAGGCATTAACTCACATAATGTCACCAAACTGGGGGGTGAGAGTTCAACTTTTGAAAAAAAAATTTTTTTGGACCACCCTAATATATATGTTGATTATGGGAGTAAGAAAATAAAAATCAACATAATACATAGATTTAAGCTGTTATTCATGTTTTTGGATAGAACACCCTATATAAGGTCCATAACTAGGGTGAAGACATTCGCTGTGCGATTAGAATGGAAATGGAGGGGAGAAAAACCTCTTTACGGGCTTACCTGTGTTGCGCGCTCCATAGGATAGCATTTAAAACCTTCAGGGCCAAGTTGGCACCTAAAGACATCATCCGAAAATTCTGAGAAAAAAAATCACAGGTGCTCTCTGCCACCTTAGAAAATTTTGCCGCACTAACTCATCATCAAAATAAAAAAAAAATTATTTTGATACACCCTATAGCAGGTAGCAGGGGTTTTCAAACTTTCCAACATCACGACCCACTTTTTATAAATAAACTCTAATGCGACCCACCTCATCTTCAGTTAATTTTCCTATACCCCCTACATGACTTTAGCTTTGTGCGTGTGGGTTTTGGCCATCTACTATTTTGTTACAATAATAAATTACATTCGAGATTATTTTAACTTTTTAGGAATTAAAGAAATGAACCTAAGCTAAGCGTATCCAATTGTTTGATTGTGGGAGCAACGATGAGCTCCAGAGTCAGAAGGGGAGTCTGTTGTCCTCCCCCAGAGAATTTTTTGAAATTTGACTCTTAAAAACTTTAACTTGTTTGATAGCTCTAATACCTATTATGATCTTAGAAAACCACATCTTCTAGATACTCCGAAAACGAACAAAGAAATTTTACGTAAAAGTTTTGTATACCAGGGTCCTTTCTACTGCAACAAACTACCTACGCAATTAACTACAAATTCCAATAAATTTTCTTTTAAAAGGGAATTATTTAATTTTTTATTGAACTCGGATGATTTTGTATTTTCTTGATAAATATTCACCTTTTGCTCATTTAGTTCTCAGCTTATGATCTTCATCTAACGTCGTTTGTTTTATATTATATATATTTGTCTTTGTCCATATGTTCTAGTGTGTTCTTATCTTTTATTTAAATTGGGTTGTATTTTTGTATAGAGCCACAAAGTAACTTTAATATTTTTCTGTGCTGTCCATTGCTATGTCTTGTAATTATTTCTATTTTCGTATTTATGTACTTAATTTCTTTTTATTTATATATGTTTAATCGAAAAACTTTTTGTGTCACTTGGAAGGGCCAATTTCGGCCCCTTAGTGAACAATATAATGTCGCTTTTTTTCTCTCTCTCTCTCTCTTTCATTGGATGTAAAAACAGTGTTTTAACTCGTTTTTTTAGTAAATTTGGATAAATTTCAATTACAACATCGTTTCTTATGGAAATTCTTGAATTCAAAAACTGACTGGACTGGAGACCCACAGTTTGAGAACCTCTGCCCTATAAGTATAAGTACAGCTACATAAACTTTTCTAATCCTTACTTCTCTCTTCCACAGCAAAAACTGCAAAAGACGGAACGCGCAAAAACGAATGTCCAAAAACAGCCCAATGCGACCGCCGTCCATTTCCTTGACCATCGACACCAAGGCTGACACAGCTGCTTATCTGAACTCGATCCACATCCTGGAATCGCCGATGCTGGTGACAAAGATCTGCCCTCACTTGGCGGAAGAAAGTCCCAAGTGTCGGACGAGCTCCAAGGACTCTTGTGACTCTTCCAAAGGACTCCTTGGACAGAGGGACTCCAACCCGTCCCCTCCTTGGCTGGATGTGCCGAGTTTCAATGATGAATGGGCAAAGAGGTCTAATGGATCGATTCGAGTGATTCCGACCATATTTATCGAGTCTGTGCCTGCGTCTGTGGCTTGAATCGATTTTTATTTCATTAGACTTACTTGGTATTTTCGGAATACTATATGTGATGATTCAGAAGTGTCTATAGGCCAGTGGTTTCCTACCGGTGGTCCGGAAGAGCCTAGAAAGTGGTCCGCAGAAGGACCAAGCAGCACGCACCAAAAATTTGTTATTTACTAAGGGTTTTTAGGCAGTGTTTGTTGAACGAGATGGGGATGAGCAATATGACATGAAAGTAGTATGAAAGTAGATTGGTGAATGAAAGTAGTATTGGTTCTTATATTGGTTGGGATAACGGTCACCACTACTGAACTTTTAAGAATACTTTTCTGTATTCTAATTAGTCCCAGTAGATTCTTGAGTTAACTGCTTAAGCTGCGGCTGTATTCACAACTAAGGTTAACCCTGAATTCTAATTGGTAGTTGAAAAAGCCAATCAGAGTTGTCTAAAAAGCTTGATTTCAGGTTAACCTTAGGTCAGGTTGTACATACTAGACTGCTACGTTACTTGACCCTGGAGAAACAAAACAAACCCAGCGCGGTGTCTGAATTTGGAGTGAAATTAAGAAGTTCAATTTAGAAATATGATTAGTTTGTTAAACCCATGTATATATAATGTCTTTTTATCACGATTTGCGTACCGAAACTCCTCCTATAACAACCCAACAGGATTTCTGTTTACTCACTTTTCCTTCCGCGTAGTGACGTCGTAGGGTCAAGAAACGTTCCAGTCTTTTAGGTCCGAGGTGAAAAAGACCGTTCTAAGTGTTTAAGGTAAAATCTTTAAATTAGTCCTGAAGTTTTCTGAAAAAGATATGACAACAGTGATCTTTGGATTTCTACCAGTTGGGAACCACTGCTACAGGCAGACTCGTCCTTAGAGTGTGATATTTGTGTTCTAACTTACGCGGTTCAATTTTATGTTGTTTTGGATGTCTTCGTAATTTATATCGATGTAAAATATATGGAAATTTAAACCACTCTTAATCACAAGTCTTACTATTTCAAGCTCTCAAACCAGGTATTAAGATATCATCACGTTTTCTATTAGCATAAATCCATTTTTCTTAACACCCTTTAAATTGTTACTTGCTTGTAACCTTACTTCTATCAAATTCAAAAATTACTTCATCTTTCACGAAGTTTTAACTGGTGATGCATATTATTTTGTGGTTGCAGCAATTGGATTTTTTGGGGGGGATATACTCGACCCAATATACCTAACATTGTCATTAGTAACCGCAATCAAAAACAAGCATCATACTCTTTTTATCAAGTCATAGTGGAATAATTTAATTTTATAACTTATGTAAGTTTAAATTCTATCAAAAATCAAAAATATTATCCACGTGAACTTATCTGGTTTCTCTCCTTACCAACTTACGATGTTTCGTGGGTATTAATGTCTGTTACATGTAGATTCAGTATTGAGTCTGCCTGTCATTTAGTAGATTAGGTTTTAAAGAAGTGAGTGGCTGTAGAAAGTTTGTGAACATGTTATTCTTTCCAAGAAATATTTTATCAGGAATGTTAAGTCCATAGTTACCCATAGTTGATACGAAGTTTCTGAACAAATTTGCACTTGAATTGAAATAAGAGAAGTTTACCTATCTGGATGTCATGTTGAAAGGATTTTACTAGGACCCAATTTTTTTTTTTTTTTGGACACATTCATTTGTTGTTTTTTTTCAAACCGTCATTGAAAAATTAGCAATTCCTTTTATGTGTGTTATTACAAAAGTCATTTATACATCCGTGTGTGCCATGTTTTGAACATTGATTGACTGAGATTTTCGAGTTTCACTTTTTTTCTTAGTTCTCTTACTCTAACGCCGAATTTTATATAAACATCAGAAAAAAGTTACAGAGGACATAGTGGGCGAACGGTTAGGGTTAGGAAGAGGATTTAAGTTTTTTTAGGTCATCAATTTTTTCTCTTCCATGATAACTTTTTCATAAGGACCTAGTGAAATAAAATTGATTGCTAGGGTACTGATTACTTTTGATGGGTTCCTTCAGAATATAAAAAATAAAAATTGGGCGCCGTTAGAAAATTGAGCATGTTGCGTTGAGTATAAAGAAGGCCTCTTGGAGAATATTTTCTTATTATATGTAGTTTCGAGAATGTACTAAACTGAACCATAAAATCACACCGTAATCTTCTTTTTTTTTTTAACTCAAGTTGTTCACCCACAGTGTCCACTGTTACAAACTTTTTTCTGGTGGCTGTACACTCTTAAACCGACATTTTCAAATCTGAGCAAAAAATACTCAAATCTAAGCAGCAAATACTAGTCTAACTGGCAACAAAAAAATTTACTCAACTTCGAAAGATGAATATACTCATTTCTAAAAACATACAGATACTTTAAAATGATACTTCAGGGGACATCCATCAATAACGTGAATTTTTTTTATCAAATTTTGGACCCCTCCCTCCCCTTTGGTGATATTTTGCTGGACCCCATTCAAATTCTCACAGGAGATTTTCTCTATAAAGTTTAAATAAATAAATTTCTTTGACATATTCTATCCACGTTTGCTTCGTCATGTCGGCATGACGCTTAATATACACAGCAAAAGTTTTGATGGCCTTGTAATTATCATGAGTGACTTGCTGTTTTCCTGAATATTGCTGAAAATGTAAAAAGAAAATCATATTAAAGTTGTAATATAAACTACCTCTTAAAAATCTACTCTACATGTTTGGCGAAAGCTTTTTCTGGATCCCTCCACCATTTTTGAGTTTAATTCGCAAGTTTGAACACTTTTCCCTGACACATTTACAAATATTCAATAAAAATATATATATACTTTGAGTGGTGACTATTGAAGGGTTTGAGCAGTATTTTTGGTATTTTAAAATTAGATCGTCATATTTGAAACAAAAACTTTGAAATCAATCGATTTACTCAGATTTGAAAGTGTCATTTCTCTCAGTGTAGTACTCCTACATGCAATGCAAAAATATTTTTTGAAACTGTCAGCTGGGGTAGATTTGAACTTAGCGAATAACGTCAACCCATTCAGCGAAAAAGACTGAATCGGACAAATTGCAATGATTATTATCTGTTTGCCTTTGCAATTAATAGGTTATAATCTCGTCTATCTAAACACGAACATTTCTTATTTGTAGGGTAAAAATTGTCAGCAAAGGCCACGAAATTACCCCAGTTGACAGTTTTATTTCCTTTTGAAACCCAGCCTCTTTTTTTCATGTCATACATTTAGAACTAAGGTTAAAACACTGAGTCATTTATCCATCCTTTTTACATTAATCATCGAGTTTTTAACAAATTTATCATCTTTGTCCATAACATCATCATTGTGATCTCATCATTATTGTATGTAATAATAAACTAAATTGTGTGAAAACTTTGATTTTTTTTTTTTAATGGCAGGTAATTTGAACATTGTTCATTAACCCATGTCATGCCGATATCAGTACTTTCTTCCCGTTACCCAGTGGGCACCTGTGGACCGAAGCCACGGAGGTGAAGTACTGTTCGCCCACGCCACACACATTCACACAGGCACAGCCCCTTTTTACAGGGGGGCCACATTCATTCCTCACACACAAGGACAGAAACTAACATCCATGCCTAACGGGGATTCGAACCCCGGACGTACGGCTTCGCAGTCAGATGCTCTAACCACTAGATGTTGAAATTACACTAATTGTTTATTAAAAACTATAAAAATATTTTACATAGTGTTCAATCTTTTTCATAACATGTAATTATGTGTAATGTAGTGCTATTTTTTTTTTAAAATATAATACAAAAAGTAGAAAAGTTATGGACTAAATGCTGGAAATCGCAGCTTTTTTTGCACTTAAGAAACTATTAAAATCTAAAATAGTAACAAAAAAAAACAAAGCTTCAGGTTTATAAAACTATAATCAAACCAACAGTTATCTATGGAGCAGAGACCTGGGTTCAAAAACAAGAAGAAAAGATGCTGATCACCTGGGAGAGAAAAATTCCTTTGGGTGACCTTTGGAGGGAAATATTTAATTTTGAAATTGAAAGACTATTTAAAGAGAAAAATATAATTAATTATGTAAAGACAAAAAGAATACATTGATGGCTGGGACACTTCGAGAGAAAGGAAGAATATGGGGCATTAGAAAGATTTTCAAAGGCCAGTGCCAGGGACATAGGAAATGAAGAAGGCCAGTTAAAAGATGGGTTGGATGAGGTTGAAAAAGACCTTAAAATTATAAAATTCCGTAATTGGAAACAAAAGGCAAGAAACAGAGGGCTTTGCAAAATTGTTGGAGAGGCCATATTCCAGCACGGGCTGTAATGCCAGGGCGCTAGTTAGAAAAATGATGACATTATTACTTGAAATTATTGAGAATTTGATTATATTTATATTTTATTACAGTAATATAAAATAAAAAATTTTCTTATTAGATTAGAGGTTGACATCAAAAAATTACGTTAGAGGCATTTCATCGTAGTATGTATGACACTTTGTAGAGTATGTAAAAATTAATTTGGAAAAGTTTACAAAATTTTCTCTCCTCATAAAAACATTACCTGTTAAAAAGACAGAAAAAACGTAGAAAAAATATCAAATTTATTATAACTTTTTTACTTGTTACAGTATACCTTACAAAATGTCAAGATGCATTTTTAGTGATTTATAACATTTTAATGTTGCAAAAAAAAAAATTAACTCATATCTAAGCAATCTATAAAACCGTATTCTTAATTTTATTAATGAACAATGCGTTTTAAAAATGGATTGAAAACATTTGTGACCCAGAATAAACATATAAAACCTCTCCGTTATATAACATGCATTTAACTATGCTCTCTTACTCATTCTAAACAAACAATAGGGTGAATTCAATTCTTATATTCGTCTTGAAAACAAAGCCAGATTCCATCAAAACAGGTGTTATAACTGCCATAGTGTTAGCTTAAATCTTTCATAGGCAATAACCTGCGAAATACGACTTGCTTCGTCAATATAAGGAAAAGCTTCTTGAGTGTCTGAATTATACAATTTTATGAACTGCAGGTGTGTAAGTCCTTAAACAATACTTTGAGTTAAACTCTAAAATACTCTGAAAATATAATCATATAGGAAGCACATTGAAAACTATTCCAAGCTACTTATTGTTAACTGGGCGTATATAAAAAACTTTTAATAAGGCTATATGGGTAGAAAAGGAAATATTGTCCCCCTACACATTCATTAAACTTTCATCAAAAATTTTGAAAACTCCTGATTTAAAAGTAATCTTTATTACAGCTGTTCTCTCAACATTTTCGCAACTGTACCCTCAAATGGTGAAAGTATGTTCGAGGGTACACCTCTGATAAGCATTATTTTGAAATATGTTGTTGAAAAGTCTTTTCATTTTTATCCTGTATCTCGGTCGTGTTGGATGGAAGAAATTCAAATATGGCCAGCTAATTAGACAATTATTATAACATTTCATTCTATGCTTTAATTATTTCAATTTGAATCAAAATTATTTGACTTAAATAAAAAAGAATTATACTTTTTATCCCATCGGGAGGACTATTAATGTCTACTATTATTACTACGTTAAATACGGGGTACCAGCAAAAAAATACTGCTAAAAGAATGAAAATTAATGGAGGACACCATACCGATTTTATCCAGCTGGCTAGAGACGTTCACAACCTTAGACAGTTCCGAGAATTAAGATGTCTCCAAGACGAACAAAAGACAATAATAGTAATAAGACGGATTTCAGTTAACTGTCTTTAAATTATGGAAAAGTTCTTATTTGCAAGGTTCTTTCACCAATCAAAGATCACCAGTTTAAAAGTTAATTTTAATACAATGATATCCCCTAAAATTTCTCCAGTTTTGTCATCTTTATAATAACCAAGTTATAATAAAGCATTTCAAAAGTGCTGTAATTTATAAAGGCAAGTTAATTACCTGTGCAGGGTTGGAATAGAATAAATTATCCTGATCATGCTTTGATCGCTTAAACCTGGTTAAATTAATTAATTTTGAGTATTTCGGTTTTTATTTTATTGTGGTAAAACAAATTGACGAATAATAAAACTTTGGCTTGCATATCCCACCAAGGACTTTCAGACACATTGTGCAATTTTATCAAAGTTCCTAAAGAAAATTGAAAGGTTCAAAATTTCGGTTAAAAAAACGTTCTCTTCGGTTGAAACCTGTAGCACCCGGTGGGGCAGGTTTCAACAGTGGGTTAAATTTAAAAGTTTCAGTTAATTTTAATTATATTTTATTGAAATATACATTATAATAAAGGTATTTCATTAATTTAGAGTAAAAAAACTAAACATTTTTGCAAATTTTTACACCGGTTGAGAACTGCAGTATTATTAGAATATAAAAGGGCGTGTAACTCTAACACAACAAAAGTAACAGGTTTGATAATTATTAAACAATCCTTTGATAAATAGGGATATTTACTCTTATTTATAGACTTAAATTCCCATGTTGCTCTGTGCTCATAAACCCTTTAAGAGATTATCTTTAGCATAAATGACTGATTGCCATTGGGTGTGGCTTTATAAATTATTTTCAACGCCCCAAACACAGTCACTGACACGCCCTTTTCTTGAAGTATTGAAAGGTGAGAATTACGGACGAAGAAACAATTGTTTAGGTGAAGGATTTGTTAAAGGGTATTAAGAGTCATAAAGCAATCAACACATCTCGACCTTGAAGGTTAAGGAACAGCGCAAGTGAAGTGGGGTGGTGGATATATTGAAAGGAAAAACAATGTTTTATGCACAAATAATGGTTAAAAAAACCATCGTGGATTCCTTGATACTTTTTCTCAGTGCTAATATAATCAACACGAAAACTCTACTCCCCTTCGGCTATAGGTGAGTAGTATTTCCGTGTTGAAACAGTCCGAAACCAGCTGTATGCATAGTTTTTTTTATCATTATTCGTGCTTAAAAACGTTGTTTTTCCTTTTAATCTTCCAATTGCACAAAGCAACTTATTTTTATTTGTGATGGTGGATGTTGGTTGCAATGGTGATTCTTTCATCTAATGTAAATAAATAGTAATAAAAGTTCTCCCCTTCGATGATTTATTCCATTATTAGCTGGTATACCCGACCTTTCACGAAGTAAGCTTCACAAATCGGCATAATTCGGCACAAAAAATCGGCGAATTTTATTCTGGATTTGGAATAATAGTATAAATATTTATTTTGTGTGAAACCAAATTCATATGCCTAAAAAGGTAAAACAAAAATGTTTCCAAGCGGTTTCAAGAGCTGAGTTTTTTAAGTTCAAATATAAAAGCAAATAACTCACTTATCTCAGAAATAAGATAGCCACATTCTTGAAATTTTGGGTGGTTATTGAGTGAAACCTTAAAAACAGCTGCACTTGGTTTCATTAGTTTATGTTGAAAAGGGGAGTTTCTGTGAATGTTTACGAAGTGTTCGGCCTTGCAGGCCCGGCGGCATATAAACTACCTGTACATTATTAGATGTCATGGGATGCTGCATTGCGAAAACAGTTAAGAGAACACTCGAGAGATTGCGCTAGGAGCAATCAACTATTCCATTTGTTCCATTTTTTTTTTTTCATATTGCTTTTTTCAATGCTTTTAAAGTTACCTCAAAGGTGAAGAATTCACCCCCAGTTATTCGGAATAACATCTGAAATTTAAAGGAGGAAAATAAATGGATTGATAAATTTGGAGCATTAACAAATACGAAGCGGATTACAAGAAAGTTTACACCCTGTGAACAAAAAAAAACCCTATTGTTAAAAATAAATATTAAGCTAAAATACACATTTAATGTAGAAATAAATTATATTTTAAGAAAAGGAAATTTATGAAAGTAATTATTCTTTTATATGATTTGTAATTTCTCACAAAACATCAGTCAGATAACTCGAACTATACTAGTTTTAAAAAAAGATCAACTATAAAACGCATATATGCATGAAATGAAAATATAACTAAGAATGAAAAAAAAAATTCTTCCCTAAAAACCCCTTGAACTACGCCTTCCAAACTCAAAGGCATCATCTAATAATGTACAGGTAGTTAATACACGGCCCGGCACGCGTCCTCGTGGGTTAAACGTAGATGGGGTTCTCTAGAACATGAATACTGTCGTAAGGTTCCGTATGAGTGAAAAGTTTGAGAAATGCTTCTTTAGATACTCTTGGTTTAAATTTTTCTTGACGGATGTTCGAATATCACAAAAGCCTGTGTAAACTCCCATCCCCATATCCACACGAAAAAAACAATACCCGAAACCGGATCCACCCAAACTCATTAAAAGTGAGTGATCTTCCCTGACAAACAGCTCCGACCACCCGTTCCGGAACGAATACGGATCCGAAACCCGACACTCGGATTCTCCAGCCCTGAGTCAGTTTAAGACCAGGAATCCACTCTGGCACCGACAAGACAGGTGAAGAAAAGATCCTCATCGGTCTCTTGTGCGACAGGGAATGCAAGGTTCCTGTTGAGAAGGAGGAGAGTTTGAAAAAAAAAAAGAACCGAATTCCTATCAGCGGATCCGAAATAAATGGCTTCTGTTGTGTGGTGGACTTCTTCTGGAAAGATTCGGAACCTCTTTGGTGGAGGGGATCGTCTATTAATTGAGACAATACGTACCACAGAATAGAAGAACTAGCTAGCACTTCCATAGACCGTAATGCTATGATTTTTAGCATGGGAACTCCCATAGACACTAACGCCCTCGCCATGCGAAACCTGAACTAAAATTTTGGTCATTAGACCTTAGCTATGGAGATCAGAATGTCTATTGATTACCGTTGCTTGATTAATTTTATTTCTTGTAATTAACGAAGAAATAAGAGCCAAATTTTGAAGTTAAATAATAAGAAACATCTTTAAAAAGATTTAAAAATCATTAAAAAATTAAAAACGGATCCGATTGAGAAAGATAAAAACAATCTTGACGGAATCCAAGTTTGCTCTCAGTAAAACGAGGTTTTTTTTTTAAACAAAGAGATTATATGCAAAAAAGAGAGGCAATTTACGATTCTTAATTAAAGGACTGAGAGGATGCCTTTGGTTCAGTTTCGCTTGTTGAGGGCCAGTTGATAAACTCCTCCCACTGACCGAGAGTTTTTTTTGTGTCATTTTTTTCTTGATTTAATATCTTTTTTTTTAAAGCTATAATTTTAGTCCTTAGGGGATCGTCTACATATTAAACGAAGCACAAACTCCCCCCCCCCCTATTAGGATGCTATCAAAGATTATACCGGATTCTGAAAGAGCTCCCTCAAAAGCCCCTTAAAATCAAGTTTCATATAATTTGGTCCACAAACAAAGCCATGAGGTGGATATTATAAGTAATGTAATTATAGTTAAAAATCTCGCTCCCTTTGAAAATAGGGATGCCAACTAAAGCGTTTCAACTACAGCAAAGCAAGCCAAGGGACGTTAAAAGGTTGAGCAACCCTGTCTTGAAGTGAATAATTCGTAAGTAATTGACGGTCCCTAAAGAACTGGGAGGATGCCAGATGGGCTCTGTGCATTACAAAGGTTATCTTTGTTGGTGTTTAGAGAAGAGTTTGGATTTGTTTCAGCAAAAGCCGTGACGAGAAAACTGGTAAATATTTGGGGTCAGTAACACTTAAATGGATAACAGAGGTGTAGATATAGGCGTAAGGCAGACCACCGTCAGCAACCTTGCGAATAAAATTGGGGGAAGCCTTGATGCTTTAGCTTTTTATCCTTTAAAAACTTTTTTCAGTTCATGGAATTTTAGTGTTTCTTTCCTACAGTATAGTGTGAACTGTTCACAGGGCCGTATGGTAGATTTACCCGGTAAATCTACCATAGAAATACCGCACATGGGCACCCATATGAATTCAGGGGAGCCAAAAGATATGTTTTTCAAGTTAGCTAGTCAAACCTGTAACTAGATATTTTTCCAGGGGGGCTATCAATATAATATACTGATTTAGGCTGTTATTCGCGTTTCTTTTTTTTTTTTGATAGCATATACCATATAAGGTCCATAACTTGGGTAAAGACATTCGCTGTGCAATTAGAAGGGGAATAAGTGGCGAAAAACCTCTTTTCGACCTTTCATCCGAAAATTCTAAAAAAAAAATCATAGGTGCCCTCTGCTATCTTAGACAACTTTTCCGCACTAAGGCATCACCAAAATCCAAAACAAAGTGTTTTTTTTTTCGATACACCTTAACATACTACATGGCTTGTAGATTTAGTTTTTTTGCAGTTTTTATAGTCACCACTAAAAGTGTTAGAAAAAATTTTATAATAAAAGCATCCCTTCAATATAAGCTGTAAAAGAATGATTTTGTACTGTGTTATTATCAATCCTAGATCCTCAAAGATGGTTCTCCAAGTTGTAAAAGAAAATTGGCATCCTGGAGGCGTTTTCCCATGTTTCCTAGGTTTAGACCACGCCTTCAGTCTTCAGCACCATCCAATCCGGAACCACCTTGCTCCTGAATCATTGACTGATAACATCACAAAAATGATCGGTCCTCTTCCTTCTGATGAGGATTGATTGACTGACCATAATAAAGAAGTTTCTGTCCTCCCCCAAAAACAGATGTGTGAAATACGTCACGTGTTTGCTTCGTTTGGTGATATCATTCCTGCTCTGGAACAGTTAGGGTACGGTCATCCTATTTTTCAGGATGGTATCAGTTCAGAAAATCTGCCCTTTCTCCCCATTCATGACCCCCTCCAACAATAGCGAAGGAGACCGAAGTCACCAAAATGAGAACTGATTCGCGTTTTATTTAAGAATATCCTAGTTACAGCTTAATGAATCGCTTTATTCACCACTTAAAAAAATAATTTTAAGTTATAAAAGGCCTCCATGGGTTCGAGTGAAAGTAAATATGCCAATAATTTAAACAGCGTATTTCTGCTTGCAAGGGCGGAGGTCCCTTTCAGCGGCCAGGTACTTCATAAATTCGTAGATCCTCATCCAAAGGCCCGAGAACTGTTCCTAGGTTAGGCAAGAAAAACTCAGTCTTTCTTTCTTCCGGGAGCGTTAAAATGAGGACCAAGTTAACATGGGGAAACTAAAAGCTTTTCTCAGCTGACTGTGATTTTCAGGCACACGTTCTGTAACATGCAAGAGCTCTACTCCAGGCCATACTGGAGAGTTTGAAGGTGTAACGACCTAGGTACACTTTCAAGTTATCCCCTTGGGTTTTTTTTAACAATACCTGTACTTCAGTCACCTCTCAAAAAATTAGGAAAATGTAACATGTTAACTTGAAAACGAATGTTTAAATTTTAAAAATTAAAATACACATTAATTATTAGCTCCCACTGCTGTGTAAGTCAGTGGCTCAGTGGTTGCACGTGAGGCTTGAGTGCTCCTGTCCTAGGTTCGATGACGCTGTTTTTCTACTTAAATTTTAAAAATTGAAATACACATTCATTATTAGCCCCCACTGCTGTGGAAGGCAGTGGCTCAGTGGTTGCACGTGAGGCTTGAGTGCTCCTGTCCTAGGTTCGATCCCGCTGTTTTTCTATTTAAATTTTAAAAATTAAAATACACTTTTATTATTAGCTGCCACTGCTGTATGAGTCAGTGGCTTAGTGGCTGCATGTGAAGCTTGAGTGCCCCTGTCCTAGGTTCAATGCCGGTGTTTTTCTATTTAAATTTAATAAATTAAAATACACAACTATTAAATGTTTCCAGTGTTGCGTGAGTCGGTCGCCCAGTAGTTTCATATGAGGCTGGCAAACTCCAGTCTTGGGTTCGATTCCACTGTTTTGCTATTTAAATTTAATATATTAAAATACACATTTATTAAATGTTTCCAGTGTTGCGTGAGTCAGTGGCCCAGTGGTTTCATATGAGGCTGGCAAGCTCCAGTCTTGGGTTCGATTCCACTGTTTTGCTATTTAAATTTAATATATTAAAATACACATTTATTAAATGTTTCCAGTGTTGCGTGAGTCAGTGGCCCAGTGGTTTCATATGAGGCTGGCAAGCTCCAGTCTTGTGTTCGATTCCACTGTTTTGCTATTTAAATTTAATGTATTAAAATACACATTTATTAAATGTTTCTAGTGTTGCGTGAGTCAGTGGCCCAGTGGTTTCATATGAGGCTGGCAAGCTCCAGTCTTGGGTTCGATTCCACTGTTTTGCTATTTAAATTTAATAAATTAAAATACACATTTATTAAATGTTTCCAGTGTTGCGTGAGTCAGTGGCCCAGTGGTTTCATATGAGGCTGGCAAGTGGCAAGCTCCAGTCTTGGGTTCGATTCCACTGTTTTGCTATTTAAATTTAATATATTAAAATACACATTTATTAAATGTTTCCAAAGTTGCGTGAGTCAGTGGCCCAGTGGTTTCATATGAGGCTGGCAAGCTCCAGTCTTGGGTTCGATTCCACTGTTTTGCTATTTAAATTTAATAAATTAAAATACACATTTATTAAATGTTTCCAGTGTTGCGTGAGTCAGTGGCCCAGTGGTTTCATATGAGGCTGGCAAGCTCCAGTCTTGGGTTCGATTCCACTGTTTTGCTATTTAAATTTAATATATTAAAATACACATTTATTAAATGTTTCCAGTGTAGCGTGAGTCAGTGGCCCAGTGGTTTCATATGAGGCTGGCAAGCTCCAGTCTTGGGTTCGATTCCTCTGTTTTGCTATTTAAATTTAATAAATTAAAATACACATTTATTAAATGTTTCCAGTGTTGCGTGAGTCAGTGGCCCAGTGGTTTCATATGAGGCTGGCAAGCTCCAGTCTTGGGTTCGATTCCACTGTTTTGCTATTTAAATTTAATAAATTAAAATACACATTTATTAAATGCTTCCAGTGTTGTGTGAGTCAGTGGCTCAGTGGATGCATGTGTGGTTTGCATGGTGCCTGGCCTGGGTTCGAAACCTGGAGGTGGATGTAGGTACCAAGTTGAACAGGGGTGTAGTATTTTTTTTGTCAATATACATTCTAACAGTTACGGTCACAGTTAAGTGTTCGGCAATACTATTTTAGACAATTTTTCAGGCTTAGAAAAAGGGTTAGGCTTAGCAAAAAAACGCAACCTCATAATTTCGACCGTTACGGTCACAGTTAAATTTTTTTTTTCAAAACTTAAAATAGCAAAACCGGCTCCCCGACGGACCCTTCTCCACTATGCCCCTAGAGCCCTTGGCGACTTGGGGGCGTCCATCCCAAACCCCCAAGGCCACCAATTCGTCCAGGGGGAGCAGATAAGGTCCGTCGAGGCGACCCCAACTGGTCACCGGATTCCTCCCCTAGGCAGTGTACATCAGATACTCAGGAAATAAATAAATTGATATATTTATTAATAAATTTCAAGTTAAGTTTTACTATTAGAGCATTAACATTAGTGTAAAGAAAGAGGAGAGGTTATGAGGGTTAGAACTAAGTACCATCAGTACAGATGCCACGACTCTACCAACTGAGCCATCAGGGCACGAACGCACTGAATTTATTTGTTTACTCATGGTCACGGATTACTTTTCTTCAATTTAGAATTAGTATAATGTTTGAGCAAAAGTGTATTCCCACAAGTGGAATAGAACCTATGACACATTCTGACACTATCAGATACTATGTAGGTAAGGAGCACTCTACCAACTGAGCTATCAGTGCACAAACGCACTGAATTTATATGTTTACTCATGGTAACGGAATATTTTTCTTCAATTTAAAATCAGCATATTGTTTGAGCAAAATTGTATTCCCACAAGTGGAATAGAACCTATGACACCTTCTGACACTATGTAGGTAAGGAGCACTCTACCAACTGAGCCATCCGGGCACAACTGCACAGAATTTATTTGTTTACTTAAGGTTACAGAATATTTTTCTTAAATTTAGAATTAATATAATATTTGAGAAAAAGTGTATTCCCACAAGTGGAATAGAACCTAAGACACGTTCTGCCACTGACAGATACTCTTTCGGCAAGGAGCACTCTACCAATTGAGCCATCCGGGCACAACCGCACAGATTTTATTTGTTTACTTAAGGTTACAGAATATTTTTCTTAAATTTAGAATTAATATAATATTCGAGAAAAAGTGTGTTCCCACAAGTGGAATAGAACCTAAGACACCTTCTGACACTGACAGATACTCTTTCGGCAAGGAGCACTCTACCAATTTAGCCATCCGGGCACTACCGCACTGAATTTATTTGTTTATTCATGGTTACGGATTATTTTTCTTAAATTTAGAATTAATATAATTTTCGAGAAAAAGTGTATTCCCACAAGTGGAATAGAACCCAAGACACCTTCTGACACCATCAGATACTCTGTCGGCAAGGAGCACTCTACGAATTGAGCTATCAGAGAACACATACCTTAGAGTAAAAGTAAATTTTAAAGATTCAAATATTTATTTTTATTAGTAGTACATTAAAACAAAAATAAGAACAAAACAAAATGGGGGTACAATATAGATTTACCGTCAACTTTAATCTCTAATTAGTTATTAGTATCTAATTGTACTGTAATTTATGAGTGTTTCATAATGAGAAAGATTAGCTTGTTTTGACGAAGACATTGAGGCTATACCTGGTTTAATTTCCAGCGATTTTTCGCGGAGCATAGTTTGGGAACCGCTGCTCTAGGCCATCCGGTCGCAATCTGCTATGAATTTAAAAAAAAAAAAAACTATTAGACTTTGAGAAGTGAGGGGATAAAACTACAGGAATGCATCTGGGCATGGTTTGTTTTAAGAAAAAAAACTGTAAAAGAATTAAGTGGGAAACTATGAAACATAAACTAAGATGAGGAATTAGCAGAGAATATAAGATTATGTTAAAGTGGGACCGATTCTGCTCAATAATAATTAATCCAGTAAAATTATAAACATTATTTATTAATTAGAATAATGAGCGACCAGTGTTCTCAAGTAATCTCTAGGCAAAGACACAAATCCTAGCAGATATAAATCCTCCATAACTTTTGCTAGAAGTGCGAAATTAATTGATGTGACACTGGTCAAAATTTGAATAGTATTTAGGGCCTCCGCACAGTAAAACTGAAAAATCTTTCAGTGTGAAACTAGATCCAAAACAGGTGCCCGGCACGCTTCCCCTCGCAGCCTTCGCAATACAAGAGAGGGGGTTGAGAACATTAATTATCCTCCTGGACAGTCGTGTAAACTAAGACGCTCTCGACCCCTGGTCGACCCCCTCTCTTTGCATTGGGAAGGCTGAGAGGGGACCGCGTGGCTTCATGGGAGGTATATTCAACAAGATTTTTCAGTTTTACTGTGCGGTGGCCCTCAGTTGGGAAATCATAACTTGAAATATTTCTCTCAATATTTTTAGTGGTGACTGTAGATTGAATTTTTAAAAACGCCGAAGCGAAGGAACGCTTTTATCCCATCCCATGTAGGTAATAAGGGTTCATCGATTCACACTTTCAAAATTATTTTAACTCAAGCTTTGCTGAACCAGTCAATTTAAACATTTCAAAACTCCCCCACCTCTTTACATGCTATGACTTCTTTAATTACGAAAATATGTTATTTTACGTTTTAGGACGCAAAAAATCTTTGAATATGATACCTCCCATGAACAAAATCCTTCCCCTTCCCTTCACTCTTAAAACCCCGTAACCCTCAGTAAAAACCGAAGTTTCATGATGATACGAGTTTTTTTTACCTAAGAAATACGTATTTCTTATCATTATTTGCTAAGAAATGCGAACGGGAGGTGTGCCGTAAAGCTCGATACCAGAGAAAATTTTTAAAATTTTATTTTTTAACATATAATCCCATAGAGATCCCATAAAGAAAAACAAGATGAGTCAGTAATTTTTTGAAAATCTTAAATTACATAATTTTTTGTTACCCAAGTTTAAAATTTAAATTTAAAAAAAAAAATTCAATTAGACACCATTTTAAAGTCTGTTTATTTTTCTTTAAAAAATACCTAATTTTTACTTAGAAACGATTCTATATGGAAATAAGACGAAATTAGCTAGGTTTGATTTGCGAAAATATTTTTAAAAAAATTAAACTTTAAAACCTCATAAACCCCAAACGGGAAAAGATTATGCATTCATATTCGGAAAGGAAAAAACTGACGTGGAATGACCCAACTGAACACTCGTCGAACCACAATCCAGCTTACATTATGGGGGAAAAAACAGGGATTGTAGTAGTCACAAATCCCTCTTACCCCATGTCTATCGATTTTGTGTCAATCGAAACGAACGCAAGCCCTGCAAATAGCTCCCGACAAAAAGAAGGCGACAACAGGATAATTCTCCCGTTATTTATCTGACCTTTTTCCTTTCCCACCGCTTCCATTCATCTCTCTCGGCTTCTTTTTCGGAGCAAAAATATCTTCTTTTTTGCGGAGTTAGAGAAGGTTTATTTGTTTTGAATAAGTTCGGAAGTGCTCTCTTTGTGTGACGTTTAAAAAGGTGAATGATTGCGAAACGCGTGAGATATGGAGTCAATAACACGCATTGGATTTTCACACTCACTAGTCAAATAGTTAGCTAACGATATTTTAATATTCTTCCCCTTTAAAAACTATAGTATTATTTATTATGGTAGCATTAAATTAGAGTGGTTTAGGATGATTCCGAAAGCCGGCCTACATTTCAACAGAATTAGAGCAAATGAAAAATCGCTGTAAAGCTGGATGAGTTTTTTTCAAACAATGGTCTGTAAGACACTCTTGTGATAGTGGCAGACCATTCTCTCAACCACCCAGGGGGATTTTCCATTCACCTAAAAAAAACACCTTTTGAAATTTTTTTACCCATGCCTTCAAATTTTGTGGGAAAATAAATTATTCTATTTTATGCGTGCATGTTATTAATCTATCTTCCTTCACAATGCCTTTCGAAGGACGCTAATTAATTAAACTGGATGGCAAAAAATATGGTCAAATCCCAATGGCACAACTCCGGCTGATTCTTATGTAAAAGGACTTCCATAAAAACAGGAGATAGCATTCCAAGGAAACAATCAGATCACTCGTAATGGGCAAGGATCTATAAGAGTACGATAGAGAAAAGCGCAAGTTCATGCTTCTGTAAAAAGAAAAGACACCCAATAAAATAAATGTTTGTGTAATTCATGAACATTTCAATTCGATATAATTTTAAATTTTTTATCTTCCTTGGTATCTTCCTTTGCACAAGCATTTCCTGGTCGTTATTTTATTGTATGGTTTTAAAATATAATTTAACTGCTTGATGTTCTACTTAGCCCTTTTGCACTTGCCTTGTATTTTAATATTATTTTATTTTACATTTAAGGAGATAATAAAGCAAAGCAACACTCATATGCCAGCAAATGTAATTTACATTACATAACTTATTTTCTACATCAAAGATGTAGGCCTTGGGTGCTTTTAAATAAACAAATATACTAGTTTAAAATGGAGTTGGGCAAGTCATTAGTCCTAACAAAATGCATTACTGATTTTTTTAAACAAAAAACAATGTTCAAATTTTAACTTTTCAGAAATGAAGAAAAGAAAATTATTTTTTAAATGTAGTTTCAGGTGATGAATCCGGATGGTTCAGCCAGTTGCGTTGCTGTAATCTTTTCTTTTTGTTGTTGCACCTTTTCTACTTATTTAGTGGTAGCTTCATCATTTCAGTGATGTTATTTTTTAAGAAGTGTTTGAAAGGGAGTAAATAGTCTTCAAATGTAAAACAACAAACACCTTTTATTTACAATGCTAGCACATAGGAGAGCCAATAATAATCACAATCAATAGATGGCTCTATACTGTTCAGCAACATTGATATAAAAAAATACATGTGCAAATATCTTTTCCTTTGTAAACATGCAGAAAACATGATGGCTAACACAGTTCAAAAAATACTTTTCGCTAAAAATCTGCAACTTTACAGTTTGTTGCATGCTGAACACAAAATGTGCCATCAAAGCTGGATTTAGAAAGATTATTTATCAATTGTAATGGAAATGATATTTTTATGCTCATACGATGAAATTGAGAATTTAGTCATATAAATTAAACGATTTAAGATAAATTTAAGCTCTTACTGCCCTTATAAAGTCAAAAAGATTAAAACATATAATTCAAGAATTTTCAAAATCTAATTTTGATGACACATTTCATCATTCCATACCTTCCATATTTTTTTACTAAAAAGGGTAACAAGAGAAGAGTGATAAATTGACAATTCCTTTACAACATTTAACAATACTTATGTTTCAATTATTAGTTGACATAAAGCATAACAACTAAAATTTAATGAAATAATAATATACACTATATTCTTTCACTGTGTAGGAAAATTTTTTTGCAAATCCTTGAGTTGAGCACTTTTCTTATTACCCTTAAATCATGTTTTTGAATTCAGAATGTAATTAGGATTTATATAAACAAGAGTTCTTCCATCTATTTGCATGTTGGATTAAATAGAAATATCATTAACAATTAGAAAGTCCTTAATTTGATTTGTAGTGCAATTTAATAAGTAGTTAATACTACATTGTTAACACTTTTACCCTTATTTAAAATTTGGATGAATATATTATTTAATTTCACTTTAAAGAATCATTAATCAGAATATGCATGCATTTTAAATTGTTAAAGACTGGCAGATTTTAAAAACATGAAACAAAATTTAAAATTGAGGGCAAAAATGTTAAGCATTGCACATCATTGAATCAAGATTTGTAAATGTCTATTTTTAAAGAACAGAATAACATAAAAATATGCGCAAGTCAATATAGTTAAAACATTTATTGAAGTGTATCTAAAAATAAAATTATTTGAGAATCTATTTATAGCCAAAAAAGCTGTGAACTATTTGTATTACTATTTACTAGTTTAGTAAATGAATACGAGCATTGTACCTACATAGGCTGTTGTGCCAATGAGTTTAGTAGTTTAGTTTAGTGGGTTAGTTTGATATAAAATTATAAAACATAGAAAATCAATCCCTAAAAATTACCAACTACATGACATCATTATTATTATAAGGGCCATGTTTCAATGAATCCTAATAAATTCTGCATTTAAAAACAACTTGAACTCATTATTTTCTTTCCATTCTGTGCTAACAGCTTCATCAATAAAACATACATATTCAAATATGCATTTATTTTCATATTTTATCTCCGTAAGGCATCATTTTTAAACTATGTGCAGTATTTAAAATACTCTATCTCATCAACAACAAAGCTTAAAAGCTTTCTTCACAAAACCTCACTCTTTAATATGTGTGCTTCGATAAAAGTCAACTTTACAATTTATTGCTGGCAATAATAACTCCTCTCTCTCTTTCAAACAACAAAATAATCTGTGATATAGTTGCCAACAACAATAAATGATAACATTATGTTCCATCAGAAAAACAATACTCTGCATGAAATATTTAGTAATCAGCCATATAAACAAAACTGTTTCACGCTCATAAATCGTTTTTCTAATGTGAGGCACAAAACTTCAAGCAGTAACACAGGCACTCCAGTTTCGAAACTGTTCATTAGTTAAAGTATTTCTGTACAATATATAGGTGTGACCTAAATGTATGAATAATTTATAAATATTTACAAATAGAATATGATCAAGCAGATAACTAAGTACCTGAAAGTTTAGTTTTAGATACAAAAAAAAATGTCCCATCTTGTTATTATTAAATAACTAAGAAAAGAAAAAACTTGAGCAGTTTTGGTAGGAAAAAGTGTAAATTATGGGAAAACTTTTTTTCAACCTTTCACATAGCTTGATAATAGTGTCGAACAATAAAACTTAAAATATATTGAAATTGGTGAATTTTTATAATTTTGGTTTTAAATTAAACTAGTTGGATAATAACCTCGTTAATACAAACACAGGAAACTCAAATAAAGAGATACACCCAAAATTGATAATGAAAATTAATTTCACAGCATTAAAAATGCTACAATTGAAACGACTAGGAAAGAGATTTTTCCGTCACTTAGAAGCATCCAGAATAAAAAGTGCTGATGAAAATGGCTATGCAAAAGAACAGTTTCGAAATAACAGTTTGTGCAAGAAACCAGATCCTTGTGCGCTTTGCAGCATTCTATCAAGATTTCAGGATACAATCTGTTACTTAACACAATTCTAATGCCTCCTCTCCACACTATCAATGGCTCAGTCATTTTTTTACTAACTTTTCAGAAATGGGTGAGAAAGAAATTTTTGAGAAAAATTCAACTTGCCCACCAATGGTAAGTGGTCCCATTTCAGATTTATAATCCAAAAAGTTTATATATAATATCTATTATATGTACATTTACACACATATCACTTTTCTAATCTTCAGCATAAGAATAGCAGTGAAATTTTTAACATGTTTAAATGGCATGAGTATAAAAATGGGCAAATTTTCCCTTTGCACTAAGTGTATCAATGAATGTTTGCCATAATATAAGTATAAAACATCAAGCTTGATTAAAGTTTAAAACTGGTAATTTACATAACATTTGAGTGTGTTTGATTGGATTTAAACATATTTTTCTAAATATTAAAACTTATCGTTTTAAGACAAAAAATAAAGCATGAGATAAAGTCTATAAATAACTTAAAGATATAAGAATTATAATTTTAAATTATCTTATTAATTAGATAATATTTTAAAGCAGCATAGACATAAAGCATAAATTTACCCGTTAATCTGAATACCCAAGATATTTTAATATTTATTAAGACCTAATACAATTAAATTATTTCTTAAACAGATTTGGAGCTCAATATTTCAACATAATTTAATTATAGTACAAAGTACAGAAATAAGATTATTTTAATTTTCAATATTACATCTTTGTGTGTCATGATAACATTCACATAATTATGTAGAAAACAGTTTTTAAAGTTGTTAGTGTTGATATTAAAGTATTTTTATGTCTGGAACAGCTAGTTAATTATTAGTATATAGAATAATCTATGATATAAAATAACATTTAGGCGAAAAAGATTTTTCAGTTTGTGATTAACCCAAGATGCAACATCAAAGCTTGCAGATCAGATTTAAAAAGTTAATAAATGTAGAAAAAGCATTTAAAATCAACTTCTAAGTAGCTAACATATAAAAATTTAATAATTCTTTTGAAAAATTGTCTTTATATAAAAATATGGCATTTGTATTATTAACTTTACACTTGAACAGTGATGCAAGGTTTGATGTTTACCAGAGTTTAATTACTATCCTTTACACATGAATTAGGAATATAAATTTAAAACTGGACAGAAAGTTCTGCATACAATCTTGTAATCCATCAAAATCACACTAGATGAGTAGTTAGCTATATCCTTAATGGCCACAAAACTCTACAATAGCTTTTCAGATGCACATTGACAAAATATTATGGATTATAAAAGTTATGAAACATTAACACTTGTACAGTGTCAAAAAACATTTTATCGTACCAGCAACAAAAATGAGCACAAGTTCATGACACAAACTAAATGATGAGGATAAGGGCAAAACAAAAATACTGAATTAGAAAAGAAACTCAAACTTAATAGATGAGATGAACACAAAACACTGTACTTTTAGGTTTAAGGGAAATAAAGTTAATGGGTTCGAGATATTTGTAGGAAAATGACAAATGATTCAGAACAAAACGGGATTTTTTTACTGCAGTACTCTTACTTTGAAGAAATGAGGGATTTTATTGTTGTTCTTTTAACATAATACTAGATTATTTGATAGCAGTGCTTAATTTGAAGATGATAAATTTCACTGCAATTGATTTTGAGAGTTAAACGAAAGAAAAGAAAGCAAGATTTCCAAACGTTTTTGAAGTTTGATTGATGAAAACGAAAAGGTAAAATATGAATTTGAGGAAAAGAAACCCCATCACCACATAAGCAGAATAGTTACAATGCTAGAGTATGGCAAAATGCACAAGAAACAACAAAAATAAGACAAGGAATGTAATATCTACAAACATGTAAAACTTTTAGTTTCTAAAAACAACTTGTGTTTTCAATGCAAGTAGTAAAAGGCGAATGAATCAGGTTTGAAGCATGTCTTCCCATACACGATTAACAAGACTGGGACATTACTTCATTTTTAAAAACCCATGCATACACAAGTTAGGTAAAATTTTGGTTGTATTTTTGTGACACAGTTGCGTTAACACCGTTGTGATTTAAACTGCACAAAACTCTACAATAAATAAATTGAAGCTGTGTAGAAATCACTTTAAAAACTACAACACAAAAATGGCTCTCAACACCTGCAAAATTCTCAGCTTCATGAACACATAGTGGGTGAAGGATTGACTAGGCTGTGGATTTTGAACTTCAGTTTACCCTCATTTAACTTGTTATATTTCAATCAACTGCTACAGTTCTTACTTAGAACCCTTTTATGTAGCTGGGATGCATATTATTAAGCCCATTTCTGTACAGCTATGACAAAAGATCTTAATAAAGCTGTTTTGATTTAAGTAACTATCAGTTTTATTGAACTGAATAAGCTTAATGTTTTGTCATGAACAGATTGAAGGATGAAAAGTTAATTTAAATATCTTGCAGTTCAATTGAAGTCATTATTCAAATACTTTATACAAGATTTTTCTATATAAAAAAAAGACTAAGTGTATTTGATCCTCCAAGCAAATAAGGCTACCAAGATAGCAACTTACTTAAGGGATGTAAAACTTAACAGTCCTTTAAAAAATATAACAATCCTTTTAAAGGATTTAAAACCTGCATATAATTGACAATTTGAAAGAATAGAAGGTAGGGTTTGAATTAATGATAAGAAAAGTAATATGAATTATGTTAGAAGAAAAGGCAAAATAAATAAGTCCTGTTTAAGTGTTTTGGACCAAGTATATTGAAGTAATGTTTAATATAGTAAAAACAGACTAGAATGAATTAGCTAAATTATCAAAACTTTACTTTAAATTTTTAAATATAAACTTCATCCAGTCTTAATGAAAAATTTAAAATCATAAGTATTAGTCTAAAATGTCTAGTAATGTGCACTTTTTTCCTCATAAAAATAATATTGGTTGAGTTGTAGAAAAACTATTGGAATAAATTTCTGTCATTAAGGAAATTATATCCATAATTCTATAAAAGGTTTCAAGGAGGAATAATTAACATAAAACTAATAAATGATTTTTTCTCAGAATAAAATGCATGTCAATGCATTTGTGTAAAACAACAGAACCATGCAAAGGTTTGAAAACAATGAAATACACCACAGTCACAGGCATAAAATCAAACAACAGCAATTCACAACACTCCAACTGTGTCACAAAAGATGGTTAAAAACAATCACTTATTGCTTGGTTATGGGTTTCTAATGTTTGTGAGTGTTACTCGAGTAATGATGCTACATTCTGTCTTTTCCCTGAGACGCATGAGGTCAACAAAATACTTGCATGAAAAATACTTAAAGCTTCTATGTATGCAACATGCACTTAAAACACTGGGACAGTGGATTCCACTCGTGAAAAATAATCTACCAAAATGTACAACAAACAGAAACGCGACCGGGTCTCGGATGCACTCGGAAAACCGATCGTTAAAAAATAGCTCCTCCCTCAACTGTACAATGTCCGGAGAAAAAAATCGCATGAAGATTACGATAACAGCAAACATGGTTAACGATGAATGGACATAACACTGTCGTTTTGTTAGTGGACAAACAACACCAATCGAGAGAACTTCTTGATCGCCGCACCAATGTACATGCTTGGTGACCAATAGTGCCTCGGTCTAAAAACCATCCCGTGGGGCCGCAGCAGCCTGGAATGTGGGGTTCCTTAGTCTTTTCTCTTTCCTGGCAGTAATAAAGACAGATTTGTAGTCAAATGGCAGTAACGAGTCGGGCCATGGAGAGACAGTCCGAGTGCTCATTTCTTCTTGGCATGCAGCATCTCCATGAGCAGTGTCTGAGATGGGGCGTTGCCATTGATGTGTCTGTAGAGCAGGTAGTCCTCTCCCCTGTCACTGATGACATGGATTTCAGGGAGGATACCGAGGAGGCTGGAAAATTTGTCCTGAAACGACAAGAGAGGTTTAACTGAAACACCCGCAATAAACGCATAGTAAACATCAGTGGCTCTAGGTTCTTTTCTTAGCAGTAATTAAATTAATTTTTACAGTTAACTAAAAAATCAAGATAGGTGGTGCAACAGCCCATTTAATTGTTATCATAATTAAAAGGGGAAAAATTTCTCTGGCCTAAGTGGATTGGCAAACTGTTATTGAATACAAAATACTAAATTTAAAATAGCTGCCACATAGGTCAGTTTAGGCTTTGATTTTATTACTTAAAAGCCTGGGTCAATTACCCAACAAAGGAAAGCCCTCCCAGTACAGGACTGTTGAGGGAATCTCCCAAACCACACAAAGAGCTCTCCACTCTTTTCTTTGTTTGCTGTATCTACCATTTCTCGCAGGCATGCTTTGGTGCCATAAAACAGAGAAACTTGTAAAACTCTAAACTGACCCATAGTTGGAGTATCAGTAAGTATTTATGACCTAGAACCTTAATTTAACAACTTATTATACCCAATTGCAATACAGAATTGCTCTTTTAAATTGTGTGTAATTTTCAATGGATAACAAGGTTAAAAAATAGGAAATATTTCTCAACAAAGTGGATTGGCCTAATGGGTGTATTAGTATTTTGCAAGTAAAAAATTTAAATGGGCTGCCAAAAACAGAGAATCAATGTGTAGCATTAATGATTCCCAATAATAAATTTGCAACCACCTTAACTACAGAATTTACACACAGCCATTAAATTAACACAGAGTTACTGTCAAAGACTTATACAAACAATAAAGATATTACAAAAGAAATTCATATAATAGAAAGTGAAAAAGGTAACAATCAAAATTACAGATACATATCAAATGGATTTTTTACTTCAAAAGCAAAAGCATAAAGTGAAAATAAAAACTTTAAAATCCAAGCAAGCAGAACATAATATCTTTTGTTTTTATGTTGTTTTTCTCTCTGGGTATTTTAATGATATTTTTTTTTACATTTACATGCTCTCTAGGAACACATTTCAATTTGAAGCGTTTCAAAGTTAGAAAACTTGAGAAGTATCCAATGCAGCATGAACATCACTTACCCAATTTCAATTTTTGTACCTACATAAAATCCCATGGGTAAATCTGTAATATATAGGCAGACTTCAGCTTCACTGAAGGAAAAAGTCCATTCCACAGTATCTGTAACAGCACTTTTCACAACCTTAATTTCCAACAGGTTGTGGACGTGGGACAATATGGGGGTAACACTCCCCATGGAACTCAGATCATTGATTGGTTTCGTTATAAAAGCCGAAATCAACATTACAGTAAGGAAAAAAAGAATTAAAATTTTTGCACTGCATACACTCTGAAAAAACTTTCGTTTAAAGCATTGGATTTAACCACAAGTGGTCCACTAAACTATCATTACGAAGCCAAATCTTCCAAACAATTGAATTGAAGCAATTTAACGCAATAACTAAAACCTACATTGTAAATAGTACATTTTACTTAATCACTGTATTTTTTTCTAACAAGTATTTTAATGATGAAATGTCTCATTTTAAACGGTTTAAGGAATGAGATTTTGACAAGAACTGTTTTATAAAAAAACAATGTTGGCTTAACATTAAGCAAGGTTGTTTTTAAAGGTTTAAATAGAACAAATTTCTTAAGAGCGTAAAGTCAACTTTATATATTGAAGAATCTCTAAGCACACAGATCTCAAAGATTGAGGTAAGTTAAGGAACAGAATTAATGCACTAAACTAGGCACTAAAGCTTTAAGTATTGAACTGGATTCAGAGTGAAATAAAAACCCAAACAACTTACGTTTATGTTTGGGTAACACAGGAGAGTGTATTCCATCAGGGCTTGCTGTGTTCGTTCATACGCTTCATGGACAAGCTTTATATTTGACAGGTTTCTTGCATCTGCTGAGAAAAGAAAAATATTTTAAAAGTACAACAGCACCAATAAAGTACTTCAGGAAAATTGGGTAAAGAAACAATTATGAGTACATCCATATTATCAGTATGCTAATGATTAATATCCTAAGATTCTACTGTGTTTTCAAGTTTTTTGTTTTGTTTAATTGCATTCCTATTGAATCCTTAATTGATTGACTTAGTGACAATTAAATTTAAGTCGCTAAACCTGTCAATGGCATGTGGATAATATGCAAGTACCCAATTAAGATGTATAAAGCACAGTAACCAAAAAATTAACACCACCTACCTCCAATTATTCGAAGAAAGAATCATCCATGTATTTTGTCAATAATAAAATTTCGAATTCATGTTTTACTTAGTAAACAGGGAAATAACATGCCCTTCATAAAATAATGCTTGAAATTTGTTTTTTGACTTTGCCAGGGACCAAAACAATGCTTAGTTTAGTATGTATATTTAATTCTACTGTTTTGTGTGCATACTTTTAGCTGCTTCAAAACAGAAGGCAATGTGAGGTTATAAATAGTGAATTGAAAGAAATCTTGCCAAGCTATTGTAGGTGTTTGGTATGGTTTGCCTAAAAAGTTTAAAAGTAGATCCCTTACTTTGAGGAAGACAAAATTAATGGATGATTCCTTAAACAAGGCTCCAAATTTGTCTTAAGGGTTAGTTTTTAGCACTGTTAAGTTAGTTTAAGTTAAATCCAAAATAAAAGCTTAGGGATTATTAAGCATGACAAAATTTTAAGTTTAACCTATTATTTATATCTCATTTAAATTAACATATCATTAGATTAAGAGGTCACTTACCTATCAGAACAAGGAAACTATCAGAGCAACAATGAACTTTAAAAAAAAATTGAAACTACAGAAAATAGGACTGGGATTATTAGGACAGACACATTATGGATTTGGTTATAAGAATGAAAAGGAATATACTGAGGTGGGAAGCTTCTAATCATAAAATGAGGGGTTTTTTTTACAGATTAGAAATTAAACTTGTATATAATACTCTTAAAATTAATCCTAAAGTATCACAATGTAAAACAGAGAACACACTATTTGCGATTTTAGAATAATTACAAGAGTCACAGGAACATTCACAAACTAATGTCGTTCATAAACAAAAGTTCATCAATTTCTTAATTACTTGGTTAAAATTATCGAATTTTTGCAAGAACTTAGACTAATAAGGCACATGAGGATATTTTCCTTGAATGCCATTGACATTATGAAAATATTTCAGTGTTTGATCAAGGCTCAAAAGACGCATTTAAGGAAAGCATTTTTTGACACACTTGGAAATGCTTTTTCAAAACTAATCTAGTGTATTAGCTACTACCCAGGTAGCACGCTATACCAATATATATCCCTACAATATCAAGCAATGACTTAAGTCATCAGTTGATATTAATTGATATAAAATGATATAGCTGTGCTACCTGGGTATGTTAAAAAAAAAGGGATGTTATAAATTTCAAAATGACACCAAAAAGCATTTATAAACCATAAGTAATCATTACTTTCTTAGCCTAATACTGTTCTGGACTAACTTAATCATATGTTTGACAAACAGATTTCATGACCAAATAAACATCTTTCTTTTAACAAATGGGATGCTTCATTTCAGCTGTAAAAACAAGGCTACACTGATAAATATAAAACTTGCACTTCTGGGTACCATTGAAATAGTATCACTGTTGTGTGTATTTTACATTGGTTTTCATTTTATCAACCCCCACTCATTTATGTAAAAATGTTGTCAAAGCTCCCATACAAAATCAAAACAAACTGATATTGAGGTACACCAATGGATGAAAAAGGGCTAAACTTTTGAAAAGCCTGTCATCAATAGATGAATGAAGTTATTAAATAAATGTATAAGTCATCTAAAAACCATACTTGTTATTAAGCAGTTTAGCTTTCCCCACAATTTCCTTACTTCTCATAAGGATTTTTAGACAGTACTGGTACAAATAGGGTTTTAGTTTAGAAAGATTAGTAACCAAATCTATTTAGAGTAAATTATGAGTTAAATAATTAACAGAAACACAACCTTCATATACATTCCATGCAGACTTTAGAAATATGAATTTATTATGTTATCCCTCATGTGTTTTGTTTTCCTGTGACTAGATGCTAGTATTAAAAAGCTCCCCGAACAAAACAAAATCTGATAGACTAATTTTAAAAACAAAGTACTTGCCATCATTCAAGAAATTGCAGGCCCATTGGAACCCTGCTTCGCTTAAACTCTCTTCAACCAAAGTTTGTTTCATTCGATCTGAAAATCACAATGTCGGTTAAATCTCCATTTAGACTAGTTCTCACGGATTAGTCGAGTTAGGCTCCCAAACCAGCTCTCCAAGAGTGCAAAAGCGTGTGGTAAGCGGTGCTTGTCGAGTCCCGAAAACAGCCCCTCCACAAATTTCATGCAGTTAAAAAGTCCTCAATCTAAGCAAGTTATGCTTGGGGTTATGGTGGAAAATATTATGGGTTTTGTTAAAGTGCAGTAGAAAACATAGCTAGAAAAACCTATGATGAAATGAAAATAATTTCACGTAATTTAATGTCAGTTTTGTTAATACTTACACATGATTTCAAAATAGTCACTTTACACAAAACTCAAGTTTGAATGATGTTAAGAGGAAAAAATAAATAATAAAAGCATACTGATTGGCTTTGAATAATAACCAAATAAAACACAAACCATTGAATATAAAGTATCAAACATTTTAAAAGCACTCTGGAAAGCACTAGCCAGATTTTAAAGGGAACTAATAAATTTTTCTTAAACCCAATGCTGATAGATCTTTTGGGAGAATATTTTATGTTAATAAAAGGATCTTATCTGGTGTTTTAAATTATAGCCAAAGTAAAAGTAGATTTTCAAAGGATAATTCCTCACCCAAAGCTATGCCCTTTCAGACTCAAGAAATAGACTATCACAGAGATGAAACTAACTTTCCTAAACAAAATAGCTAAATAAATAAGACTTCCACTACTGGACCACTTGAACACCTTCAAATGGATTCTTTGAATGTTAGGAAATACAAGAATCTTTTTTAAAAGTTCATTTTTTTACTACTTTTAAAAAAATACTTTGATAAGTACATCATTATACACACTGGTGTACTGGCCTATAGTGTCTGACTGCAAAACCGTACAGCTGGGGTTTGAATCCCTGTTTGGCAGGGATGTTTGTTTCTGTCCTTGTGTGCGATGAATGAATGTGTCCCCCCATTAAAAAGGGGCTCAGCGAGTGCATAATGTGTGTGTGGCATGGTTAGCAGTACCTCACCTCTGTACCTAACACAGAGTATGTACTTCTTACCATATTTCATGGGTCAAGGATTAATAATCCAAATACCCACCATTGGTTTTAAAAATCATTATACACTCAATTGCATCTTAAAACATATTATTTCTGGAAAACAGCTCAGATTTCTTTCAAACCAAAATGTAGGGATGTTTTCTTTGCCTTCATCAAAAACGTTTTCCTGTATTTGTAAATAATATTTACTTGAGTCAAGTTGTAGAATCAAATGGTTGAATCAAGTAGAATTTAAGGCTAGCCAAGAAGTAAAACACTGAAATATTTTCACCTCTAAATACAATATAGCCTATCTGGCAGGCCAAAATGCTTCTAAATGATTCAAAACAAACTTAACAGTTGGAAGGTTCCTGACACATCTTTTTCAGAAAATCAGGGCAGGATTTTTGTTCCATGTCTAAAATTAATGTAAATGAGACAGTACAATACAGCAGTGCTTTTTTTAGTGTTCACTAATGTGTCTTTACATAGCTAAAGGGGATTGAACACAAACTGGAAAAAATTCAACACAACTGAGAAAAGACTATGTAACACAAGTTTACTTACCTAACCCCTCCCAAAAGAGGGAGTTAGTTATAAAACATGAAAGCAGAGCAGAAACTAATGATTTCCTTGTTAAAATTTTGAACACATAAATCGCAAGGAGAGTTAAAAAATTAACATGACGAACATCAGTAATATAAATTCATTCTAATAATCAAAATAAACTATAAATCATAGAAAAAATAACTGTTAATTGTGTAGAAATACTTTTATTTTGATGCAGTAGCTGAAAACAAAAACTTTGTCTTTTGATAAATATAACTATGTAAAAAATATCTTGCTTCAAAAACATTTCTTATTTACGATCTTACTGTGGAAAAAAATAATAATTCATAAAAACTAATAGCTGTGAATTTAAATTTAGCACAAAGCTTTAAAAAATGAGTGACTTAAAAGAAAAATAAAAGATTAGGTATGTAGTTAATACTTTTTAAATGGACTACAAACTACAACAAACAAGGTAAAATGGAAAGAAATACTGACAACCTTCCCATGTCAGAAATGGATATTAAAATGAAGTGAAAATGCACCCATACTCAAGATTACCATAATAATAGTTCAAGTTCTTAAAATTGAGGAAACATATTTATAAATGTTGACATCTAATTGACATTTTCTCAGAAAGTGATAAATTTTGTAACTTATAGGCAGGTTGATTAGTAGAGCTTTGTAAAAGCTAAATAAAAAATAGTTATGAGTTGGATAGCTTGCTAATTAGAAGCAAATAAGGTTCAATTTCGTTAACTGTCCCGTTAACTATTGCCCAGTTGTTTTGGATGCCAAATATTAAAGTATCACCGATACTTTACATTCTGATACTTTGGATACATACGTATTATCCCGTCGAATGTTCATCGGTCGTCTAATTCAGCGGAACTGTAATAGTAAAGTCAATGGTCATTTGATAAGTTTTCGGATTAAGTGTCACGGTCGACGGGATAATACGTAAGTACCCCAAATTGTTATGGTTGCCATTGATATAACTATTATAAATTTGCATTGGTTAGTTTGCAATTTTTTGGTGAGGTTTCTAATATTTTCTCTCCATAACAACTTGGTGATATTTGACGGGACAGTTAACGAAATTAAACTGCAAATAAATATAAGTGTTTTATGTACTGTTGAGTATGGGACATATTTATGATAATTTTTGTTGAAGCTAGTCATTATGTCAGGGTTGAACCAATACCAACACATAGAAATCCTTAGTACTAAAATCTAATTAAATGTCTGTTGTAGGTAGCTGGATGTTTTACTGAGAACCATATAAGTGACGCAACTGTTCAATCATATTAACACGAAAAACAAAAGATTCTAGAAAAAAAACATTAATTTTCCATACAAACTCTTCATTAACACATTGGGCAATACTAACCAGGATTGAGCAAGAGCATGAACTTCAGACAAATATAGTCCACAACGTCGAACTTCAGCTCCTGCAGTCTCGTAGACACTGCATTGAGTTGGTTCTGCATTCCAGTGGCCCCCAGAAGGGCCAAATTGACCAGGCTGAATTTCTGCCCATTGGGCATCGTGATCTCCTCAGGCAGGCCGTTGTGAAGACGCTGGTGAAGATGATCAAGAATCAACATGTCGCTCCAGGACTGTTGAAGAAGCTTCATTTGATCGTCGACCTAGAAGTTCAATATGATTATGAGTTAATAATGCAGGTACAAGAAATTATAGACGAGTTCAACTATGTGATGTTACCAAGACCCAGAACACTTCTGTTCAAACCAGAAATACAATATATCATCAATATTATGGAATATACTCTGAGTGTTCAGGGTCTTTGGTAAACTTCTGGTTGAACTTGTCTAGATACAATTAAAATTGTAAACTCATTTCTTCCTCTACTAAACAGAGAAGGTAGTAATTTATATTTAGGTATTCACAATACTTAGATATGAAAGTTAATTATATTCAATTTATTCTAGACAGTCAAAGAAATAGTGCTATGTTTTTATAAATCCATAATTTCACTCTTCAGTTCTATCTAAATTTATTGTCTTCTATTGAGAAGATACAACTTAACTACTATTGTACCTGTAAAAGAAATTATCTGTTTGACCACTAGTTCATAAAAAATATTTTTAAAACCGTTCATTAGCTCTCATCAGAACAAACTATTTAGAAAATGGTCTTCAAATTTGCAATAAAGAAATAACAAAAATAACCCAAACATGAGATTATAGAAGAATTGTAAGTAGTATATCTTTCAACAGTAGCTTTCTTCCCGATGTTAGAGAAATTAGTAACGTTTGAATTTTGTTACAGTATTAAGTTTAAATTAATGGAATAAGATGAAATAAACTTTCAAAAATACCCAATCTTTTAAGCTTTGCACTTAAAACAAAACGAATTCTAATATGAATGAATTGTTGTCAATAAGAATTTCAATTCCGATCATATTCTTGTTTTTGTTTACATTCCAACTCCGCCATTATTTATAGTCAAAAGTTCTCGATCTCCCCACTAGATGGCGACAAAAGCGCATCTTTCGGGCGAAACCACTTCGCCTTGAAATCTTCGCCGCCAGTCTTCCAGCTTGTCCCACTGACCCACTTTCCACTTTCCAGGCGAAGCAAGTGAAAGTGACGCCGGAGGGGGGAAGGGAAGGACGTCGGATAATAGACGACTCCATTTCGGAGATGCAGGGGAAAAGGGTTTCTCCGGCGGATGGCGAGAGACAAAACAAAGCTCGAAGCATGTCAAGAGCAGTAAAGTATGACAAATAAGAAAACAAGTTCAGCAGCGCAGTTTTAAATTCGGCTCGCTGCTGCTGCTATTCTTTTCTGGTTCTCGTCTCGCTTTTTCGGTCAAGTGTTTTGTTGAGAGATATTGAAAGTGACACATTTAGATATGAGAATTTGATACTGCATTTTATTCGAGAGATTACCAAAGGGAAAATTGATATTTCAGAATTTTGAAGTGCATTTTTTTTTTCGCAAAGGAAAGTCATAAAAAATTGTTTTAAATACTATATTACTTTTATAAAATGAGGAGCTGAGAGCCACTCTTGCTCTCGGCTCCTCAAATATGAACACAGTTTTCCCAGTAAATGAATACTGAAACTAGTCACCATTATTATTTTGGAAAAGTCTACAACAGTTAGGTTTAAACCAAATAAGTCTTATAAACTTTTTCTAAATACTAAAACTGGTGACTGATTTCAGTAAAAAAACTTCTAAATGAAGTTTTTGTACTATTGTCTTTAATTTTTAAATGAGGAGCTGAGAGCCAGAGTGGACCAAGTGGATTTGTGGGTTGGTCCACTCTGGCTCTCAGCTCCTCAAATATATACAGTCAAATCCGCTTAATGTGATCACAATGATAAACATGTTGATGATAATAAGCGGTTATATACTAAAAAGTGGCAAACATTGTAGCAGGTAGCACGATTGCATTAAAATCATAAATGTGTAGTTAATATTGAATTAATCAAAACGATATTCAAGTATGTATTTTGCAACTTAAAATCTTTTTAAAGAAAAATATAAGAGGGGATCATTAATAATACTAAATTAATGACTCCTTTTGCATGTTAATGAGTTAAAATTGGTCTTCAAACGGGAATATGAGGTTTTTAGCTTTTAGGGTGTTTCACTAAATTTAGATAACATTAAACGATATAATGATCAAATAAAACGATACATTTAGCGTTATTTTAAATAGGAGGAATCGGGACTAGTCGATTTCGATAACATTAATCGTGATCACACTAAGCACAGTCGTCTGTATTACTTTTTTTTTCAGAATGTGTTGAAACGAACACAGTATGTACAAATATGCATCTTAGAAGAAAAACTAACCATTTAAAAAAAAGGAGTGTTCTAAGCTTACACAGTAAAGTGCACTTTTTCTTCTAAAAGTGACAGAACAAAAAAAAATTATACATCAAAGGAATTTTAAAAAAACTTTGTCTTTATATTTATTTTAATACTTCCACAACAAAATACTGTGGGTTGCTCTGCTAAAATAAAAAAAGGAATTTTTAACTTAACTGAAACCCCGTTTTAGTTATTTTATCACGTGATAAAAAAATCACCACTTTTCTTAAGTGCAAAAATTTCATACATTTTTAAGATCTACTTATGTTATTACGAAGCTTAAGGCGATGAATTTCGATGAGACTTTCTCCTTAAGAAGGTCTCATTAATATACAAATATTTCAATTAAGAATTAAGTTAATACAATTATTACAATAAAATTTAAGTACAATAAAACAGTTAAATGTTCCCCTTTCGCCAGCAAACATTGTCCTCTAGGGCGGAGAAAGTTTGTATTTTGCGGACATGAGTTTACGTGACAATCTTGTTTGTCATGGCATGACAGTCCTGCGTGTTATTACCTTTGAGACACCCTGTATTTTGTGGAGGGTCTGTTAATGGACCTATATTTCTTTGAAACAAATCCCTGTATAACAGAACATCTTTAAAACCGAAATCTTTTATTCGGAACCGAGAGAAATAGGGATTATTATTAGTACGTAGTATTTCATTCATTCCTCGACGGAACGAAATCTATTCCGGAACGGCGTTCCGGTCCATCAAAATAACAGGGATTATTAACACCTCCAACGATATCCAAGAACCACTTGCTGAACTACATCATCACGAAAGCCCTTGTGACACGAAAAAAATTACACCACTCCGAAAGGTGTGAAAAGGCTCAACTCGCATGACTCGAAAAGTGGATGACTTGGGCAATAAAAAAAGTTGCGGTCACACCAATAGAACTGGTGCATTACATGCTATTCTAAATGGAACGCAGCTTGAAAAATGCTGGTTTTTGGATTTTACACGCAGCTATTTCCCATTTCGTGCAAGGTATTAATGCTCTTTGGAAAATGATCCATGTCTTGGCTGTATTGAGGTTTAACACTAGAAAGACGGCACTATGCTGTATACCTAGAAAGACTGAGTGGGCCTTTTTGGCCCATCTCTGATTTTTTGCATACGGAGCTAATTATACATCTAAAATGTAATAATATCATATAAATAACTGTTAGAGTATGAGATAGGGACTCAATCTTCAGATTTCTATAGGATTTTATAATTTTTAATTATTAAAATAAATTGTAATTATGGGCATGAAAAGTGCTTTCGCTATATTTTTATCCATAGATCTGATAAATGAGTTGCTACTCTAGATAAATGACACTGGTAGGAATAATTAATAAAACCCATTCAATAAATATAGCAAAGTTTTTAAAACTGACCTGTTTATTCGTATTTTGCACATTTGGAGCAATGGATACAAAGCATTTCTCTAAATGCGCATTTTCCACAAACCATTTTTTTACTGCCGAAACATGTCTTTAATGTATGGTTTCCTTTAGAGGATACTATAATTCTACAAATAAACCTTTTTCTCACTGCTGTCTTCTCTTTTTATGCTTTCCCCCCCTTTTTATGGTAGAAATGGTTGTGTCTTTGGCAGACACATAAGGGGCACGGAGCTCTTCACATGATCTCAAGATGAAATTTCTACGACTTAATTTCTTTTTTCCGGCTACTACTTTGTATAAGATCTATGCATTTACAGCAGAGATACCTAATATGTTATAGAAAACATGCATAGGCCAACCTTCCAACAGCTAAAGCCTGATTTGGTGCTATATACAGTCGTATGACTTGATCCACAATGATGTCAATTCCATACTTAGTTTCGTTGTAGTAAGCTATAGTATCCGGCTTTTTCTTTTCCTCCTAGTTGTGTATAATACGGTGTTGTGCAGTTAAGGTTATGTCTTTATTTTTTTAAGTAAACAATTGTTGAATAAAGATTTTGTTTTCCTAATTTTGCAGTTGGCGGAACCTCTCTACGGTTTCTTCTAAGTGTTCCAACCAGGCTAGTTTTGCTTGGGATTTTAGTTTTTCCACACAGTTTTTATATTGTAAAATAGCTGTCAGTTGTTAAGTTCCTTTTTTTTTCCCCAGTATGGCTGGGTACACTTCACAACGCATCATTTTCCATGCATCAACAGGGAATGAAGGTTAGCAATTTCCCCATTCAAAGAAAACAGCTGGTACAGTTCAAATCGTAAAATGTATTTCTTTTGTGAGAAACAAACCTTATTGGTCACCTTGTTGACCGAAATTCAATGGTGAGAACCTTTATCTTTATGGTGGGCACCATAAATTCTTCCTTTGAAACGTCCTCCCCTCGACCCCAACCCCAACTGAGAAAGGGGCGTTAACCGAATCGAATTGAATGGAACTTGAAAGAGATAACAAACAAAGAAGATCCCCTCCCCTTTCTAGGAAAATTTCATGGAAATACGAGCGAAACGAAGCAAGGAAAACACAGCAGAGGTGGTACGGTCCAAAAAAGCCCGCTCCGTCTTTCTAGGTATACGGTTCGCTATCTTTGCTCCTATGAGACTAAAATGAAAACGGTTTGGTATGCACTTTAATTGCACCAAATAAGGAAAAGTCAGAAAATTTCAAGCCATTCGGTTGATTAGAGTTGAAATTATTAAGCCGCAAACAGCGCGATGGGCCAAAAAAGCCCATCCCGTCGTTCTAGTGTTAAAGCGGCAAGTAAGATTGGTATTCTAAAATTCTTAGTTCAGAATATACTACCTACTTCTCAAGGTTAAGTTAAATAATATCCCCGAGAAACCATAAATCAAGTTTTTATATTTTAAGGCCCTTCACAGGGTGGGAATCGTAACTATGGAATGAGTGCAGTGACGCAACCAAAACAGTTTTCGGTGGGGGATATATGAGCTGCTTAAGATGAGAGTGGCATAAGTCCAAAAATGCAAAATTTGAGAATAGCGTAAATTTAAATTTCTTTTAGGGGCCTTTACCTAATATTACAATAACCCAAGTCAAAAGATCAATGATTGGCCCCTGAGTTGCCTAAAAAATGCCATCTCCATAAGAGCAACGCAGCCGTCGTTAGAGGAAACCTTCAATACTCAAAACAAACTTATGTCACTTTCATTCTAATCAGTTCAAATAATAATGGCCTAAGTACACTAAACTTAGTTTAGAGTAATTGAGGCCTTTGGGGACAAAACGCAGGTATCTCCACCATTCAAAGCAAGGTTCGTCCAATTTTTGTCATATAAAGTCAAATTTCGTTTACTTCTAGTTGCAGTTACGTGAACTTGACATATTTTGTATGAGCTGTGTTACCAGGGTAAGGCACCTGTGTTATTTTTATGAAGGTGGCATTTTTGGGGCAGCTCTTATCAGGCCAATCACGTAACTTTTTACGTCGACAACTACTATACAAAATAAAAGATCTAAAAAGACACCCAAGTTCATTGTTTGTCTTAAGTTTTGTATATTTGGACATGCCACAGACATTCTGAGCATCTCATAAATTTTAAATAAAAGTGTATGACCAACATCTAAGCTAATTTCTTTTTGAAATTACACAATTTGAATTTTTTGTTTTTGGAATTCTGAAATGCAAGAGAATATGGTGAAAATGAAGTCAATGTTTTTGCCCACTCATGGATATTTTGAAATTGTGATTTCAGACCCTATCCACTATCCATGCGAAATAGATATCAACACACATTACTTCATAATAATATAAAGGTCTGAGACGAGATCACCCTGGTAAGCTAAGAAAATCACTCCTTTGTAAATGTACTTGAAATAGAAACTATCTAAATCATTCAATTCATCAAATTTAAGGTGATTAAAATTTGCCATCACCTGTCTTAGGAGGATCTATTTGTACACGAATAGTTAAACAAAAACATAAATTGATATATGTATTTATATATAATTATTAATTAATAAAGTGGTGACTAAAACAGCTTGAATCCAGCACAATAGTACCGCAAAACGGGATGAATCGGAACACTTTTGAACATTCAAATCTATAAAGCAGAAACTAAAAATATTTTTTTGATTGGAATATTCGGTCTTGCTCTGAGATTTCGAGCCAAAATAAAACATTTTTTTACAGTTTTTCTATTAGTTTTTGCCAATTTTAATGGTGTTCCGAACTCCGTTTAAAATCCTAATTTTTCCCATTCTGTGACTTTTATTGAAGGAGTGAAAAATGATAAGCGGGGAATCATATAACATATGCAAAGGCGATTCGAAATTTTTACGGTATATCCATAACTCTAATACAAGATACAAGCCTCATGTTTTAAATGGTGAATCAGCCTCAAGCAGATATTAAGAGCTCATACTAAAATAATGACCATGTTAGTAATATAAATTTGAAGCTAATGAACATCATTTAAGCAAGTTGGACCTAAAATTACTGTTACTTTAAAATATAGTAGAACTACTCTTGGTTGACCTTCGGTGTGGGTGTCAACCAAAAGGTACTAAATGTCCATAAATGAGTTAAACCCCCTTTTTAAAGTCAAATTTCAAAAGATTTTCTATGGAAGGGCCCTCACTCTCCTCTTTTGGTGTTTGGAACGCAGTAATATCGAACAATTTTATTAAACTAAGTAAATCAAGATTCAAATCATTCCTTCAAATGTGCTAAAAAAGAAACATAAAACCTATTTTGTACCTTTGAGAAAAATGTCTTAATACTGTCTGGGGTCGAAAACCCCTCGAAATAATTGTAGTTACGGATTTCCAATGAAAGCGTTCTTTAATAACATATTTTTAAGAGAATGATTGAGATTTTTGAGGGGGCCTATCACTAAATTCTCATAGGGAATCTATGCATGAAAAAGTTTGAGGAACACTGATTTAGACCCATTATAAGGGTAAAGGGTGTATTGAATGTAAATGCTTCCAACTGGGGATAACCCATTTAACGAGACAAAGTATAAAATATACTACGACATATGTCTATTTGGACGTGGTCCCTGGAACCAGACAAGGGGGATTCCTAGCTCAAGAACTTGAATTCCTAAGAAACTACCACAAGGAATATTTGGCACAAAGTTAGTCAAACATAAGCGCAAGTTTTCGCTGGGGGTACTATTGTACTCAGCTATCACCTATCTCAACAATTACGGTTTTCTGCAAGAACCTCACAACATGAAAATATCACATCTTTAATATTCGGGAACCTTGACCCGAAAACTCCAAAACTTGGCTCCAAGTCACCAAAAAAAAAAAAAAAAAAAAAAAAAAAAAAAAAAAAAAATAATAATAATAACATGCTTTCAGGTAAGAACAAACGATTAGAGCTGGTTAATTTTCCCGCGCAGGAAATTATAACATATTCGCTACGCTACGCCCCGCGGTAGGGGAGGATATTTATTAATTCACTAATTTATGCGCGGACATTATTCAAGATTGATTAATTATAGTTTATTGATTACTATTTAGTTCTATGGCGATGAGTTGTATCATTTCGGCCTTGACACGTTGTTGCAGCAAATAAAAAGGTAAAGAACTTCTACTTTATAGTACAGGGCATAGAGCTAAATAAGGTTCCCAATAAGGAAGTTAGAGCGGTTTTTAAGAAATGTAGTTTTTGCAGAAAACCACCGGTACTACTGCAGCAGTTTTTGCACTTCATGAGGGTTCCTCTCAAGAAGTCAACAATAGTTTGTCTTTAATAACTTAATCCTTAATCACTGTGCAGCACGAAATGACATAGATTGAATCCTGTAGGTCAATCATAAAAGATTAAAGCTAGTTGAAAGAGGACTTGGGATACAGCCAGAAATATCACGTTGTCTGGAATGAACTTCAAACTGTGTTTTTAAAATTGGTCCTTTGCTTCATTGGCTGACGTAACTGCTGGGACGTCTATAAATTACGTAGGGTGTTTTTCCAAATTTTGGACCCATCCCTCCCCCTTGGTGAGATTTTGCAGGAACCTTCTTTCCCCCCTCAATATCTCACGTGATATTTTCTCAATAACTTTTAAATGAATAAATTTCTTGATATGTTCCAGCCACTTTAGTTTCATCTTGTCGACTTGACTCTCAACACACACATAGCAAAATTTTTGATACAATCAAAACTATGATCTTATAGTACTTGTAGTTATCACGACTGACTGGCTAATGATTCCATGTTAGGGCTCAGAAAAAACTCATATTCACTAAACTAAAAGTTGACGTGAGAAACGAAACTTCCTATCTCAACGATGAGAGCGTCAAAAGTATCCAATCCTGCTTTTGGTTCTATACCAGACAGCAACGTTAGTTGACCCTATAATGTCCCAAACAAAGTAGTTTCTATCGCGGTGTCTGAATTTTGAGTGAAATGAAGAACGTCAATTTAAAAAAAAAATGATTATTTTGTTAAACCCATGTATAGATAGTGCCTTTTTATCACGATTTGCGTACCGCAACTGCTCCTAGCAACCCAACAGGCTTTGTGTTTACCCATTTCCTCCTTCCGCGTACTGGGTTCAGGAAACGTTGGCTGTCGAGTATAGGTGTTACTACCAATCATCATGAAAGAAATTTTCCACCTTCATTCTTTCAATCAATTTCATTTCCCGAGCCATCTAAACCCTCCCTATGTCGAAAACGACCGTAAAAACAGATAGAAAGTTTTGGGGTGCATTTCATCCAAAATCTGACACATTAGCACTTATCATCAGGAAAGTCCATCCATAGGTTTTGGGCCCTCAAGGCTATCCGAGAACCACGCAGTTTACGCAAGGGTTCCACAGCCGCTGTTTTACAAGGTTCAGTGCGAAGTGGGTCATATTGCAAAACGCGGATTGTGTAGCCGCGGAAAGTTTCACAACGGGCCGCACTTGCAGCAATGGGTGGAAGGCTAAACGGGCGAGTGTGGCCTAGGTGAAAAGGTTCCGGAGAGTGAAGTCAGGGCTGGAAATACGCGACAGCCGATCCCAAGAGGCAGTCTACACTCACCACTATAATGTTCAAATAATTAAAATCAGGGTTGTTACGTTTAAAACACTTTGTTTAAAACACTTGTTTTAAACACGTTTAAAACAAAGCAAAAAAAACATTGTTTAAAACACATGTACTTTTTTAGTAATTCTTTTTTCTATGAACAGATGGCATTAGTATATAAATCATATATTATATAGTATCATATTTCCAAAACTATCATTTTACTTCAGCCAAGCTCAAAGAAACAGTGTGCTATAAAAAGCTCAAGATGCCATTTGATGTCAGGGATAGCTTTGTTAATCCATTTTCAATTTTAAAAACTTAATTTAATTTTTTAAAATCATGGGGTTTTTTTAGAATTTCTGTGTCGTGGGTAAAAAAAAAACAAATAAAACGTTTTAAACAAAAAAAAACACGTTTAAAACAAATAAAACACGTTTTTTGTATTTTTTAGAAAAAAACATGTTTTTTTCCAACCCTGATTAAAATCTAATTCACAGACTTTCACAAACGGTATATGATATAAATGAAGAAGCATAATAGACTCCTAATAGCTTCCGACTGCTATGGTTGGAAGTCTTAAGAAAAATTTCGAGAGCATAATTTTGAATAATTGGGCAACTAATGCGTCCCTCTTGTATATTTGCTGTTGCACTGCATTATTAGAAAAAAAAAAAGACTCAAAAATCATAAACCATGATAACTGGGATGATTTTGACCAAGTAAAAAAGGGAAAAAAGTATTTCCCTAAAGAGAGAGTGTCACTAATTTATTCCATGCGTGTCCTTGGAATAAATTAGCGATTATCACTCTTTCATTTGCATATAAAATCCTTCTTTTGGGCTGGATCAATGTTACAACAGTTCACGGTATACTACTTAAAGTATGAAAAAGAGTACAGCAATTTTAAATAATTTTCGGTCATTCTGTTAAATTTTGTAAAGGTCTATACATTTTACAATACTAAGTCTCTATAAAAAATAACATTCATATTAAGGTAGTTTATGAACCATTGAAAAATGTTTAATAAGAGCTGAGGTAAGTGTTTTGCCCGAGTGAGTCCCAATAACCAATTTTATTTCATACGTTTGTGAAGAACTGCTAAAAAGATAATATCCAGGATCAAGCATGCTGGAATTCTTCATTCTTAGCTAATTTTCAAAAAATTTTAAGTGTTTTAAGAATTTTTAAGTTTCACGTTCGATGTTTATCTTGGTCTAAATGACATCTAAAATGACAAGTGATTCATCGGTGAGGATCACTTATGATGAACACCGAAAGTCAAACAGTGTAAATGAGCTTTTAACCCTAGTAGCACAGCTGATACCAAATATGTTAAGTTCACTTAACTGCAACAAGAAGTGAACGAAACTTGGCTTACACAAAAAAAATTGCACGAATCTTAAACGTTGGTGCAGCAGGGAATGTAACAGTAAACTCCATTCCACGAATGGGAAAATTAAAAGACTGAGGACTTAAAAGCTTGCGAGGTAATTTTACACGTATAAATTATCTTCAATATTAATAATAAGAAAATAAAATTTTGCTATCACTGCCAACAAATAAAACTTTTCAATTTCTATCGGCATTTCTATAGGGGCTGTAGATAAGATTTTTCAAGGTCCCGCGCGGTTCACTCGACTGTATATTGAAGGTCATTTGGTCACCACTTTCTTTTCCCCCAAAAAAAGTATATAAACCCCCGCCAAATACTCGGCACCCGTTATCTCAGCACAAATCCACCAAATCAACATGGAAAAAGCCAAAATCCAATAACTTTTCTGACGTCACGTACACCATTTCGAGTTTCCGGGGTTTCCTCGCAACCACTGTCTGGAAGGGTGCGACAATATTGAAAAGCTCTGGGCAATCTCCATTATTATTATATACGTCCATAATTCCAAGTTCTCATCACGTGCGTTGTATTGGTCCACCGCCACATGTGACGTGATGTGACTAGGAATGAGGGGCATGACAAGCTAAAGTGGCTATTGTGATTGTGACAGACTTTGTCTGGCGGACGTCTTTGATTTGACTTGCCTGTTAGCTTAATGGATTCATGTTATAAATGATTTTTCTCTTGATTCAACAATGATTATCGTTTTACCGTTTATCAGTGGCTCCCAACTCGTAGACCCCAGACCCGTTAAGCCTAAAACTGGAATATTATTTTCCATAATGAAGCATGAAAATTTAGTGCATACTTTACGATTACTCGGGTGAAAGGGTCAAGTCATCTGATAAATCGGCAAAAATAAGCAAATATTAAAATAAAACCAATTAAAATATCTATGCTAAAGGTTTTGCTTTTGTGAATTTTATTATGTTTAAATTTGTAAAATACTGCCAATAAAGTCTGATTGACGGTATTTAGCCCCTGGCCAATCCCAACGTACGAAAAATTCATACGATGCTCTGTGATTTTGATTCTACTATTGTGAAAGAAACTTAATTTTACCTCACAAAAGAACGTAAATTTTCATTGCAATATAATAACCCACAAATAGGTTGCTGGGTTCTTCTATCTCTTTGAATATTTATAGTATGAGAAAGTATTTTTGAACAATTTAGTGGTGACTGTTATTCCTACAAATTCACTCACCCAAAAGTTGTCGGCACCGATATAATTCAACCCTTTTTAGTTCAATGCGCTCAAATTTCTATACATTTAGAACTTTTTGCGCGCTAATCTGGTTGTGCTGAGTTCGGGGGACTAATAAAAATACCATGTACACCATACCAAACGAAATATTGACTTTTCAAGAGAAAAATTTAGATTTAGCACTTTTAAAAGGAGAAATTAGGAAAACATAATCCATCAAGCATTATCTGAAAACTGCTTTGAGACAAACACATCCTAATAGCACAGCAGTTAAATTTACAGTTGGGAAAAATTTATCCTTAGCATTAAATTTTATTTAGTTCATAATTCCTGCAACTTTCAACGTACCTAATAGTAATTTACACTACAAAAAACACGCGTTCTACTTTCTCTACAATAAACCATTCTTTTCTCAAAACCATCAAACAAGGCACAGCCCGGAAGCCTAGCTAGAAAAGGCCCACCCTGCACTTTCTCGGACCGAATCCCTACAGCTATAAAAAATTTCTGCGGCGTGCACCTGTATTGCCAGGTAACACTACCCCTCCGGGAACAGCGTACACAACAGAAAAAAAAGTAGGGGGCGAGATTCACCGAACACAAAAGTGCCCAACCTGACCCACTTTCCGACCCTACCTTTCTTTTCAAGCAACGAAAAATACGTTCGGAGGTTTTTTTTTTCCATCAGCAAACGATACGGGCTAAATACGCTCCCCGCAGGATCAATTTGGTCTGGTATAGAGAGAGCGTTTGTTTAATATGTAGGTTGCCTCCCCTGGAGTGTGTAAATATAAAAAGGGGTCAGGGAGGGGACTGCACAATGTAGGGGATGAACTGGAAGTGTTTTTATGGGGAATTTTTTTTTCAAAAAGTGCCGAATTTTGGTCGATTTCTCATGAACGTCCTTTAAAAATGACAGATAGGTGCCGAAAAACGTTTGTCGTGATTAGAGGTCACCCCCAGGGCCGTAAACAGACTTTTGTTTCGAGGGGGGGGGCAGACTTGGATAAAACAAAAACAAATTCTGTAAATATGTTCTGCAGATTAAATAAGTGCCTCAAGTCCTTTAAATTATTTTCATCCCAGAGAAAAGTTTTAAGATTGAGTGGCCTTGGAAAAATTGCACATCACTTGGCCAGCATCTCTTTTTGCTATGATTTCCAATAGAACTTTTACATTATTTGTTAAAAGTGTTTTTTTGATTCTGTTGTTTTGTACTGATTACTGTTTTTATTTGAGCTCGTAACTTACTTCTGGAAGCCCAATGTTATACTTTGTGGAGCATGGGGAGATTTTAAATTTTTTAATAAAAGAAAGTCCTTTAAATTGTATTTGATGCACATTTACAGTCACATCACATTATTTACCTAGGTACAGTGATAATGCTTCTTTCGCTACAACAGTAAGAAAAAAATCAATTTACTTATCAAAAACTTAAATTATTTAAATGGCCTTTCTGCAAAATCCTATAATTTTCCACGCTCGGCGTGCATGTGTGCGTTTATGTTATCCATGTATGGGGGGTTAACTCTAGATAGGATAGAGAGCCCTGGTCACCCCTAATAACTTATTCATGCGTTTACTCCCTTTGTCATTGATTGTTAAGATCTACTTTATGCCGTGTTTCGAAATTAAATTTTTGTGAAACGAATTAAATTAATATAATTTTTAAATTTGCATAAGAAATGTTTCATACCGTTGGTATACATGAAATATTCTTGTGTGTTTTTAAGACAAATATGGAACTAGGGCATCGTTTGGCTCAAGTCAAATTAAATGAACTAGCAGTTTTGAAGATTTACTTAGCGTAATAGAGATGAGAGAGAAAGAGAGAGAGAAAATTAATTTCATTAACTAAACTGTGGTGAGCGATAAGAGTTGGCATTCCTATTCATAACTCACCAGTTTAAGAGTAAATCTTTATACTGTTTGATACGCAAATAAGTCGACCTTTTAGTGATTAAAAAATGTCCTAATGTCTAATAAAGTACCTGCATCTGCTTAAATTCCAAACAGAATTGTGCGCAGATTTTAAATTTTAGTATATATGTAACGGGGGGGAGACAAAGCCCGAAGTCCGGCCACTTCGCGAAGTGGCCGTAACACTGTTAAAACGCAATGGGATTCTTGCAATTAACATATAAAGCCGTATACTTTTCCGTAAATTTATCTCCTATGGTTAGAGTAAACTCCAAGTGAAACATGGTCAAACAAATGACCCAAAAGAAATTACAACTACAACTTAGCTATGTTGTTTGGAAAATAGAATTCAAAAGACGAAAGCATAAAACTCGTTAATGATTTCAAACTGACAATATAATTAGTCCATATTAATAACCCATTAAGAACCACCTAAATGAATATGTAGCTAGAGATATAGCAGTATTTGACGTCACAGTAATACGAATAATACTTTGGGTTCAGAGCTGAGCCGACAATTGTCTGGTCCTAAAGAGGCAAGTTCTAAAAAAATCATACATATTCATGGTTGTACGCCACCATTGACGTCTGATATTATCACATTATTTCTATCAATTAAGAGACACAATTACATTTGACTCTTAATGGATCGACGATATATTATGGATTTTAAAACCGGTTGATAACAAAACAAAAAGAAGCCAATAGCACGAACTGTGAATTGGGACCAACGAAAGAGTCCCCGAAACAATAATTGTAGACATTTAAATACTTTATGCGCAAATAAACTACCGTAAAAGGGGATGAATCGGAACTTTTAGTATTTGCTTTTAATTCCCTGGAAAATTACTGCCAAGGTGAATTCCCCCATAGATTAATATTTTGAGGATATAAGCTATTTAAATTAGCCAAACAAAATAAAGGAAGTGTTTTTATAATTAGCATTGTAATTAATTTAGTGATTAAGTGAAAAACAAGAAAAAAGCTACAATGCAACTGTCTTATTTAAGATTTGTTATAGAGAATGTACTATCTACATGATAGATATGCATGTGTTAATCAATTAATTGCAAAATCTGGGGAAGGGGGATAGTGCAGGCCCCCTAAAGTTATAAACCACAAAGAGATTAATTAAATTTCCCAGATTTATGCAAAATTATTTCACTGTTTGGATGATAATGGAATAATAAATAATAACTGTTCAAGCCGTGGAAGCTTTCATTAATTTTATTTTGCTTATTACTTGGATTTTCGATTTTTCAGATTGTCTTTGGTTCCAGTTAGTCCGGATAAACGAGGTTGAACTGTTGTATTCTATATTTTCTGAGTTTCTGGCTACCATGATCACCAGTTAAATAGTCAGCTAATTCAAAGTATGCATAAATACTAACCAAAACTAGCGTGCTTGATATTGAAAATGACATGCAGTTGAACCTCATAGCCTTAATATTCATAAAAATTAGCTCTTCGTATTTTAAAATAACATCCCAGTTACGTAAAAGAAAAGTCTTAGAAGAAAAAAAAAAAAGAAAAGTACACAGTTAAGTCTTAAATACGAGTTTGAAGAAGTTGAAGCTTAATTTTCAAATCGAATGGGGAAAGGAAATTCGTTATAAGCTTCGAAATCAGGTCATAAATATTAAATGCATGAGCATGACGCAGCACAGAAAAAATACTAACAACCCAATTAAAATTCTTTAACGAAAGAATTTAGTAGTATATATCAATCTGTAACACTTACGACTTTTAAAAACTATAAATTAAAGTGTAATCATCAAAGAACATACACCAATACAACTAATCCGTAACAGATATTTTACCAAACCTACACGAACGTGATCAACATGACAACAACACCATCAATATATCGTCTTTAATGAAAGAACGGCAGCCTTTGCGACCCGTATCCAATTTAAAAGTAATATTCCATGATGCAATCTTTTTTTAAAAAAAAACACGTATCCTCTTTCAAAGACTTCGGGGTATAAACAAGTTCTCTAAAAGCCCTTCTTTCATTATTTTTTCCCCAAAAGCTACTAGTTAATTATGCTCTCGCATTGAAAGTCTTATTTTTTTCTCTTTGCAAAAAAAGATCCGTAATCTTGTGACCACTATGGCGCCTCAACATGACTTCATCTCTCGAGCTTTGCAGAAAGGAGTTTCCTGCTCCAACAGTTCACGCTTGCTACAATCAGCCTTGAAGAAACGACTGTTTAATTATATTCGAGACTGGAAAATGCATTTAAAGTTGTATTTTAAGTGAGCAAGTTAAAAAATCGGTATTCCTCAGAGAGAATTATAAAAAACGAAAGTGATGAACGGTCAATGCCGATTGTAAGGATCAAACGGTTAAGTTGCAAATTTGTTAACAATTAAAGACATTGCATTTTAAAGCGAATTAAACTGCATCAAACCGGCTTTTGATAAGATTGTAGCAAATACCGGAATCTACGAGTGCATCTGTAAAATCCCGTAAACTCTAACAATCATGGGTCTGAAACGAAGAGTTCTAGTATGGAATGCCACTTTTTAACTTTAACTCAGAGATTAATTCATTTTATCTATTAATCTTTGTCGAATTACACTGAAGCGACGCGACGGTTGTCAAGATCGTCTAGCAGTGGAGCTCGGGTAACGATGGTAACGAGGGGGGGGGGTAACCCAGAGACCAACGTAAACCGAGCGCCAAAGCTTTTTCATCAAAGAATCATCCAAAGAGCTAATTTTAAGAATCATCCATTTCAAGCTCATTGTAAGTGACAGAATTTTGAAGGAAAAAAGTATAGTATAGTATAATAAAGTACAAATTTTCGATGGGGTTCGGGGGTCCTCCTCTAGAAAACATTTCGAATTTTACCCCTCAAATTAGTGTTTAACTCATGTTTTGATTTAAATCACAAAATTTTCAAGGGAAAAACAGTATAAAATTTATTTCAAAATTGGTGGGGGATTGAACCCCTAACCCCCCATTGGATCCGGCTCTGGACTACTATCATTCTGGGCAGTTCATGTATTACAACGCCCCCCCCCCAAAAAAAAAAACCCCTGGACCACAAAATAACTAGAAGCTAAAAGACCTAAACAGTGTTCAACCGACAGGTCTGAACCCTATTCCAACAACAAAGGTTCGCAAAAAATACTCGCAGACCATCCAGCAAGTTCTCTAAATCACCTAGCAACCACCGGTAGAGAAACCTCCAGAGGAAAAAAAAAGACAGCCACAAAGCGCTTACGCAAGCCTTTCGTTCCCAAGGGTGGCAGAAGCAGGGAATGTAAATAACCGACGGCGCAAAAGCCACTAACTGTGATCAAAGGGATAAAGTAAAGTATGTCAAGGGTAAAAAGCGAAAGCTAATGAAGAAAGACGATGGCGGATCTTTCTTCCTTCTCGTCACGAACTTCAATCCCCGAATATGCTCCGAGGGAAGTTCACGGGTGTTGCTAATGGTTAGGCGTGATCAGACTTCAGAAGGAAAGACAAACATCTCAAGCTTAATGCGGGCTCAAACATGCAATAACGGAATGATAGCAATTGAATCGTTAGTTTAATAAAGGTGCAAAAAAACGGCAAATTGAGTTATTGTATCAAAAAAAATCGGTATTCTTGCAGTGTGCTATCTATATTCGACAGCAACGTTTCTTGGACCCAGTACGTCACAAATGCGGAAGGAGAAATCGGTAAACACAAAGCCTGTTGGGTTGCTAGGAGGAGTTTTGGTACGCAAATCGTGATTCAAAAGCACTAGTTATACATGGGTTTAACAAAATAATCATATTTTTAAATTGACGTTCTTCATTTCACTCAAAATTCAGACACCGCGATGGGAATTACTTTGTTTGTTAGTGACGTCATAGGGTCAACTTAAGTTGCTGTCTTATACCAGTTTAGTTAGCTTATGAGGAGTAGTTAATTTTTAATAAGGGGCCGTTGAAATATTACGTAAGCAAGTTTTTGGTCTCATTATTACGAAAGAAAACTGCGCCTGACCCCCTCTCTTTGTTCCTTTTTGTACAAAATCTTTAGTAATGCTTAGATTTCTGAAATTCATTTTTCTCCATGAACACCTAACCTATTGTTAAAATTTACCCTGGGGAAAGTGCTTAAAATATTTTTCCTAGTTCAGTTCAGTTTTTTTTTGTGAAATTTGTTTTAGTTGAAATTTGAAATTATTTATGCAAGAAACAAGATATTTTTCGAAAATGCAGTGATTGTAACATCTTACGTAAGCATCACTCATACTCCCCCTCCCCCCTTGTCAGAAAAAATAAGCAAATAGCAAACCCCCTTCCCCTTTTAGATTCTTAAGTAATATTTGAACTGCCCCTTAGCTTATGAACTTTAGTTAGCTCAATAGGATTCAAAAAACATCAGTTACCTGTGTTACCATTTACCCTAAATCCAGCTAACTAAATTGGTAGATCGCATAACCAAACTACAAATAGCTTTGCTCTACACATGAGTGGAAAGAGGGGAAAAAATAACTACCCTCTATAGCTCTTGAATTCGGCGAAATTAATGTCCTTTCATTGTACTTTTAATTAAATTTAAAATTTAAGTTGATTAGCCTTTCATTTCTTTTTCTTTGTGCTGTAAACTAAGCCAAAACAAAATTTCTTTTTAATTTAAAAGTGTTTTTACTTTTTTTTATCCAGTGAAATGTTTGATGCCATGATATTCACTTACTCCATTAATTCTGCCTTAATGACTCAATTTCATAATAGAGTATTTGCAATCACGTGACTCGCACCTAGTGACCACCTTAGCAACAGATGCATCTCCTCCAGCATTTAAGAGTTATAACTGGTCGTGTCATGACGTCATGTGCGAATGCTTCTGTTGGGGAATTCGGGTTTTTGGACTTAAAGTTTTTCAAACTGACGATTCAATTGGTTTTTATAGCTCTTGTACTTTTTTTGGGTTACAAAAAAACATGGTAGTGCTTACAATATTGAATTAGGAGGTTTAAAAAGCACAGGATTTGCAAAACTTCTTGAAGGAGTAATTTACTTCTTATATTTAACAGAGAAACAGAGATGAACAGAGAAAGTGAAACAGTGTGAATGAGACTAGACTTTACTAAATTAGGTCTTTAGAAGCGAATTGCAGAGCAACTTTAAGCCTAGACTCAGAGAACAGAAAGTTTACATCCATATGACAATTTTACGCGTAGTGTCAAACATGCACACGCTTCTTGAAACGAATGGAAAAGAACAAGTCATAGATAATTAACAATATAATGTAAATAATATAATAGTATTATTAAATAACTTACTGGTGGTTGTTGTCAAAAGTTATTTTTAGTTAAAATATTTGGTAGGGAGTGGACTTTGCATACATATAACATTATATGTTTCACTAGATTAGAGAAAAGTTTTCGAAAGAATTTTTATCACTCACGTTTCCCCCCTGTATAAAGCTATTTATGAAGAGCATTTTGCTTTAACGAAATGTTATGCTTCCTGATAATTGATCACTGAACCCATTAAAAAAATTTAACCATTCATAGGAGTAACACACCCGCACAGAACACACATGAATATGGCCCATTGCCGTGTTTGATAAAAAAAAAAAAACGCTGTCGGATTTTTTTAAGTGGCAAATAAAAAATTTTATCCGATTTTGAGTTTTTCTCCGTTTCTATAACGATCAATTTTAAACCCAGCTTTTTACCAAGACGAGAGTACTGTGATATAACGCTAAAGTTCTTTAACTAGATTACTATCATTTTTTGAAAGAAACTCGAAAATTTCATAAGAGATAGAATAATGGCATAATACGCATTGATAGTTTGCTGAAAGTAGGTATTTCTACAGACGCGAAACTCTTGCTTAGTTTTCAACAAATTCTATAGGTTAATAATTGCGATTGTCGGTTCAGTCAAAGTGCACAGAATCACTCAGTTTTTCTCCAAAAATGTACTCAGGCAAATAAGGTCAAAAGCATATTGGTGATTTTGGCAAGGTCTTACAATGATGCAAAATTTTGATGTAAAATAATGGCCAATTTAAAATTTTCGGAAAGAGTTATAAGACACGAATGCATGTGCTGCAATTTTACACTAATGCGGAACAAAATTGTAAAAGCTGCATACATCTTTCAATATCTGTTTTAATAACCTATATAAGTACCTATTAAACTTTTCTACAACCCTAAAAATAAATTATAACTAGATATACACCTTCATCTAATTAATAAATAATCAGGTCGTACAAGGGGTTTCAAAGTCGGTTATAGGGTTATTATTAAGAGCCAAAGACTCTTATAGGGTCATGGAAGAAAGGTGTACATCTTGGTAAGTGACTATGCTGAATCCATTGAGATGGCTTTCAGCACCCCTAACGACGAAATAAAAAAGTTAGATTTATTGGTGGTTCTGAGGTTACTTGGTGATTATGAGTTTTATGGTACAAAATCCAAATACTTCTACTATAGTCGGGGAATTGAAATGGAATGGAACTGGTTTATGTCTGAGGTTAATAAGTTGATCATTTTAGTTATAGCACAAGGTCCAGATACTATTGTAGTCCTAGTCTCATACTCCTTAACTTCTACCTAACCAAAACAGATCCGAACTTTCCTTCTGAGATTAATTGGTGGTTTTGGGTTTTACGGTACAAAATCAAGATACTTCCACTATAGACGGGGAATAAAAATGGAATGACACTGTTTTATGTAAGAGATTAATTAGTTGGTCGTTTAGTCTGATGAATAATAATAATGCCCATCGCACAGGTTTAAATTATTATAACAATAATATTCCTCGCCCCTACACCACAGAAACTGAGGGGACGTGAATGGGCCACTTGATGGCAAATTTCTGGGCCAACAAGAATATAAAACAAACTGGGTTGAATCAAAAGATTTCAGATTAGATGTCTGAAAAATATCCATATTACACTGGGGGAGGGGAGGAAAAAACCCTGCCCCCCTGTAGACACGTCCCTGATTGTAATCCTAAACATACTCCTTGACTTCTACCAAACCCTAACTGATTCCGAACTCTTCTTCTGAGTTGGTGGTTTTTGGGTTTTACGGTACAAAATCCAGATACTCCTACTCTAGTGAATAGAAATGGAATGGAACTGTTTTATGTGTGAGGTTTGGTATGGTACGAGTTCCAGATACTACTGTAGTTAGTAAACCAAATTAGTACTGGTTTCGTAAATCGAAAAGGAACTGGTTAATCCTAGACATACTCCTTGACTTCTACCAAACCCTAACTGATTCCGAACTTTTCTTCTGAGTTGGTGGTTTTTGGGTTTTACGGTACAAAATCCAGATACTCCTACTCTAGTGAATAGAAATGGAATGGAACTGTTTTATGTGTGAGGTTTGGTATGGTACGAGTTCCAGATACTACTGTAGTTAGTAAACCAAATTAGTACTGGTTTCGTAAATCGAAAAGGAACTGGTTAATCCTAGACATACTCCTTGACTTCTACCAAACCCTAACTGATTCCGAACTTTTCTTCTGAGTTGGTGGTTTTTGGGTTTTACGGTACAAAATCCAGATACTCCTACTCTAGTGAATAGAAATGGAATGGAACTGTTTTATGTGTGAGGTTTGGTATGGTACGAGTTCCAGATACTACTGTAGTTAGTAAAATAAATTAGTACTGGTTTCGTAAATCGAAAAGGAACTGGTTAATCCTAGACATACTCCTTGACTTCTACCAAACCCTAACTGATTCCGAGTTTTTCTTCTGAGTTGGTGGTTTTTGGGTTTTACGGTACAAAATCCAGATACTCCTACTCTAGTGAATAGAAATGAAATGGAACTGTTTTATGTGTGAGGTTTGGTATGGTACGAGTTCCAGATACTACTGTAGTTAGTAAACCAAATTAGTACTGGTTTCGTAAATCGAAAAGGAACTGGTTAATCCTAGACATACTCCTTGACTTCTACCAAACCCTAACTGATTCCGAACTTTTCTTCTGAGTTGGTGGTTTTGGGTTTTACGGTACAAAATCCAGATACTCCTACTCTAGTGAATAGAAATGGAATGGAACTGTTTTATGCCTGAGGTTTGGTACGGTACGAGTTCCAGATACTATTGTAGTTAGTAAACCAAATTAGTACTGGTTTCGTAAATCGAAAAGGAACTGGTTTATGTTTGTTGTTTTGGTACAGGTCCTGTCAGTGGAACAGAGCATTTTCAATCACATGACTCGGACCTAACAACGGCCTTAGCAACAGAAGGTTACAGCTTTTTGCCCTACAGAGGTTAACACTTACAAAAAATGACTAGCCGTGGAATTCTTCTATTGGAGCATTTGCAATCACGTGATCCCATGCCTAAAAACCGCCTTAGGAACAGTTAAAAGCCCTACAGAAGGTACACAGTTAATGACGTCACCTAAAAACACTCTACTGGTGTTCCGCATTCGTGTGATCATAGCAACACATGCAGACGCGATTGATCAACGCCCACTTACTTTCAGTTCCTTAAAGAAGACACTATTGCGAGCCCAGTCGACCTGCGCGAACAGAGACTGGTCTATGACCTTACACAGCAGTTCAAAGGAGTCCACCTCACACTGGTTGTACGTCTGGTTCTGCAGCAGTCCGTACAGCTGGTTGCTGAACTCCTTCTCTTCAGGCATGGACTGCTGGAACTCCTTGATGAGATGGGGCAACTTGCCCCCGTTGAACAGGGCGGCCCCTCCGGTGAGGGCAAGGGGCCCCACGCCGTCACCCGCACCGTAGTGGTAAGGGGACTTGGGCGACCCTGCGGCCAAGTGCGGGGACCCGGAGCGGTTGTTGGAGGGCCAGGGCCCGGCCGGGACCTTGGCCGGGTCCGGGGGCATGGGGCCCATGACCTGCGCAAAGTGGCTGCTCTGTCCGGCGCTGCATAGGGGGGATGGACTCGAATCCGGGGAACTGGTGGACGAGCTAAGTTGAGGGATCTGGATGAGCTCCTGCTTGATGTGTGGGTCGTTGTAGAGGGAGGGCGCTGGCATCGAGGGGGGCGTGAAGGGGGGCGCCACCACCTCGTTGGTCATGACCCCTTGGCACTGCGCCCGGGCGATCTGCTTCTGTCGCATCATCTGCAGCTTGCGGGCCCGGTCTCGTTTGTACATGGGCCCGAACTTGTTCCGCCCGCCGCGCATGCGGTCCGCTCGAACGGCTGCAAAGAGAAGAGGACGCCATGTTAGTTTTAAAAGAACTCACCACTAAAATGTTTAATTTATTTAAATACACTAAAGAGCATGACCCGATCAACAGAAAAAATCATGGTATATACAATTATTAACACTCGGGTAAAGATACTCTATACCTGTGTAGGGATCTGAATAGATAGGTACACATTTGTAACAGTTCAGCATCCTATTAGTACCATACATTCGATATTAAATAAAAGTTATCCGATATTTTGTTACTTTTTAAATATGATATTTTCCCCACCCTGATTTACATTAATTCTTTTTTTTTTTCAGATTTTTTTTTTAAAACAGAGTTTTTGGTATAAAGAAATTTTAACTAAAAAATATAAATTGTGCAATTATTTGGTCCTTGACTTGCACTTTGACTATGTTCGTCTCTGACTTTCAGCTTTTTTAAAATGAACGTAGTACTTATTTCTTATCACGATTCACGATAATTAACATTAATTCTATTTATTTTGAATGTTTCAAAGATAAAAAGCGTTTAAACTATGCAAATCCTTATACGCCTACGTCCTTACAATTTTTTTAAACACAAGCTTTGCTTTATTGATTTTCTTCTACAATTTTCAAGTTAAAATACAACCTCAGCTTCATTTCATAATTTAACACGGTTACCGTGATTACAACATCCGAATACCTTCGCGACTCTTTTTTTTTGTCAATTCGACTCACTGAATAAGCTGCCAACTACACTTTAAAAAATCAGACAAAAAAAAATCCTCTCAACCCAATCAATCTCGTCTGTTCCTAACTGCGCACTTCACCTCCACGATGAAAAAAAAATAATAATCACCAAACAAGCAAGCAAAAAACATCAACAACAACGAAAAAAGAGGAAGCGGAAAAACAATAAACAACCGAGACGAGTGAATCTACCTTCCTCCCCTCCTCGGGCATGGTCAATGGCACCGTCCACACGCATTCACACATGCATCCACGCCAGCTGGAAGTGGAACAAGGACAACCACTTGTAGTTATTCCCTAGATGTCGTTAACGGGCCTCGATAAGTGGAATAATGAGATAGAACGACGTCGGAATAGAATGGAATGGAACAAAACGACGTCGGATTTCTCCCGCCTTTTTTTGTTGCATGTTCCGAAGATGCTAATCAGGGGTTTGGGGTGTTCTTTTTCGTGAGGATTATGAGGTGTAAGGATTTTGGGGAGATAAGTTGTTCGTTTTTTTTTTTTATGGTTAATTGATGGAAGCTTTTGTTCTTTTTTGTAGAGTTTATGGAATAAATTAGCGAGTTGGCTCGCGCTTGTTCTTTTGTTTCGTCAGACGGCCGATTCGAAGAGGAGATTAACTTGCGAGGAGATGTTTTTCGTTCGAAGAAGAGAAGGGTCTGCTGACTTTCCAAGGAACTTTCGTAACTTATTTACTAGAGAAATCAACATCGTACATCGGTGATTCAACATTATGCCAGTTATCGTAATGGAAATCACTTGAAGTTTCCTTGAGATAAAAATTTTATGAGAACTATTCAGCGAAAAGTGTCATTTAGTATTATTGCCTCAATAGGAAATTTCTGTATTTTCTCATAAAAACATAAAGGCAAACTGAACTTTTTGGATGTCAATTTTGTATATGTCGTATAATCAGTTCAAAGTTTTTCTGACAGTTTTGCAAGAGATATAACCACAGATAATTGCTGCATGTTAAAATATCAAAATTTGAGTATTTTTAAAATTACAGTGCAAAGGGATTTTTCTTTAAAGGCCCCAGTTGAAATAAGTCCTACGATCTAAACAAACAATAAATGTTTTAAAAAGAAGAAGCATTAATTAAGCATTATCTAATCTTAGGGGACACTATATTTTAAAATAAAAGAAAATAGAAACCACTAAATAACTAAAATCTGCGACTCTACCTTAATATAAAAACTAAAACAAAGAATAGATTTATTCTGGAATTCAAGAGTTAAAAGCCCTTGCCCAAGGTTAACTAGACTGCGGTCATCGTTAACAATTTAACCCTAACCAGAGTTCAAAGTCCTTGACAAGGGTGTCATATCTTTAACAATCAGGTTTAAACGTGTGAAGGTTTTGTAGACACCCTCTACGTTTCTAGAATAAGGAAAATGATTAATGAGATGCCCCGGTTTAGCATTTTTTCCTCAACCAATTTAGAATTTTTTAAACTCTTTTTCGCCTTGACACACAAGATCAAAATAATGATCTCCCTTCAGCAGTAGAATATAATTGAGTTTCCGGTTAATTTTTTTAAAGCTAGAGAGATGCATTTTCATAAGCAATTTTCTCCTATTAGATCACTTTATAAATAAATGCTAAGTAGCTTAAATCACGTTATTTCACATTCACGTTATTGCGGTTACCACCACTCAAAATGTTAGAGATTTTCATCTGCTGTATATAAACAAAACGCCAATTCCATAACGTATCCATTTGCGAATACGTATAAGCTTAAATTGTTATAAAAGCGTAAGGCTACGAGAAAAAATCCTTTATTGTTATCTAACTGCAGAAAGAAACAAACCAAGGCCACATTTTGTAGATTAAACACGATAAGGCTTTTACCATTACAGAAGTATACATCATCATGGCAGCTTTTTTTGTTGTTGTTGTTGTCCTTGCTTTCTGATTTGCTGACGCTGGCTTTTAAGCTAAGCATCAAAGGTTGAAAGTTTCAGGTCTGATTTACGGACAGACAGCGTGAAAGACAGAATCTGTACAACACTTTTATCTGCATAGCATGAAAGCTGCGCAGTGAAAACATCTCACGTTTTGAAACACGGAGCGAAAGCGAGTACTGAGGTGAAGCCATTTCATTGTCTGTCATTGATCTGCGTTACACTCATTGTAAACGCATCTGGCGTTTACAATGCGTGTTAGGTTTTCAACTCACCAGTAATTAATTAAACATTTTTGAGCAGAAAAAGTACAAGACGGCCATTTCGTCAACGTATCCAGATCTTATATTAACTTCATTTAATATTTGGGTAAGGATGCATAAAATAATCCAATTTTCTAGCTTGAGAAAGAATGAAGTAAGAAGAATAAGAAAGACTTTCATGGTGAAATTCTGAAAAGAGAAACTTCTTAATTCAAATGTCTTTAATAATGATGCAAAAACAAGGCAAATAACCAGAGATTTGTCTAACCCATTTTGAAGATATAAACGGAAAAATAAATTCCCTTAAAAACACAACCAAATACAAATAAAAAGTTTTTTCGAGAGAGTTTTTTACAGAGCTGTTTTCAAACAGAAGTGCATTTATATTATTTGTTCATTTCATAGAAAACAAATGCAATCATCCCTCTCAATTACAACTTATTTTTGTGAGCCCCGTGTAATAACAGAGTGGAGCACGGGGAGATTTTTTATGTTGTTCAATAAAAAAAAATAGAAAACATAAATATCCCAATCAGGCCATACAACTCAAAACACAAGCATATCCGACTGAAGACTCAATAAGTCACTGAATCAATATAACCTTTCTCAAGCAATAGGTTCAAGCCATATAACGGGTGACCCAACACCTAGGACAGTTGACACACTTCCAAAAAGCGACACATAAAAGATACTCGAGTGCTAGATATAATTCTACTGTCAATCACGTAGCTGACCACAGATAAAAAGCGATACAAGTCACAGAAATCAAAGCCCAATTCATCATCGCACGAACGAGCCAGGTCTGATATCACAACCCCATGGGTCAAGTAGGCCCAACAAATTAGTAGAACCGCCGAAGGATCGGCTATAAAACCTTAAAGAAAATGTCCCATTGTTTCGATGAGTAATGTTTTTGCTGTGCAGCATTATTAGGTATCGCGGGTCTCAATGTATAAAAAAAACTGGCAGCAATAAATGAATAGTATCCCCTTTCATGATCTAGTGACTAGAGAAATGTGTTTCCTTTCATTGGAGTGTTGCTAACTTGCCGTCAAGAAGAAGGGATAGATTGTTTAGCTATGCTAGACAGGGCAGAAACTATGTAATGCAAGAGATTCACACTACTTTTGACGTAGTCCGGGAATTTCCGTTCGACATAATTTAGTAAAAAAAATATCTAACTTTCAGTTGGTCATTGGTGAAGCCAGAAAGATATTAGTACGGGGATATTGGAATTTGGGGGGGATATGTGGTGATTTATCCTTTTCTGTGGTAAAAACAGAAAGAAAAATTCGGACTTTCGGAGAGATATCTCCCCCTAGTCATTTTTCAGTATTTCAAACACTCAAAAGAATGGGCGTCGGCGGCCATCAAATATTGGGGGGGACAGATCCAGAATTTGGTAAAAAAAAAAACCCTTCGTTTGAAACAGACCCTTCGAAATTAATTTGTTTCACCATATGAACAAGGGTGGTTCCAGACCAGATTTTAGGGGGGGGGGTCAGAGTCTGAGGGTATTACATTCGAAATTTTCAGTGCCTCAGAAAATATTTTGAAGATTGCTTGCTTTTAAGCAGCTTTTTAGGGGTTTATAGTAACTTAGACTTAGAGGATATCCAGGGCCCGTGCCATTGTTTTAGAAAGTGGGGGGGGGGGCGAAACACCTTTGTAGGGCCACAAATACTTATGTTTCGCGAGGTGTTTGGCTGCCAATTTTCCGAGTATAACATAAATAAATGCGAAACTTTGTTAAAGTTTAAAATGGTTTCATCAGATAATGCTAGCTCAAAAGCAAAGGGGGGCCTGGGGGTTCTCCCCCAGAAAATTTTGTGAAATTTGGCTTCAAATAGAAGTTTTTTTTACTCATTTTTGTACATTTGTGCCCATTGTGGATAACACCTAAAGAGGGTAACTTCTTGTACTCCTAAAAGGAGAGGAGAGAAACAAGTTCAAGGAGAAAACAGTAAATAAGTAACCATGAGAAATTAATAGGGGGTCTGGGGGGTAACCCCCAAGAAAAATTTTGAAAATTTGCCTCTAAAAATAAAGTTTCAGCTCATTTTGAAAGCATGTAAACCACAGAATTTTCAAGGATGAAATTATAAATAGATGCCAAATTTTGAAAACGCCCTTTTGCAAATATGCCCTTTTAAACTATAATATTACATCTATTTTAAAACTTCCCAAAAGAGAACAGCTTCTTTTAAGCGGAAGAATTTTTCAAGGGAAAAGCCCTCTAATTTTATATAAAAAAAATCTTAAATATTGGGGGAGACGCGTCCCCCCCCCGTCGACGACGCCCGTGCTCAAAAGGATTTTTTTTTTCGGCTTTCCCCCCTTGCCAAATCATAATTTTTATTATTGGTTCTGTACATAATAATTATAAACAAATTGATTGATTAAAAAAAAACAATAATAACGATTACATTTATTCCAACGCAAATGACTTCGATCTATTATTACAAAACACTTTGAAATTAACAGTCATCCCCTATTGCCAAGCCTTCCACCTACAGTCCTTTGCCCCCTGCTCCACAGACATAAATTTCCCCGTTTAGAAAGACCACACCAGTTATTCAAAAAGACGATTTCCCAACTCCGGGAATACCGCACGCTAACACCGCATTACCGGAGAAAAATTCCAGCGGCAGCGCATCACCCCACTGAAATATGCACACAAAAAGCACCCGTAAGTGAAGGCAGGTCTGAAACATTTATGCCGTTGCATCACTGAAAAGGCGAGTCTGTTTCTTGCACAATGACAAATATGGGATCTTTACACGCGTCGGGGATGGATTTGTTACACATGGAATGCAGCTTGGCGTTCCGTGAAAGAGTAACGAGGAGATACATAGGAGGCAGCACGCAGCATTAAAAGCAACGTTTCAAATTGATCAATAATATGGAGACTATTTAATAGTGGTTAATTACTTTTCTATCAAAACCAATTCCGGTCAAAAATCCGGTCTTGAGTTTTATACCTTAAACCCTGCCCGATTTGTAAAACATTACTCAAAATTTAGTTATTAAACCAGTTTTTGTCGATAAATCTAGACTAGATCATTAAATTCAAATCATGATTAAAACTATTATTAGAAAAGATAAAGGTTATTTTACACACTAACTTACTATAGTGTGACGGGTTGGGGGGAAATAACACAGGAGCCAGTTATCTTGGTTATTACTATATTGAAACAACAATCAACACACACGAGCAAAAACGGAACTCTCCTGCGACACGTCCGTCGCCTTCGCTCGCTCGGGCCCTTCTCTCGCGTCACTTCTTGACCCCCAAGCTCGTTCACCCCTCTCCGAATGTTCTAGAAGCTTCCAGTGCACGGAGGACGCCGGCATCTCGGAGCCAGTCGGGGGCGAGTTCCTTTAGGGGGCTTCTCCCCAAAACGTTACAATAGAGAATAGAGATGTTACAGGTGGTTCTTGGCGATGGCGAGTTACGTCACAAATGCGGAAGGAGAAATAGGTAAACACGAAGCCTGTTGTGTTCATAGGAGGAGTTTTGGTACGCAAATCGCGTGATTGACCGTGCATGGGTTTAACAAAATAATCATATTTTTGAAATCGGCGTTCTTCATTTCACTCAAAATTCAGACACCGCGATGGGAACTACTTTGTTTATTAGTGACGTCGTAGGGTCAAGTTGAGTTGCAATCTAGTAGGGAGTTGTCCGCGAAAAAGTTTACCAACAATGCTAGTAAAAAGGAAAATATCTCTCAAATTTGAGTAGAAAAAATTTACTTATTGTATCAATTCTTAGCAGTAACTTCCGTTATTATGAATAGTTAAATGGAGTTTCATGCAGGTTTTGAATTTGATAATAAGGTGTTCATAAAAAAATCCTGTTGATGATTAAATTTTATTTATAATTTAAAATGAGGCCCTGGAATGGAACAAAAAATACGTATGCTAATAAAATTCATGTAGATTTTTGCCAATATTCCCAATTTAGAGGTGATGGTGACAAAATAATAGAACAATACTAAAGTAATATAGATTGAAACCAATACTTAAGATTGAATTGAATAGATATTTCGATGAGTAGCAAGAACAGCAAAGAATCCTTCTTTCAATAGTATGCACCCAAGAAGGTGTTAATTTGAACAAGAAAATCATTTTAAATAGGCTTTTAAAAAAAACCAATTAAGCGATATCTGTATCCAATATTGCTGTCAAGTTTCCCTCATCAATAACACAGCACATCTCGTAAAATCAACATCTTTATTAAAAAACCTCCAAACACGTTTAAAACTGTAAGCCAAGTAAAAATCATCGATGCCAAAACAACGTAACCATCCTCCCCAACACAGCCATCTTCCCACCTATATAACCTTCTTTCCAAACATTTCAAAAGTCTAGTCCTCTTCTTCCTGACGAAGTTGCCAAATTGCCGTTAAACTACAATCAGGCCACAGAGGCAGCACATCAGCTACCTCCTGGCCTGACAATTGCCTTAGTTCAAACCATTTTTAATCCCAAGGTTTTTATGTAGCATTTTAATACCATCATATGAGGGTGCCACCAGAAGCTCAAACCTGAGGTAAACAAGTTACGTTTCTAACCTTGCAGATAAAATTCATAATTCAGTTAAATACGTCATTAATCCATTACAACGACGCCCAGCGATGTGGTGGTAACATCCATGCTACATGTCCATAGTTCCGATACTCGAGTTGGTCAGTGCCTTATCAGTCTTTTAACCCTTCAATGTGTCGATGAAATGAGAACCATGCATGCTTGTAAACAATGGGAGTCATGACCACCAAACTGCGACAAATGCATTACTTCTATCCCTAGTACTCCTATCCCTAGTAGCACAACTCCTAGTACCAAATATGTCAAATTTACGTAACTGCTACAAGAAGTAAACGAATTTGGCCTACATGAAAAAAAAGGAAGAATTTTGAACGTTTGGTATTTATATTTCAACGGCCAATTTTAAAACAATTGAAAGGATCGATAGTCCTTTCTTGTTTTACAGTCACCACTAAATATGCTAAAAACTACTTTATAATTATTAAAACATCAAGTAATACTTAATCCTGAAAATTATGTTATCAAGACTTACCAAAGCCTGTTTATCACATCTCTCTTTGTGATACAGGCCGCATTTTTCCAACCACGGCTTACTAGATACTTATACAGGCTAGCCGAGTTTTAAACAATGAAAACCATAACTTTTCCCGCTTGGAGCGCTACAAGACCTACCTATATCACCCACCGCCTTCAACACTGTGGATATGCTTTGCCAGTTGGTCCAGTATTGCCATCTGGATTTGCAATGATTTCCGTACTCGGCTAGCCTGTATGAGTATCTAGTAAGCCGTGTTCCAACTAATGCTCCGCGGCGCGGGAAAGAAAAAAGTTTAGTGCTAATCCCGCGGCTATGAATCTATTCGTCTTTTCTGTTTATTAATCATGATATTAAGAAACAAAATCCTTAATAATGTAATATCATCACGTATTTTTTTTACAATTAATGATTTTTATCAACTCTTTTAGTGAATAGCTAATAGATTTCTAAAAGGTGATGTAATCAGTTCAACATTTTCTCCATTGAAGAATTTTTTGCAGATCCTAAAACTTTTTATTATATTTCTTTTTAAATTTTTAATCATTCAATAGTGAGTGGGGCGACGTCACCCCCCTAATATGCGTCAATATTTGGAACGTCCCATCAAATATTTTGGCCAAACTTCAAAATATGTGGTTTTTGACAAAAAATATCAAAGTTAAATACATCTTCCTTCAACTACAGCACTGACACAGATCTATCTTAAGGTGGCTTCTTACTATATTGCAATAAATAATCAACACTAAAAAATTAATTTAATCTTAAAAAAGATCTATTACTGAAAAAACCAAACAACACCCCCAGAAAGAAATTTTGCTAAGTTTAGAATTAAAAAAAAGATACTTCTAGTTTTACAAAATTTGTAATTTTATCAATTTTCCCTGAAAAACTGAATACATGCTACAGAAATCGTGATTTTTCCTATGAAGAATAGTTCGATGTAAATCCTATTATTTGTCAAAAATGTAGGCACATTTCATTAAAACTTTGTTAAAATTTGGAAGCATGTTTCGACCATTTATTATATTGTTACCATGACGCCAAAATGTTTAACTTTTCTTTTTCACCTAAGTTCCTATTTGGAGGGACCGCAACATCCACAATCGCCTTTCTAATAGATTTTATGTGGAAACTAAGCAATCAGTTTCGAATATGAGTAGAATCGACTATTCTCGACAAACTTAAAAAGGGGTTTTCTAGAAACCGGTAGTGATATTGGCGCTTCCTTCCTTCAGGTTCGGGGTTCAATTCCCTGGTAAGGGTGGGTCGCGGTCGATATAACTTGTCTTTCTGAGAAAGACGGCTAAGAACTGTGGAATCTTGTACCTTGGATAAATGAATCTGGTATGTAAGATGTGGCAAATGCGATCCACGGGGAGATACGATATTTGAATAATCTGACTCTTATAGTGGTGAGTAAGCTCGCCACAAAGGCATGTTTCTGCAGTTCTCAGTCGCCTTCCGAAGAAAGACCAGCTATAAATTGAGGACCAAGCGTGCTTGACCACCATACCGGGACATACATCTAACATTTTGCGTTCCAGAGCCCTCGGTAACGAAAACAAAGCTGGGGATCGTAGGCATTGGTCACTAGGACTTTTGCGCCAATGAGTTTAGTTTTGTTTACAAAAAGCATATATGCGTTTTAGTTTTTGGCGTGGTTGTAAGGATATATGAGGCTTTCTTTTACTTTTCCTCCATCAGTGTCAAGAACAAGCAATAAGTTATTTAGATTCTTTTTTTGGCTCATGACGAAGGAACCATTAACAGCCATATTCATTCACAGCTATCAGCGTCGGTGTTAACCAGCAGCTTAGGAAAGTAAAATTAGCTTATTTTCGCTGACTCTGATTGGTGGAATCCTTTTTTGACCGAAGATTTAACACCGACGCTGATGGCTGTGACCATAACTGTAAAAAGTACAGTTTGAACTCTATTCCACAGTAAAGACATCTTAATATACCTCCCACGTAGCCCAAGCCAAGACGAACAAAAGCAAGGAAGGAAGGAAGGCTTCGATTTCTCGCGCGGCCACGTGTCAGTGGAACAAAGGCGGCATTTCTGCCTCCCAACGGACACAAACGCCTCATTTCGTATGTCATCATTGGCTGCGAAACGATGATTAATAGCTATCTGAGTGGGTGAACTTGAAGCGGGGATACAGCGAAAGGAAACACTAGTTAGGTGAATGGGGTTTTTTGAAATGAGCATCAGAGTCTTATTGTTTAAGGCCCAACCTGTTATTTACCTGTTGTGCAAACGAATTCGAGTGGGGTTAAAAGGTCAAGTAACCATACCTAAGGGCCATTTATCACTATGTATTACAACCTATCTAATAATAAAAATCATTTATTGTACGATTGTTCATGGACATATGCAAGTCCTATGTAGTATAACGTTGAAAATAATAATGTACTGAGGCGGTGTAATCTAACTTCCGGGAAAATTCAAATGCAGTGCAATTATATTATATCTCTGAAAAAAAACCCTGTTAATTTAGACAACTAAGAGAAAGACAGAGTCATCGTGTACAACAGACGAGGTCGATGTTATCAAGGAAGGATAAGCTCACAAGCTATAAAAGTATCATGAGACATTATAATTATTATTTCCCTTTCGGTGTTTTAAGTACAGTAGTGTTTCCTGAGGTGGATTCAGGGATGGATCTATGGATCTGCACCCTCACTAGGATTTAATTTTTTCCCACAGAAAAAAGCAATAGCGACGAACCTTTTAACAGGAATGACCCAAAATCCGAAACGCTTCAGGATTTAAGAAAATAATATTTGTTGTTCCGGAGGTATTTTCATAAAGACGCGCGCTATGAATCAATGAGTTAGCACGGTCAATGGTTTGACATCGGCCGGACGTAAGCACGACGTGATCGTAGGTACTTTTTTTTTTCAGAATACCGTATCAACTAAAAAATGATGGCGCTAAGAACAATGGTGGGGCTGAATTCTTCATTCCCTCTCATCATGCTTTCTTCGCGTTGTTGTTAAGATAGCGTCGCAGTTTCCGAGTATGTTCATCTGCCTAACCGTCAAGAAAACTGACAATTTGAATTGGGATCGTTAAAAATTATACAATTTTTTGAGAACGGGAGCATTCTAAAACAACTGCATCATTAAAAAAAAAGCTCTTCTGTTAACGGCCGATGCACTTGTTCTATGTTCAATTTAACATTAAATAACGTGTTTCCCCAAAAAATGAACCCAAAATCCGGAAAATTCCGGAATCTGGAACGGGTTTCAAACGTTCCGGTTAAAAGATCCATTGGCCATTGGTGTTATGAGAAATTTATAATGGTAATTTAGTAAAAAATGACTTCGTAATCGTTTAGAAATGTCACAGCTATACATCCTAGATTTTTTATTAACTTTTTCTCATTTGATGCTCCGAACCCCAAAGATGCTATCACCCCCTCCTGCAGAACTACAATGGACAGGGCGGTTGCGATATGACACGGGGGCATTTAATCCGAGAGGTCACAGAGAGGTGGGGACTTTTCACGCTTCGTCACCTATAGGTGTCAGGTGCTCACGCAAGTCGCTGCGGCTTCTGGGTCAATTCGCCGGCCGGACAACTGAGCTTTTTTTAAGGGGATTCAGTATGTTGCAAGCCAATTCGGGTATTTAAAGAGGTTGGAGACGGAAATAAAAAGAAAATGTCTTCTAGTCGAACTTAAGAACATGCGGTAAACAGTCACCACTAAAAGAGTCAGAAGTAAAATAATAAGTTAAACTCTAATACTGCAGTAATAATTTCTTGCAAGAAGCTCCTAAATTTAAAAGTAATATGCCAGGCGTATTACATACCTTATAACTTCAGTTACTTGAGAAGGGGTAAAGAGGTGCAATGTGCTACCGGGGGTAAGGTTGGTTAGTGGGGGGGGGGTTCCAACGAACAAAATATGGAGAAAGTGAGATGCATTTAAAACTCCCGAATTATGCATCTGAGGAAATGCTACATAGAAAGTTATACATAACTGCCAATTTAGCCGGAAAATTTCAGTTTGTTGTTAACAAATAGTTTACTTTTTGTATTTTATTCATATCTTCCGATTATTGTTCGATGCTGGTGTTTTAAGTTTCATACTTTTTAACTTAGTCACTAATTGGAAAATTCATCAAAAAATTTAAATTCCCCGGCTAAATCGGAAGAATTGGCAGCCATGTAGGTGTTTCAAAAAGGAGATTCTATCATTGATGTATTAAAGATTTTAGAAAAAATATAAATATCTATCCCCCACAACTGTTCCAAACGTTTTTCTTTTTACGAAAACAGAACAACTTTAATCAAGGTTAAAGTTATCTACAACATAAATAAAATCTACAAATATTTTGCAGACTAGATTTCAGTGTCCTACCATAGAACAAGACTACAAGTAAACTCTTTAATAGTGAAACGTATCCAAACTGGATTCAGTAAGAAAAAATTGCAACGACAAGTCAGAAGAGTTAGGAGTAGAAGCAAATCTGCAATAAAAATTAAGGTCAGAAAATTCACTTCCGCATGGGAGGTTCCTGAAAATTCCCTGGAATATCAGCTACATCTCCTCAATAGTTCTCTTTGGAGGAAAATAACACAATATTTAAGCACAATGCTAAATTCAAGGAAATGGTGTGAAAACCAGCAACTACGCTTGAAACCCTAAATAACCGCATTAAACCAAGTCATGAAACAGTGGTTATCCATCATTGGCCTGTCACAATAATCGTGGACTTGGGAGAATAGGTCTTCATGATTACAATAGGGGAGTTGATCGAAAAGACCGAAAAAAACCTTCCGAAATCCCACTGAAAGAGGAATTTTTTTTAACGATTTACACTAGATGTTTTATATAACCTATTTAAAAAAAAAAACCTGCAATCGTCGGAGATTAATCCTAAACAAAACGCAATAGATCATAATTTTGATGAGTGAGTATTGATCAGATAAAATTCCAATTTTTCTCGTTATCCTAAAAAAATGATTGATTCGTGGCCTGGACTTTTCTCAAATAGCATAATTTAGACAACTTTCTGCTTCCCCGGTCCTTTCTTATACTCGGGGAGATGTGGAAAAGAGCCTAATCAAAATCCCATTAAAAAAGATTGGTAAAAACGAAGAGAATCCGTTAGGCTTAACAAAGTACGATAAGATCTGCTTTTATGAGGTTCACCAACAAAGGTAGGGTTTTGAGTAAAAATAGGCGTGTCTTTAAGAATGGGGATAGTAAATTATGAATCAGAACCAGAAGCTTCAAATAAGAAAGAAAACGAAAAAAAAAAAGAAAAGAAAAAGGAAGAACACTGTAGTATTCAATATTCGTTTTAATTACTACATTGCGAAACACGAAAGCGAAGCAAAGCCAGCAACAAACACATAATGGGAATTTAGATAAACAAATGGTCAAAAAATTCTAAAACGAATATTAACAATATTAAAAACAGCAGAAAGCCAAACACCATTTTAAAAACTCGTTTAAATTACTACGAGGAACATAATAAGAACATGCAAAGTAAATAAAAGTGAGAACTCATTTAGGACAAAACAATGACGAATTAGAAAAGTATTCCAAAGAAGTCCAAAAATTCAAGATGGCGGAGAAAGCAAACGATTTTAATCGCCAGTTTAATGAAAAGAATTAAGTCGGACAAACAGAATAATAAAGACAAATGAGAACCGGTAGACACATTTCTGCCTTTTCAATAGGGGAGAATATACGAAACAATCGCAAACGAGGGATATATTTTAAAACGGACAATCAAACTCGTTTCGGAAGTTTTTCTATTATTCCTTCTCAACTTTTGGACTCGAAAAGAAATCATAAATTTTCGCAGTTTCGGGGCTGGGAAAATATAGCAGCATTGTTCGGGGAGTAGACGGATTTTCGATACCAGTAGGTCAGAAATTCTCTTTTCCTGCATTGCGCAAAGCCAGGATAGGATGAAGAAAATGAAAGTGGACGAGGTGGGCTGTTCTCTCAAAAGAAACAAAAATAGATTTCGAGTAAAGTTCCTCAGAATTTATGAGTAGGTATTTTACTTTCGTTTGAAGACATCGAGGACAGCTTGAATTTGATCTGCTGCCAATTGAAGGATTTAGTAGAGGAAATTGTAACCAATAGCGAATCCGGAGGTTTAAACGGAATAAAGTCGTCTTAAATTCAATTGGAACAAACGAAGACGTTTTCTGAACGAATGGCGCGTTATAAATTTAGTTTATCAACAAATAAGAATTCTGATTTAGCTCGGGGAAAGGGCATTAAATATATAAATTTTCAACAAAAATTAAGTTGATTATAAGCAGTTTCTTTAAACCCTCTTTCTCAAGAAAAAAACTTCAAATAAATATAAAGAGCAATTTTTTATTACCATACCTTTACACAAATTTCCAGAATTTCTGCATGAAATAAAATAGCATGGCAAATAATAATCTGGGATATAAACCTTAACTCTTCAACAAAGTATTATAGTAGAGGGAAAATCAAGTTATATAACAACGTGAAAATTTAAAACTGCCCATGCTCATAACAAAAGTTTTAAGGAAATATATCAGATGGAAACCTTATCAAATTTAGGTCTTAAAATAACTGGTTTCTTACCAACACCTTCTGGTCATTGTGTAATGAAGAAAATTGTTGAAAAGTTCCTTCACGCCTGGCAAAGCATTCATTAAAAAACAACATCCTCAAATTGAAATACTATTAGCGAAGATAACTGTCCCACTCAAAACCCAGGAACAAAACAACCTATCCCTGCTCAACAGCGATAATAATAATTACACTCGAGGCTCCATCAAACAATTGCAGCGATCTCATCATCACCACACACACCCAGAATCGGTGTTAACACGTCGAGATAAGGCTATTGTTCTACAGAAGCAGAAACGTGACCCCAACTGGCGAAATTCTAGGCCAGGCGGGACCCAGGAGTTAGGTTAAAAGCAGACATTTCCCCCAACAAATCCAAAGAGAGAAAAAATAAGAAGACCGAACCTACATCTTTCCGTGAAATTTGAAAGAAAGGAAACGATTTTTTAGCTGTTGGGATTGGATCAATCATCGTCACAGCAGATTTGGACCACCAGCTGTTTGCTAGGCGGGAAAAAAATTTAGTTTTAGGTACATTAGGGTTAAGAGGTTGAGATGCAAGCTAAAATATCTAGTTCAGGACTTGATTAAATAACAATCGAGACAAAGGAGGGGAATGGTGATTTTTTTAGCCACTATTATTAAGATACATCTTGGCGAAAGGGACTACACAATGCCAGTGTCTAATTTAAAATCCTGTACGTACGAATTTTTTTAGTTAAGATAAGATAGGGTCTAACTAAAACGGGGTCGTTTATTTATTGAAATGGAATATCCCCCCACCGTCATTCAGATGAAATCGAGCCTAGGGCAGTTTAGCAGTTTTTTAGCCGCTGATTAAGAAGCTGAAATTAGGAAAAAAGTTTTTCCCCAAGAGACACCCAATAAAATAAATGAAACTCAATAAAGTCTATTTAACTTCAATTTATTACAATAGTGTACTGTTACTTTAACTTACAGTGTATGAATAAAGGTAAAGAATCTTAATCATAGACGATTTATGGAGAATGCCCTATCAACCTATGTAAAGGATGAATTAGACATAAGGGGACATCCATAAATTACGTGAGGTCAAAAAGGGGGGAGGGGTTTGGAAAAATCTCACCAAGGGGGGAGGGGGGTCGATCAAAATCTCACGTCAACTTTTTAAGTTAAAAATTATACGATTTTCTTTGTTTTTTAAGTATGAAAAAGGAAAATCATTTTTAAAAAGTTGTAGGTAAATCTCACGTGGGGGGAGGGGGGTCCAGCAAAATCTCACCAAGGGGGGAGGGGGGGTCCAGATTTTAGAAAAAACACCTCACGTAATTTATGGATGTCCCCTAAGAGGAATACTAACATGGTCGTCGTTATTCGAAGCAAATATTTCTCATATCTTATAATGAAAATTTTATTAAATTCCCTGCATCACAACATATCAAAGGCGTCATATATTGGATCATGTAACAGGGCTGCTACTGACAATCCTCGAAAACTATTAAGAGTAACGAACGTGTTATCCGGAAACCTTAATTCCGAAACGTTTTAAAGATAAAATAAATTGTTCTGAAATTATTTTTCTACAACCACGTATTACAACGTAGGCTGTGCTTATTTGAACCGACTCATACAAGCAGAGTAACTAACACAGTATAGTATCTTCAAACATAATATTATATTCTGTATCTTTTCCACTGGTGGCTAAGACCACACCGCAGCAGATCCGAAATGGTGAAAAATCCCGAGATCCTACAATATGCATCCTATCTGACCATACTAGCCCAAGCAAGGTAAAGGCGAAAAGTGGAACAAATCCAACTTTCACTGAGTCACGAAGCATTGTTTATTAAATTAGAAGTCTCCGGCACTAAAATTTTCGTGGAAGGATGAATCACGTTGACACCAATACCCGGTGGTAAACAAAACAGAGGAGATCTAAGTTGCACTTTATACCCTGTAATTGGGAAAAAGCAATACCGTTGGAGCAGACAAAGAAAAGGGATTGGGCCCGTACTTCGTAAGGATGTAGGCGTTGATGGGTGTGTATCTTTGTCATTTGTGGATTGGAGGAAATGTGTTCGAGAAATTGGAAAGGCACGAATCTAGAGTTGCTTCCACGAATTTATGTTCCAGATGCAGAATAGATGGAGAAACGCGTCGTGAGAGTTTGTTTCTATAATAAAACATGTACTACAGGATGTTTCAACAAGTCCGTTCAAACTCTGCACAGCCAGATTCCTTGCGTGGAGTACATAAAAAAATTCATGAAGAACTGCACCTGTACGACCCATAGTTTTTGAGAACATTCACGACAGAAATATGTATTACGTCATTTCCGGTTTACCCGAAAAAAATCATTATGGAACACAAAAATAATGTTATTTGCATATGCTTGCTGAAAAATATGCTAAAACTATGCACTAAAGATGCATGCGCGCGCTGTAGAATGAAACATAAGTTTTTATCAAATGAGACGTTGCATTATATGCATCGATTGCATCGTAGAGGAACAGTTCTATGGGAAATTTCGGCGTTCAGAGTTAGGGTGGACTTATTGAAAAACCCTGTATATGTAGAAAACAAACGCTTTAGATTAAGTGAACGGTGTTTGAACTATGGAAAAAAAAGAACTACAACAATACGGGCACTTTATAACACCAGCAATGCGACAAACAACCGCGAAGACATCGAATACAACCTTGGAACCCGAAAGACAAAAGAGAAGCAATTGGTTTACACATCGACTCGCAAACAAAGCAGTTCGGATAATGGCCCGACAAGGACAATGTCATCATCAATCCGAAAATCCACAGACATACAATACAACTTCTAATAAAAAAAGAGAAAGCTTCCAACTCTTAAGCAGGTTGGAAATGTTCGCAGAATCCCTCAGAAAAAGCGGATCTCCCTCGAACTCGTTAGTTCCGCCTTTTTAAAAAGAGAAGTGTCCGGTAATCTTAACGGCCTTGTAACAGAGGAAATCTCTTAAAAACAGATCGGTAAGGCAGTGTGTTACCTGTTACACTACAAATCGTAGGTAGTCGCGAAGAAGAGATGTGATACGAATGTAACATTGTTTCTCAGGTACTCATTATAGGTAACAGTAAACGCTAAGCTCAAGAAAGTTCTTTTGCATGTAGTACGTTACGTAGTACATGCCTCCTCAATGAATGTATCCAAGAAACAGCTACGAACGAAAGGCGAACAAGGATCATGAAACAGGGGTGCTACTGACAATCCGGGAAAACTATTAGAGTAACGAACCTGATATCCGAAATGCTCCAAAATCCGGAACGTTTAAAGATTAAAAAAAAATCTTGTTCTGAGGTTATTTTTCCCATTGAGTCCGATGAAACGATGAGACAGAACAGTCGAGAATGTTTAACTACAACCGCAAATGCGACTCGGTCGTAGCTACGGCGACGAATAATTTCTTTCATAATGGCTAGCTACTCTTACTCCCTCTTAGAACCGATGGTGGGAGCGGATTCATGTTGCTAATGCTGCAGATCTGTACTACTTATTCTTTAATTGGAACTAATTTTGCGCTTTCTTGTAAAGCTTGCGATTTTCGAAAACTTTGATAAAATTCGTAATTCATGCTTTAAAAAACCGGATTTTAGGGACTACCCCGAAAAAAAAATCCCACCACTGATTTAAGAAAGTTTGATAAAAGTGAATATTATTTTAACTATGAGGAGCCTATTCTCAGAAGAATTAAAGTGTAACGGTACAACAACGAGTTAACACCCCAGGCTTGAAAAAGTAGCTGTTGTTATATATAATTTTGTTCAAGATTATTTTATTCTTTAATTTTCTCAATCCCCAATCAAGCCTTAGAGAAATTACTATTCTTTGTAAGAATATGAATTATTAATAATACTAGTTGCTATAGAGCTTGTTCGGTTATATGTGACGTTTTAATTGAGTCCTTAAACTCACAAACAATTGATTATTAAAAGAAATCAATTTAAAGTTCTTTTCATATTTTCAACCTATATCGCACCATCAAATTTCATACCTGCCATAAGTAACGAAAACCTCATTAATCCAGCTTTTGTTCGAAACAAAATAATTTGAATAGAACCGATACAATCCCTCCTAAACAACAATGCAACTTCCATCCCCGGTCCCACCCAGCCATCTCACATACCTAATCCTCACACAATATTTATTCCTCATTCCGTGTCAGAACGTCAATTCCAACAATCCAAAAACCATCACACTTTAATTACATCGCACTCCAGCCCATCTCATTCAGAAACCTCCCAAGTCGTGAGTAAACAGAAGACCACTTCCCTTCGCTTCTTTTTCTCCCGCCACCGTTGCCAGGTGCTGCAGAAGCGCAGCGCCCCGCTTGATAAAACAGAAAACTAACAACAACAGCAAAAACTTAATGTATTCCGCCCGCCTTCGTGGAGTGGTAATCAAAGATGGCCTTATTATATGGCTACTGGGCTCCACGATATGGACTTCCGGATACTTTTTGGTTAGGGTTTGTGGGTTTCTTTTGAGGAGGATCGGATATTTTTTTTTTCTGAATGGGATTTGCAGTCAGTTTTCGGGAGGAAATAGTTCGATACGGGTTTGCGTCGTCACGTATTCGGAAGTGTCAGGATACCATGAAGATAAAAGCGATTATAAATCCGCTTTTGGGAGGGAAGTCATCGAAACGAGATTTTCGTTAAACTTCTCGGATTACGAGTTGCACAAAAAAGACATCTGGTAGAAAAATGTCGAAGAAATAGTCTGAAAATTTCTAGTTAGAGCAAGTCGAATATGGTACAGGAATTTAATGGGTCTTCAATATCCCACACTACATTACAACAATAATAAATTCAAATGTTTCTTTTTTTTGTTTATGGACCACGTCCCATTGATATTCCACATGCTTATGATTTAGTAATCTTACTACTAAAGAATGCTTAAAATTGTTTAATTTCAGCTGTAGCCAGGGGGGAATGTTTAAATTTGTCTCTTATATTGAGCATAGATTGCTTAACAGATGATTGTTTGCTCTCTCTCTCTCGACATCTTCGATTCATCAAGATTCTACTATACTATATTAACATCAAGTTTTGATGACCTCACTCACCACTTTAAGAGATCAGCAAATTCAACTGCTTTATAAATACTGACTGAAAATACTTTGGTTTTCCCCACAGAATATTCAGGGTGAGAGCAGCTTTAAACCACTAGTATCCCATATTAAACTATATATGTGTGTATGTACGATGTGAATTACTTTAAAGCGTATGACTTTAGATTTAGTCTCTCTCCAAAGCTCTTTGTCTGAAAAACTGGAGGGTTTTTCACATACAACTGTTTATATAGCGGGGAGGTATTTAAGCCTTATTAAGCAGTTTGCCTCGTGTAAAATTTTTAAAAACATATGCTTACATAATTTTAGTAGAGACAGTATAACATTTACAAGTCGAAATCGGAGGGACCCAAAAATAAATTCGAGTTTTCGATATAACAAGTAACTCCAAATATAAAATTAATTAGTGCTTTATTTCAAGGGGGACAGTATTTTTCAAGAGTTCGAGATAACGAGGTTATACTGTATAACATTTAAAGACCTGTGTTACATAAACATAGTGTTCGGCACTAGTTAACTAGACCTAGTTGCAACTAGTAGTTAACTACCGATCAACTAGTAGTTAACTAGTAGTTTAACTACTTTTGGTTTAAACTAGTTTAACAAGTAGTTGAACTACTTTTTTTAATAACTACTAGTTGAAACTACTTTCAAATTTTCAACTACTTTAAAAAAAATTTTTGTTTAAAATTTCAAAAATATTTAAAATTTTTATCAAAATATACAAAAATTACACTGCTATTTATAACTACAATGTCATGGTAGAGTACTCAAATACCATAACCAGAAATAAAGCGCCGTTTTGAGCGAAACATAAAGTTTTTTGTGATATAGGTAGATAAGAAAGATGTATTAGAATTTGGGCAAAAAATAGGTTATGAAATTAAATAGACTAGTTAACTAGTAGTTAACTAATTTGGGAAATAGTTAACTACTAGTTGCAACTAGTCCCAGGAAAAAATAGTTAACTACTAGTTGCAACTAGATTTTTCCAGACTAGTTAGTAGTTGGTAGTTAACTACTTTTTGACCACTAGTTGCCGAACACTACATAAACAAAATGTCACAATTACCACAAAATTCTCTCCTGCATACACACATCTCCTCACAAAAGCGTTCCATTCGCTACAATGTAATGAATGCACCCATTTCTTTATCTCCGTCATTCACAAAAGAAAGCAAAAACGAAACTGAAAGCATGAGAAATGAACACCCGGCGTTCCGACCAACGTCTCCAAAAAACCACGCAAAATTACGCGTTGACGGACACAAAAGCAAGTTAATAGAGCGTCATCGCTGTTAAAAGTGTCCCTTTATTGTCCGAATTAGAGTGCCCTGCTGATTGTGACCCGTGTCCCTTTTACCTTTTTTATACTCTGTGTCCACTCCCTGCTGACCTGAGGTACGTGAGACCTTTTTTTTATTTGTTATGAATATCGCACGGAAGTTTTTTCTTTGTAAATAATACTTTCGCCGTTGCCTGGTGGTTCTCATTTGCCAGCGGTGCGTTGGCTAAGTTTAATGGTTTAATCCATTGCAATGGGCTCTGAACCAGTGGCGGATTCTCAGGGGGGGGCACTCTGGACAGTGGCCCCCCTTGGACCCAAAAAATCACTCATAAGTACGAAAAAAAAGTCAAAAAAAGTACTCAAAATGAGTAAAAACCCTACTATTACAGGTCAAATTTCAAAACTTTTTCTGGGGGAGGACCGCCATACACCCCAGCGGTACCAAATAGGGATATTGAGTAATACTTTTTAGAAAATATCCAACATTTTGCTGGGTTGGGCGATATATATCACTTGATATGTATCATAATATAGGTATATCATGATATTTATCCAATAACAAAATTAACAGTTATCAAGCTAAAATCTCCCAAAATTCATTTTGAGTACTTTGTTAACATGTTAATTAAGTTGTGAAAAAATTTTAACCTTGTAATTACAATAAAATACCAATAAAATTTTAAAATCATTAAGTTTAACGATCTTATTTCATGAAACCTGATCAGATATTAGCAACATACTATACAAGTTAGCATAGGAAGTGAAGTAATATATTTTAAAAGCAGTTTTGATTTTTTTCCTTTGGCACATTGCATTAAACAATGCTTACAAGTTTGTATTTTCAAATCTTATTGTTTCTATACTTTTATTTTAAAAGAAAATTACCATAATTTTTCATTTGTTTTGTAATGATTGCTACAATCATCATTTAAAAAAGTAAAACGAAAAACTTTTTTAAAGGAAATTACAAGTATATTTACTATACCTCCTTTTACACAATAATTTTCGTACATTTACAAAAAAAAACTACTATAACGATTTGCTTCATTAACAGGCATGGGACCTATTCTTATGCAAAAATCCAATTTTTAAGAAGAGTGTAACAAATCAATCAAAATATAGGGCGGCAGTCAATCTAAATCTAGAAAATCTACCAACGAACACACAAATTTAATTCAAGAAATTTTTTAATTTAAAAACACGGCAATCCTTTATAAAATGCCAACGCCTTTCCACAAAAATAATTCGCAATCACACGACACACTTTCAAAGGGGACACATATCAAAATCTAAAACCAAGACTTAAGAAACCGACTGATAACAGCCGCCGAAAAATTAAGAAGCGTGAAAGCAGCGCCCCCATTTCCAACATTTCAAAACAAGGCGACAAAAAGCAATGCCGAAGTTGGTGATGTTGATTAGAAATGTTTCCCTCACCCTGATTCTAATTTCGAAAGAATTTTTCTTTTTATTAAAGTTACACACAATGGAAGAGCGGTGGGTTTTGATATGTCATTCGTGAGAAAGCGAATGGAATAGAATGTAGTTTCTCGTTATCTATAAGAATAATGGTATTTACAAATACTTCCTGACTTAAAACGAAAACCCCACCCAAAATATTAATAGATAATTCTATGTCGCCCGATTTCAACTTATAATTTGTGAAACCGCGGAATTTAATGAACCCGCTTTTTGAACACAAATGTGTAAGTGCTACAGTGAAAATATAGCACAAGTTGACAAAAATTGAGTTCAAACTTCTTTCTTTCCTTCAACAATATAGTATGCTGAACATACCCAAACTCATTAAAATTGTAAACAAGAATTTAATGAGCGAATAATTTTAACTGCAGTACCCTTAATTCGAACAATGCCCAACACAACTACGCGATGTAAGCTGAAATCTGTGATTAATCCGTAATCTCAACGAGGGAAATTCCGAAGATTTCCCGTCGCAGTGGTAAGTGGAAATGCCAATTGTCCTCATTGTTAAACAAAATTAGATTTATAAATAAATATATTAAAAAAGAATCACTTTTTTACTGGTGAGCAACTTTCAAACCTACAGCTTTCTGTATATTAGCGCAGGAAAACAGGATAGTCCACAGGCCCCCGTTGAAAATTTTTATTGATTAATAACAGGCTGAATCTTCGTTGGTCGCTTGGTTTCGTCGAGACGCCCACATTACTCAGCTAAAAATCTCGAAAGCGGGTAGCTAATTTACTGCGCATGGGTGAAACATGTCGATTGGGTGGTTGTAAAATATTTATTAATAACGTTTTCTTTTTTAGTTAAATCTTAAGATAATGTGATAAATATCTCGAAAAAATGAGTGTCCTACAAAACTGGGGGTATGAACGGAGAGTCCCCCACTGCCAACATGTCCGAATAACGAGTTAAAAATATTTATTAATAACGATCTGATTTTTTTACACCGGCTTGGTAAATATTTGTTTAATTAAATGGCCACATTGTCCTACAAATTAAGGGGTAGGTTTTCGCAGTCCTACACTCGGAAAATGTCAATTCCACGACGATTTTTTATTCATTAATAACAACCTGATTTTGGTTTTTTTCTTTAGGGAATAACGTGTGAAACACGATTTTACTACTGTCCTACTCAAAATGTGGTATATATTGATGAAAATTAACTTATTCTTAAAAACTCCTTCGACCGGCTTGTCGCAGTTTGGAGTTGGTTGCGAATACTATTTTTAAACGGTGTAATTGATCTTTGTACTACTAGTCCCGCTCACGAGGCAAGAGGAAATGGTCATAAATATTGTTATTTATAGATTTTCCTTTTTTTATTCGACAATCCGTGAACGATAAATTTTTCACATTTAATCATTGTTAACATGAATTAAATTCAATAATTTATTTATTTATCAATAAGCAATCAATTTTGTTCAAAACGACATCAGAATTAATTTTACAGAATCATTGAACTGAACTGAGTCGAATAAAATGATAAAAAATAAAAAAAGTGGTTATGGAAAGAATCTAAGGAACTTTAAAATATCCGGATCTTTTACCACCATTACTATGACTGCTTTTTGTGCACACTATTAAGTAAAAATACAAAATTTCGCAAAAAGAGAGAAGAGAGTAAAATTTTTCACAGGCAATTTTACTCTCATGTAAGAATTATTTGAGGGCAAGAAAGGAATGCAATCATAAATATAAAGATGTTGTAAGGTAAATGTGGGTATAGTGGACACTTTAAGGAAAAGTTTCACTTCAATTCTCTATAAATATCAATATATTTGCCTGGAAACGGTTACCATCCTATTTTTAGATCAACTGGATCTTCTTCTTTCGATTTTACCAATTAAAACTGTAATTAGATCTGGGAAAGTATTTTTAATTAATTTTTTAAAAGTACTCCAAATTGCTTCTATAGTGGCCCCATCGATGTCTCTGATGTTTCTATGGTGGACACCTTTTGCATCAAAAGTGGACACCTCTCTTTTTCTGCCTATATGATAGGGTTTATGAATGAAATTGAGTAGGTATGGTCGTTTAGTTCTAAAAAAGTCTTCCTTCCTAGCGAAATATATTTTGGATTAAAATAAAATCAGTTTTATTTGACTTAGAATAACAGACTTAATGGTTTCCGGCCCATAGCCTACGTTGTAGCTGATTTGAGAGGAATTTCCCGAAGCCAGAATGAAACCTAATTCGTACAACACCCGTTTTAAAGCATAATCAACAGTTTCTGTAGAAAATCTGATTCAAATTAAAAATGATTTATATTTTTTTAAAAAGCCATTGCAGTGACCACTATTGGAAAATCTAAGATTCTGTGTTGGTAAAGTGGCCACCCCCCTTAAATCCTCGTAAAGTAAAAATTTTCAAATAAATTTTTTTCAGTATGATTGTATACTCTCTACTTAATCTTAAAATGAATTTAAAGGTCAATTAAACCGTAATAAGTACAAAAAAATCAGTTTTAACTTAACCGTTTCCTAACGCGATTCAATAAGCAAAATCAAATTTCAGTCACTCGGCCGATGGTGTTATTTTCAAAGACCTAAATATCCTTCCCATGCTGATCTATGGTATCGGTGATTATTTAACTTATTAACTGGTAGCATAATCTACTATGCCTATGAATTTTAACGCTATTTGATGCCTCTAACTCGTATTATTTAAAATTAATCAACTAGGTGGCCACTATTGGGACAGTGTCCACTATACCCACATTTACCTTACTCCCCGATAATTCCTTTAGTTCCTAAAGAAAATAATCTAAATCAGGTTGTTGTTATTAATAAAAAATATTGTCTTTGAATTGATATTTGAATGACGTTTGGAACACGATTTTACTACTATCTCACTCAAAAAGTGGTGTATATTTGAGGCGAACTTACTCACCACTATAAGAGTCAGATTTATTCAAATGGGTACAATACAAATTACCGTCTTAAAAACTCCTTCGACCAAAATAATCGCAGTTTGTTGCAAATACTATTTTTAAACTTTATTTCAATACTGAAGCTTTGAATTACTAGTCCCGCCCACTCGACAAAGAGGAAATGGCCAATAATATTTCTATTTATAATTATATTTTCCCCTTTTTATTCGACAATCCATAGTTACTCCTTGTTGCTGTAAGCACCTCAATAATTATAAAAATCGTATTTCAATCAATTCTTGTCGGACTAGCGGTGGATACCCTTATTTTTGTCGGCCACTGTTATTTCCGGGGAGAGGATACACTAAACTATCATGTAGTATCTTTGTCCTACAGTTATTAATAAATAAAAAATCGTCGTGGAATTGACATTTTCCGAGTGTAGGACTGCGAAAACCTACCCCTTAATTTGTAGGACAATGTGGCCATTTAATTAAACAAATATTTACCAAGCCGGTGTAAAAAAATCAGATCGTTATTAATAAATATTTTTAACTCGTTATTCGGACATGTTGGCAGTGGGGGACTCTCCGTTCATACCCCCAGTTTTGTAGGACACTCATTTTTTCGAGATATTTATCACATTATCTTAAGATTTAACTAAAAAAGAAAACGTTATTAATAAATATTTTACAACCACCCAATCGACATGTTTCACCCATGCGCAGTAAATTAGCTACCCGCTTTCGAGATTTTTAGCTGAGTAATGTGGGCGTCTCGACGAAACCAAGCGACCAACGAAGATTCAGCCTGTTATTAATCAATAAAAATTTTCAACGGGGGCCTGTGGACTAGGAGATTACTGCTTGAGTTTAAACATCAGCATGAATCTGTTAACAGATATATGAATCGAATTTAAACTTTAGGTTTGTTCTAGAATTTCCTAATTGCAAGCCCCGTAGAATCTCATATTACTTCATTTCAACATAATCACTAAAATATTCGTTCTATTTGTAGCTTTAATTGACGAAAACATAAAGCATCCAGTGAGCATTTTAATGATACTTTAAATGAAAATCAAGAAAAGCGCAAGACCAGCAGTTCAGATCTTAAAACCGCGAAGTAATCAACACTAAAAACTCGTTAGCATAAAAAGCACTATACATTGAAGTAGAAGTGAAGTATACATTGAAGTAAAAGCAAACTATCTGTAAGTATCGATAAATTGTATTATAGTGAGTTGACCCATGAGGGATACACGAAACCCTGAAAATAAGTTTGAACCTCTCATTCTGATTAAAAATAGTTTAACGTTGCAAGCGTTTAAGGTATAATAAGCGATACATACGAGTTAATTTTACATTGGGTCTCTCAGGTTAGTTTAATTTCAGTTAAGGATTAAACTAACCTAAATACTGATTAACTCTCTTTCTAATGATTATTTTAAATAAAAAATAATGATAAATGTAGAAAAATTTTAATTAAAATAAATTTACATTGTTTAGCTTATATACAACAAAAATAAATTTTAAATTCCAGTGAAATAAATATACTTTTCTTTTAAGGTTTGATTTTTGATGAACAATAGTTAATGAGGAGGTCTATGGTCTTATTCCATTTATAAACTAATAGCGTTTATATTCGTTAAACAAAAAACAAGTTCATTCATACGTATTAAATAATTAAAAAATGGCCCTGGAACAGATACCATACTGATTTTCTTGCTGACCGCAGCCTAATAGGCACTAGATTGAAGCAAGAGACGGTGGTCATAGTCACCACTTAAATTGCTTCATAAAAAATTATATATATTTAGATATATGTTTCATTCACCATGAGGAAGGGTTGTAACTCATTCACACTTGGTTCTTACACTCCACATCGTGTTGGAGAGCGAATCAATGCAAAATAAATTAATCAAGGATAAAAGTATGGTAAGACAATTAAAAAAGCATTTGCATTCCTAAGTTTTATTAGAATAAAAATGGCGTAAGTAAAAAAACCCTTTTATTTTTTATTAAAGCATGGATATTTTTAAAAGTGTACCCTACTACACAACAGGGTTAATGTAGCTCCAAAAATGTCTAATACCACAGCTATCCTTCCTTGAATTCAAAACTTAGTGACACCATAAGCCACTTTTCTATTCTAACCAGTCGAAAGAAACAAACTGATGAGTTGGGTACGGCGCATCAAATTAACTAGGTTACAGATGATCAGGTAGGATTGACCACCTACTCCCAATGAATCAACAAGGATGATCCTGGGAAGTTACTTTCACCCACGTTGAAATAAATGGTGTTCAATTCTCTACGATTCAACCTAACAGAAAATGATTGAAATTTTAAACCAACATTAGGATGAATAAGCACAAATCTATGATTGGTGATAAAATTTCAGGAAGTTTTAATGGACCCAATAGACCCTAGTCATCATACGCATTCGATTAGTTAAATATTGAGATTAACGTTAAAGGCAATGGTACTGAGGATTCTTGTAAACTAAATTTAAAGGTTTTGAAAATCTTGACTGGAAGGCATCTTCCTGATGAAAAATCTTTCCAACGAAATCGTAGAACACTTTCAAAACATTGAGAGATTAAGTACTTATTCACCAATGAATACAGATAAAACTACACATTGAAGCAATTCCACACCTTGAAAAATCTAATCTATGTATTTATTTAAAAACTTTCTTCTAAAGTTCTTTTATAATGGGCACGTTTGTACAATTTCGAGGTGAGCACGAGGCCCCTGGATGCACTTGCTACAACCCTTATGATAAAAGGCGTACATAAGGGGGTCATGGGCGGAATTATGGGGGGCAACACCCCCAACTTTTTGAGAAAATTCCGTTTTTAGAAGGGAAACTCATGTTTCCAAAAACTAAGTTAAAAAACTGTTTTTAAGGGTAAAATTTTCAAACTGTACTCGGAACTCACAATTTTTTTAACGTTATGGCAAGATGCGAGCCACGGGGAGATACCAATCCGAAGGTTATACGACTCAAAAGTGTACTTTTCTAATTTGCTTCAGTCGGTATTTATACCCCAGTTGAATACTCTGACTTTTATAGTGGTAAGTTCGCCACAAGATAAATAAAATTTAAATCCTCTTTGAAAATGTTCTGAAAAACAACATTTTTAACATAATATCTACACCAGCGGAGGAGGGGACTAGTATAATTTCGAGTCCATCTAACTCATGAGCAGTTAAATAAGCGGAACACTTTCATTTCTGGCGGGAAAACACATGGAGCCATTCCGCATTACCAAATAAAGAAAAATGGAGCACAGAGATATAATAGATACGAGTTGTCGCAAGGAGTTTGCCAACCGTCGCTAGAGTGTGACACAGCGAAGGGGGGCCAGCAGAAAGGTGGCAACCGGAACAGGGGCGTTTATCCGACGCCCTCGCGACCGGATGTGTTCCGATAGTGTAAATACAACAATGGGAGTAACGGCATTTGTATTCCGGTCCTTCCAACGTCTTATCTCTGTCGCTAATTATTTTGAGAATTTTGTCTTGTTGGGTAATCGTCTTTCTGATACTCGGCGGTCTATTGGAAGAAATTGAATAAGTATTATTATTATTATTATTGTGATGCAAGAGGTTTACTATAGGGCCACGCGTGTATATTAAACGGTTGGTCGGGTTGTGGAGATTGTGCAAGATGGTAGCTCTACTCCCGATGTTTTAGGGTACCACCGATTTTTTAAGTATTTATATTGGTTAGCTCAGAGGTTCTCAAACTGTGGGTCGCGACTCACTGGTGGGTCGCCAGTTAGTTTTGGGTCGCGACAAGTTTTTGAATTCAAGAATTTCCTTAGGAAATTATTTTGTAATTGAAATTTATCCTAGAATAAGAAAAAAATGAGTTAAAACCCTGTTTTTAAGAGTCAAATTTCAAAAATTTCTTTTAAAATACCTAAAAAGTTAAAATAATATCTAATGTAATTTATTATATTAACAAAATAGTAGATGGCCAAACTGTACACGCGCAAAGCTAAAGTCATGAAGGGGGGATGTGAAAATTAACTGAAGATGGGGTGGGTCGCTGGGAAAACTAACTGAAGATGAGGTGGGTCGCGTTAGAGTTTATTTATAAAAAGTGGGTCGTGATGTTAGAAAGTTTGAGAACCTCTGGGTTAGCTTAACTAAATAGGGTAAAGTGCCCCCTAGATCCACTACAGTAGAGTCTCAATAACCGAGCCAGTGAAAATAATTAGTTTTAACTCCCAAATAACTATCAACACCCGAAACAATGATGTTTTTCACTGTTGTTTGGCGAAACATAAGTCGATTGACCGTCCACTGACGGTCTCATGTGACGGGTTTTTTTGATTTAAACATAAAAAACATTTAACGGATTTAAAGATTGTTTTCCTCCCATTTATTTATACATTTACACTTCAATAATTCGAGGTTTCAACAGTTTGAGGTAAGCCCGGTGCCATCCACCTTGAATGATCGAAACTCTACTCTCTCTACTTGTCTTGCAAATCCTGAGTCACCAAAGCCCAAAGGTCACATTTGCTACTCTAAACGTCCAACGAACCACCCACACTAATCAAACTAGAGTCGATAGATTAAGGCAAAATAATGGTTAATTTTTACGAACTAAATTATCTTTTTCTTTAAATTAAGACTAATTGTGAGATTTTAGGCCAAATTTTTTATGGTATTAGCTGTAAATATATCAGTGAGCATTTATAAATTAGGCTCTCATGGAAAAACCCAAGAAGAGCATCAAATCTCAAACTTGTTAACATCACATAGGAGAAGTTTGCGAGATGTCCTTTCTAAAGATTGCTAAAATGAAAGTCTGCATTAAAAAAGTGCATTGATACTTTAAAATTAAATTCAGTTTTTATCATTTATATCTCCTCTATGACGCAATTTGAACTTCATTCGAAAACCTCTATCTTCTCCTTAAGATAATTTATAAATGAACAATGTCCGTGTGATATTCTGTGCCACTCATCAGTTCTCGTCACTATTCCAGCAATTTTGTCCAATTGTTATGTACTGTACTAGTTTTCAATTTCATTGCTTGTATTTTAATCAAAATCATATCCCAAAATGTAGTTCAAACTAAAAAAATCTAAAGTGAACTTCTAGTCTAATAACAAAAGAGGGAAAGGAGAATAATTTCTTTTAATTAAAAAAATTATTCTCATATCAATTTTGTTATCAAGATGGGCGTCTTTCAAAGAGGACACTTTCACCCAAACAAGAATTCACTTACACTTACAAAATAAGCAAAAAAAATAATCAGCTGCTATGACGCAAGTCAACAACCAAAATAAACACACGAGGCCTGATATTATATAATTCGAGAAAAATCCGTGAGATTATCTTCGGTAATATTTTTGCTCTGATCAAAGAGCAAATTCAGATATATCAAGCGCTGCTATTGGTGGGCGACCAATTCGTCGTCACAGACAGGGCTAATTTTTTATCGGAAAGAGAAAGTTTATGAAGATAATAAAGATCACAGTCTCCAAAAATTAAAAAAAAAAAAATGATGCACCTAAATATTGAGGTAATAATGCTTTTCTTGAAAAATAATTAAGTTATGAATATAATTAAAATTGTTATAATGGTAGAATTTTCCATTCATCAGTCAGTAGGTGATATCCTAACCAATCTTTATGATGAAAAGAACAAATGTCCAACAGAATGAAAAAGGCAATAATTCAGAATAAGAAAAAACATAAAATTTTTATGTTGGACTAACTAAACAACAGATTAACTAACGCTTATTGTTTTTTTTTCAAGCATAAAATTATATTTAAATTTTGTTCATTATGGAAACAACCAACCCTGGTAGGGTATTAAAGCCTGATACAAAAAAATATTCATAGAATTTTAAAGGCAGTTAATGTAAGCCTAAAACTTGTCTTTCACCTAAGATTTCGATCCGTTCCCAGCCCTCTCATGGTAAGAGAGATAAACCTTTACTTCCTCTCCGGCAATTTAAGGTTAGTTTAACCTAAATAGTACCCCATAAAAAGTCATTCCAAAAATTAACTTTCTTACATGTAATCAAATATTGTTAAACCTGTATGACAACGCATTACAAGATGCGATTACATTTATATCGTACTGAAAATTGATGATAACTTATAGTGGTGATTAATCTCCGTTAACTTAAGTTGCGATAAAAGGCAAACATTAATTACCCGCCTTCATGTTATAGTTTGATCTTATCTACCTTAAAACTATACAACCCACCCTTTTACTGCAAGATATCCACAATATACTTACAGGAATTCCACTATGGTGACTTTTTACGTAATATGCGAAAGAAACCCCTCACAGAGTGCTAAAATATTTTAATTTTAGACCCTTTTTGCAAAAATGATAAAAATACTAGAATTTGTTTCAATATAACACATATAAAGATTTTAAAGAAATATTTAGCATTGAGTTTGTACTTTGTGTTACTATCAATTGAATATTTTCAGCTGAAAATACAGACTAACCAATTCGTATTTAAGAATTTTTCTAAGGCTTTTTTAATCTTTTTTAGCTATTTTACTAAAGGAATTTTTCCCTGAAACTGTATCAATATCAGAATGTCCTCTCACATTACGATCTAAAACGTTCACCCTTCAACTCAGACAACACACTGCAACCAACCTTTCTTTAAAATACATTTAAAAAAAATACAAACCAGACGTGAATCTATTTTAACCCCGCAACCCATTATAAGCGTCTCATCAACATTAATCACACTACCGTTGTTTACCCCTAACCAACACTCTAAAAAGAACCATCGCACGCAAAACTAGGTGAAGGTCTCCCATCTTATCACACTGCTGCCAGCGAAAGATGCGAATTCCAGAGCATAAAAGAATATCACTGGAGCACGGGGTGTCTTGGGTATATATGTCTTGGTATCCGATAGCCTACTCATCGCTTGTGCAATGGGTGATAAGATAAGCTGTAAATCTCAATGAAAAGCCTATTAGGTAACATTTCGCGAGACACTACGAAGTTAAAGCGGCCAATGGGTGAAGTTAGAGGACATATTGGATTTTTTTTAGCACGGAGATGATTTGTAAACTTTGGCTTGGTGCCCTTAGCACCAAAAGAGTACGAGATGTGGGTCAAGAAAGTCTGAATGGTTCCAATATTCCGAGATTAAGTGGCTGGATCAGTTTGTAGCGAGCGTACTCACCACTATAAGAGTCAGATTATACAAATGGGTATAAATACCGACTGAAGCGATGAGAATCCCGAAATTTTTTGAATCCTAAGACCTTTCGAATGGTTTCACACCATGGTTCGCATGTTGGCACAAGTTCACAATCATACGCCCTTCATATACTTAGTATTTCGTAAAAAAATAAAAATCATTTTCTTCGCACTTAAAATCGTCAAATGGAGATCGAGATACTATACCTCGATTGTTCTGCAAAATACTGAAGTGAAAGCTTATCCTCTCGAAATATTAGATTGACAGCAACGTTTCCTTAACCCAGTACGTCACTACGCGGAAGGAGAAAAGGGGTAAACACAAAGCCTGTTGGGTTGATAGGAGGAGTTTCGATATGCAAATCGTGATAGAAAGATACTATTTTTTTATTAATTTAACAAAATAATCATATCTTTAAATTGACGTTCTTCATTTCACTCAAAATTCAGACACCGCGATGGGGACTATTTTGTTTGTTAGTGACGTCATAGGGTCAACTAACGTTGCTGTCTAGTATATAGTATCTGAGTGAAACCGTATCGCTCAAAAGTAATCATGATTTTTAATCGAAGCCAATAGAAATAAAAATCCAATCAGTATTTAGTATGCTTCAAACCAGGCCCAATTTTTACGATTTTACTCATAATTTAATCATTAAACCATATTTTGGCGATCAAGTGTGATCATTAAATTCAAACCCTTGTAGAAACATCTCATAAATAATATGTTTTTTCCTTCACACTAGTTAAAAACACGTGTTTGAATATGAAATAATTATTATTCTACCTGTTCAAAAGTAACAAATTTAGTCAATTCTTAAAACATTGTTGAAAATTAAATAAAATAAAAAATATAATTATTTCAGGTTCCATTTAATTTTACACAGCCGTGTTCAAATCATCTTGAAATTAATTTTAATCACGAATGCGGTTCAGGTTAGAAACACTCTAACCATACAGAATGAGCTTGTAATATATTTTATTTTTGACAATTAACTTTAAAATTAAGTAAGAGTTTAAAGAATACTGCAATAAAACCAGTTAGATAGATTTATTGTAAACGTCTGAGTAAAGAACTAAAAATTAAAAATTTGAATAACTATGTGATCTACAAGGTCAAACTTTGTCCTTTCAAACATGAGACGCCAAATATTAAGTGCGAATGTTCTGAGCGACAAATAATTCTTGGTTCAGTAACCTAAAGAAAGCATATATGACTTAATAAAAATATACTGAATAATGATGATGCCACCGAACTGTCTACCAGGATTCAAGAGAAAAGCTAAAAATTATAAAATTAAACAGTTTTTGTTAGCAGAAGAGTTGTTATTCACCACTATAAGATATAGAAATATAATTGATTAAATCTGCTATTGAGTAAATAAGAAGTAATGGTGCTCTTAAAATTTAGAAATTTGGACTCTGCGAAAAACCCACGTTCCACTTACGCCAAGGGTAATACTACAAATCGAGTTAAAACCTTGTTTTAAAGGTAAAATTTCCAGAATTTTTCGGGAGGAGAACCCCTGTTTGGTACTATAGCTACATGGAACCTATTAAATATGCATGGGAAGGGGATTAGGAATAATTTTGGTTCCTCTCCTCTGGTGCAAAATCTAGAAATTGGAATTAAATTGGACGAGTATATCGTTGGCTTAAGTGTCGTACCGCTTTCAAAAAAATCTCGAAAATAACTTAGATCTTTTCGCCTGTAAGCCGACGATATTTTCTTTGTATACCCACGAGATGTGAACAGAGACCAAACAAAAATAAATATTGTATCTTTATTAGTATTCATATGATGAGACACTAATTCCCTTTTCTCATTTCCAAGAAATAAAATGAACAAACGCACATAACATTATTCATCATTTCTTTAAAAAAAAATGGCAAAGAACAAGCAAAATAATTACAAGGAAAACAAACGAGTGGCAACAAGATGGAATAATCAGCACCGTACAATGGAAAGCTAAGAAGTAAATTGGTTTCGTAGCCTGAACAATGTTTCAAAACCAATTTAACTATCCACGTGTTTCCTTAAGCCGTCCGCCCAATCGACAGGTATACAAAGAAAATAACGTTTTTTGGTTAAGAAAACACTTGCGAAATGAGTTCTGGGGAATAGTAGTCCAGCTTATGACAGTAAAAGACGGAAAGCGGCAGCACTAGCCAAACGCTCATGTAAATATTCATAGGATAATAACGTATTTTATTTTACTGAAAACTCATTACAGTGAATTCTAACGACTAATTTCTAACTAATCTTTTTTGTGGAAAACGAGAATTAAGGGAATAAATTATACAGATTTACAGATTTTTTGTTCATTTTAGCAAAGAGTTGTGTTTTTCTTCGACATTAAAATTTAATTAGTACCAAAAAAATAAATTGCTTGAAACTCGTTCACCACAAAACAGTAATTAATGTCGTTATGGGCGGTTTTCCGCTGAAACATTCTCACTACTAATTCGAATATATTTTCAGGTGACAGATGACATTGACATGCAGCGTCTAGAATATTATACTTTACAATTTATCAATTTCCTTCCCAAAGGACGGAAAATATTAATAGAGTTCACGTCCGGGTCAACAATGTAGCGACCGTGAGCGCTGATCGAGATGGGCCAATCTGAACGTCATACAATTCAAAAGTAAAATACCAATGATTCAATAATGGTATTTATACTGCATTTAATTCATTGAACTTAATAGTGGTGGGTTTGGTCGCCACAACGTTAATAGAGGTTCTTTTTCTCTAGATCCCACAAAATAATTTCACTGCCTCATAATAAAACCCATGGAAGGAAGCCCCCTGTCCCAACTCCCAACCAATAAATAACCAAAAATCTTTTTTTTCCCCAAAAAGTCAACCGGTGTGGGACAGAAAGGACCACTTCCGTGACGCAACACTCTCCGATTCCGCTGACTCGGGCCTATCACGTGACACTCCTTTCGACAAAAAGTTGTTGGGTGCACTCATAAAAAAAGGGCTGAAAGGAAAAGTAAAAACGAACCGACAGAGTGAAAAAAATGCACTATCGCTACCCGACGTGACCTACTTTCCAGAGAGGGTTTTTTTAGTGAGAGATTTTGAAATACCCACCCCACTCAGCTGTCTGTCGGGAAAAAAATGTTCGAAATTCTGAAGTGAAAGGAGATATAGAATGTTTGAGGGGAGGTACAGAGAACTTAGATAAGATAGAAGTCTTATCTAATACTTACAAACACAAACTTCACACCAGACTGAAAATGAAAAAATTATTTATAAAAATTAAAATATGTAGAATTAAGAAATATTTCAAATCAGAATAAATAAAAATAAAACTTGGCAGAATGAGATTAAAATAATGGTTCTTTTATTCATCTTCGGGTTTTCTTTGGCCATCTGATTTAACAATTCAATTCATGCTAAATTCAGACATCCTGACAACTTCCCTTTTAACATTATTACATTAACATAACACACCCACAAAAACGAACAAAGACCTTCATACATCATCCTAGGTTACAAAACCATGGACTTGCACATAATAATGCCAGTATTAAAAGTCTAAGTTTTTTGCTTGTAAAAGGTTGTTCTGGAATATACATATTATGGAACCTTGCATATTATGTATTCCACGGTAATACCATCAAACCTAATGGACCCATCACTACAAAAGACAGGGCGAGTCCATTAGTAGACAATCAAAAGGGGGAGAGAGGGAAGTAGAGCAACATCTGCTGCTTCCTATCCGTCAGGTAACAAACAAGCCATCGAAGAGGGAGATCTTGAACTTGTTGATTGGAAAACATCACCTTACAACTTGACCCAGGGATCGAAAGTGTGTCACATTCCCACGACCACTACCTGTTGAACGAGGGGTCGGCTAAGCCTTGGGGCACCCTTTAAACTTGGTTTTTATACGTTAAATAGATTGATCGCCTTGTCCTTGATGGATAGTTGATATTCGAGACCTGGCATGTTAGTTTTGGAATTACGGTTCTAATAGAGTATCTTTGGCGCGTAAATATGTTAGATGCATAAAAGTGTTTCTTTCCAAGGTATCCATTGCTAAAACAATGTAGTACTAGATATCGTCTCTCTGGATGAAGAACGACGTAACTGGAAATTGGGTAACTTTAATATAAGGGAGCTTGGCAGCATGAATTCTAGATTGGTCGCCAGGTTGAAAGAGTTCTGTAAGATACACATTAAAATTACCGTGGCGACCAATCTAGAAGTCTTGCTGCCAAGTTCCAGAGTTGGAAAAATTTTCCCATTTGCAGTTACGTTGATTTTCCTCTGAAGAGACGATATTATGCCCGCTAAATATAAAAATACCTTTATTTTCTAGCAAAATTTTTCAAGACAAAAGGCATAAGAGCATTGAAATTTTGCAATCATACGAAATTTTAACAGTGAAAGAAGAAATTATACAAATGGTCACAAAGTAAAAATTAATAGATAAAGTACAGATTCCAAATTTCAAAAAATCGTCAGTATTTTCTTTAACATTAATTAAAGTCTATGTAAACTAAACTTAAGCTTTAAAATAATCTAGAAAAAATATTGTTATCAAAACCTAAAATTTCTGTCTCTTTGAAACAAAATCACGCTAAAAATTATTGTTAAGTAGAATGGGAGAAGATTTTAATAGACAGAGCATATGATTCTAGTAGATGAGCACTAATTTTATAAAAGTTCTCTTATATGTATATACTTCACAATTTAAACTGAGTTTAGTTGACCAACAGGGAGTTCATGAAATATAAATCGAATTGGACAAGTGTATATCCAATAAAAATAACAGTTTGTTTCATTCTTAAGATGGATTAAAGCTGTGTAAAATCGTGCTACATAGGTTACCTAGATTGAAATTCAAGGACTTTTCAAGGTCAAAGTAAAATTTCTGAGATGTAGAATAATACAAGAAAAATTTTATGTAAATTCCTGGAAACCATTTACATACTTGCATTGGTCAACAGTTATAAACAATGTAATCTTTTGAATTCATTCTTTTTTAAAGTTTTATTTATTAAGAATTTTCAATAACAAATTTCTTGTCTTGAGACGACTAATAAATATAAGTAAAAAGTTAAATATTCTTAAAGGAAATTTTTATAACGATAAGGCGATAAGAATTTTCCTCTTTCTATAACTACTATTGGTTTCAAAGCTTACGTGTACACTCAGAAAACCGTTTAAATTAACTAGTCAATTAGCAAATTTGTTCAACTGAAAAAATGTCTTACTTTGTGTGAATTCAGACATTTACATTCAAGAGGGGAGAACATTTAGCACTATATTTGCATACTTAGATCTCCATTAATTGAGGTGTTTCCCCCAAAAATTTGAACCTTTTGATGATACCCTATATACTCTCTTCTCGTGAGATTATTAAGCTATTAAGCTTTAAATATTTATATTGCTTTGTTATATTTATGTATTCAAAATGGCATGCATCATACCACTAAGCGCTATAATTGAAGTCTCTATAAATAACAATGCTAACCTCCCTGACTTTTACGAGAAATTTAGTAATTAGTTATCAGGCTTTTTCAGTATTCAAAATCACAGTGTGTACAAATACATTAAAAATACCTACCAGTTATTTATCATGAAAAAATACGTTAATTAATAAAATTTATATGTATCCAAATACCAAATTGCTACAGGGAGAAAATGCATATAAACAAATATTAATTGTCATTTAAGATCCTAGAATGAGTCAATTCACGAAATTTTGCACTGCATGGGATATTGGTACAAATAGGCAACTTTTTGCTTCTGTCCAAAAATCGAAATGAGCACTTTCCCTCAAACTTATATCGCACACATTCGAGAAAAAAAAACCGCGCACGCGAAATAAAAATAGTACCCTCGAGTCCCGGAAACAGACGCATGCGTCGTAAGCCGTGACGTCACCACTACCGACTTCAGGAAAAGGGTTTTCTCCTCAAGGTCGCAGAGCACCGCTGGCGGGAACCATCTAACCCAGTTACGTAATCGCTCTCTGGCGGTTCCTTTTTTTACGAATCGGGGTTGCTCTTCCTCGACTTTCACTGGAATCCCAACAGGTGGGGAAGTAGATCGTCACGTGCTTTCGAGTCTATACACGAGTTTGGAACGAATAGCACGAGACGAGACGTTTGGGTGAAAGGCGACTGTTGAAAACAGTCAGGTTTTGAATTTGGTAATTTGGTTTTCATCGGAAAGTTAATGCCGATGATGATAGAAATTTGATTGATAAGTTTAAAAATCGGGTCTGATTTGAGTATCGAAATTAAAATTTGATCTTGAGTGTTATAGAATCGATTAAAAAACAATATTCTGGTTAAAATATTTGCCATCCACGACAAATTTGAGTTATTTCGGTATTTTTGCAGTATGCGATCTACCAGTTTAGTTAGTTGGATTTAGGGTAGATAGCAACACCGGAACATGATGTTTTTTGAATTAAATATTCTTAATTATGAATGGCAAAAACACGTGGATTCAAAAAGCATCAGTTGCGGTGTCGCTATCCCTAAATATAGCTAATTAAACTCGTAGAGAGTATAATGCAAGAATACCGGATATTTCTCTCTTATTACAGAGGTGATTATTTATTAAATTAATTCGTTTATATTTCTTATGCAGACACAAAATGAGAAACTGACCATTAAAATTGACGATTTTCTAGGTGTTCTATCGGAATATTCTATAATTTAGCAAAAATAAGCAGTTTTCTGGGCTATTCCCTGGTTTCTTGGATCAAATTAAAATCCCCCGACAATTTCAGCTGTTCTCGGACCTGTTTAACGAAACTTATAGCTGAGATAAAATTAAAGTAGGATGATATTTGAGTTGATTTTACAACATGTTGTTTTAAGAAAGGTTTGACAATGGAAGGAATAGGAAATAATTGAAGGCAGTAGAAAATAGCTTCTAAAAAGCTTTGTCTGTGGATGGTGCAAGAGTTAACCAAGCCCTTCTAAAAAGAAGCTTTAAGTTTTATAGAGGACAGGGTTTAAATGAGGGGCCAAAAGAAAGTGAGCAAAATAAGACTTAAGGAGGAAACTTCTTGAAAAGACAAAATCAATTTGAAGATAAAAGATGTACTTCATTTTTATTCATTTAAAGAAATATCGACTTTTGGTATAGCTTCGGAAGGTAGCTGAGTGAGAACTGTAGAATCTTGTAATGCGAAAGGTAGTACGTTTCCGCAGTTCTTACTCAGCTGCCTTCCAAAGAAAGACAAGCTATACTAGTCCAAAATTTGTTTAATTGTAGAATTCCAACAAAGTCGGTCCGGAGTATACCGACCACACACACAGCGTTGTTAAACTTTAAAAAAAAAAAGAAAGCCAGACAAGAAAAAATCGTCTCTCTTTCGTCTCATAATACCCTCGCATAATAATTTAAAATTCGACACATTCATGGCTTCAGTCCATCCATTCAATTAGAATGGTCCACCACCATAACCGGTTCATTCCATTTTGATCAGGAGAGGGGAGGGCGGCAGACGTCAAACGGGAGGGGCGGGAAAAAATTGTCACGTTTCCCCAACAGAAAAGAATATTTGCTCGTTAATGAACGGAGCGAAAGCCAGTCGACCTTGAGGTATTCAGATTTCTCTTCAAGAAGGGGTTATTTTCTTTCGTTTTTTTTTTATATTATTCTTTTGTTTTGCTTTTCTGGAACGTTTCTCCTCCCATGCGAAAGCGGCGGACGGCAGATGTTGCCACTGGGCGGGTGAAAAAACAGGAGAGCATAAATACTGTGATAAATAACTCTTTTCTGAGTAGCTATAAACGTTAATTAGATTTGTCTGAGATGGATAGAGCCAAGGGAAGTAAGTGAAATGCATCTGCTCTGTCTAGCGATCTACAGCCTCGATGTGGTACTAAAAATGAAACCAAACGACGCTAAGTCGGTGTTTAAGCAATTTAATTCTTTAGAAAATCTTAAAAAAACTATAATATAGTTCATAAAAACGATAACTTACAAAAATAATTTCTTATCATCCTCACCACTTTTTAGGTTAAAATTTTTAATTTAATACATTAAATATAAGTCATGGAGAATATACCACAATTTCTATTATTAAAATCTCAATAGACGACATTAGTCATAACGTCACTTGCTTGTTTGGAAACGTAGATTCCATCCGTGATTGGTTCCGTACGGATTTACCTCCAATCACGGAACCAATCACGGATAGAATCAACGTTTCCAAACAAGCAAGTGACGTCACACTAATGTCGTCTATTGTTTTCTAAATTTCTCCCCCATTTATAATTTTAATCAAGAGAGTTCTTTCTAATAGTCGCCCATTTAAGAATTGAGATAGCGTCAATTGTCACTAAAATTTAACTTAACTGACGATTCCCATACTCATACATTTTGTATTGAATGAAACTTCACATATTTTACAGTAAATTTAATACAGCAAATTCCATGTAGTATTTAAACTGGTGGAATTTTAAAATTTATTATTTAAATAAGTGATTCACGGTATGATGTTTTATTACTGTGATGTGACTAATTTTAACCACCATAAGTTTATCGAGACAAACAATTTATAAATGTGATATTTTTGAAGGAGGTTACGAATTTAAACAGATTCAGAATGTTGAAGAAACCATAACAGCCTCATCGACCAATTTATAGGGACAGGGATCGACTCCTACTTGTGAATTTTTGATACGAACTCTGATAAAGTTTAACCACACACTTTGAAAATATAGTCAATAGAATGAAATGATAAAACTTCGTTCACTAATGCCGAAAATCTCTCAAGTAAGAAAACATAAACTGCCATGTCTCCAAGATTATCCTTTAATATCATATTAACTAACGTCTGTTACTAAGCAATATTGTAAAAACATCTAAACACGTTTCTCAAGAATTCATTCAGTTTTCAATAATATCACATTACCCTTATTCAACGCCACTGAACATGTTCAACCTTAAAATATATGAACGTTTTTAGATTTATTTAAGAGCATATAGGAATATATATGCAAATCTTTAATACAGAATAATTTTGCTTTCAATTCATGGGGATCGTTTAAAATAATATTCTTACTGAGAACAACAAAAAAAAATAAAAGTTTCTAAAGACGAAAAGAAAAATATAACAAAGAGAATGAGCGAAGTATGGGCATTTCCGAGGTTTCGTCATACTGATCTCCTTTTCAAAAAGAGTCTGACAAGTTTGACTGAAATCGTTTACGCAGAAATAGCGATCTCGGACAAATACAACTGGCCGAAATACCTGCTTTATGTATTAAGTAAACGCTCCAGAAAGTTACCCCGTAAAGCATACGAATACCATTTCCTAATCTAAACACAGAAAATACGTAGTAGAACTCTTTACCATTTAAGATATAGGCGTTAGCGACCACACTCACCAGTCTAAAAGCTAATTTTACAACTTTTTTACTACCGTTTTTTTACAATGGTGATACTTCTTCGGCTGTGATGGACGATTCTTAAAAAACCAAAACGGTTTTAATATCAAATAAACTGCATGTAAAAAAAAACACTTTTTCTACTAAGTTTTTTAAAACATTCAGCTGAAACAGAGTCGTTGAAACAATAAGTCCATTTTGCAATTATTCAAATTTGTAACTGGTAACCTTTCTTTTTTGTAAAGCATTTTAGATGTTAAAATAAACTATTGCACAAGAATAGAAAAAAAAATTCAAGTACACTTTATAATAAGCACAAAAATTTTAACGTTTTTTAAAAAAATATGAACTTTTATGAGGAGGTGTAATATCTCGTTGAGCAAGGCTAGTTTAATATACTTAATTATACGTATACATGTGATAAAAAGGGAATATTATAGTATAATACTCCAAAAATACCGGTAAAAGACAGTGAAAGAAAAAAAAATTAAAAGTATAAGTATTAAAAAAACAGGTATTAAGCTAGATTTGGAAATAACCTGAGAAATATTTAATCAAAGTATAACATAGTGATGCACAACCTGCGGCCCGCGCGTCATCAATTTGATAATTTGATTTCAGATCAATTCAATCAATCAATTTGATCAATTTGATTTCAGATAATTCCTTTTTTAAATAATCCTTACTTTCCAAATTATTTCTGAGAAAAATTACTAGTTTTCGTGAAAAAAGTCTTAAAAATCGCGATTTCTCGCGCAAGTTTCGTTTTGCAAGTTTCGTTCGTTGTTCCGTTCCTCCCGCGACTGCTTTCTCGGTCGGTCGCGGGCGCCAAGTTGAAGTCGGCTTCTTGTGTTGCTATCGCGATATATAAAAAACAACTTTACAGTGGTCAGAAGCCACCAAGTCCGGTGTTCGGGATCACATTCTCCGGAAAAGTCGAAAAATCGCGATTTTTTCGCGAAAGTTCCGTTTTTCCGGCGCTTAGTTGAAGTTGTCTTCTTGTTGTTAATTGCGATGTAGAAAAAACTTTTGCGTTGTCTGAGGAGCCTATCTAGATGTGACACCTCTCAGATCACATTATTGTTGATTTTAGTCAGTATTTTCAACTTATTTTAAGGATTTTCCAAGTTGTAAATTTTTACTGAAATGTTGCTTTGTAGCAACTTGGTAAGATAATAATGCAGAGGTTTTTAAAAATATTTTTAGATTAAAACCTGTTTCAGATAGAATAGATATAAGGGGGGAGCCAGGAGACTCCCCTCCCCATAATCCCCATAAAAAAAATCTGGCTAGGTGTTCAAAACAAGTTAACACCATGTTTTTAGGGTCAAATTTCCAAAAATTTTCTGGGGGAAAACCCCCAGACCCCCTTTTGTATTTGGAACTCTCTTATTCACAACTTTTTTATATTGAGATTATCAAAATACAAATCTTACCTAAAACTTTCCGAATTTGGACTAGGTGTACCAAAACTAGTTAATACCCTGTTTTTTAGAGTCAAATTTTTGAAAAATTTCTTGGGAGTACTCCTAGACTCCCTTTGATAGAGGATAGTTTGACATTGAATATATTTGGAACCTGTAGTTTTTATTTCAGATATTAAAACTTCTCCTTATTGCTACTAGATTAATGTTATTAAAATTTATAACACATTAATAATGTTTTTTACAGATAATATTCTTGTGACAAACATTCTTTAGTAATTTTAAAGGTTTGATCATTGCTGTATCTTTCAAAAATTGTTTATTTTTTAACCTTCACAATATTGTTCATCCATTTCAAAAGATGTTTAAGAAACTTTTATTTATCTGTTTTGAGTACTTATTTTTTCTTTAATATATATTCAGTTTTTTTAACAGCTGTACGTAATTTGGTATTAGCTCTATAATTATTTTTACTGTACGTCTCACTCAACAATGTGAGTGGCCCTCCTCCTAAAAAGGTTGTGCATCCCTAGTATAACAAATAAAAATATTTCAAATAGCAATCATTAGAAAGTAACATTACTTTATTGGGGACATCCATAAATTACGTGAGGTGTTTGTTTTTTTCCAAAATCTGGACCCCCCTCACCCCCCCACGTGAGATTTACCTGCAACTTTTTGAAAAAAAATTTCCTTTCTCATACTTAAAAAACAAAGAAAATCGTATAATTTCTGACTTAAAAAGTTGACGTGATATTTTAATCGACCCCCCCCTTGGTGAGATTTTTCCAAACCTCTCCCCCCCCCTTTTTGACCTCACGTAATTTATGGATGTCCCCTTATAATTCAATATATTCAGGTAAAAGAGGTAGGTAAGTACTATTGTAAAGGGTTTAAAGAGGAGAATTCCGATTACATAAAAAGACACACCTAACAACACTTCAAGCCTCAAGTCACATACATGCAAAGATATACAAGAGCTCTTTACGAAAGGAAAGTCCAGAAAGCTTCAACAGGGCGTGGCTGAGAAAGACAAGCAACGCTTAACTTTCTTAACACAGTCCATTACAAAATCTCAAACCCACGAAAATAGTGTTTCTCAACCTACGGCGAAAATGACAGCTTTAAAAGCATTTGTAACTTAATCATTTCCAATTACACCGAGATGGATTAAAACTGGCGCTAAGTCTTCACAGAGACAACAGCGTTTGATACTAAAAGCAAAAACTATTTGTAACACAATAAATGTTGGACTAAATATATCTAAATATAAAAAAGTAGGAAAAAAGTGGTAATTGGAAAAATTTTGGGTCAGGGTTACATCAAGCCCACACGGTTTTGGTTGAAAGGTTATTTGCATTTGGTAAAAGAAATATCTGGAAGATACACGTCGCAGGCGTTAATGTTTATTCTAGAATTAATCAAATAAACATTGGAAGCATACGTTTAAAGAGATATTTCTTTTGACACTTCAGAATTTTTCATGAAGGAGATTTCAACGTGCTGAGAAGTAATAATAAACTAAACACATTTAGAAGTTTCTTCACATGAAGACCTTGAAACACAACCTTGAAGACAGAAAAAAATAAACACCTTTCGCTAACAAAAGCTCGTTTGTGAAGATTTGAGCCTATTATTGTATCAAGTTGAAACGGTTTTAACATGCAGTTATAAGTTCAGTTGAAAAGTTACAGATAAACGCCCTAAATACTTAACAAAATTTAAATAAACAAATAATCACGAGTTAGATAAAATAAATGATCAAATATATTATTAAACTTATTCTTTATGATGCAAAAAATGGCATTACATTTACAATTAAAATTCGGAATAATTTATTTAAAATTTTTAAAATAATGAATAGAAAGCATTTGGTTTTTAAAATCGATGTTATTTGTGACACTTTCGAATTTGAAAAAAGATCTTCTTATAGGGATGACAAAAAATATATTCCCTGTAAAACTGAATAAATTGCTAAGGATAAATATCAAAATTTGATAACAAAAATTCACGAGCAATTAAATTTACATTACGTTAAATTATTTTGATTAATAATTAGTATATAATACTCGTAGGTTGTTTAGGGGTTGGTCAATTTAACCTGAAATAAATCAAAAGAGCTTCAAGACCATCTTGGTTCTAAATACTAAATATTTATACGTGATGAGAGTTCTCAATAAACTTTTTCAATGGTTTCAGTAACTATCAGAGTACTTTACTAAGTAAATATACACGCAATGCTCGTATGAGCTTTCAAAATAACCTTCTCCGTCGTTTTACAAACATCTATACCTGACAAAAAGAAAGCTAACACGATCAGCATAACTAAACCCCTTTCCACTTATAAAAAGGCCCCCAACAACACCCAAAAATAACCCAACCTCGACTAAAACCAACTCAAAAATTAAAAAAAAAAAAATAAGAGAGGAAGAAAACAAGAGTATCCCCCGAGCCATAACGAAAAAGCGAAAGTGTAAACTTCACTCCAAACAACTAAAAAAAGTGAAAGTCGGTCCTCTAGCAGTGACCCAGTCGCAGTGAAAACAAAAGGGGAGAAAGCCATGGAAACACAGTCGCAGTTATCTCCCTGCCAATCGGGTCAGTAGGTCAGATGATTCGGCTGAGAAAGTAGGTCGGCGGTTGTTGCTAAAGCTGTGCTGCTAGTGGATAGATTACGAAGGATGGCTAGATAGATAGAAAGAAAAGGGAGAGAGAGAGTGAGAGTAAAGAGAGATTAATATTTCACTCTCATTAAGGGAGGAAACAAATATTTGGGATAGGGTTTCGAGTTTTAATTAAGGCTCGGTCTGATGTCTTGGGAAAAGATTTCTGACTCGTTATTCGAGTCTCCAGTGGTGTAGCGAGAGGATATTGGGACATTTATTTTCCAGGGAAAGTGAAACGAGAGAGGAGAAATTCGATTCAAGGCTTGAGTTGGAAACATGGGGAAGGGAATGAAATTGGAAAGCTTACTGGGAATTGGGAAGTTTGCAGAAATTCAAGCATCGCAAAATCATAAGTAAAACGGGAGAAATTATAAAATACGAAATGTAGTAGTAAAAAATTTGTATTACCACCAAATGAAAGGGATCTTTGGTTAAATAAAATAATAAAAGGAAACACATTTTTACAAACAAAAATATTTCAAGTAGTAAGTGTTTTTTTGGGGATTCGAAACATTTTTCACATTGTTCAGTTAGCCTTAATAGAAAAAGTTAAAAATCTTTTGAAGATGTATAAGTACGAAAATAGTTGTGGAACAACTGTAAAGATTCTGCAACCACATTAATAAGAGTGTTCCCATATTAACCTCAGCTATAAGATATTCCACACACTTAAAATCATGCATGGAGTTCAGGAATATCACATCCTTTACAAATATATCTCTCTGACTCTCACCAGAACGTTTCTGCAACCATCCCGAATGTGTAGGAAACCCCATAATCAATGTAGGGCCTCTGTACCCCCTTGTAGGAAATTTGATCCCAGACCACACATTTCCACTCTTAGAAGATTCTTTTCAATTAAGTTAAAGCATGAATTGCTTTGTTAAGGAACAAAGTTTTGCTTCATTATTCTTCCCAAATAATTATATTATCCTTAATGCTCGAGTGTATCGCAATAAAGTAACGACATTATAATTTTCTTCAGATTATGCGCTCAATACAAATTAATCAGGCGCGGATCCAACACGGCTTCTTTTCCAGACCATCACCTTTACCTATTGACACAAAATGTTTGGGATTTCCTAAAACGTATATAACGTTATCAACGTACCCTTGTGGTACCGATGGGGGGTATGGGGGTCCTCCCCCAGAAAATTTTTCGAAAATTGACCAGTAAAAGTAGGGTTTTAACTCATTTTGTGAAATTTTTCGGGTCCAAGGGGGAGCAATGTCCGGAGTGCCCTCCCTAGGATCCGCGACTGGATTTATCACACATTTCAAACCCAAACACCGAAAATTTAACCCGCAGATAACGACTATCCACGACTTCACCACACAAAAAACCTAGTTTAACTCGATGCAAGACTACCTCGCAAGAATCCCGCCGGAACGACCACGCCACAACAAAAAACCAGACGGGACAAAACATCCCCTTTCCCCGCATTTCGGCACAGAAAGAAAAAACACGGCAGGCATTTACTTTGGCAAAAGAAAAGTCACGCCGGGAGGAGCACGAAAATAGGAAGAACAACAAGAAGACAGGAGAAGAAGAATGAAAAGCAGAAGAAAATATAGGAAGGAGGAAGAGAGATCCGGAGCAACGCCCAAGACTCGGAAGATAAGTCACAGAAAGATGACACCGACGCCACCTACACTTCATTCATTCACCTGTATGTAGTGTTTCTGTCTGCTTCGTGACGGATACTTTCTTCAACCCAATTTCCTCACAGAAGGATTCTCGAATAACGTATAATATTTCGGTATAAGTGGAGTGTGAATGAAACTAGGAATGGTATTGTGGTGGTGTGAGATAAGGAAATAGATATCGAGAGCGGGTTTCAAAAATAAATTTTTAAATACAGTCGACTCCGCTTAATGTGATCACGGTTTGGGCCACCGTAGACTTTCTGGATGTAATAAAACAATTATCTCCAGGAAGAAACCTGAGTTTATGGCGCCGGTGTCTTCATGTGGTCAATTTTCGACAGCTCTCAGGCGCGAGTGCGAGGGGAGATACAAAGAGATTGAGGGAGATAGGGGAGATAAACTTGTGGTGGTCCGGCCGCAAATTCTTTTATTACATCCAGCGGAAAAGTTTACGGTGGCCCTTTATGTTGTTAATCGGATAATATTATCGAAACTGACTGGTCCTAATCACTCATATTTAAATTAACCCAAAATATATCGTTTAATGTTATCAAAATTTGGTGGAATCTCTAAAAACCTCCTTTTTTTAATACATAAACATACAAAATGAGACATTAATGTAGTAGTGTTATATGATCCACTCCTATATTTTTTCGTTAGGAATGTTTAAGTTGCAAAATACATACTAGAATATCGTTTTAAATGCTTCAATTAAGACTGCACAGTCGCGATTTTATAAACACTTTATACAGGCTAGCCGAGTACGGAAATCATTGCAAATCCAGATGGCATTATTGGACAAACTGGCAAAGCATATTCACAGTGTTGAAGGCGGTGGGTGATATAGGTAGGTCTTGTAGCGCTCCAAGCGGGAAAAGTTGTCAAATGATTTTCATTGTTTAAAACTCGGTTAGCCTGTATAAGTTACTAGTAAGCCGTGCTATTATCAATCGGATATTGTTATCATTCTGATCTTTGACAAATGTGATCACATTAAGCGGAGTCGACTGTAATACCTTTATAATAGTCTAGATTAAGGATTCTCAAACTGTAATCCGTGAAGGGATTTCATTGATTTGATAAAGTATGTAGTGACCCTTGTGTATGATAAGGTTGAGAATCACTAGATTAGATTATATGTCACTTCGACATGAGGTCTGTGGGAGGTTTTAAGGGTGTTTTTTTATTTGGTAAAGTGTCTTATGATCCGTGGTCTAAATCAGGGGTTCACAAATTTTTTACAAACATAATCTAACACGACCCACACCTCATCTTCAGTTAAGGTATTTAATTTTATTCAGACACTAACTCAAATGGCAAAGAACATTAAATTAATGTTTCTCCCCCCAATCATTTCCCCCCGAAACCCATCTAATTTTCCAAGCACCCCCTAAAAGGCCGCAACAAGATACGTTTTTCTTATAATAATTACATGCAGAGGTTAAATAAAGCTTTTGAAAAAGGTTGAATCTGAACACAAGATTATAAAGTTTTTAAACTGTGGGTGCACCAATGAGTTTAACATTAAAATGGAGGTCAGGTGGTCCTCCCCACAAGTGAGATTTTTGAAACTTGACTATTAAAATCAGGGTTTTCAGTTTTTATAAACTAGTTTATTTAGTAATCTGGGGGCAATTTTCAGCTAAACATATCTTAAGAATTTACGAAAATTTATTAATGCTGCCTCTCAAATTTGTAATTGGCGCCTCCTCGGTGAAGCATGCGCTTCGCTTAAATAGAAATAGGTACTTAATAAATAATTTTGAATTTTCATAATATATGAATGGGAATTTTGTATCAGTTGTAGATAACAGTGGCACAAGTTTTTTTACTTGTCTTTAACTTTAAGGCACAGAGTTGTTTCTTTTATTTATTTCTTTACTTATTCTTTTTTACTGCCTGGTCTGATGATAAAGTTATAACGTACACATTACGGTAGTAAAAACTTTTACAAAGGCATAGTGTAATAAACAAATTCAAAATCTTAATGCGACCCACGACTCATCAAAAAAGGAGCATATTGAGGAACTCTAGTCTACCTATTTATTTAATAGCCGCTCTACTCGGGCAGCTTTCAGGAGCTCTATATATTCCACTGATCACTACGTTTCAAACTGAAATGAACGCGTCATTAAAAAATATAATTGTAAATTTAATTAATAAGTGGTGATTAAAAGCTACTTTTAAGTGAGTTTCCTCACACATTTCAAAATTTAAAACGAGGATTTTTTTTTCTTTGTAGAAGTCGTTAGAAAATAGATAAGGACAGAATACAATAATATACTTTATTTCTAAACAGAAATAATAAAATCCAATTATATTTATCACGAATATAGACGTAATAATTTATTTATCTTTAGTCTCATGGCAAAGATATGTATTGTGAAAAACAAAAAAAAATGCTAATATTTTTGTGTAAATGTGTATATTCCAAAACGAAAGAAAAGAACAGCTTAAGGGTATTTATGCTTTAAAAAATTCTACCATGACTCTAAACCTATACATATAAAACATACAATTACATAAATTACACCACATAGCTTAAACAAAAACATACAATTGAACTGCTCTAGTTTGTTTACTTAAGACAGAATAGTTTGTATAATTGTACAAATCTAAATTTTGATTATAGCAAAAGTTTAGAGTAGAAACTCTTATGAAAACCAGATGTCTCACTTTTTGAAACAGTTCACTTTAGCAGAAGACCCAAATGGTCGCCAATTTGGTATTGTTTTATTACTAATGAGTATATGAGATTAGTTTTGTTTAAACTACAGATTGGCTTCAAAATACCGCCAACTTAGCTACCGTTAAGGACTTCCGCCAAAGCTAACTTTTTCAAAAGGTGACACAACAGGTTTTATAAGGGCTTCTACTGCTGTAAGAAGTTACATAAGGTAAAAATTGCGATGAATAATGGGAAAGTACCTTAGCCCGCGTTTTCCTAGGTGGTGCTATTAATTTCAGAGGGGTTACATGATAAAAAAATATTTATGATCTAAACAACGGCACCTAGCAAGATATAAACACATCAATAAATCTTTATACTTTATCATTTTACTTTTATCGAACATAACAAGCTTTGAAGTAAAAGAACTATCCATAAAGATAGTGGCACATCATTTTTAATTTGAGTAAATAAAACATTGATAACTTGATACAATGTTTGGAATTTTTATCTTGTATCGTACGAAATTAGGGTCATTATAAAGTAAACAATAAATTGGACTCTCCTTAGATTAAGGTACGCGAAACATAATATCAAAGTTCAGTCAGTTTTGCGTTAAAATAAATAATCATGAGTTTCATATAAGATTCTGCCTACACATAATTATACCTTACAAATATGATTTACGATACATTTAAAAATAAAATTTATTTATAATTGGTAATCGAGACAACAACGGAAATTATGAAAAATGCGTCAATAAAACTGGTAAAATGCCAGAAAATGAGAGGGCTCCCAATTATACTAGACTACAAACGTTTCTTGACAATGGAGAAATAAGCTGGGAGCAAACGAAGGAAGTAGTTCCCAGCTCAATGTCCGAATGACGAGTGAAATTAGGCACATTTACTTTAGAAATGTGATTAGTTTGTTAAATCCATGCATTTATTGCGTTTTCGGGTTAGAATTTTCCCCAAAATGTTATACATTTTCGATTTTGTGGTGTAGTACATTCATTTAGAATTGAACGAATCACAGACGATCTGTTACCTCAGTTTTTTCCCCTTGTTGTGACGTCATTGCCAAGAAAGGTTGTAATCTAGTATGGATTCCTCTTAATCGTCATACTAATTTCCCATAGATGAATGAGAAATCCTACCCTTTACACAAAAAAATCCCACAGAAACGTTACCACCAACTAGTACATGGAAAAAAAAACCTAAAAAACTTTCACAAGTCACCATATCTCTCACGTCACGGTAAATCACACTAAGCAGTCGGTCACGACAATACATGGAAAAACAACCATCCTGCCTTTTATTGCCCATGCAACAATACAAACGCGAACTTATCCACATGCAAGCCACCCATAAATGAGCAACGGAGTTGGCTAATGAATTCCCAAAAAAAAAAAAAACAGGACATGCCGAAAAATGGCTAAGAAAAATAAATCTTTACTTCTAAGAAACCGAAAAGTTTAGTCATTCTCTCGCGTGGAATATGGAACATAAATACGGCCATTCTGTATGTTTACTAACACAAAGATAGTACGTGCCCGTGGTGTTTGCTCTTAGCACTACTGTCGCAGAGAAATTTAGACCTATGGAGGCTCAACTAAATATTTACAAATGTAAGTGGAGTCACCTGTCAGGGTAATGGGATATTATGTTCGACAGAATTTGACCTATTCCAATGCGTGTTTTTCGAGTAATCTAAGATAGCAAAATTCAAGATTCCGATGGTAACAGTCACCACTAAAGAAGCAGTGAAAGTTTTCGATACTACATATAAAGCAAGGTTTTTCAAGTGTTAGTCTAATGGATGTTGAACTCAATCAAGTTAACCAATGAAAAGAATTCATAACTTTGAGGCCAAAAAAAATTACATTTGATTTGTAAAGAAAAGACTTGAAGAGTTAAAATTACCAGTTCAGAATGCTAGAGGCTTAAGTCTATCCAACTTGTGGTTAAATTTAATTTTAGTAATATAATAATTTAATTTAGTTTAGTAATTTAATTTTGTAGAGTAATTTAAGGTTTTCTGTAACGACGCTATTGAACTTTTGACTCGGGAAACCCACAAGATCATCCAAAACAAACAAACTTCTGGCCAGTTCATATAATGGCCAAATATCGCAAAATACGGTGTAATTAAGAAATACGAGTGAAAATTCATATTACTACTGCTACTGTAGGAGAAATACAGAATACAATCCAAAATTAAAGATGTTTAGATAGAAATAAAGGACCGACTGAATACTATTATATAGAAATAAAAAAATATTTGAAATTGAACAAACAAGCAAGAATTTATAAACGAGAAAATGGAAAATTCCTTGACAATTTTAGAACGACGGAGACTGCTATTCCGCTATTCGCAACAAAAGATTCAAAACAGGTATTCCTGAAGTAGGTGGGAAACTGGCCATAACTCTTGTGGAAAGAGATACAAAAGGATTCCTACGTCCTACCGAAGCCCCATTTTGAGCTGTAAACAAATAAAACCCTCTTTCTTTACATGAGAGATTACAACGGCATGTCTATTGAACTTCTCAAGAGATCTTTCACGGGGAGTAGCCATTTGATATATGAGGGGGGAGGAGGATTAAAGTGGACATTGACAAAAGAAGAAAATACCAGGTTGGTTGGACTCAAGCCAACACGTGGTCGTACTAGAGTTGAAAAAGGGATTGGGCTGTACTAAGAGGGAAACTAAGTTAAAGGGGTAAATGTGTACTTTTATTTAAAGGGCAATGCATATGGATAGACAATTCAAAATATACACAAATAAAAATGGTGAAAGTGCATGTTTGATGAACAGCTTGTTTTGATTATCACTCTATACGATTTTAAAACCCTAACTTTTACCGTACCCTTATGACTGCAAAAATATGATTTTAAAAAGTTAACATAAGATTTAATTTTTTCAATACAGAAAATTATATGTTACGAGCGTCAAGTCGAAATTTTCCCATTTTGAAGATAAAATAGAACTTTGAGATTTTTTTTAAAGGTTTAGTTGGAAAAATAACATTTACTCTTTTACTAAATGGAGGATGATAGATATTTTGAAAAGCATCTTTTCGGGAATTTTAAATAATGATACCAATTTGCAAACGAGGAAAGTTAAAATACCTTTTTATGTTACAGGATTTTGTGGCAATCTAGTTAGTGGTGACGATAATCTCTGTACTTCCTAATATATCAGCTTTTTGTGTTCGTGAGAGGGTTTGGTGATATCACAGTACATTAGTCCAGATATGGACTGGATATACCAGGGTACGTTTAACATAACAGACCAGGAAACTATAGTAGCAACTTTTTGTGGGTATAGATATCAACTGATGGTACATATATCAACTTTTGATAGAGGAGTGTACCATATTAAAACTTGATATTGTATGACGTTAGGACATGGTATATGACCCTAAAAGCTACCAAAGTTCATACGTCTGGTAATCTTATTCAGATTTCAATATATTCATTTTTAAGCCCACAGAAGAGAATTCCAAACGGCTTATTCACCAACAGACACATTCACTATTTTAAAATCTAAATAAAAAAAAGGTACTCACCCTCCAGCTTCATCCCCACATCGAGACACTTCTGGAACCTGCAGTAAGGACAGCGCTTTCTCTGGCTCTTGTCGATATGGCAGCTTCTGTCAGCCACACAGGTGTACACTTTCTTGTTCTGCACAGTCCTCTTGAAGAACCCTTTGCAGGATTCGCAGGTCAGCAGGCCGTAGTGGTAGCCGGACACCTTGTCCCCACACACCGGACACAGCTCCTCGATCCCCTCCTTGGTGTCAGGGGGGTCGTGCCCGTGCTGGTACTCCACCAGCCCCCCACTAGGCTGCTGCTGTTGTGGGCTTGGAGAGCCCACTAACATGCCTGTGGGCGCTAATAGGAAAGACGTATCCATCAGGTGCGAAGTGGACATCATCGTGATATATATTTATATTTATAATAATAAACTCTCAAAAAAATAATAATATAACAATTATAATTAATATATCTATAGCTCTGTTATCATCACACTAGAAGCCACTTTGAGGAAAATATCCTAGGGATTTTTTGGTCACAATCACAGCAGTGTCAGAATCGTGCTAAAAACGTTTTCGGAGGAGAGTATCCGGGGTTTTTTTTGTCACAATCACAGGAGTGTCAGAATCGCACTGAAACGTTATTTTGGAGGAGAGTATCCGTTGTTTTGGTCACTATCAAGTCGAGATCGGTTCTGAAGCACAAAAAGAGTATCCGCTTTTTGGTCAGTGGAAGAGTAGTAACAAGTTGGGTTTAGGTTTGGAGACAGTATCCGTTTGGGTAACCTTAACAGTATCAAAATCGAGGATGAAGCACAATATTTGGGAAGGTAGAATCAGTTTCACAACAGTCGAGATTGGGGGGTGGTAACAAAAATATCCTTTAAATTTGGAAGTGTTAGACCAAACGGGTAGAATCCAGTTAAGTTATTACGAAAAATATTGGTCTTAAGTATATAAATTTACAAGATGGTGATAATATCCTTTTGATTTTGAATTGTTAGTAAGGTCTTGAGATCGTATGGAGTATCCAATAAAGCACACAAATTTCTGTATTCCCACAAATAAGGTCTGTTATCTAAAATCCGAATCCATCACAATACGCGCACAGTCTGGAAAAAAAATCTCGGTTTAACACACAGGTTCTGTCAAGCGGGTTTGAGCCGAAATTCCTGTACCATTTTGCAGGTGCCTACTAGCATATCCGACGGAACGAGCAGCACAATAATCCAATCGAGTCGACAGCGGAACACCAACACACACGCGATTCGAATCGAATCGAAATCACCAGTAAAAAAAATATAGGTCACTAGTTTAAGGTTTCGCCGCCGCACGAGAATCGATCCATCACTCGATCCAGTTAATGAGTGGATTTGGTAATTATTAATAGCCCGAGTAATCCAACGAGAATAGAGAGCGAGAGTAAATCCGGCGGGAGCAGCAATCCCGTGCGACCGCAGTCTGGCGATGTGAGTGAAAGTCTAAAACCAGAAACACGTGAGCGCCGGGATATGCTACTTTCTCCCCGACCTACTAAAACAGCCAGCAGTGGGTCTATGTCACTAGCAGCGGGCCCAGTGACCCATAAAAGCTCTGGCCAATCCGAGAGGGAGAGCTTTCTACCTGTACGGGGAGAAAGAGAGAGCGTCGCACAAATACAAACACACAAAAGATTTTTTTTATTAATTTTTTTTGGCCCACCCCGCGTTTCGCACCTCTCTCGTGTTTGGGTTTTTCGGAAGCACGCGGGGTATCCGGAAGATTAATTGGGTGGCGGATAAATTGCTTTGAGGAGAGAAAACGGCTTGGATTTCTTTGCGAAGACCTGTAGATGGTAATCATAATCACCACTTAAAGTTCACCACTCTTTAAGTTTATAAATACTGCCTACATTGAAACCTAAATTACTCTTAAACTTAATGTCTGTTCATATTAAAGGGAGGTGGAACCAAATAACTCCCGACTGTAAATAGAAGAGTAATTTCAAACGGGCTCACTAAAGCCGTATAAAACGATGGCTTGAAGGAAAAAATAAATGCTATTTAATTTCATTTACGTGTACATCTGTTTTAAAAATAAGTTTTAAGGAACCATGTTTGCGTCGATTAAATGTATACTGATTAAAGCTGTGCATCACACGGTGGTTACGAGGGTCCAGGGACTCATTAGATGAGATACAAATAAATACCTTAATTTATTGTTCAAGTATTTTATTTGTATTCGATGAATGAATATGTAAAATGCATACTAGTGCTTAGTATATCATATTTATACTTGGTTTAAAATACAAGATACAACCAGATATGGTTTAAATATAATCTTTTAGGGATCATTGGTTTTATTAGAAAAGAGGGTTTTCAGCAAAAATAATACCTTGCAAGAAACTTTACTATCAAAGGATAAGATTAAGCTACAAATTCTTGAATTTTCAGTTTCAAAGAGGAAATTTGAGAAAATTCGGAAAAAATACTGCATAAATACTATAATTTTTATTCTATTTCTTCTACACCCCCATAATTTCATTGAAAATTTAAATTTGTTTCAGAATTCAGAACAGAACATTAATTAAAAATATATGTCTGTTCAAAAATTTTGCAGTTATAAAAAGTTGATGAATTTATTTCTTTTTAAAAACTTTTTAGCTTCAACTAAAACTGGTAAAAAAAACTTTAAACTGTAACTTGACTTTGTTAATTGCAAAAATGTGGAAAATAGAAAGCCTCAGAGAAATTTAGATAATAAAATAGAATGAATGAAAAGGGGTCATAACAAAGTTACTGCAATGAATGTCAGTAATCTGTTGGACAAAAAATAAAACTAAATGATACTTTTGTCAAGTTTAGTACACATATGGGAAAAATAGAAGGGCTAAGAAAAATCAAGTCAAAAGTTAGATTGACGCTAAGCAATAAATTACGACACATTAAGGTACTTTTTATAAGACGAATATCACTGAATATGACATGATTTTTAGTACACATTCAGAAAGTCTCTTAAAACAATGTTAGTTCTCGTGTAACATGTCTGTCATACAGCTAAAAACCGAGCGAACAGTGAGAGATATCCAATAGACACATTTGATAGCAAATAACACCGAATAACTTAACTTTTAGTTTAAAGCTACTTTCCCCACCGGTTCATCACTTATGAATATGTTGCATTCTTAAAGGCCCAAACAAACATTACGTTATCTCCAAGATGGATTAACACAATCAAATAAGTGAGAAGAAAGCTTTTTGGACATTAATTTATTTAGTAAATTTCTATTAAAAATTTTTCTTATTAAATTAAACATGGTGGCTCTTCGTATCTATGGTTATAAACATGTGTTGCCGATCCACTGACCCAGTGTTTCCCAACCGATAGTTAGATTACTGTATAAAAAGAGGTTTATAAAAATATTATTGTAAACGCGGAATTTGAAACTTGGGGGAAAATAAAAGTGATAAAATTACAAGAAAATGTGTTGGGAGTAATTAAGTGAATAATGTAAATTAAAACATTTGAGAGGAAAATCTTGAGAAGCATCTTTGGAGGAATAGTGAAAGACGGTGTGTGGCTGAGAAAATCGAACATGGAATTATATCGCTCATTCCAGGAACCTGACGTTATAAATTTCATCAGAGAAAAAGAATGGAATGGGCAGGCCATATCGTCAGAATGGAGGAAGACCGTGTCCCCCAAAAAATTTTTAATGTCAGACCAACCGGTACCTGAAGAAGGGGACGACCAAGCTTGAGATGGCTGGATTGCTTGGAGAAAGACTTTTTAATTTTAAAGGTAAAAAACTGGAGATCAATAGCAAGAAGAAGACCAGCTTGGGGAAAGCTTCTAGAGAAGGTCAAGGCCCACCCTGGGCTGTCGAGCCATTGATGATGATGATGATGATGATGGTAAATTAAAACATAATCATATTTTTTTAAATAAAATATTATTTTCTTTGAATAATCCAAAGAATCATTGAAATGTCTCCAAAACTGCTGTCTTCTTCACCGAAAGGAGATTGTGGCCCTACGGGTGCTACATAAAATAGGTATGCCAAAAAATCTAATAATTTAAGTGGGTGGTACAGAAGAATTACTACCCACAACACAGGATGAACCAAGGAATTCGCCAATTTCTAATGGATTTCAAAAGGGGTTTGTAAGAAGAGAAAAAGATTGGGAACCACTTCATTAACCGAATATGGCCTCGGGTCATATGAAAACCTTTTCCGGCTTATATATTTTCGGAACCCCTGTCCCAAATCAACGATAAATGGTTTCAGTCAAAAGTGCACGCCGTGACTAGGATGCTGGATTTTTGATGTTATAACACACCTCGGGCTCGAGATTTATCACACCAAGGCCGTCTTGGGCAAGAGGCATTCCTTGTACCCTATAGCCACACCTAGCGGTGTTCTAGTTACCGAAAAACCAGGGGATCAGTTGTGACAGATTTAATTGCGGTCTCATACGTGAGGGCCATCCGTTTTATAACGCATTGTGCAATCCTGGTATCGAGGATCGGCGTGAAGAACCGCCGCTTCCGTAAGATAAAAACTTATCCTGAGGCATTAAAAAGCATCTTTTTTATAGGGGAAGAACAAGGTATTCACTTATTTTTACTCGCATGGGACGCTTTTGATTTTTTGTTGTTGTTTTTTCTTTACGTAACTCTTTTACTGGTGATTTCCGGTTTATGCTTTATTCACTACCGGAGAAAACCGGTGAAAACTGGTGCCTAGACTAGGAAAAGGTGTTATTTAGTTCATAGGGGTATATTTATAACAGGAAGATTTGAAATGGTTTCAAGGAGGAAAACTGGTTTCTAGACTAGGAAAAGGTGTTATTTAGTTCATAGGGGTATTTATAATAGAATAGTTTGAAATGGTTTCAAGGAGGAAATATACCAGATCGAATAGTCTAGAGTGGGATGGGTTTAGAAGAATGGGGTCTTTCCGCATACGAATTCTAGGCTTTGGGGGGGGGGGCAGACATTCTGATTCAGATAAAGGAAGATTCTACTGTATATTATTAATATGCCCAAAAAAAGTTGCAACTCATATAAGTTCATGGAATATTAGGTTTTTTTTGTACGGGAAGGATTTATATACCTATGATCAGTTTTTGCCATTTAATGATTAAAAAAAAACCGTTTTCATAAAATGAAACGGTGTAACTGCCTAAAAGAAGTTGAGGAGCATGCAGCAACAACTTTGCTTTTGCAATCCTAGTGTTAGCAACAACGAGCTAGCTCCAATGTAACAACATTGCGAGCAACACGTAAATGTGGTTTCACCGCAATGGGTCTCTTGTTGCAGGAAAAACAATTTCCGAAAATTTGTAAATTATGTAGTTTTATTTTATCTGATTTTTATGGCACAATATTTAAAGAAAAAAGATATTGTAGCACTTATCCACAAATAAAAATTACAAAATAACTAATCAAACCAAAATGTAATGGAAGCAATGCAGATTATCGATTCAATTAGTGTGAATAACAACAATATTACGAGAAAAGCAAAAATCCTTGCAGGGAAACACTAACAGTGCGTCATACGAATTCCGCTAAAAATATTTTGACTTAACCAACGGTAAATCAAGTACTACAGTACAAAATGTAGGATGCGTCTATTAAATTGGCTGTCTTGGAAAATACGTGTGTAAGTTTGAATTTTTAAGCTTCAGTTATTATTTTACTTCGGATACTTTAAAGAGAGGAAGTACATTCTATTTGTTGCAAATGTCAAATAATCATAAAATTAAAAAATTAATAGAGGAATAAGTCATTTCTAGAAATTAGGCGGTGATTTTTAAAATTACGTGCTACATACATATAATTATTCTTAACAGCAATGTTTCCTTCACTTAATTATACGTATTTATAACATTCCAAACTATAATGTATGTCTAAAACATAAGGAAACATTTGCCATTAAATTCACTAGCTCCTCTCCTTACATTAACAGTTTATGCTCAAAACGTATTGAAAATTCAAATTGCCTTCTCCCTTTAACCAGCTAGCTGCAGTTTATAGCCGATAAAACCGAACTGGGTTGCTTATATCAATCGAGTTCATGGATAGAAACGGAATTGTGAGTATTTCGAGCAGTTTTAGAGTGTCCTTGACATCATTATAGTATGGAAATGTGTCCCAATTTCTGTCAGATCATCGTGAAAGTGATGGAGATAACGGGAGAAGCTAGAAGATAGCTTTCTCCCATCCGGTTGATATAAAAATAGGCATTGTTGATTAGGATAGCCACAATTCTGGCTTTATTACTAGGGGAAAAGTAATGTTTATTGTAAAGTTTTCGATGCTTTTGATTTATAATGGGGACTTACATATAGAGTTAAAGATATCCAGAAAAATGTCTACTTTCGTTGATTAACAATGGTTGTTGGATACAATGACTGTATTAATAAAACACATTTGTTAACATTACAAAAATATTATTTAAAATTATGATAATTTTTTTTTCATTTGTTTTCCACTTAATTTTCTTCAAAAAAAACTCTATTGTACCATATTGCTCCATATATTATTATTTATTTAGTTAACTTTTATAGGATGGCAACACAGTTTTTAAAAAATATATTCTTAGATTATTTGTGTTCTGAAGATGAGTATTTAATTTCTGGCTAGTTTAATTTAAATTAAAGTATTCTTTCAATTGTAATAAATTTTTATAATGAAATTTTTAGAGTTTTGGCATTATTTTTACGTGACAATATTTATAAGTAGTAAATAAAATCATCCCAATAAGTAATTTTTTAAAAAATCTAGCATGTTAATGTAAGTTTATCATTTCACTTTAATTTATTGCATGCTTCACAACGAAATGTTTTTTTGGAATTACCCTTCACATAAAAAATATCTCCAGAACTTTCTTGGACTGATGTACTCACTATCCAAACGTGTTTTTAAAGAGCCATTACGACACTTCCTGAAGATGTTTTTGCTTTTTGAGATTCAATACACCAACAGCAGTCGAAATCATTCAAGAAAGTTCTAATCCTTCACTATAAGCAGAACGTTGAATATCTGCAATATCGATACCTTTACGCCAAACTCACACAATGCGCCAATGTAAGAACTTCAACATCATTTAACTGATCAAGATATCACATTAATTCCATCACCGGGAATGCTAAATGTTTCCACGTGAGCAGGCGGTATTCCACTCAACTCGCGCATTTCCTTCAGGAGAGAAAAAAAGTGTGTCAATGCGACCCGTTGAAGCAGAAAAATGAAAACAAACAAAAACTTTCTCTCACCTCTTAGGGAGAAGGAGAGAGAAAAAAATGAATAATTCCAAAGAAATTCACGCTTTATTCTTCCTTACAACGAGCGGATACCAGACTTAGGGATAAAAGACAATGGAATACACAGCATTGTTAGGCCTAACTTGAGGGATGCAAAAACAATGATAATAAGCCTCTTTTTAGAAGGCATTGTGGGTCGGACGGCAAGAAAAGAATCTGGCAATTACTTATTCTGTTGTTTACTTATTTTTTTTTTTGAGAGCGCGTCCTTGACACACTATTTGGAAATGCAGCTGCGCTTTTTTTCTATACTCCTAGCACTTCTCCCACATTTTAAGTGCAAATGATTCAGCAAATACAGGTGCGTTCCATTTGAATTGCCTATAAAGACTTGAGCCGCCTCTTCTGCAGTATGAGTAATAAAAATGATAATACATCATATAGCAATATATATTTATTTGAGAACCCTTAACGAGTCCAGGGGGTTGAACGGAGGCATATGCCTGCTTCCAGAAGGGTACACATTTGATGGATAAAAACACTTAATGTATCTCGGATTCATTAAGCAGAGAAATATAGTTTTATGACTGAAGGGAGTTCCTGAAATTGTTAAGGATTTCTTACAGATATCAAACAATCAAACCTTATCAATCCCTGATATGATTCAACTTGACCATGAGTTTCTTCCAGGTGACCATTTCAAAAGCATTCTAAAAATACTGAGTACCAAGATGAAAATATAAGGCGCAAGGGAAAAGGGAAAATCAAAAAAGATATAGCAGTAAATACGGTATAATTTAATTTACATAAAACAAAGATCAATTGAAAAATATTTCGTTCAAACTGATCATTCTCTGATATGAAACTAAAAATTAAAAAATGATATCTGCATTACGTTTAATACTTTCAAAAATTCTTTGGAATTCTTTCTTTTGTATTAAAAGTTTTGAAAGAGAAAATTGTTGCCACTTCAAAACTATTTTCTACCGCAATACGTATCAATTTAAGTCAATGGAAAAACCTCGTAAATATCTTGGATCAATAAGTAAATATATTTAACCACATTAAACACTATCTTCTTATGAGTATAGACATTTAGAGTCTTAATGTACAGTTAAAATACAAAGAAATAAGCGAAATACGTATATCCCATTAAATTCCATATCTCCATTCATAAATAAATCATCAAGAATATAATTTATATTATTTGTACAAAATCCAAAGAATCCCATTTACAAATAACCCAAACAGCCCAAGACTCGTCCAATTTTTGTCATGTATGGCTAAATTTCGTTTACTTCTAGTAGCAGTTACGTAAACTTGACATATTTGGTACGAGCTGTGCTACTAGGGAAAGACGTGAAAATCAACCATACGTATTCCGAGCACCTAACAATCAACCAACGATGGATGATTCAGCGATCAGCACTTAACACCTCAGTTATGTTTAAGAAACCCAGATAATGTTCCCATTTTGTGACACAAAATAATACGATTAACCCTTTACCCACTACCACAGATTGTTCGCTCTTGAATAAACATTGCAACACCAATAAACGAAGCAACAGAAGAATGTCGCAATTGAAGAAGCCGTATAGATGAAGTGGGGAGAGTCGAAAAAGTCAAAGTGTCTCCATCATCTTGTTCTTGCCAAATGATGAAATGTGATTTGTAACCTTTCAAAGATAGATTTTTTAAATTAATTTTGGACGTAAATCCAGTCGACTCCGCTTATTTTGATCACGGTTGGTGTTATCAATCGGATATTTTATTTATTTATTTATTTTATCTTTATTTTATTTATTTATTATTATGATATAAATTATTATATTATTATAATATTACCAAAATTGACTGGTCCCGATCACTCCTATTTAAATTAACCAAAATGTATCGTTTTATGTGATCAGTAAGTACATCGTTTAATGTTATAAAATTTTTGTGAAATCCCTAAAAAAGAACACCTTTTTTCCGGTTGAAAGGCTAATTTTTAATACATAAACATACCAAATGAGGCATTAATTTAGTAGTGTTATATGATCCCCTCACATATTTTTCTTTAAGAATGTTTCAGTTGCAAAATACTTACTAGAATATCGTTTTAAGTGCTTCAATTAAGACTACACTACACAGTCTTGATTTTGATGCAATCACTCAGTTACACTATTTCCCACATTTCATTATAGATTGGCTTGTTTTGGTATTTGTTTTATGGCGCAAGACATTTATTTCATTATAGAACTGCTTATTATTATCATCAATTGGATATTGTTATCATTCTGATCTTGGACAAATGTGATCACATTAAGCGGAGTTGACTGTACTAGAAATGTAAAATCTAATTGAGTTTTATATCCATCAGTTTTCAACAGCTACTTATTATGTTTCTTGTAAAATTCAATCGAATTAATCATTTAAATAGGTAAATATAAAGTTATAATAATTTTAAATTCCTCAACAAAAGAGGAATATCTACTACACATTTCTCTACATTGTTTCATAAATAGTAGTTTCGTATCTGAAAAAATTTTTAGCTACGAAATAATGGCTTTCTTGGAAAAAAATATTTTTCAAATAAATTTTAGTACTTTGAAAATTTAAAAAGTAATAATACAACTGGTTTTTTAGTTAATTATTCTCGACTTTTTAAGAGAGAGTATTTCGAAGCAAAATAATATTTTTTTTATCAACCAATATTAAATTAAAAATATTCTATTCTAATAATTTTTAAACATTTATTTTAAAAAAGATGAAAACAAACATCTTTTACAAAAAAATATTTTTGCTAAATAATACGAAAGTATAATTAAATAAAGTGATCTTTAAAGGATATAAAAGTTGAAAATGTTTAATTTTAAAAAATAAACTCTAAACGTTCATTAATATAAAAATAATTTTAAAAAATGCATAATTTATAAAAATAATTTAAAACTGCAACCATAATCACCATAAAAAGGTTTACAATAATTCCGAAATTATAAACAAACAAAAACAGCAAGAACGAAAAAAAATAATCGGTCGACTTGATATTTCTCCGCTTCATTCTTATTTAGTTCGCATTTGAAAAGGACGACTAAAATAAAATCATGAAAAATTCATCAATCCTTCAACATCGATCCAAACGAAGAATCGATTCTCTCCCTCCTCCAAAACCCAACTCCCGCTCAAAACGTCGGCGATCTTCTCATCGATGGCCCGATGTCCTTCACTGAAAGTGAGCTGCGCAACTCCCCAGTGGAACGAAAGTGAAAGTGGAGCAGGTCACTGGGTCTCTGTCAATGGGTCGCGACTCACAATCTCCCTTTATAGTAGAGACAGAGATTAGAATGGAATGGAAAGTGCCCTCGACACAGAAATTCCACACCTAGCAACGCTTTTTAGCATGGGATGCATTCATAACCCTAAATGATAGCCCTAATTGGGGAGTTGGGCGCAGAGGGGGGATGTATTCTGAGGGGTTTATTTGTGTCACTGGAGGTGCTTAAAGGGTTATGTGGGTTAAGAAGGGAAAGACTAAAATAAGCGGTTACGTGTTGGACTTAATTTCAAATGAAAATTCGCGTGTATCACACAGAAAAAATAGCGTGCCCAATATAAATTGAAATTTTAATAAGTCACTGCAAAACTGTTTTTCGGAAATAGTGGAAAAACTATGGGTAGGAATAAAAAAATAAGGAGAGCAACGTTGTTATTTATTATGCACAACACAAATTACTTCTTTCGATGAGTACAGTCAAAAACTTATCACGGACGCACAGTATTTAATTAGTCCAGGTGAATTCTGATTAATATGTAAATATTAATAAAAAAATGAACTGGAGCCGGTGTCCGGTGTGAATTAAGCATTAGTAGTCACCTACGTTAACTCTTTCGATGAGGAGGTATACCATAAAATTAACATATATTGGGAGCAGAGTATTTCACGATCCCCAGTGAATTCTGAACAATATTTGTAATTAATATATTAGGAGAAAAAGAGTGTACCAAAGTCGAAAATTAAGCACAGGTTACATAAATGTCTAAATCTACCATTTTTTACTTTACAAGGAGTGATATTGGCATATATTAAACAATATAGCGAAGAAGACAGCCACCCCTTAATAGTTAAAAATAAATAATGCCTATTGTAGTATATGCTGAACATCTAAATTAGTTGCTTTGAATTCCTGTAAAATTATTCATTCGTGTCTTCCATAATTGAATAATCTAGTTGCACACGCAGAGCGTGGAAACCTTTTCCAATTTCGCAGAAAGGTTTTTTTCATGTTTTCAAGTAAAGTTCCATAATTTTCTTATTTTTTTTTATTAAGTTTAAATAACTGAATAACCCACATTTTATGCACAGTTAATGTAATTTTTAATTAGCATATTATTACCACAGGAAATTTCAAAGTGGTGACTGGTGATGGTCCCCCTTAGTTTTCCCATGTGCTCAGAAGGTCAAAAACTAACACAGTCGTTAAAAAAATAACATTTAATTATTTACAGAAAAAAAATTAACTTTAATTTTACGTGCACCAGAAAGTTTTCGCTACTATTGATCTAAGCTGTCTGCCTATTTCATAATGCCCGATTTGAGCTCATTAAACAGTGTTATACTATTTCATTACCAAGATAATGCCTTGTGCGCTCCATAGGAGTGTCAGTTTTCATAAAGGTAATACCAAAAAATTTTTCTATTAATACTGTGGAAAAATTTTACTATCTAATATACAAAAAAAATTTTTTTACAATGACAATGCCAATCAAATAGGAATATACTATAACACGGCATGGAGATTAAATTTAATAAGAATATTAGAGTTAATCCATGTTGATAACAACCACCACTTAATAAACAGATATTTAAAAGATTTGTTGGCGAATACATAAGTTAACATTTACTTGAGTACAACCTGAGGTTACTTTTTCGTATTACCTGAAAAGGTAAATAAATTGCTAAAACAGACTATTCGAAGTAAAAGCACACTTAAAACATAACTCTTCCACAGTAATTGGGAGAAACTAAACAATAATTCAGATTTTCCCATACAAACATAAGTATTGACTTGACCCGTAAACTACATGACTCAATACGGTACTTAAAAATTTCCCCGTCAATAACCAACACTGAACAAGATTAGAGCTTTATACTAAACTAGATTCTTTACAAGTACAGCAGGTGAATTCATTCTGCTGCATTTGGAACTAAACTTTATCACAGTGAGTGATACTTTTTTTTATGTCACACTAAACTCGGTCGAGATAACACACATAAACACGATTTAAACTTTTTTCCACTGCCTTATCTAAGAAGCCCAATTTATTAGAGATTTCTGCGAGGGAAAACAATTGGTTAGTGTTTTTTCTTCATTTTAAAGCGTACTTATAATCTAGATACCAAGAAAATCGACCAAATTATCTAATTTTTTTTCTATGCATCAAGAGTATTCTATACGGACCGAGATTAAAATTATTAATTAGATACAGCTAAAATAAGTTGATTAAGGGGTATCAGCAGAGTTGCGCTGCTAAACTAGGCACAAATCTTAAAACTGCATTTAAATAACACCGTTAAACAAAAATTATGGTTATTACCTTCTCTACAGAAAATTGATATTTCTTTAATTTTAATAATCAATTATGATTAGCGAATGTTTTATTGTTCGTCTTATGTTTTTCATGTTAAAAATATATACATGTTTACAAATATGTACAGACATGTTAAAAAAGATACATGTTTTTATATTTAAAATTTTATAAAAAGTCATGAACTTCCACACTTTTGTGATAAAAAATAAATTGTAGAAAAGAAACTACTTTATGGATCTATTAACTACGATATGAAACAGTCAAAACAAGCAGAATAATATAAGGATTAGGTTATTTCCTAAAATTTAGGTCGAGAATTTTGTCCATATTACTTGAAAACCAGTATTAAGTACTTAATATTTTACCACAGGGTTTACCTTTACATTAATTCAGTAAAATTTTCATTTATTTCAGTATATAATCAAGAACTAAAGAAAGCTTTTACAATTCATAAGACTTAGAATATTCTGAAATGAAATAAAAAGCATTTTTCAACTCATGTAGGTCTAACGCGCCTAGGAAATAATTTAAAACAGTTTTAACTCTTTTTAAAGGCAAAATCATGATAGTTACTTTGCTACCCCAGCATATTGGCTTGAAAATACTGCCAATAACTTACAATGTATTCCAACATTGTTCGAACAAGAAGTACTTTTGTAGACAAAATAATAATTTATTAAATATTTTGACAAATGATGTTACATATAAAAACGAAAACTTCTTATTTTTACTAGTATTAAAAGGCTTGAAATTACAATAAATTTTTTTTTGAGAATATTTCCAAGGAAGACAAATCTAATTTCCAAAATATAACACTCTTCATTTGTATTTTTTTTTACAATATTTAAAATAAAGTTGATTGTCCTTAATTTTTTAAGTTTACTTTTACACTTTTAAACATACATCACACATGATATACCTGTGTAATAAAAGAACTTATCTTCTTAAAATATAACTAAAGAACCAACTTTTACTCAAATTCATCAAAATAATTTATATTACTACAGAAAATATTTTAACACTAATCCCAAGCTTGGTAAGATTTTATCCATACTCTTTTATAATTGTGTTTGCTATTTAATGTTTTTTTTATCAAATTTTTGTTCTTTCTGTCATTTTTTACTTAAAAATTATTTTCTCTATGTAAAGAAATCAACCCTCCTCATCTGAAACAGATTGATCGAATATTACAATTAAAACACCCAGAAAAAATTACTACATCAAGTCAATAATACTCGGCTTACGAAAAGTAACCACATCGAACCGCATTTGATTGCTAACGGTTCTTTCCTTTGAAAACAACGCCAGCTGAAACAAATTATGCAAAGTTAAAATTCGTCAAATTTTAACGGCGATGTGATCACGCATGTAGAAAAGGAGGGGTTACGCAAAGAAACATTCCCGTTAGGAAAACGTGAGCTTTGGACATGCATTTGGACATTTGGATGCGTAAGCGTTAGGTTTCACTTGAAATTCTGAAGAGTTATGGTTATGGTTATATAATAACGTATAAATTGTTTTTTATGTAACATTGCGTATTTTCAGCTTAATTGGATCGTGCTGTTTGAGAACACGTGGTTTGTCTTGCATGTGCGATAATAGAGCGATTCATTATTTTTTTTAGGAACTGTATGCTTTTTGGCCATGTGTTATGAATGAATCATGTTAATAAGGGAGGTAGGATCGTAGTCAGTTCCTAACATTTAAGAGGAAACGGATTTTCTATATCGTATCGCACTGTTACTATTAGAGATGGGAATGGAAGGGCCTAAACCTCGTTTCATTCCCCGAATTCGTACGCACTAATTTAATGTAACAACTAAGTGCGCATGCATAGCTCGAGATTCCGTAAAGCGTAATTTAAAAAAAAACCCTTCCATAGCGCAACAATCGCAGTTCTGTCTACATTCATGGAAACAAAACAGAAAACAGCGGAAAACCGAAACCCAAATCCACCCCCCATCACTTTCACTTCCGCATCGAACAAAAAAAAATCCCCCTAAAAACGCAACCCCTCAGTCCCCCGCGCAGGCGCAGTGGGCGGAAAGGAAAGGCATCCTCCTTCCGTCTGGCACAGCCAACTTCCGCAAAGAGTCCCGACCACGTGACTGCGGTGGTGGTTGGTGGTCCCGCTCTTCCATCTGCGATTTCAAGGTCACCACGTGAGCATCCAGGTTTTCGTTTGCTGCCTTCCCACTTGTTTGTTCTCGAGACCGGAGGAAGGTAAACACAGAAAGTACCGATGACTTTACAGCAATTACAATCGCGGTATTTAATTAATTTCATTAAAATTAAAAGGTACACTTAAAATCGTTTTTTTTTCACTTAGATGATGCATTAATTACAATAAGAAAGCACTAGGGCAAGATTCCAGGTGGGATTTCAATTTTTATGCCTTGTAAATTACAGCCACCACTATTAAAGTTAAATTTAATTTCACTGTCTAATAACAAAGAGTTCTATCTAGCGTTCATTATTCCATCCTATAGCTCCACCTATTTAATAAAGGTTACTATATTTAGGATAACCTTAAAATTAAAATAAATGCACTAATTAAAAGTTCTGAGGACAACTTTTATTTCTCATTGAATACTTTTTCCTTATTAGGATTCCCGATGGTCAAATCTAGTTAAATAAGGCTCACACCAAATAATTTTAGAGACCCTAAATGAATGCATGAAAAATATGCAAATATGATATTCAATAAATATTACTCTATCTTAATCAGCGTTCGAAATTGGGGCGGATTGCTGGTCCGGGACAACTAAAAAACGGCTCTCGGACCAGTGGAATCAGAAAATCACTGGTCCGTCGGACCAGTGTGTGTCCACAGTTTTGTGAGTTAAAACCCTACTTTTACAGGTCAAATTTCAAAATTTTTCCAGGGGGAGAGCCCCCATACCTCCCCCAGTAGTACCACAAGGGGATCATGAGTGATACTTTTTAGAAAATCTCCCAACATTTTGGCATTTTGCGTCAAAGGGTAAAGGTGATGGTGTGGAAGTGCCCCCTTGGAGCCGTGCTGGATCCGCGTCTAGTGTGTGGTGAAAAAATGTGTTTCGAGCATGTGTAAAAATATTAAGACGAGTTGTAGTACAGTGATAGTGGTATTTTAAGTACGTTTGATGAGTATGATGAGCTTTGGAGAAGCAAGTACATATTTTTGACAGAACCCGAAATGAGGCGATATGGGATAGGGAAGCCCCCGGCGAAACAGAAAAGAGAATTATGAATATGTATTAATTTTTAACATTACTATGTGGTACTCATATTCAGTGCAATGTTAATGTATAATATTTAAACCGGTCCTTTTTAATTTTTCGGACCAGTGATTTTTGTTGCGGACCAGTAAGATTGGCAAAACACTGGTCCGCAGGACCAGTGGCTTTTTTTTTTCCCAATTTCTAACGCTGATCTTAATACTATTACTACTTAAATTTAACTGGCATTTTTGAAACAAATTAACTGATCATGCCAATTGATATTGCAAGTAAAAAGGTAAATCTTTCCAAATGAAAAAAGCCTTCCACTGATAGAAAATATATTTACAATGAATGATGAAATTTACTTCTTATATCACTTCTGTTTTGATTTAAAAAATAATAAAGATAATAAAACTGAGTAATACGTAATTAAATCAGTTCACAAGTAGGTAAACCTTTTTAAATAAAAAAAACCTTCCATTTTTATACAGAAGTTATTTAAAATGAAAGATTAAATTTACTTTTTCTTATATCACTCCTGATTTGATTTAAAAAACAAATTTATAATAAAACTGGGTAATAATTAAATCAGTTCAGAATAATAGATATCCAGTACGTAACTTCCTTCTATCTAATCAATTTTCAGCTTTGGACAAAAACAAACAAACAAAAAAAAAAGAATCCAGAGAAATTATTTTGCGAAATCGGAATCTATTTTTTAAAATTAGGGAGAGAAAGCAAGTACGCCAATAGATAAAATTGATAAACGTGAATACAACCTTAATCGAACAATAGACGACCTATTTAATATTATTTGCCTAACACAAAAAAAAGTGAAGAACAATTACAAAACGAAATTCCATGTTTCAAAGTAACACAGCGGTTAACCTAGTTCGGACATTGTGAATACGGAATCGATAAATAAAATGCGAAACACCAACTTAAAAAAACTATCTCTGCATTCCTTATATTTTTTCCTGAATTAAATTCAAGCTTCAACCTCCAATACGGGGTAAAAATTCAATTTTGTTTAGCAGGAAGTCATCACATACAACAAACTGAATCTTAAAATTGCAACAACAAAGCTTTGTTTCATATTAAAAGGAAGTGTAATGTCTATTGTTACACAGCAACTTTCTGATTTAAACAACGGTGTATTGGATGTTATCTTGCGCAGCTCAGCATTGACTTAGTAGGACACCAAGATGTTGCATATTAATGTAAATTTCTATGATTGTTAAAATATGATAAAACTACAGGCTTTATTTCAACTTCCTAGTTTTATTTTTCATAACTTCGACTTAACTACTTAGTTTAGGTTGTTCTGTGTGACATCAGCATTTAATACTAATAGTAGCTTCTATTTCAATTTATGCCCAAATTACCTTCAAAGCCATATTTTAGTAATTTTATATAACGCTTTAAATATATTTTTAAATTAATTGGCTTTTTTTTTTAGAAAAATAACTTTGAATTAGAATAATCTTATTTTTGTACCTATTTAATTACAAACCTTAAAAAGGAAACACAACAACAAAACTATAACTAGTTTTTCAAAAGCCATTTCTTTTCACATAGACCACGGCTTACTAGATACTTATACAGGCTAGCCAAGTTTTAAACAATGAAAACCATTTGACAACTTTTCCCGCTTGGAGCGCTACAAGACCTACCTATATCACCCACCTCCTTCAACACTGTGGATATGCTTTGCCAGTTGGTCCAGTATTGCCATCTGGATTTGCAATGATTTCCGTACTCGGCTAGCCTGTATAAGTATCTAGTAAGCCGTGCATAGACAGACCACCAAGTCTGTCACATTTATCAAAAACCCTAATCAATGGACTCTAACCGCCTATCTGGTTCGAGACTTCACGGAACCAACACGTGACCTACAACTGAGCTTGCCATTGGTTACCACAGATATTACACTAGTAGATCTACTAGTGTAGTATCTGTGGTAACCAATGGCAAGCTCAGTAGGTCACGTGTTGGTTCCGTGTGACGTCAGACGGTTAGAGTCCATTAAGACTTTCCAACCAAACTTTCATAAAGAAATATTTTAAAATTTTTAACTACTGTTTTTAGTGGTGAGTTTTACTAATTTATTTCCACTTCATTGATATTATATTAGATGAAATTTTTGACTTATCTTCTAGTAAATATTATATTTAAAGAAAATATGATAAAGGCACAAAAATGAAAGTAAAACGTTAATAATTAAACCTTGACAATTGACAACAATTTATTAAAAAAAAAGCCAAAGAACGAGATGAACAAAGCTATGATCACAAAAATAACCAAATTAAGAGAACTATGAAGTAAAGCTCAATGTTTCATAATATCAGGTGGAAATGGTTATAGCGGGGTAAAATGGGTATAGGGATTTAACCATTTTATATTTTTTTTATATTTTATTCTTTTTGGCATTCTGATTTTTTGGAGGCTCGAGAAAAATACAAGCCAAAATCATTAAATTCACTAAATATAAACTGTTAAAATCTTTATAGCCTTTTTACCCCAACGAACCCTAACTATTTCTAAAAAACACCTCAAAATCAAACGCATTCTACCATTTTGAAGTAAATACAACTAAATGCAATTGATTATCCACCACCAAGTTGGCCCAAATAAAAATCCAATCAACAGCACCAGAAGATATCACAAACTCACAACAAACAAACAAAAAAAAAATAAAAAGAGAATTTTCGAACAATTTAATCATCCGACATTTTCAATTCACACAGCGCTATCGAGATTCCGGCTCAAGGTGATCGGCGGCGCATGCGCAGTCGGCTTCTACCTCTACTGCCCCGAGCCACCACATCAGTCAGTCATCCATTCCCACCGGCTAAGTAGGTGACCTACATTTTTTCCGGAGCCTTTTCATTTCTCCTCTCTTGCGGGTTGCCAGATACGGAGAGCGGAGAAAGCAAACGATTTTTCGGATTATTGAAAGTGTTTCGGGGTGGGGACGGTAATTGTTAGCTTGTTATGGGAAAACTGTTTTTTTTTTTTCTTTTTTTAATTTCAAAGATCGGAAGTTTTGCAGGCACTAACATGGGAATATTATAATGAAAAGGTAGTTGCAGTTTGCCCTTTAAAAGCAAAAGGTTGCGCAGTCTTGAAGAGAGAAATCTACGAGTAGTAAGCAAAAGTATCCATAAAAAGCAAAGTCTATTGTGAAGAATAATAAGGATAGAAATGGGGTAAACTTTGCTTCTTGTCAATATCTACATCACTAAGTAGTACTACCATGGGTAGCTAACAAAAATGCATTTTTATGTATTAAATGTCAACAGATTCTAGCATTTTTAGTTTAAATCTACGACATAAATCTCTGATTCGCCAGCAACTAAAATCTAAATCTAAAATTAAACTAAACTAAAATCTAAATCTAAATCTACGACATAAATCTCTATATTTTCAAATATACATTTTCTTCCCTACCTAGAAAAATGCATGCTTTTAAACAACAATGAGCTAAACTCTAAACAAATGCTAATGCTACATTTAATTGTTACATTTAAAATAATTATTTTCTATACATCTTCTTTTGCACAAAATTTATGAATGAATTTGAAATTTCCCTTTGCAAATGACTCATATTTTAGAATACGTAGTAGTTTTGGGTTCAATTTAGGCAATCACTATTTCAAACATTTATCACAAGAATGCATTGTTTCTAATTTATAAAGAAATTAAAATTAAATTAACCTAAAATATTCAAGGGATAGGAAGTTTTATATTTCGTACATTGAAACGTAGATGTTTAAATAAATATTGTAATTCTTTTTTTACCAACAAGTAAAACCAAAAAAGACTCTTCAGTACCCTTTTCATAAGTATCTCAGTTCACAAAGATTGAATCATAAGTGAAACTGTAACTGAATAAGGAACGTATGACTTTCACAAAAGAAAGTAATAAAATTGAAAAACCTTAAAAAAAACCTAAAAATACCCAGATGTGAAATTTCATGCAAATTGCAAAACCCTTTCATCCCAATTCTAGACGACCAAACAGGGATACCGACACATTTTTTAAAAATTTAAAACAGCCACAAAAATCCCTTTGTCGCCAATCCCAGCAACCCAGCAGCCAATAGCGTCGCCAACTTCGGAAAAGCGCGCGAGACCGTCGCTCACGTGGTGGCGCGAAAGTGACTTTCACTCTCCGTGGCTCTTCTGATCTTGAACTGGATCCGGTGACCCAATTGCCGTGTGACAGTGACACACTTGCGGGGGTGTTTGCGCAATTCTGACCCACTCGGACACTGGGGGAGTGCTGGTCACTCTCGGGATACGCCCCCCCCCAATGACCACTCACTGCAGGTGGAAATGAGAACGAGAATGGAGAAGTTGATTGATGGGGTTATAATTATTAATAATGACATCGTGGTTAATTCCATGTGTTTGACAAATCGGTTGGGAGGTCTTGATTCAAAGAGAAATTTAGAAATACGTAGGTTCAAAATGGTGAAGCTTCACTGCCTTACACGGAGGAAACCCTTAAAAATTTCTACCAACATTCAATTTCTAAATTGTCTTCATCTATTTGCGTAAGTTTCCCAGAAAAACATAAAAAAAAGTATAAGTAACAAACTTAAGAGTAACAAATGTCTGACTTATTTACTGCAATATTCTCAAAACAATTAATTTTACGATCTATAAAAAATTTAACAGTAAGCATATGTATGATATAAATTAATAAAAGCCTACTCTATGTTAACTCCTACAAATCTTTTAAATACTTAATATTTATCTAACCATAATAAATGCTTAAATGACACAATTTTAAGCAATGCTGTAGATACAAAAAATATCTGGTTGTGCCTAATCTTCTCACCGATTTTAAGAACAATGTTAAAGAAACAAAATAAAACTAGAAGACTGATACTCTTGAAACAAATGTTCTATCCCACATCACATTACACACATCAGTTATTCTGAAGACCTTCATAATGCAAATTTAATTAAAAATAAAGGGTAAAACTAATCCTTTGTAAATACAATTCCTAGTGTATATGTTTCGGACAATGTGATAAATCCGGGCATAATTAATAATGCCCGCGTATTTCAGCCAAACTGATAAATACTGTTTATTTATTGCTAAATTTTTATTTATTTATTTCCGAATACAAATGATTCATACCCCATCCAAACCCACCAATCCCCCCCCATACCTTAAAAAAAACACGAAAAACAAAAACGACGCTCACGTTTAAACACTCATTATCTATCCGGTCACGAAAGCCTTCATTAACGGACCGGCATCACGAAATCAGCATATCGCCGCGAACAATCGACAGAGAGGTGAGACTGGGGAGAAGTTTCCCATCAGATCTTGCTCAAGAACGGGCTCAGAAGAAGTGGATGTAACGGAGAAATGTGTTGGAGATGTGCCAAGGTAGTAATATTTGATTAGGTAGTGAACGGACAAAAGAACTTCGATTTAGCCAACTCACTCACCACTCAAAAAGCGCAGCAAATTTAACTTGTGTATAAATGTTACGGGTGATGCGATAAACCTGGGCATTTTTAATAATGCCGCGTGTCTCGGGATAAATACTCATTGATAAATGGCATTATTAATAATGCTCGGTTTAACACTTTGCTCGAACATAAACTGCGTCAGAAATGTAAGAACTTTAGTATACTTTTGAATGGTACGACTTTTGACTCTTTAGAAAGCTCGTGAATTTTACAATTGACTCACATGAGCAACTTTAAATCAGCGCAATTAATATTCTTAAGAATATTATTGCACACCACGTATAGGATCAACAATAATTTGCCAGCAAATGGGAATTGTTTGTTAAAAACTATTATTTTAAATAACAGTTTAAAATTACAGTAAATAAAAAACAGTCACGTAATGCTTTTCTTTTTTATGATTTATAACTTGACGAATATTAATTTCATTTAATGCATTCTCATACTTTTATTCGCCTGCATTGAAATGTATAACAGGAGACCCACCTACTAGGTCTAAAAGTGTAGAAAGAAATTTGTAAAATTCTCTGCAAAAAAACTCATCAAAACTATTTATCAACACAGCAATAGCAGAAACAGAAAAGCAAAGATCCACTAATATATCCCCTTTCGAAAACGAATAAACTATTATTTTCCCCAAGCAAAGCAATGTTTCCGACCGCGCACTGCAGTACGGCTTTCCTGCCAATACACGACCCTCGAAAGGAAAACAGTTTTACAGTAGCTCGGAGGAGGGAGGGGAAACACTACATTCAGGGAACGGCGAAGCGTGAAAGGGTTGAACTTTGAACTTACACATTGGTTAAAGAATTTACACACCAGCGAGTGGTAAAAGACTGATACAAAGATAATTTTTTATCCTTTGTGTCATGATAGTTTTATAGATTGATCTTTTAAATGTTTATTTATGCTATTTCGATACCTATATTTTCCTTCATTAAACAAATGTTTTTAAAAGGCTCTCTACTGCAAAATTATTTTTTTAGTTTTATCAAAGTTTGACGCATTCGGGTGACTAGGTAGAAGCCTTTAATAAATAAAAATTGTTTTAAGCGCTTCTATAAATAACAGTTTGTAAAAACTTTGATCAGGTCGTTTAGTTAGAGGCAATTAAATTTAACAATTTAAATCAGCTGCTCTAATGAGCAGAATAGATACTGTTACGTATCGATACTTGGCTAACATTATGACATTTTAAAGTAAAGGTTTAGGTACTTTTATGTATTCCATTCATAATAGAACTTGAAGTATCAATATTCGATAGCTAAAATTACTCGTTATCCAAGTATCAACCATCCCCATCGAGGTTATTTTTAGCGAAGTACAAGCGGAAGATGTTCCTTTTAGAATAGTTCTTTCTCCATAAACAAAAGATGCCTGCACCACAAAAGTGCCTTTCTAATCCAGAACTCAACAAGACCCAAATTCCCGGCAAACAAAACAAAAAAAAAAACCCTCCGCTCATCCCATCCGATTCGAAAAATCCCCATTCCGAAGGACAAATTTACACACAACTGTTCAACATTTCAACTTCTTCAACTGTTTTAACATTGAAACCACCAACAACACCATCCGAAAAACATTTACAAAACCCCTGCTCCACGACACTAGGCATCTGGGTCATTGCGAGATAGAGAGAGTTCTAAAAGTCAGAAAAGAATGGACAGAAAGCCGCCATTTTTCGAAAGTGAAAAGCTCGCTCGCTACACACCGGATGAGGCTCTCCAACAATGGTTTTCCATTCTTTTACAACCTTCCTCAACGTTGTTTTACTGCCGCTTATTTTTTTTTCGCCAGCCATACTTAACCCACTTGGGCGACCTTGGCTCAGATTTGGACACTCGGCTGACCACGCTGGCTGGACACGGGTCCGTATTCTTGTAGGAATCTGAATAGGGGAGCTTCCTTCTTTGCTTAGCCAGGAATGTGGGTCGAGAACGCCGTTTCCTGCATCGTTTTTTGAGGGGAAAGTCGGAAATCGTGCGTTTTTGTCGCCAGACAATGGGATGGTCACGTGATGCTTCAGAATGTTCTTCTCTCGAACAGGGCTTAAATTCTAACCAAAAAAGTACCGGAGCGCTACTATTTCAACATTCCGCTTAACAGGGGCGTCATTTCAGTTTTCGGTCGTAGGGGCCAAGGATGTGTTTTAAGTGGGGCTGGGGCTCACCCCCAGAAAAATTTAGAAATTTAGCCTCTTTTTACAACATTTAAGGTACATCCAAATAGAAGGTACTCTGTATAACATATATATGAAAAAATTTTAAAGGGGGGTCTGCGGGTTCTCCCCCAGAAAATTTTTTGAAATTTGCCTCTTAAAGTAATGTTTCAGCTCATTTTGAGACCATTTGGGTTACATCAAAAAGTAACAGTTACTCGTAAAGCATAGAATTTTCTAGGTAAAAAAAAGTTATGAATAAACATCAAATTTTCAAAGGGGGGCGGAGATCCTCCAGTAAAAATTTTTGAAAATTCCGGTTTAAACCAGTGTTTTATCTCCTCTTCAAACTCTTTGGGGTTTCATGCTCTTTGGTTCCCAAAGGGAACCGCTTCTTCTAAGTGGCAGAATTTTCAAGGGAGAAACATTATATCAAAGGTCTGGAGGGAGTTTTGGGGTTCTCCCCCAGAAAATTTTGAAATTTGACCCTCAAAAGTAGTGTTTTAACTCCTTTTTAAAGTTCTAAAGAAAAATTTTAAAAGAATTCCTATTAATCTTTTTTTTTTCATTTTTAATACAACGACCAAAAAAAATATCTGAAAAAATTCGTATTTGTTTTAAAATATTTCGATTTACTTGGGCTTTTAACCAAAAATCTTCCGACACAAAAATAGAAATTTCTTTAAGAAGAATAATATATCCAGGGAATAATACTTTTTTTGAGATGTGAAGGTTATAGGAATAACGAAGTTCATGATATAGGCATTTAGGGAATATATGGTATAGCGCGTACATTTATTATTTTCACAAAGAAGTGATTGAGAGTGCGCTTTAAAAAAAAAATCCTTTTAAGTATTACCTTATAAATGCACAGTAAATTCTCAAGTAACCCAGATGGACAGAAATACCCCTTCCTTAAGTAGCAAATAATGCAACTTCATGAAAATTTGAAAAAGAAATTGAAAATAATTTCGTAAAAAATATTGAAATAATTGCTACACAACTTTTTGGGACAATTACATGTGAATTGTCTTCCCATATTCTCACTCCAGAATTTCAGTCCTTTTTTTGCGATGAGGGATAACCCTGGATAATCTAATCCGGGTTAATCGAGGGTCTAGTGCATTTTTCTAAATATTTTTAAAACGTCGAAACGTATTTAAATAGTACCGATAATAAGCATTTAGTTCATTCGGAAGTTTTTCAAAAATTCATGATTAAAGCATAGATCTGATAAACAGTGTTTTCATGTATAATTTACTCCTTTTTTATAACCTTCTTTCACTTAAATAAGAGGGAATAGGGAATGATATAAGAAAATAAGAAGCGAAAGAAAAACAAAGTATTTCTGGAGGAAAAGGTCCCAATATTAGCTTAAGTTCAACGCACAATTAACCTCTAAAAGGTAATTATTACAGCACAGAAAAATTTCACTTAGAAAAATCAAATTAGTTTCTTAAAATTCATTGATTACAATAAAATACGTAAAGCAAATTGGAACTTACCAGAAAGAGTAAATTCTCTTTAACTTTAATTCAATGTCGTATCGTATCTGTCGAAGAAAATTTCAGGCAAAACAGAGCTGTTATGGAGATTCACCGTGCACTATGATATGAACCAATAGCTGATGAAATGAAGAGCTCAAGAAGATGCGTTACGAATCACTCCTTCGGACAGGCCCCCCCCCCAAAGCACACAAAAATTTCTGGAATTCTCTGGTCAAGAATCCTCACAGAATCTACAGTTTCAAGATGAAATGTTTGTTATTACAGCAACGCTCCCTTTGAGAACAGGAAGTACACACCCAGACCCAGGTGGACACAAACACAACCAAAACTCGTAAATCTTTCAAGGCATGCCTCACTGACCAAATTAAAATCCCCCCTACCTGCCCCATCCCCTTTCAACCTATTATTGTGACCCCACTGTTATCTTAAAGACTACTTTCAATGTTTACAGAAGAATGGACTGCTAAATTTTACAGAGAATTTTACAGAAGCGAGACTTCTCCATTCAGGAGGGCTTCTTATCTCTTGTCCCGTATTAGTCACCGAAGGGAAGGGGGTGTCCTTCCCTTTGAGGGTGAGGAAAACAAGGTCGTTCGTCGTTGTTGACCGGGGGTAGTGAGGTGAGAGGCGTTTGTAATTTTCGGTAATCGAAAAACATCGAGGGGTACATTTTGGTCTTTCCGAAAAGTGTTCGGAACGCGATTTTATGCGCTCCGGTGCGTTCCGGTTAAAATGTAAAAATTTACTGAAAACCAAGAAGTACCGGAGCTCCGCTCCGGTGCAATTTAAGCCCTGCTCTCGAAGGGAAAATAACGGATTTGAAGCACTAGCCAATATCGCAAGGATCTAACCTTCCTCTCAAAAACCTTCTGAACACTTACATACTACGTACTTATATTTCAAACCTTCGATCCTTAAAAAATGTAATAAACATAATTTGCTAGTTAAGTTATTATACAGGCGCTGTTCAATTATACCTCCAGTGTTTCACATTACGATTACGTTCGAAAGAGCTCATTTGCACCTCAAGACGTGATGAATCAAACACTTTCTACTTTATAAATCTAAATGATACCACTTAATTAAGTTTCATTCTTCAAACTGTTGAATTCATCAATTAGATGATGTTCAATATAGTAGACCATCAGGGTTTACTTAGTTACCCTATTTAGATATTAATACAAAACTCTTCCATTGAAAGACATTTTGAAATGTACAAGATAAAATTTTGATTCGATTTTTGAAGATTTGTTTGTTTTTCATAATTATCGATTTAAAAAAAACCCTGATTTTTAGGCTGCGGTCAGCCAAAAAATCAGTATGATATCTGTTCAAAAAATCTGCAGTATCTGGTTATCGGACAATAGGAAAACCGCAATCAACCCCTTCAATGGTCCCTCCAACAAAAGACAGCCCTCGGGGAGGAGCGAGAAGTCACTATCGGGTGTCTGCTAATTGACTGGGGGGGTGACTTCGGACTCCTTCGCTATTGTTGGAGGGGTCATGAATGGGGAGATAGGGCAGATTTTTTGAAGAGATACCATAGGTTTTCTGGCTGACCGTGCCCTAAGGGCACGGTCAGCCAAAAAACCTATGGTATCTCTTCAAAAAATCTGCGGTATCTCTTCAAAAAATCTGCCCTATCTCCCCATTCATGACCCCTCCAACAATAGCGAAGGAGTCCGAAGTCACCTCCCACAGTCAATTAGCAGACACCCGATAGTGACTTCTCGCTCCTCCCCGAGGGCTGTCTTTTGTTGGAGGGACCATTGAAGGGGTTGATTGCGGTTTTCTTATTGTCCGATAACCAGATACTGCAGATTTTTTGAACAGATACCATACTGATTTTCTTGCTGACCGCAGCCTTACAGTACAGAAATCTATTTTCTTAATTAAAATTAATCGGATGTGACAACAATCACCACTATATTAAAACATTTTCACTGCTATATGAACAGCCTCATAAGTTTGAACGCGGAAAATGCAGGGTTTCTTCGGTCGTTTGAATAAGCGCTTACGCTTGCGCTGTTAGTTTAAAAAATAGATTTTAAAAATTTCTTGTAAAAGCCACAATCTACTGCTTCTTTTCCCTCGACCTTCAAAGTCCTAGCAGAGAAGACTATTTCACACCAGCTGACTCACTTTTCCAATCAGTGGCCACCAACCGTAACATTGCCGTTAATTCCAGGTTCCTGCCAGAAGGTCGGTGGCAAGACCTTATCTGACAGCTCCTTGCCTGCTTAAGCACACATGAACGACTCTTACGTCGCCACTTTGTTCCGTGGGTCTGCCCAAGCGATCAGGTTTGGTTTGCGATTGCCGATAACGGATGCCGTAAATGGAGCCCAGTTAGTATTCAATCGAGAGGTATAACTAAGGTAAATATCTGGAGACTCAAATTTTACATGTCTGAAAATTCCGAAAAGCCTTTCAAATTTGCTAACCTTTTCCATAATCCCTTGTATATTCCAGATAAAACTTCCAAGATTCTCAAAATTGCCCTTTCGTTCAACCACGGCTTACTACATACTACTATACAGGCTAGCCAAGTACGGAAATCATTAAAAATCCAGATGGCAACACTGGACAAACTGGCAAAGCATATCCACAGTGTTGAAGGCGGTGGGTGATATAGGTAGGAATTGTGGCGATCCAAGCGGGAAAAGGTGTCAAATGGTTTTCATTGTTGAAAACTTGGCTAGCCTGTATAGTATCTAGTAATCCGTGGTTCAACTAACCGATATTAACAGCAAATAACGAGATGATGAAGGTAAAGATGATGGACTTAGCCCTTCATCATATGTAGTCAATTATAGTATATCGGTGAACCACTATAACGAACTACAATTTACAAGAGTAGAACATCAACCACTCAAATTGGTCATGTATAAAATAAATAAGTTCGTTCAAATTAGAATTCAGACTATCAGAGCTGGATGCTTTAATTATTATTTTGACACATTGAAATGGTGTATCAAGTATCAGCGACAAAAACCGCTCTTGATTTAGTCGGATCTGGTTATATTCCATTAACCCTTTCAATTCCTAAACCCGCCCGAGATTACTATTGAATTCAATAGGAAATTTGGGGCGGCTAGGCCTGAAAGGGCGAAATACTTCAGTATATTATAATCTTTGATTATTCTGGAGATGAAAAAAAGATCGAATAGACAATAATTCTTTAATGAAGAAAAGTATCGACAAGATTTGAACCCGCCTCATTGCATTGCATTATATCTGTGGGTTGGCAGCAAGAAAATGAAAGTTCTTCAAGTTCAAGAAAATGAAAGTTTACAAGTGAGCTCGAAAGCTCACTTGTAAATTAGATACTTAACCAGTTGCAAAATTGTCTCATTATCAACTACAATGATGCAAATTAGTAATCGAATGTACTTAATGTAGTAAAAAAACTATTTCAAAACTTTTAGATTGAAAAAAAAACCAGACAATAAATTATCGTTGATCCTTGAACTTAAAGAACCTCGCACTAAACTGGGAACTGTTTTCTCATCAAGAGTATATGAGAGCAATTTAAGTGTAATTTGCAGCAGGATCTCTCCCTAGATATTTGCTTTCCGAGAAATTTTCAACCTTAAAAAACACCCACCCACCAACCCGATGGAATCGTCCATTGTTTCATCAAGGAAATGCAAAATCGGAAGCGCCCATTGTTGGGACGAGGGGTTGTCGCGGTGGCATGTAGCCAAGCACGGTGACGCGTTGTTGAGAAATCGTCAGCTTGTTTTTGTTTAGCTGTCCCCGATTAGCGGCAGCAAGTGAGTCAAGGTCCGAGGCGTAACCCAGATTCGCGGGGCTTAGGGCTAGCTGACCTGTGGTCAGTGTGTGGATTGTGAAAGTTTTTGGGTTTAAGCGAATTCATTAGTTTTTTACGGCTGCATTAAGTTGTCGGTTTGAATTATGTATGGATGCGAGAGTTAAGCCTAAAAGGACGAAAGCTGTGTGGAAACAAGGAAGAAAAAAAAAAGGATGTTTGGAATATTAAATATAAAAACCGCAGCGAAATAAAAAGAAATTCCACAAGATTGGGCATTTGCAGCCACATAGGAAACTCTTCTACAGCAATCTTTGCATAGGAATATTCGTAGGAATATTCGTTCGTTATTGAGCAAACATTAAATTACTCTGAAAAAAGAAACAGAAAGCGGTAGAAAAGAAAAATGGAACGATTCCAAAAATTTCAAGCACACACCCTTATCTCTTAAACAATTTTTCTCGACAAAAAGCCAAGAACATATGGAGTAAAAGCAAAATAATGCTAATGACCAAAAAGAACCAAAGTTAATCAAAATAACTTTGAAATCTTCACATACGTGTGCAGAATCATTTGTAACTTGAAAAAGTTATCCCCTGACAATTATGGAATTTTTTTAAAACAGTTAAGCAGCAATAAATAAAACAGAGAGAGCAGCTCACTTAAGCATATCATTGAAAATTAGTTTGTCTGAAATGGATGCGACTAAACAATACTTTTTTTATATAACAAGATAGATGTTTGGCAAGGTCGTGCAAGGCCGTAAGTGGTTCCAACGAAAGCAGCAAATAATTTTGAACCCAACACTTTCAGCACCCGATACTGACACCAGATAATAACTTGATCTTTCAAGTAACTGTTGATGGAGGGATCAGATTTTAAGCGTCAGACGATTACACATGTAAGATTTCCATAAACGATTACTTTACGACTTTTCTCCCTTTTAATCCAAGCAGTACTTTTTAAAGTACTTAAAACGGTATTAAACTTGAGGATCCTACAACATCCTAATGTCATTCAGAATAAATCTCTCAGATCTCATTTCTAAGAGTAATTATGTCATCAAAGCTAAATAAGTTCAGACTTTTAATAGCCTTCTATTGCATTATAATACTATTTTGAATACCTCATTCCTAATTATGCAATAAACTAATAGTCATTGCAGGATCAAACATGCTCATTAGCAGTTCATGGAACAGTGACGCTATAACAAGCAAGTATAACTGACTGATATAGGTTAACAAAAGTGACGTAAGCTTCAAATTAGAACATTTTAAAGTAGTTATAGATAGTTAAGTAAACTAAAATAGGTGATAGTTAAACACTTCAGTTACGCCATACACTGAGAAAGAGTTTCAGTTTGTTTTGTGGCAATGGGTAAGATTAAGGAAAACAAGAAATGTAGACAGAAGTAAAGAGAATCCTCGAGCCTAGCTGTTAGGATAAAGGGCAAAATGTCCCTTTACAAATTACACACATTTTAGTGGAAGAGGTCTTGTATATGGATCCCGACAAAGAGAGGGTCACATTTTTGACCATCGCATTTTAAAAACTGTTATTTTGCGGCTGTTACAATATTAAAGGTAAATTAACTTTTTAATGCTAGCTGTGAGTAAACATCTCTAAGTTGTTTTCATTTTCAAAGTGACGAAAATATGAAATGCTAAACGTTTTTAAATGTGACATCTTATTAGGGAAAGGGGTCTCATAAATGTGGCAACTTGTGATATTTGGTTAGGAAAGGGTATAAACCTCCTTTAAATTAAGTAAGGTATATGGCTTCAAGTTCATTTGCATAGCATTACTCCATAACAATTTCCACCTCCTTTTTTATCATTACCTTGTACTATTACTCTTAGGACTAACTTAGTGTGTTTTAAGTGTTTTTCTTTTTTCTTAATTTTATTTGTTCTGTAATTAAATGCTTATTCTTTCTGTCACCAGATCAGGACGATAGTGACAAAAAGCAATTTTTTTCAATTGTTGAAGTTATGTTAAATTAATAAAATATGTTTATTTGCTTTTTAAAATAACCACCTAAGAAATTCCTATGTATTAGCTATTAGCACCCTCCAGGCTGGTGAAAAAGCTTAACTAACCAATGCAGTTTAAATTAGTAGTTAGTCAAAGAAGAGTAAAAATGTGTACATTTCTGTGCATCTCACATCACATTTCTAACTATTTGTCGTAATTGGCATTTCTCAAAATCATCACAAGAAAAAAACATCACTTCAAAAAGTACCCAAAGTAGCAATCCAGTGAAGTTTTTTTTCCCTCTAATACCTCAATTCTCAGCTAATAACTGTTCAATAACTAACAGCAACAATAGATGATGATGCCTACGCAATCATAACAACAAAACAGAGCAACCTCAATCTCTCTTCACATTTTAACCCCATAAACCCACCATCACCCAAGACGTACCTTTCCCCCCTTAAGTCACCGGGGTCAGAATTAATGACGCGAACCCACGACCCAAACCATCTGGAAAATTAACACCCCTAAAACGCCATCCGAAATCAACATCCTAAACACATCTTAAAACATACACGATTGAAACTCACGAATCCTCCATTGCAACAGCAACAACAAAAATCCTTCACCCAAATCCAGCGACTGCGAAACCGTCCTGGGCAATTAATGCTCAGCGCATTCATTGGATTTTGAAACAAATATCGCTAATAACTCTTCTCCCTCCTCAACCCTTCGGATCCCAAGGCCAGTTGTTCCCTAGCTGCACAGTTTATGATTTATTTCGTCGAGAGCTAGAGTTTTCTCCACTAACCTACTTCCAGCACTGTGTCTGGGTCAGCGGAATGTGGGTCAGAAACGCTGTTTGCTGTTTTAAGGAGAGACGCATATAAGTGAAAGTGGTTGATTGTTGTAGTGGTGAGTTTTGAGGATGTTTTTTTTTGCAGTAAATCACCCGGCCGTGGAAGATTTCGGGGGTTGAATGGATGTTTTTTTCTCTAGCTTTCACTTTCTGTTGACGTCTGTGTGTTTTTTTGTGGGAAGCTTTTTATAGCGTCACGTTGCCATTCATGGAAAGGAAAAGTGGCGATGTGAGGTGGATGGTGTTGCGAGAGTTGGCCTGTAGAGGGCACCACGTTTACATGTGAAAATTTTACATTTATGTTACTGAGGGAGAAAGGCTACTTGAAGTCTAAATTCATATTTCGACCTTTGACATTTTAATAAGTCTCGTGTTTGTAGACATTGATTTTCTCTAAATTATCAAACTTCGATTAAAGTAGCTTGAACTATGAACTGGAAGAAGTAAGGCAGACTGATACCAGGGTAAATAATACACTTGAGTAAATCCATAAGCTTAAATTCAATAGGTCGTAATACGCTACTTAAAAATTTTATCAATTAGAAAAAGGACCAGCACCACTTAAAATCATTAACAAATGTCCTTCCCTTTATACTGTTTGTCCAAAAGAGATTCTTCAAAATATGACTCCGAAAAATTAATTTATTTTTATTTAAAATTCTTTTTGTGCCATGCCCCGAGGTCTGCTTAAAAATTTTATTATGAGTAACACTCAAAACTTGTTGGGCCTAGAACACAGTTGGATGTCTCCTACAATTACAAACAAAACTGGTAGCTCTTAATGAAATTGAGCAAGCTAGCTAGCGTGTGGAACTAGACAAGGCCAGATCCAACTTTGCTGAAATAACCATCAGCAAAGTTCAGGAAAAGCAGGGTGTTAGCCCGTTGGCACTGATAGATTAAGAAAGTTTTATTATTCAACTAGTGTCTTGAGGGTTAGTAGTCACCACTTTAATAGATAGTTTTGGGGGTATGTATACTTAGCAATGTTTTTTTGTATGATTGCTACTGATGTTTTGTGCTTTCAAAATGCCTTTACTGCTTAGATAAGGCAACAATAATCTAAGGACAGTTTAACACAATAATTAAAGTCGTGTTTACACATATTCATGTTAGTTTTAAGGATAACCAGCATTTACCCAACACAACCGCGTCACTTATACACAACCACCGTTCTTGCAGACCAGGTATGACGTCATACGCAACACGCACAGATGACTAACATGCACGTTTCACGACATGCGTTAAAATATACATTCACATAAGGCAAACTGCAACCCACAGACGCGTGATCTTCAGGGGAAAAAATCCCCATGACGGGTGAGATAGATCGGAGCTTGTCACATCAAAGAGATATACGGAAAGCGATAAATGTCATCCCATGGCTGTTGCCTGGCAACCAGCATGGACATCAAAGTGCAGTCCGGATTTTGAGGGTTTAGGTTGCTTTTACCACAATAGACCTCAGAAAAAAACATCGTAAGAGAAAGTTTATTTTAGGCTCATGATGTACACTGATGCTGGACAGCAGATGATTCAATGGGATACGGAAGTATAGCCAAGAGCCATCACTGAATAAACAAATTTAGATTACAAATGTGCTGTGCATGCTTTTGAATTTTCACGTATCTACAAGGTATAGTACAGAGGTTAATCTAACGGACCTCAACTTCAAATCACTCTATATGTTACGGGCAATTTGATAAACTCAATGAAATTTATCACTTTGCCCGCCTCCACTTCGGGCATTATTAATAATGCCCGATTAATCACTTTGCCCATAACATGTATACAGTATAGAGGTGTAAAAGAAAGATGAAGGGAAAACTAAAGAAAACATATCAGATGTGAACTCTATAACAATTCGATAAATTAATAACCCAGATCACTGCGATTGATACATTATTGGGAAAAATTGACTACTCGAAAACCCAGATGGTGAAAAATTAAAAGTATTAACCGTGAAATTCCAGCGTAGCAAGGGGTTAGGGTTATGGGGATCAAGTCACAAGGAAGGCCGAAAGGAAGCATCCAAAAATGAGATGAAACATTATTTTTTAAGATATTAACTAACATTTTCTGAAGGAAAAGCTCATTTTTAAGTGATATTCAGCACTAAAAGATGTAGGGCCAAAAATCAATATACTCTAATAGTAGTTACCTTCACATTATATAAATAACCTTCATCCCTCATGCCGAAAAAGTTTCATACTTAAGACTCTCCCCCTTAATAAAAATAATAGATCATAGATAAATAGATAGATCATAGACACTACCAGAAATAAAGTTTGTTTTTAACACACAGTTTTTAAAGTGCAATCCAGTGATAAAAATTATATTTTAATTAAATCAATATGTCAATTTTCTAAAATTGTAAACAACATGCCATTACATAGTAATTTATTTTTAGATCCTTTTAATAATTTAAGAAATGATTTTATGTCCTGTCTTAATCGTGTTTATTGATGTGTGCTGTTACTCTTTTATTCTGTACTTTTATTCTTTTATCTTGTACTCGTTTATTCTGCCATGTAATTGGATGTGTCTGTTTGGCAGTAAATAAAATAAAATAAAATAAAAAGGATTCTAACTAAATGCGGCCCACCACTCGACTTGTGCTTTCGATTGCGACCCACGAGCACTTGGAAGTTCTGTTCAAACTCCCATCATCACATCTTCCAAACCAATTTCAAACCTTACTCAGGAAGAGTGCACCGCGAAAAGTCACAGGGAATAAATATTTCGCAAGTCTGAGGCGCTCAGCAACTTCTGAAATAAACATCACCCTTTGCCAAACATCCCAAGGAAGCGTGCCAAGAGGGTTAAAAGTGGCCGCCGCAGAAGAAGTATTACGTGTCATATAAGCCCTGGTTACGTCAATTTATAGGCAGTCAATGGAATTGGGTGTTACACAATCGTGACGTTTGGGTAAACATCGGGGGAATGTGGTTTTGGCAGAGGTAGAAGAGATTTCGGGAAAACCGGAGCAAGGTTTTTGGGTTTAGTACCCGAATTTAGAATGTGTGTTTTAGAAGGGGATTGGGTACAAAGTTACATGGATATCTAGGTATTGAGTTCAATAGCAATAATTTCTACAGGAATAACCCTTTACCTGCTGTACTTGGTTCATGCGTTATGAACTTTTTCCACACAAATGTGACACTTTATTTAATCTTAATTTTATCTTTTCAATGTATAGTGGAGAATTTAGTGATGTCCACTAAAATGTGACAATTTGTGTCAAATGGACGTTGAAAATAAAATTGATATTTTTCTACATTTCAAAATGTAATGTTTTCAGGTTATTTTTTATTTCGTAAACTAATTCTAGACTTTAACCTCAACGAAAACTATTCAAATATATCGTCTTTAACTGTAATGCATATGAACAAAATTTCTTTAACTAAAAACAAAAAACTCAATTTTATGAGCCCCTTAAAAGTTTAAAATTCCTGTTTCTGAATTATCTTTCTCTTCAAGACAACTAAACAAGTCAATTAAGCCCAACGATAACTACAGGCAATTGCAAAAACCCAATGGAATGTCTCTAATTTTCAATGAATCATTCTTGACACACGCAGAAAGCTTTCTCGTTACTTTCTATTGACAAACCCTAGTGCGTGGGGAGTTCCTATGCACATATATGCATACCGGATGAGTTCTTGGTGTCAAGGGTAAGTGCACAACACTGAAATTACGCATGCAATTAGAACACACTGACAGGTGAGAGAAGTCGATTTATAGTTTTCCTCAAAGAGTGGTTAGAAAAGACTGGTTTTGGTTTTGTTTTCCTACTCCTATGCATATTTTAATTTTGTTCTTCAATTTTAATACTTATTACACCTAAATATCCATTTAGTTGTTATGATGGAAAAAGGACAATTTTAGACCAAACTTATAATGTCAATCTTCTTTGGGGTGTGTAGTATCTAAATAATATTTAAGATCTATACTATAACATAATTTCTAATTCTGTTAAACACACAAATGATAGATGAATGTACACAAACCTAACTATTTTATTCTAAAATTACTGTAAACCTCGAAATTTGATACCAAAAAAAATCACTGGTTTTCCTGATTAATAAATCTTTTTATCTTTAGTAAATATTTAAGGAAAAACTTCTTTTGTTCAAAACTGTATAGTTAACTGTGTTCTCAATATTTATTGTTGACAAAATAAAAATGCAGAATTTAAAATTATATTAAAATATTCTAAATTTCCATGGTATATTTATAATCGTGAGGTCTATAATTTTCCCTTTCAAATTGGTCCTGATAATGAATAGTTTTTCTTTATATGGATTGAGGAAGAATCGCAAATTGATTCAAGTGGTCAGTGGAGTTCGACGAATTAGTAAATACAGATATAAAAATTAAAGCAGAGTAAATTCAAAGCTTCTAAATAACAGCAAGGTACAATAGGACTTTCATTTCCATCCAACTTTATTTCATGATGAGCAGACAAAAATTACGATTCACTCGCACAACTCCGAAATAAATAAAGATCAGCAACACCCCATAAATTCCGAAACAAAGCTGATCCCGATCCCGGAAATAACCCGGGACACCGCCAGGCACAAAGCCCGGGCCCTCCCACACCGATTACGATGAAGCAGATCGTTATCGAGTAGTACTACTACGGGAAACTCGCGCTAGATCGCCGGCGAGATAGCCTCGCGAACCGAAAATAAACGTGGGAAGAGCATTCCTCAAGCCCGGCATCCCACTGAACGGAAGGACAGGGGAAGTACTGCTGGGATCAATGATGATTACATCAAAAACTACTTGAATATGATAAGTATTAATGAGAAGGAATTCCAAAAAGTCAAGTAATCTTCCTGAAATCGGTCTTTGTCAAAAGCTTTAGTAATAAATTCACATTTATATAAATGCTATTTGTTTGGCTTGTTTTTTTCTTGTCGCAAGAATCAAATATGATCATATTGCACCAAGCAGGCGCGGATTCAAGTTAGGGGCACTCTGCTGACAGTTGCCCCCCTTGGACCCCAAAAAAAGTACCTAAAATGCTTTAAAAACCTATTTTAATAGGTCAAATTTCAAAAAAAAAAATCTGGGGGAGGACCCCCATACCCCCAGAGTTACCAAAAGGGGATCTTGAGTGATACTTTTTAGAAAATTTCCAACATTTTGACATTTTTCTCAAAAGGTAAAGGTGATGGTCTGGAAAAGTGCCCTCCCCCTAGAGCCGTGCTGGATCTGCGCCTGGCACCAAGATAGAAATGCTATTTGTTATCTTTTTACAGTCTTCGTTTTAACGAAATTAAGCTTAACCCGCTTAAGTCTATTTTGGCTGGTTAGGAGGAGTATTAGTGAACTTTTTTTATGGTTCACTACAACGGTGTTCAAGATTATAAGTAAGGAAATCCTAAATATAACAGAAATTAATATTAAAATAGTATGTAGTATCTGTCTAGATTTATTTATGATATAACGGTTTTGTGGATAAGGAAATGATATTCTTGCAGTATGCGATCTACCAGTTTAGATAGCTGTATTTAGGGTAGATGATGACACTGCAACTGATGTTTTTTGAATCCTAATGAGCTAACTAATCCAAGTCCTTACTTTAAAATAATCAAGCACAAAAAGTAGATACACGTTTTTCCAGGATGGGAAATAGGAATGACCGGATATGTTTTTGCTAAAAGTAAAAAGGAAAATGCATTTTACATTGACATGACCAACTTCAAAATCAAAAAAATTCAGTTCCCTAGAAAAATTTGACGCATGGAAGAAAGCCCAAACCCCATTTAGAAACGCAATACGAAATATTTAGACGATAATAAAGCCTTTATCACAACTACAATTCCTTCAATTAGGTCAAACATCAAACGATAAAAACATTCCACAACGAAAAAAAACTCATCAATTCAACATAAAGCACGGCGCCGCGTTCCAAACACTATTTTTACAGGACCATTACGACAGCATTCAGAAAGTAGGTAAAACACTTTCCCCCATTGCGTCACATCCCTAGTTCACGAGCTTCCCGCATAGCGGCGCCACATACCGAGCTTTCGTTTTTCTACCTGACATTTCTTTGATATTACACAACAAACCGGTTGAGGAAGTCTCCATGCAGCTGTATAGGGCCTCTTTCTGTCAATTTCCAATTCTCTCTTGGAGCAACAGACATATTTAGGAAAAAGACTGGTGAGGGTTTTTTTCCCCGATGAAAAATGCTGATATAATGAATCAGAAGAATGATGTAATGAAGGATGGCGGGTTTTTAAGTGTGGGTTGAGATAGATTTCTTGATAATGGAGAGGCCAGGGAAAACGAAGGAATTGGGGAAAGTTGTATTCTCGCCGGTGTTCACCTTTTGACCTAGTTCGGATCAAAACGCAGGTTGAAGGAAACTAAATTCTGTAATACAAAATTGTGTTCTTCGACATAACCCAGAACATTATTGCGTTAACTGGAAATACACGATGGTAACTAACACAAAAGAGAATATAAAGATATCTCTTTAGATTAGTACTAATATAAAACACTAAGTAAAATCTGAATAAAACTTCGCAATTGAATGTTATTGCGCATATTTATACCTTATCTTATAACAGAATTTTATACATTAGTATTCTTTTAAAAAAACCTCATTAGATGTGTCATACTTAGAAGTACGGATAGTAGTTATTTTTTTGCTTATGGATGCAGGGAAATATCTTTCAAGTATAATAACTACTCCCATAGCCTTGGCTAGTAGAAAATAATCATTGAATGAATAATAGAATCACAGAATTTTAGCACTTAGACCATGAAAATGAGTAATTAAATTGATGATAATGAGTATTAAATTATCTCCTTTAAATTTAATTAATATTCTATAAATAGCTATATGAGCAAATAAAACAGAGAACTCAAAACTAAGTAAAATATTACCAAAGGACTAAACTTTTCAAATTAAACACATCTCTTCCTTATTACAAGAAAAACGACTTCAAAATAAACTGACAAAAGCAAATCAAAAATTGTTAGAAATTAACAAGCTTTCGTTCGTAACATCAACCAGGAAAAACTCACCACTTTTTTGTAACAAATATTAATTAGTGTAATGGTGTAAGTCCACATTAATTTTCATCCTTATAATTTGAGAATTAGGGTGTTTAAAGTTTGTGCCTTGTTATTGGTCAGAAGCATAAAGTTAACCCAAAGGGTAGAGATGAGAAATCGAATACACCCTCTCCGAACAATTTCTCGAATAACTATCTCAGCATGCAACAAGCGCCAAAAAACCACAGAGCAGACAACAAGAGATCGCCTCGACCGTGACGAGAAGACCATCACGTGAAACCCCTTTCCCCGAAATCGAACACGTGCATCAGAGTAGGAACGATTTCCCAAAGCGCAACAGGTAGATGATGGAGAGGAGAAAGGATGTGGTTTCCGAGAGAGATGCGGTGGAGCAGTGTTTGTGGGTCAGGGTGTCAAGGTCGAGAAGAAAGTGAGCACCGGGAGATATTGTTGCGGCGAATGTGAGCCGGAACGGAGTTCCGAAACACTTTCACTACCTGTGCTTCGTTATTATCAGAGTTTCAAATCGATAATTATTAAATTTTCAATAAAATCAAATGGAAATCTATGTAATATTTAATACATTCCGTTAAAAATCTTGCCTGATTTTAAGTGTGAAAGTATCTGTAACAAAACGATCTTTGAGTTTTAATTATTCAATAAAATATGATTACTCGTTGAAGGATACGTTTCGATTAAAATAAAAAAATGGTGATTAAAATGGTATATTTTCATCAAATATGCCATATTGTTATCGTTTTAAACATCAGAACATTTATTTAATCATTGTATTGTGATACGGGCAATGTGATATATCCAGGCATTACTAATAATGCCCCCTACTAATAGTGCTAATAATGATTTCATCATTAATCGTAATTAATGATAAATACTCACTGATAAATTGAGTTTATCACATTGCCCTCCTCACTTTGGGAATTATTAATAAATAGTCTGCCGTAATAAATAAATAGCCGGGGATAAATTATTTAGTAGTGATGGCATTAACCACCTTAAATTTGACCACACCATTATTAAAAAAGAGAAATATTTTTAATATTAATTATTTAAAATGATTATATACCTCTTTAAAATATGAATGCTTAATAAACACTCTTTATTTCATTATTACTTCTTAAAATCCTATTATTAAAGAATAAATAGTTTTTAAATTACAAAAAAAAATATTACTAAGGAAATAAAAAAACGAACACCCAATGGAAATTAAAGTAACACGAAAACATGAGACCCTACAAAAAGTTGCTCTCTGGATATTACATGGCATTTTAAGTATTCACATTGAATTAACTTGATACCCCGGCTAGCAGTCAGATCAAAGCGTCTAACCGCCGGAAAGGATACTACTACGTTTTGAAAGAAATCAACATCACTGGGCCAGCGGGTCAAGGGCAAATAAAGGATTTTACTGCCTCGGAAAAAAACAATTACACCTACTCGCTTACGTAATTTATCAGTAACGGCGACACAATAAGTAAAGGAGGGGGAAAGAGCGAAGTGACTTTTCCGGGTGCTGCAAAACTGTTTCCTTGTCGTTCGCACATTCAGTTTTTGTTGAGGGTGCTGTAACGAAAATTCTGATACGTTCAGTTGGCTGTTCGAAGGATATTTTGTAACATACTCGTGAAGTTAACTTCCTTTCTTGAGACATAACGTAAAACCTCGTCAACTCGAACTTTGATACCTGGAAAACATTTATACCACGAAAAAATATTCCCACTCCCTTGAAATAAAGTACCAATTAATTTTATTACATCTGGAGTAACTTTGTCATCTTATTTATTTTCAGGTCCATTCGATTATGAGATATCGAGGTTATACTGTACCTTAAAATATTTATAAGTAGAGAGAGCACAGATCGAGAATTTCACAATACAAATATTAATCTGACTAAGCTTGGGTGTCTCTTCCTAATTATGTAAAGAAGAAAATAAATAATTTAATTGTAACCAAATTGATTAAAAATTTTTATAAACTTTTTGTTGTTAGTTTGTTAAATTAATGCTAAACTAAACTGTACGACGATATACTTTAATTAAATGGCAACTTTCCTTTTTATATTGTGTTATAGATAGTTATTTAGCACTGAATTCGCTAATTAGTCACCACTAAAAAAGGTGGCATAAATAGTTTACAATTTTTTAGATAATCGCTATAGAGATAAACAGGGTTAAGTCAAAACATTTACAACATAACATCGTCGTTATTCATGACTAACTAAGGAGCTGTAATTACCAATTATATTTTCAAAAACAAATAAAAAACTCTATTCGAAATTTAGAAAAATAAAATTTTCTAGCCTATGGGGTGATAACTATGCAATTAATTATCTTAAATATAAAATCATGAGTCAAAAATGCAACGATTACAAAAAATGGCTCACTAAATGAAAAACATTGAAGAGAAAAACCTCGAGGCGTCGCAAGTCCTCTGTCGAGTCCAAGTTGTTTACGTTCGTCTGTTTCTCACCCTAATTTCTTAAGAGGGTTTTTAATTCGCACAAGTAGATGTTGCGTAGTGAAAATGAGTGACATCTAGCGTTCATCCATGGAGGGAATTTGAACTAATACTTAAAACTACAAAGTATAAAAAAGCGGAAATTTAATTTTGACGTACTAATAAGTATCAGGGTATTTAAGACATTGTATTTTATACTTACTAATTGATTTTTCAGTGAGTTCATACAAATATAGAAACTTTAGCCCATTATTCAAAATGCGATTCAAGTTGTTGACAGAGATTATGTTAATAGCTTTTTTATCAAATAGTTACTGCCAATAGTGTTAAGCAGTTATTGATAATCTGCTCTTTTAAAACATATAACTCTAAAAATGTTGGGTTAAAGTTCAACATAAGGAACAGGCGACTACCCCAGCTGACCGTATACATATCAAAATCAAAGCATGCTACAAAAATATTCCATTGGACAACTGATACATTCTACACTCTCGATATCTTGATGTCGGGGATACAAGAAAATTATTTAGAGGTATCGAGGTCAATAAAAGCAGTCACAATCAAAACATACAAGATCATCAAGAATTATTTCAATAATAGGTTTTGGACACAAAGTTACGGCAGATGCGAGTTACGGGGAGATACCCGACTGGAAGTCCTACGATTCACAAAATTATTACTCCGATTCGCTTTCCTTTTCAGTCGGTATTTATACCCCAATTTAATAATCTCATGATTTGAGTGGTGACTGAGCTCGGAACCAAGTTAAGCGATATTAATCGTTTTTATATTTAATTATCTTGACCAATGTGACACTTACAGCCCACATTTAAAGGAACTATCCATCTCTATATAATATATATCAACAAATATCCTTATCGATCAATCAGAATACCCTAACTCAAGGATAAAGCCAACAATCACACCACACCTCCAATCCACACTGATGAATTTAACTACAATCTCGGCTCTTCCTACCAAAAAGATCGCCCACACGTCAACTCTCCACAGAAAGAAAACCACTAACACGCCCCGAAAGGCGTTGGTCCATCAGAATAATCTCGAAATCTGAATAATGGGACTACAAATAAAAAAACCAATTAATCGAGCTTCCACTTAATCCCGGCTTCTTCAGTGGGTTAAGTTCTTCGCCAAAGTGGGCCAAGGCCGAAGCCAAGGGTCCGAAAAATAAAAAAAAAAACTCTTTCTCTTCCTTTCTCTTTGCATCCAGAATGGTCTTCGATACAGGTCACTGACGCTAGACACGCGTTTTTGGTATTGGGATTTTGTTTTCTTCCTTTGATTTATGCTAATTATTTGGTGGCCTTGGCTTAAACTCCTAAGTAATAGCTGAGTTCCTGCTTATTGTTCAGTAGCGTTGAATTGGATTGAGCGAACATCTTTCTTGGAAGACAGAAAATGTCGAGAGAATAGTGCTAAAGGTTTTCAAACCCCGTTTTTTTTTCATAGGGATCCAATGGTCAATCGATATTTATTCCTGGATGTTCTTCAAGTTTAAAAAAAAAAAAAAAAACAGGATTTATGACAGCCTAAGTGAAGAGTTACATTTTAAGTAAATTAATACCTAGGGATTGAGGATGCATAATTGATTCACAATTACTTTATACTTTAAAATTAAAAATTACTAAATGAGACCAAAAAAGCATTTATTGTATGATTTAACAATTTTTAAGTTTCTTAAATTTAAAGTCAAATCAGATTTTAAAAAACTTTAAAATACATACTTAAAATTTTCAATTCTTGGCAAAAATTAGATAGGTTTAGGTAGGACTATTATTGAAAAACATCCGGGCAATCATAAAAGGTATAAAAGCTCCGACAAGGCAAAAAGAGCAATAGCTCGTTCGTACAGTAAAGACCACATAAAAATGATAACCAAACACCATTCTAGAGTAAAAGGATATATTTTTTTAAAGTCTTATAAGGAATATATTTTTAGCTTATGTGTAGGGTTCCGTTTAAAAACACACAGGGGGACGTTTTTACAGTGGTAAAAAAACTGAAGAACCACCATGCACATGAATGTTAAGAATTAAAAACTTAACTTCTGAAAAACGAGACAAACTTTCGTTAGGGTTTACATCTAAGTAAATAACATTCAAAGAGGTAAAAACGCTAAAAAGTTTACTACTCTTTTTGTTTTTTCTCCACCTAAATTCATCCTAAGAATAAAAGTCAATAAATTCAGATTTCAAAAAATCGAAACGAAATCTCGTGCGAATCGCGTCATACGGGGAAAACAACAAGTGGATGAGAGCATCGATCCGACAGTGCCATCTGTAGGTCAAACGAAGAACTAGGATACTGTTAGCTAGCTCTGTGTCCCCAAGAAGAAAAACGTTCAAGACACGTCCGATTTTTGTCATGTATGTCCAAATTTCGTTTACTTCTAGTAGCAGTTACGTAAACTTGACATACGTGGTATGAGATGTGCTACTAGGGAGCTGGCACGGCACAAGTTAAAACCTTAAGTTAGTTAGAGAAAAAAATTGCTCGTTACTAAGCAAGTTTGTCACGAGAAAAGTTTGAAATAAGTTTATTATTATTTATGGCACAAAAAAAATCAGATTTGGATCGATATTTTTCGAATGTCCCAAAACATTAAATAATTAAAAAAAACACGTGATTAAATCAAACAAAATTCAAACCGAAATCCACTTCAGGATTCAAGTTTGATTTCAATCTGGAATTTAGCTTGATCTTTTACTAGTGTTCCAACCCGACTCAACTTCGCCATTTGACGCACATCCAGATGGAGTCCAGCTAGATCTATGACTTGAATTTAACTGGATTCGGCTTGAATTTTTCTTGATTTCCATGCTTGATTAAATCAAGTAAAAATAAAAAAAAATTCAAACCGAAATACACTTCAGGACTCAAGTTTATTTCAATCTGGAATATAGCTTGCTCAAGCCAGATTTTTATATTTCATATAATGCTAGAAATAGGGAAAACAATTAAAAATTTGTAAATGATTTCCAAGAATTATTCCATTAGATTTTTGTATTCCAGATTTTTTTTGCATATTGAAAAATTGTCTCGAAAAATCTAATAAAGATATTTTAAACTTAAAGGCTTCATAATAGATTGGAAAAGAAAAACTGTCATCATGTAATAGTGCGTATTGAACTATCTACGGATCGTTCTCTGGTATTCGAACACAGAACTGAGTGGTGTTAAACGTTTGTAATCTTTGTAACTACATTTGGTGTGGTACTCTCTTCTGACCTTTTTCTATTCTTAACCTTTTGTTTTTAATAAATATGTTACTGTTTTATAACAGTCTTTTCATTTGTGTGAGATATTTAAACAACCACATTGTTCATATCCACAGTAGAAAAGGTTACGATAAATGAGAGTAGTGAAAGTAGTACCAAAAAACATTCTATAAAAATACATTTTTGTACTCTACATCCCTATGCCCTAGAACCTTCAATGTTTGCACTGAACTTGAATTTATACCCCTTAAAAGGCCCTTTGAGTGCATTAATTTCCTTCACTCAGTAAGACTTTGAATTACCAGCTATATAAATCCCAACACGTTACTTAGAGAAGTCAATTCAAGAAAAATAAGGAATGTGTTCTATAAGAAAATTTTGGTATTCTTGCAGTATGCGATCTAACAGTTTAGTTAGCTGGATTTAGGGTAAATTGGTGTTTTGGAATCAAATATTCTCAATTATGAAGGCCAAAACACGTGGATTAAAAAAACATCATTGCGGTGTAGCTATCTACCCTAAATCCAGCTATCTAAATTGAGAGATCGCATACTGCAAGAATTCAAAATTCTACTATATTAAATTTGCCATTCAACGCATATTAATGTGAAATTGATAATATGTAACGCACATAAAATCTCAATAGGACAGTGCAAGTCCAGTTGGGAAATTAATTCTTTCGTATACTCAAAGTAAAAAACTAGTACTTAAAATTACACTTGATAATATCGCCTGAAAACATCTTCGGCGATTAAACGCAGTAATTAATTAGTACTCTGGAATCGGCAATCGCGCCAAGCAACGAGCGGAAACTTCGTAGCCGAGACGCAAAAGCGCGCGAAAACAAGTTTCTCTGCGTGTAGCGGTAGAGAAGAAGAGGCAGTTGCACAAGTCCACTTGTTTTGGCCGCGCTCCAAAACGGGGCTTTTTTGTGCATTGCTGCTTCGGGACGACAAGCACTCCAGCGAGGTTTCCGTTCTTCCCCGCAGAGGGAATTATTGCAGAAGTGGAATATTCGAGAACACCGCATCTTATTTTCAAAATCTGAGACACTTGATTAGTGGTATGCATACAAACAGGCCACAATTTTAATAAATTAAAAAAAAAATTATTTTCATCTCCTAGAGGTTTTTCCTAAATAGTATTTGGAATAACCAAGTATAAATAAAGTAAATCAATGGAAATGGGGAAAAAATCCAAACACTAAGTTTCATTAAAATGTTTGTTTTGAATACAGGCGTAGCCAGAAAAAGTTTCAGAGGGAGATATGGGTATTTTGGGGGATGTGGGATAGCTTTAGTTCATTTCTATGGTCAAAAAACCACATTTTCTGAGTTTTGGGGGTGAAATATTCCCACTTTGGCTACGCTCCGGTTTGAATATTAAAAGAATGAAGTAAAAAAGCTAGAAGAACTGAATCAGAGACAAGAAATAATTGATAGAATTGATATAAATTGAATTATATAGCAAGGATTAATGATGGATCAAAGGAGTAATTTTTATTGACAATTTAAGAAAAGAAACTTCGGTGATGTTTCTTCATCTTTAAGGTGATTATCTTTAATCACCACTAAAAATTTACAAAACGTTTTTTGAAAAAAAAATCATCAATTTCCTCACGTCACTCAATATTAATTTCAATAAAATAAAGCTTGAATAAGAAAAAAATAAGACTTAACAATTTGTGAATCACTGCGTTTTTGTGAATAATAATATATAGAAGAAAGAGGTGGACTACAATATTTTAATACAGCATCGCTCCCAAAAACGACGAAAACTTCGCACATCTCGAAAGCGAAACCGGTGAGAACCTCCGCGTTCCCCTGCCCTACTTTCCACCACCGCGGGAGGGGGGGGGGAATAAAACGATACCTCCCCAATAAAAGAGGGGGACGAGAGAGAGAGAGTTCTTCTCCCCCCAAGCAGCATCCACAACACTCCCTACCCCCAAAGGTAAATAATGGAATCTCCCTTTCACACGCAGCGGCAGATGGGAAGAGAATGGACGCGCACAAAAAAACCGAAAAGGCACACCAGAAAAAGGCCTGACCTAGTAGCGCAACAAGGCTGAAAAAATGCTGAAAGAGAAATGATGTATAAAAAAAAGGTAAGCATATGCCGGGGCGGAGGGAGGAAAAAAACCGAAGTGATGCCGTTTTATCTCTGGATGTTTATGACTGAGTGAGATCGGAAAGTGAGAAATAAAGTCATGGTGGGAAGCTGCCGGCATCTGGAAGGGATTCAAGGATGAGTTCCTTCCTGGTTTGCACTTTTTTTTAGTGTTTATCTTGACCGTTAGGACAGAAAGTATCAGTTCGAAGTGGCCAGGTTTTTTTTTTTTTTTTTTTTTTGGAAGTTCTCCAAGAGCATCAGGCGAGGGCTTCATATTTTGGAGCTGTTGCGTCACTGGTGAGAAATTGACGAACGCTCCCTGGCTGTTTGAAGAACATTCGGTAAAGGGAAGACGAGTTCTGAATGACGTATGAGGAGAAAATTTGCAGGTTCGGCTTTTCCATGTAACCCTATAAAGATCTGACACAGAAAGATTTCTGGATGACAGTAAATATTTCCAATTGAATTAAATATGTGCCTATAACATTTGAGAGGGAGTTTCCGAGTGAGTTCCCAACAAAAGGCAGATATGTGAAGGGCAACGTAACTTCTCGGGGTGGGTAATCGTCTCATGGTAAAGAATGGTATTTAAAATTTTTACAATTTCTATTAGCAGAAAATTTTACTTTTCCAAGAAAACTTTTGATGCTAAGTGAGATATTCAAGTTTCAATTGGTAAACTGTACAGTACTACATAGTACACTTCTAGAGGCCCAAAAAGTCTGTTATTTTGGAAATTCTTACATCACCAAGCATTTATAATATAGATGAGTTTAAAATACATTTTACATAGCCAATGCAATACAAACAAATATGCCTTCATTTGCTCAGAATTTTATTGAAACTTTTCTCACTTTAACTTTATTAGTGGTGATAACCAATGCTTACTACAGAATCAACTAACAAAAAAAAACTAGATCTAACAGTATTAAAATAACAGGAAAAGTATAGCTTCTCTCTACCATAAAACAGAATATTAATTCAGGATTTCAATTCCAAGTCTTAAAACATAAAATTAAACGGAAAACGGATTTAACAGACCCGAAATACCTTTTCGAGGTCCCACCAGTTTTACAACAGTAAATTAAGTCCTCCCAAAATAGTTATTAGAAACTTTGCTGAAGTGTTTGAAAATTACTGTTCGGAAAAATAGATGACGTTATCTTTTATCATTCATGATTACAAACAGTGGTCAGGATTAAACAATAATTTGAAAGCTTAAGAAAATAATACATGTTCTGTAGAAACAGTCACCGCTAGGAAAGTAATAAAAAATAATAAATGAGAACACATATTTACAGATCGTTAATAAAGACACAAACGTTGCTGCGCAGTTAATAAATGTATTTACTGAAATACTAAATACATTTAAAAAAAATAGCACAAAAAATTACAGCGCATCCATTAAACGCGGTGATACTCATAAGATAAACATCGTTTAATATGAGATTGAGTTATACAGTTAAATGCGAATACCTGAATCCATCCAACGTAAGACAAACAATCGTAAAAAAAAAACTGCGAAAAAAATCTGTATGGATAAAAAAGATGAGAGTCAAAAAATATCTTTTTTAAAATACTCCAGTGGAAACAGTCCAAAAATTTACTTTCTAAATATAATTTGGAAAACAGCTAAAATATGTTCTTCTCATGTTGTATTTATCTCACTCTTGTATTAAGACCTATAAATAACAACATGCACTAACCTTTCTTTCACATAGCGTCGAACACAATTGGGAGTATACGATTTTTCTGACGATGTTATACTTACCTTCATATGTGATAAATATTGTAATTAAAAATGGTTAATGGTTGATACCTCTATTGAGAAAAGAAATCCTGGAATATATTAAGTGTTAATTTTGAAATTAACACAAGAAAATAAAGACTTCATAATATACTATTACGATACATGTAGATATTAAATATAAATAATCTTTAGTCGTTTATCAACGTAACAAAAAAATGGTTTTTGAAACTAATGCTTTGGATAAAATGTCAGATTTTATTATTTATTATTTTTTTAATACAAGATATAAGTTTCTGAATCTGGATATAAGTACCATGGATTTAAAATCAATCGTAAAAACAATTTTTTTTTGCAAAGTGAAACTATAAATCCTCTATTTATTGCACTGAAAATACAATAAAATTTACAAACCATTTTAAAACCCAGCACAGAGTGCATCGCTCATTTTAAAGTCAAAACTACTTCTAAAAAGTAAGCTATAAGATTGATTTTATAATTTTTAGGACTTATTATTTTTAAACAGTTCTTTAAAGTCAGAATCACCTTGTATGTTTCCAGATTTTATAACACCAGATAATACATTCGGATAACTCAAGACATAAAGGACATAAATGATAATAATGCTTCATTAGTAGAGACGAGTACTGACACCAAGAGGTATTTGGGCTACTTATGCCTTTTCTATTTTAAAGATGGCATTAACATCTTGAAAAAAAATAAGGCCAAAGAAACACGGTAAGAAGGGGGAAATTTTAAAAAAAAAAAGCGCGGAAGGCCACATTACTTCCGGAACAAAACAGGAAGCAAAATAACACAACACCCCCTTATCCCCTCAACAAACCCCTTCCGATTTAAAAAAAAAATTCGGAAACAAAATTTCAAAAGAAGGGGAATACCGAAACCGTCTCCACCGAGCGACTATTTCCGTACTGCCACACGGCAGAGCTGCATCCGCGACCTTCAGATATGACCTTGAAACATCGGAAGTAATTCACAATCAGGAAAAAAAAGCCTTTCGCTTGTTGTGTCGAAAACGCATGCTTCGCTGCAGTACATAGACAAAGAACGCTCAATTGGAACGGTTGATAGGAAGACTCATCGTGTACGCTTTACTTGAACGTATAGAGCAGGGGTCGGCAAGTAATTTTATAATAATAATCTTTATTAACAGAATTTAAAGAAAAAAATAAAAATTAGTCGGTAGGAAGAATATATTTTACGTCAAGGGGTAATAAAAAAACAGTCCAGGCGTAATAAATATAATACATTTACTGAGTTACGAAAATAAAAGAAAAAAATAACAATAAAAACTACAAAACAAAGAAAAACACACACAAATATAAACTGGCAAAAAGGCTGAGTAATATTTAACGTGAAAAATTTGCTTCAAAGAAGTGAGAAATACAGATCCAGTATTATAAATTCAAAGACATTTCCTTTGAAAACTGAATATTTGTTTGAATTAAATTGGTGGGTAAACTATTGTACCATTGAGGAGCAAGGTAAAAGAAGTGCTTACAAAATATGACCTTAAAAAAAGGTTGGAATTTCAAAAATTTCAGATGATCCAGTATTACATTTAACGTGCGGTTCAAATAATTTTGAAAATTTTTACAAAAATACACTACCTTCTTAATTAAATTATTAAACCCCAAAAAAATGTTGTTAAGTGACGTCAAATACGTTTTGCATTACAGCAACACTATTTGAAAAATTAAATTTCTTGAAAAATATCTAATAAATATTGAAAAGCCTATTGATCAAACGAATGGACGACTCGATATTTTGGGATTCCTTCCCAGAAGGATTATTTATTTACTACAAAGAAATTTGAATTTTTTACATTTCAGCACTCTTCCTGAATCACAAGGTTCGAAATCATTTAATTAACTTTTCTCTTAAGTATTGAAAATTATTACTTTATATTGAAAAGGGGTCTGGAGGTTTCCCCTAGGAAATTTGACCCTTAAAAGGTCAAACTAATTTTTTGTGTAAAAGAATGCATATTAATTATCTTCAAAAGGAAAATTCTTATAAGGGAAAAATATTTTAGGAAAAGGCGAAAAGTCCATGTAGGGCGGGATAGGTTGTAGATTTTACATAATCAAGATACTAAATTGAAAGAGAATTCAAACAAAAGAATGGAACAAGAATCAGGTAGGGTCTACCTGTCATCGAAATAATTTAATCATGAATTGAAGACTGATATTAATACTACACGCACAAATTTTTTCACTGTGCTTCAGGCTAATTATTACCTTTAGAAATAAAATATGTCTCAAATCAACAATATATAAAATCGATATAGCACTTAATTGAATTTAACTTTTTGAGTGGTGAGTGAGATAAGGTGAGATACCGCGAATCGGAAACGCCATTTTTGGTTTTTAGAAGAGTACTATTCAAGGCCGATGAAAGTGATGAGTGAAGTTATCTGAGTATTAAGATAACGCTGATTTTTCCAACAATGAGATAAGTAAAAATTAAGAGCGCTATTTTATCAAGAACTTTGAACTGTAAAATTGAAATAGCGAAAGAATTGAATTAATCAAAAGTTAACGGAAAATATTTTATAGCAATTTAAATTATTTATTATTAGGAATTTAAATTAAATTTAAATTAACAGCCTATTTTATTTTAATAAAATGACAATTATTAAGCATGTCTAGATATTTAACATATAATATAAAAGCTTCTGAAAGGTTGCCTAGTAACAAAAATAAATATAAAGTACCTATTTAACAATATTAAAGTAATATATATATAAATATATATATTTTTTTCAAAAGAAACTGCTGTAAATTAGACGTATAACAGACGTTCTCAAATTTTTGAAAATCTCGAGCCAGAACAGAAAAGAAATCCAATTACTGCATGGTGGAGGAACAGAAGGACTGGACAATAAAACACTACACATTTTTTTAAAAACATTGAACGACATGTTAAAAATGTCGAGATCATTACAATAAAAATTAAAAATATGATAAAATCTGTACAAAGGAAAATTAATCAGGTAATTGTGTTTACAGGATGGGATTACATAAGGTTATTAATACGTAAATTATAAGTTTTAACAGAGAACTGGATCATACCCAAAATATCTGAAAAGTCAATCAAATTAATATTTATTTCATTTTTAATTTATAAGATAAAGCAAAATAAGATAAAGTACCTTGAGAGTCAAATTTTCCAAAATTTTCAGGGGGAAACCCCTATACTCCCTCATTTTTACTAGGGGTTCACATTGTACGCAAATTTTTGACATTAAGTACACACACCAAGAATCTTACGTGAAAGTGATTTAAACGTAACGCAGAAAAGTATTCGTGTGGGGGTACCTTAAAAACAATGCTGAGTGAACCTTCTCGAAACAAAAGTCTGGTTACGGCCCTGCCACACCCACAAAAAAAACATCAATAAACTCTCATACCTGTCATCCGCTCAACATTATCCTCACACCATCGAATTCTTTCAAGACACGAAGCGACATTTTCAACACAAAGAAACTCGAGTGTATAAGAAGGAAACCTCGCACAGACAACGTGTAACACCCCATACACCTACTACTACCCGCCAATCAGTAGGCATCAATGGGATCCATCCCAATTGGTGTTGTAATTGGCAGAGAGAGAAAGATCCATTTGGAACTGGCGAGAGCATTCCTCATGCTGGGCTCAGTTGGAAAGCGGCCAGATACTACACCGAATTATTAATCTGGATGAGAAAAAACGTTCAAGAGACTGCAGCTGCTGGTGGAAGGGTTATGGTAGGTGAATAGTTAAGGCGGGTTTACATTCAGCGACTCGTGTAAATGATGACGTATCTGCTACGTCATAGCGCCAAGAACCAATGAAAATACCAGATTCTAAATTATGCGGGTTTACATGCAGCGACCAGGGCGACTATTGTAAATGATGACGACGTGGCTGCAACGTCATAGCGCCAAGAACCAATGAAAGGACCAGATTTTAAATGATAGGAAATTTTCAACCGTTTTCCTCTCGACATCCCCCCGGTTGCGTCGCTCTATTCGCTCCATGTAAACTCGCCCTAAGTTAACTAGGGCTGATAGGAGACCTTGGCGATGAGTCACCACTATAAAGTTCAAGTATTTAAAAAGAAGTATAAACGTCAAATGAAATGCAACTATCACATAAAACTATCAAAAGAAAACTGATTATTACTGATTGCTAGCATCAGTTAAAACCCCTCAACCAACACCAAACTTTTGAATCATAGAGAAAAAACGTTGAAGAGTGACACATATGACATGAGACTGCTCACATGAATTTCTTGTGTTTTGTAAAATTTCTCAAATGTTTAAGATTTAATATATTAGATATTTTTCGAGCATTTTAGTAATACTTTCAAACACTGGAATTTCTAATTAACATAACTGTATCAAGATTGTTGTAAAAAATCAAAAGACTGCAGGGAAATCGAATTTTGGATACCTTAGTTTAAAATTTGAAAGTCAAATAATTTATCCGGTTCCTCCTACTAATTTTCACGTTCGTTGAAACTAGTAGTAGAAACATAAGAAGGTAAACCAAAAAAAAGCTAAATTTGTCTTGCTTTTACATGAGTCTTAAAGCCTCAATAACCACAAACTTAGACATAAATAATACTCACTTGGATTTATATGAAAAAGTATACTGCCCACAATTACAGTCCAAGAGTCACCTTAAAAAACCACAAATTAAACTACAAATAAAACAAAAACCATTTGACTCGCCACAAGACCCGATATAGCGAAATTTTCGTCTGCAAAAAAGCCAGAAGAACAGGTTCTCGGCTCGCTTGCTTCACCCCGCATATTTGCGGCCAGTCTGGGAGGGGGCCTCACAATTTTTTTTCACAGCGGGGAAAACCCCCCACATCACGTTCATCAGGCAATCTCCGTTAGATTACATTGCGAAATGAGGCTTTTCTTTTGTTCTATGTTTTCAGTTCGTTCGATTTTTTTTTTTTTTGTTCTAGAATGGATGCTTCGAGGGGAGGGTGGTAGTATGAATAGACGCATTTAAGGTCAACTTCATGGGAAAAGTTCATTGGGCAAGAAGTTTTTGGAGAGAGGCCAAACAAAATGTTATAAGATTCAAAATACGTTGGAAAATTGAGTTAATATATATGCAACTGTAGGAATTATATGTCTATTTGACTGGTGAGTGACGTATATCACAATATTTTGGATATAAAATTCACGATCATTATTAGAAAACCCTAAGCTTAAATTAGATCGCCTTATAATATCAATGAATTATCACAAGTTTGCTGAGAAAGAGAAACATGGATGACAGTCTAACAGAAACCGAGTAAAAACGTAAAGAATTTTGGAACCTAATTTACTAACCAAAAGAGAGAAAGCAAAAATAGACAAAAGGGGCCGTTCAAATATTACGTAAGCAAGATTTTGGTCATTTTTTAACCCCCTCCCCCCTTTTTTCCCAGCAAAGATTAACTAAACCGCAACCCCCTCACATATTTATGCAAGAAAACTACCCAACCCCCCTAATAATCAAAATGCTTGACATTTTTTTTCCTAGTTTAATTCTTTTGTAAAATTTATATTTTTGGTTGAATTTTAGAATTATTTATGTAAGTAACAAGTGATTTTTAAAATTACAGTGTTTTATAACATCTTACGTAAGCATCACTCATACCCCCTCCCCTAAGAAAAAATAAGCTGAAAGGAAACCCCCTTAAGTGCTTATGTAATATTTGAACGTCCCCAAAAGGATTATTACTTCAATCAATAGTACTTATCTGATATTACGTCTACGATGCACAAGAAAGGGTGAAAAACACAGTATAAATTAAGTAGAGAGCCAAATATTGAATGGATTTTTGCAGTGTTAATAACCACCACTAAATATTTATAAAAACATAATTATAATAACACCCTGACCACTTCATCATGATTAAATGAAGGCCTACCGAGGGTTGACCGCTGCCGGGGCAGGAGCAGCTTACGCTGCTGGTACCCCGTTACCGACTTATACTCTCTCAACATGAGCATTATTATAGGGGAGAGCGGGGCACCTTTCAACAGTTTCGTTTTCGATTAAAATCATTTTCTCGTTTGTTATGAGGTTAATTTAAATGTCACCTGGTGTCAAGTAATGTTTCTTATCATAACAACATCTGTCCGTGGTATTCCTACCATTTCACCTTTTAGTTTTTTTATAATCGAGTGGAGTCGTTTTTGACGTCCAAAAGTAAATTTTGAATTTCTTTTAAAAAATCGGATTTTAACAACTTTTTATTAATTTAGGTGATTGATTTTTACATATGTTATTAAATAAGGTCTTCTGCTTCTATGTATACCTTTTTCACACCCATATCTTTATTCTAAAGCGTTTGAGGGGTCTTGAACCGTGACGACTAAAGGTGGGGCACCTTTCAACACTTAGGGCGGGGCAGGTTTCAACACCACTAAAATTCGTTTTGCTTAGCATATTGTGCTTTCGCAATGCTTTTTCTTGAAGTAAACGCTCTTAAATAACTTATTCAAGAAATAATAGCATTGTATTAGAGTTAATTATTTATTTTTAGTGAAAAAACAGCTGAAAATCGATTTAGATAATTTACTCAAATACACATATAATTTTTAACGGTAAAGCTACCATACGATTCACAACAGCAATTTTATGCATTTAGTAGTTATCAGCATTGATTTAAATAAAATTATTTAAGATATACCACTTTGATGACTATAGTAATTAGAAAAATTTAAAATGAATTAAAAGCGATTAAAAAAATAAAATTTTTGGTGAATTCTGAAGAAAAACAGTTGAATTAACAATATATTTTCGGAATATAACTCAAAAGAACTTTTAAATTAAACAATAAAGAAACATCACACTTAGTTGAGTGGAAAAACTCATAACCTACGAAACAACAGAAAAACTCCAAAATTTGCAAAAAATTTTCACTTTTTTTACTCTAAATTAATGAAATGTATTTGTTATAATGTATATTTCAATATATAATAAACTTAAAATCAACTGAAACTTTTAAAATTTTAAAATTAACCCACTGTTGAAACGTGCCCCGCCTGTGTTGAAACCTGCCCCACCCGAGAACCTTTTTTAAAACGCAATTTTGGACCTTTTAATTTTCTCAAGGAACTTGGGTAAAATTACACAATGTGTCCGAAAGTCCATGGTAGGATATGCAAGTTAAAGTTTTATGAACCGTCAATTCGTTTGGTCACAAAAAATAAAAACCGAAATCTGTTGAAAGGTGCCCCCCTCTCCCCTACTGAAATATTAAAAGCTTAACATGTTGATATACCCGAAACAACAGGTTTATAGATTGAAATGAACAATATAATACTACTAGACTAATTTAAGTCAATTACGAAGCAATGCTCGAAGAATTACAATTTCTGTCAAATCGAATTTGAAAGCACATGAAAGTTTCTTTCACTGCCCATAAAAGAACATATTATGCTACTCGAAGAGAGATTCAAATCATATGCAGTGAATTAAGTCCTTTTCTAACATTTATATCGGCCTGATAAGCAACCACCTTTTAGTATGAGTCACACGCTACAGCAGCTCGAAGGTTACGTGAATAATGAATCGAATAGTCAGCTATTTCTAAGACAAGAAATCTTGTCGAGTATCTGCATCAGTACATCTAGCAGACGGGAATAAGAATCACGAAGTATATTTATTTATTAGGGAAAGAATGACCTACTTACAAGATTAGAGAGAAAAACGTCGGTTTAATTAGTAGGCACATCATATCTAACGGTGCTTTTATAATCGGGTAAAATATAAATTTTAATTTAGAAATAGTAATAATTTGGGGAATTGATAGTATGAAAATGGTAAATAGTACTGTAAAAAAGTGTTCAAAAATAAAACAAAATATGTAAAACTGTTTTTTCAACTAGGGTAGGTAAGTTACAGCAAAGCCAACGTTACACAAAAGAGAAGCTCACACAGTGACACAGTGGTTTCAAATCTTTTTCTTCGCACGAATCCCTTGTATATAGTCATTAAAATGTTTTTATTTTTATTTCTAACAATCGGGAGAATGAAAAAAAGAACACCATGAATAATTAATAATTATTAATAATTAATTTAATTCATAATTAATTAAAAATGGAGGGCAATGTTAATTGCGCTCAAATTCATACATCCCTGTTTTTATTGGAGGCCTATAAACAAGATTTTCAAGGAATAATGATATCTAACTATACCTAAAAATCAAATGCAGTGTCGCAGAGGAGCCAATGAAATCGTCGTAAATAGCATCCGGAACATTGTTTTGAGAACTTTCATTTTGTTTTGCTTTTTTAATGTTGAAAAAGATGAGGAGGGGAATAATCTGTAAGAACATTGTTTTCACCAGGGGGCGGCTATCTCCTATTACGTTATAACAAAATAACGTTATTCGTTATTGAGAAATGCTAATGGGTAAAGTTGGATAAATTTGCATTGTTGTTTTGCTTTTTTATTTGTTGAAAAAGATGAAGTTTCAAAATAACGTTATTCGTTATTGAGAAATTAACGTTGGATATTTTTAATATCGGTTTTTGTAATTATTGTGCGTGAAAGATATCTAAAACCAAAAGGAAAGCTTGAATAAACACGTTTAAGCAGTAAATTTAAATTACCGATGAAATAAAATGTGTATAGGCGAATATCCCCCTAAATAACTAATGTTATTCCAAAATACCTTACCCTTTTCTCTAGTTTAAACAAGAGTACAAAATTGCAAGACAGCGAGCTTACGTTACCAACTTCCGGACATGGAGCTAGGAGTAAGTGGAGGGAACATGGGCTGAAATCACTGAAGCCAAAGAAAGCCTAAATTAACTGTGATAATGACTGGAAGCCATCTTGTGTAATGCATTGAAGTTTTATTAAACTTTAAAACTTTTCTCTAAAACTATATCTGGTGACTAACTTCATGTTCCATGAAACTTTTGCATTTTTATTTCGCACTCTTTAAAAGACCTCTTACCTCTGAATAAAACATGAATAAGTAAGATGGATTGTATGCCAATAATTTAAAAGGGATGCAAATATTTTATTTGAAAAATTAGTGGAGTAATTTTATATTTTATTCTAAAATAAAAAGTTTCATGGAACATAGTAACACTCACCAGTAATAGTTTTTGAAAAGAAATTATAATTTTGGTTAGTTACACAATGCATTACTCAAGATGGCGGCAAAACTTCACGGTTGCTTCAACTTGATTATTGAGTTCCTATTGACGATGCTCCCTCCACTTACTCCTAGCTCCATGCTTCCGGAAACGGCCCTAGATGATTTTCCTCCATTAGTACATTTTATGATTTTCACTAAGCACCCGAAATAAGTGACATGAACGGAAACGTCAGTTAAGTAGAACACCCTCCCAACAGCTCCTGTAATAGATTTACCCGATGGATGCTTACTCAATACTTAAAAAAAAGCAGATCTGAGTTAAACCGAAGCAGCTGTGGTGGCCTACGTCATCCGATTGGCTGAGGAAGTGTGATGTCACGGTTTTTAATCAATAATACCTCGAAATCGTGAGTATTTAATATTCGATGGAATAATACTTATATTCTATCAATCAACACCTTCAAATACAAGGGAAACCTTAGTACGGAGAGGTGATAATAAAGAGAATAACTGAAGTACTTACAGGTACTTTAACTAGATATTTCAAACATGAGAATTTTAATGAATTTATAAAGATATTTTTACTCACCACTTAAATATCTAGTGTTATAAATATTACTGTCCCTCACCCTCATTTATATTAGCCCTCGGCGCTTTGGCATCATTATCGTAGATGTGATAGATACTAAACTACTCACATCTTTACCATTAATTTCTCCTAAATTAGTCACATGCAACCCAACTCGTAGTAAGAATTTGTGACTGGGAGGGTCCTATACTTTTTGACATCGATTCAACGCGTAGGTCAAGTGCGTTAAAAGATAGCCTTCTAATGTGATACTTAAATTTTAGTTTATAACACCCAGTTTCTTAAATTTTTTTGAATTCGTCTCTAAAAAATAAGGTTGCAGCTTATTTAGTGACTTTTAGGACTCTTGGGTGATATCAATGGCAAATAGCAGGCCCTAGATACGTCACAGAATTTCAAATGAGGAGTAAGGGGCCTTGAATACGGTTCTGGTCTGCTATAAAATCCACCCGCTGGACGATAAATTTACGCCTCTGGCAACCCAACACCGTTTCAATTACCAACATGGCCGTTCAACATATCGCGTTTACAGCCTCCCCAATTGCGTGCAACATTTCTTAAAAACCCACTCTGCCGTTATTATCCATGTTCAAGAGCTCAGTTACTCTCTTCTATTTCCAAACGACAACCGAAAGCAATTACAACACGGTGAAAAAAAATCCTATTAAATCTTCATAAAAAAGAGAACAATGCAACCCACTCCTACTGCAGATGTCACAGGAAGTCAAAATCGATGCCACGAGGAAAAGCTCCTCAGAGAAAAAATTTCGTTTGCTTCTGAAGGCTCATCACGTAGTCTTTGGGATAAGCACGATTCCTTCTGCTCATCTAAACTCAAAACTCGGGGATCATCCATAAATCAATATTTTCCATCAGAGTGATATGGACAATAAGAGAAATAGAAAACAATATGCACTATTATGAAATCATGGTTCTCTCGGAAGTGGTTCGCGGACCCAAGGATAGGGTCCGTGAGAGCCTTGAAAGGGGCCGAGTAGCACGCAAAAAAAGTTCCTTTTAAGTAGGAACGAAGATGTTTTACTCGTATTTGATGATAACTTAGAGAGCGTTATCAAAATTAAAATCACTCTGATGGACCGGGTACAGAGTAATTCCAATATTCTGCAATGCTTAGGTGAAAAACCCTGGTCTAAAGACGTATGGAAGCTTCGAAGAGAATTCAGGGGTTGAAAAAAGTGAAACTGAAGATATTAGCAGCATTCACAGATGTGATTCTGCGCAAGTTCAGACTTCCTGATGCGTCAAGTTGGCCTCGTATTTAATGCAATAATAAGCCAATAGTAATCCTAATTAACATTATTAGGGTTACCAGAAATCAGCTGATGACGCTAAAAGATTATTGAATCTATTAAATACTGCTATGCATCAGCAACTCTGAACCTGTGTGAGCACGAGCAGCACAAACGTCCAAGATTCGTCCAATTTTTGTCATGTATTGCCAAACTTCGTTTACATTTAGTAGCAGTTACGTAAGCTTGACGTATTTGGTATGAGCTGTGCTACTAGGGGGATTCAGCAAAAGGAGAATTGCAACACAAAGGAGACGATATTTTAAGGCTCAATTTCAGGTCAACCCCCTTATCACATGAAGTGCCTGCGACGCAATTTCGGATAAATATGCTGAGATTTTCAATCAAACAATGCGAAGGAAAAAGATGGGTTTATAAATGGGATGTTAATAACAGCTACAAGATGCGCCTGTTTCCGTATACGTGAAGGCATGTGATCAAAGCAGGGGATGGTAAAGCATCCGAGAAATAGGTGAGGTTGTAGCAGCGATCTGACAGGAATGACAAATACGATAGACGAATAGGAACGATCAAAACACTTGTTGCGAAATCACAATCGTTTTGTTTGTAATACTTCAATGGTTAGTGCTCACCTTTTGATACTTTATACTCAACCACTGACTGCCAACTCGTTAGTCGGGTTTAAAGGAAAAACTGCCATTTTTTTTTTTTTTTTAATTTTTACGAATTTTTTACTTAGTTTGCAAGAACTACCTATTGCAAATAATAATGTAGAATAATTTTTCTACTTTAGCTGCAAGAATGCCGCTGGTTTGTTCTCATTATTTGATACCCTATATATACAAAACCAATACCTGAGTCAGGTTTACAATTAATTTTACTTATTTTCCAAAAAGCTGTAAAAACTACCTGTTTCCCATCTATAGTTTTAAGTAATTTCTACAATTTTTTAGTTTTAGCTTTGGTACATTTAAACCAGAGATTTAAAAAAAAATACAAGCGTAAATTTTGAAAAATTCGATGAAGCACATTCGTGAATTATGTAAAATAAACAAAAAAATATCAATTACTCCGAACCGAAAAAGATTTTTTTGCACTCAATCTTGCGATAAGATCTTGAAGTACTTCAGTGAAATATTAATGTTTACTTTAAAAATAAGTTATTTACATTAGCTCAGATCTATGTTACGAGAAAACTATCTAATTTCAAGGGAAGGTTTCAAAACCACGAAAAAACTTAAGAGAAATAAATCACATGGCGCTTATAGTTACACTGCGTCTCACGTGTGAACGTGCTGTGATGAAAATAACCAGACAGTGAATTAATATTGGCATATCTTGTAAATACACCAATTTCTTCACAATAATGAGAAGTATCTTATGCTTACACATTAATTGCTATTTTTCGAGGACAAATTGAGTAACACTGCATTAATTTTACTTACAATAAATAAGGGCGCAAGTTTAGAGTTGCGTATGCTTGGCGAGTTTTGGCTGTTCAGCGGCACATTTAGAAGCCAAATCATTCACTTAACATGAGTTAGGGTTACCATAATAGTGATCTGAAACGCTAAAAACTTGGCGCATACGCAAGTCTAAACTTGCGCCTAAATAAGTAACATAAACATCTAATATGGATCTTACAATTACATTAATTAATTGATCGTCTAACTTGAAACAGTAAACTAACAATTTCTTTGAAATTAAAAAAAACTGTTTGAGAGGCTTTTCAATGGTTTTCAAACTGTTTGAGAGGCTTTTCAATGGTTTTCAAACTGTTTGAGAGGCTTTTCAAAACTGTTTGAGAGACAATTTTCCGCATTTCTCCATTCGCAGTTAGTCAAGTCTTATTAATTGCTAATTTAAAACATGATGATTAATGAATGTAAAATATTTAAGCTAACTAACAAAGAATATATGAAACATTTAACCAGAAACTTTGAAATTTAACCCCAAAGGTCAGTATATTTCGGCTTTACTTTTCACAATCTGTAATTAAACTTAAGGAATATTCCTCAAAATTGGGACGAAGAGACGCAGCCATTTATGAAAAACGATCTGGTATCTTACTAGGATCACAGCTGTAAAAACATGCTCAAAATAGGATCAGATATTTGAAATAAGAACTATTTGCCTAATACATACGACTCGTTAAAAATCAATACCAGGCCATTCTTGGTATTTTCGTTTCTATTTTCCATGTATGTATTCGCATGAGGTTGCTTTTATATGAACAAATTTTAATCCAGGAGTATGGGTTGAATTCAAATTGGACTAAACAAACAGCGCAAACTTCTAAATTTTGAGGGAGCTTATTAAATTTTTAGAATAGTATAATAATATATTTTATTGAAAAATATTTTTAAAGGTACGAAAAGTTTCATAAAAAATTCAGCAAATTAAATAGTCACCACTAAATAAATTATAGAAGTGTTTATATGATATTCATTAACCTAAAATGTTACTACTGATGTAGCTTTCACATCTTGAGCAGCTTTAAAAGAAAGGGACAGTTTTTCAGCTATTGTCAAACAGTATTATCTCAATTCGGCAATGATCAATTAATGCGTGATGAAGTGTAACATAGGCGAAAAAAGGGGTCGATAGCTAAATAATTTATAACTAGCTGAAAATTTCAGGATAAGTTCTCTATGATGTGTACAACCCACCCTGAAAAGTCCCCAAAGATCCTCCGTCGGCGTCATTCCAAAATGGCGGATCAAAGATGGCCGCCTAGCATTTTTGCCGATATTTTCGCTCATATCTAAGTCAAAAATTTATATTTTTTAGTTCTGTAAACGGATTTATACTCAGGATAGATGCCGTTTTCGAATAAAATTTACAGTTTTGCGATAAAAATATAATAAATGGGGTGTGAAGGGATTTTATTCATGCCAAACTGCAAAATTTTCATTGTTATAATGGTATACAATAATATACAGTTATATGGCGTGCTTTGCCATATAACTGTATACTATTAGAAAAATCGATCGGAAAAATACGATTGTTTTTAGTAGTCCCATTATTCAGGATTATTTTGAAAAAAAAATTTTTGAAATCCGCTGAAAATTGACAGAGATATTCAATTTTTAGTAAAGTGTTGTGATACGGATGGTATTGGGTAGTAAGTATACGTTAGGAGTAGGTTTCGCACTTGATTATTAATTATTTTCTGGCCGTTATCTTTAATAGCTTAGTTAATACCGTTGTAATGTAAAGAAATCATTATGGTGCATTAAAATTTTCTTACACAAACATTTAATTTGGATTTTTCTTTATCAATTTGAAAGCTGAAGATTTCCCTTTTCTAAAAATTGCTGAGGTGGAATCGCATGCAGAAGCTGCATGTAGGAAGATAATTGAATCTTTTATTGGGCCAAGATAGTTTTGAATTTTAGAGATGTCGTAGGACTTGTGTTCTCTAATAGTTGGTTGAGGACGCAAAAAAAAAAACAGTGACTCTATACTATAGGGTCCGAAATATAGAATCGGTCCAAAAAGACCTTATTAATTTTAATGAACTTTTTGATAATTAAATGTTTGTGTAAGAAAATTTTAATGCACCATAATGATTTCTTTACGTTACAACGGTATTAACTAAGCTATTAAAGACAACGGCCAAAAAACAATTATTAATCAAGTGCGAAACCCACTCCTATATACTACCCAATACCATCCGTACTACAACACTTTACTAAAAATTTAATATCTCTGTCAATTTTCAGCGGATTTCAAAAATTTTTTTTTCAAAATAATCCTGAATAATGGGACTACTAAAAACAATCGTATTTTCCGATCGATTTTTCTAATAGTATACAGTTATATGGCAAAGCACGCCTTATAACTGTATATTATTGTATACCATTATAACAATGAAAATTTTGCAGTTTGGCATGAATAAAATCCCTTCACACCCCATTTATTATATTTTTATCGCAAAACTGTAAATTTTATTCGAAAACGGCATCTATCCTGAGTATAAATCCGTTTACAGAACTAAAAAATATAAATTTTTGACTTAGATATGAGCGAAAATATCGGCAAAAATGCTAGGCGGCCATCTTTGATCCGCCATTTTGGAATGACGCCGACGGAGGATCTTTGGGGACTTTTCAGGGCGGGTTGTACACATCATAGAGTGCTTATCCTGAAATTTTCAGCTAGTTATAAATTATTTAGCTACCAAACCCTAAAATTACTGAGCTAATAGTGTTAACAATAAATAGTTGGTTGATAATTAGTTGATTGCTAGATAAAGTGCAATACCGAAGCCTATTTCAATTTCGCCATCTAACAAAAATCCTAAGAGTTTGTAGCAAGAGAAGCGTCACAAAAATTGTCGCACAGAATTGGCAAACACTAAATACGGAGGGTTAAGCTAGCAATAAAATGTTGGTTGAAAATTAGTTAATTTCTTCATCATGATAAAGTGCAATATCGTAGGCCAATTTCAACGTCCCCAGCTAACCAAAATCCTAGGGATTAAAGCAAGAGGGGCGGCACAAAGCCTATGTGAGCCACGGGAATGATTCCCATCCAAAGGTCAAACGACTCAAAATCCTACATTAGTCTTTATTGATACCCGAATCAAATATTTTCACTCTTATAGTGGTGACTAACATCGCTACACCTAAATATGGAATATTAAGTTATTACCAAAAACTGTCGTTCGACTGTTTGACTAAGTGCAATGTCGTAGGTCAATTACAGGTAGAGGGGCGGAACAAAACCCTAAATACCGGCCTAACGTTAGAGACGACAGCTACCATCGAAGCACCACATTTAAGAACCACACACCCAAGAAAGAACACAAAACTTACTTTCGACATCTTCTTCAGGGAACATCACTCGCACAGGTGACCCCGCGACAACTATCCTCATCTTGCGTGCTTTCTCTACCTACTACACCCACAGAACCCGATTATTTTTTTATTTGAAAAAATGCGCGCGCGCGGAATATCTAGGCTAGGAAAAGTGCTACAGCCATCAGGGCGGTCGACAAAGAGAGAAATTATCACATTCCGAAAGTAAAAGGAAAGCGAGCGGAGGGAAACCGGAGTAGGTCATCGGGGGTACCTTTTGGGGTGCAGCAGTAGGCCCCTGGATTATGGGGGCAGGGTGCGGTGCGCAACGCGGAACTCAATTGCCACTTGATCGGCGTATTTATAGAAGGCAGGGGATTTTGGAAGATGGATCTACGGCGTTATCAGGGGCATCATGCTCTTTTCATGGAGATGCATCGGGCTAATGTGCCTTTTTTTTGGGTGGAGCTGAGGTGGTCTCACAGTCACCACTAAATAGGTAGTAGTTGAAAAATGTATAAAGTCATATAAGAATGATTTTACAAATTTTTTCTTCAGAAAACCTTTACACCGTAACGTAGTAATGTTACGAAACTACAAATGGAATTACGTACTTCAAGTATAAAAAATACAGATTGATGCATTGTGTTTTATTACCTAAATATTGTTATTTAAAAATTTCCACATAATTGAAGAAAATTGAGGAATTTCCTTGTTTAAATTTATAAGTATATTAACTTAAATTTTTACGAGTTTATAATCAGCTTACTTTAATTGCTAAGTACTAATTAATAACAAACTGACATCATACACAAAATTTATGCTACAAACTAATTTGATTACTCTCTTTACTATATATCTAGTACCTTTTCCCCAAACTATTTTATCTAAATTTATGTTTGGAATCAATTTCAGATCAAATATTATGATTATGGCTTTTATCAAAAATATTTCAAAACTTCCATGAACATTCAGCATGTGATAAAGCTGAATTTAAATAGGCTTGAGTTTCTACGATTCTCCGTAAAGTTTTTTTTTTTCCACGTCGCAATCGGAACACGAGAAGAAGCTAACTTACCGGCTGAGCATGCGCCAAGAGACTCGCGGGCGAATCCGAGAATTTAAAAAAAGGTCCAATATTAACACAATTAAAGACCCTAATTGAGAAAATCGTAAGGGCAGGGATTAGCAGAGGAATATGGTTTTGAAGTAAAAATAAGGTAAATGTGGGTATAGTGGACACTGTCCCAATAGTGGCCACCTAGTTGATTAATTTTAAATAATACGAGTTAGAGGCATCAACTAGCGTTAAAATTCATAGGCATAGTAGATTATGCTACCAGGTAATAAGTTAATTAATCACCGATACCATAGATCAGCATGGGAAGGATATTTAAGTCTTTGAAAATAACACCATCGGCCGAGTGACTGAAATTTGATTTTGCTTATTGAATCGCGTTAGGAAACGGTTAAGTTAAAACTGATTTTTTTGTACTTATTACGGTTTAATTGACTTTTAAATTCATTTTAAGTTTAAGTAGAGTGTATACAATCATACTGAAGAAAATTTATTTGAAAATTTTTACTTTACGAGGATTTAGGGGGGGTGGCCACTTTACCAACACAAAATCTTAGATTTTCCAATAGTGGTCACTGCAATGGCTTTTAAAAAAATATAAATCATTTTTAATTTGAATCAGATTTTCTTCAGAAACTGTTGATTATACTTTAAAACGGGTGTTGTACGAATTAGGTTTCATTCTGGCTTCGGGAAATTCCTCTCAAATCAGCTACAACGTAGGCTATGGGCCGGAAACCATTAAGTCTGTTATTCTAAGTCAAATAAAACTAATTTTATTTTAATCCAAAATGTATTTCGCTAGGAAGGAAGACTTTTTTCAGAACTAAACGACCATACCTACCCAATTTCATGCATAAACCCTATCATATAAGCAGAAAAAGAGGTGTCCACTTTTGATGCAAAAGGTGTCCACCATAGAAACATCAGAGACATCTATGTGGCCACTATAGAAGCAATTTGGAGTACTTTTAAAAAATTAATTAAAAATACTTTCCCCGATCTAATTACAGTTTTAATTGGTAAAATCGAAAGAAGAAGATCCAGTTGATCTAAAAATAGGATGGTAACCGTTTCCAGGAAAATAGATTGATATTTATAGAGAATTTAAGTGAAACTTTTCCTTAAAGTGTCCACTATACCCACATTTACCTTATGTTGTAGAAAATTGTTTACGCAACGAATTAGCAACATTACAATCAAATTAACTCATTTTGTTCAATAACAATATTCAATTGCAATAACAACGTAAGAATTTAAAACTGTTAGGTTATTCATTACTATAGGATTCCTCATTGTCCGGGTTCTAGTCTGAGTACCCGGTATCCCCCAGACTCATTGTAGAATTTTAATGCCAGAAAAGAGAAAATATTAAATTTAAAAGCAAACCGACTATCGACTTAACTGAGTAGATCCGTCCGTTCATATAGTGATGTGATTCAGAGGTTATGGTGTATTTACGTATTAGCCCATCGAAACTGTCGGTATACAAGGAATAAAACACTTTAGAAAGTCTTACGCCCTTATTCTCTACTAACCTACCCATGGAACCTACCATAACCACCCTGAAATCAAAACAAACTTTTAATTGGTAGTTGAAAAAGGAAACAAGTCTTAAGCCAATCATATTGCTTGATTAACCTCAGGTCAAGTTGGTAGTGAATACTGCCGTTATAAAACAGCTTTTGTTTCTACAACCTTTTTAGAGGTGGCTTTGAGTAAGCGATTATCAAAGGAATTAAATTCTCCCACAATCTTATGAAAATCCTCAAATAGTCTTAAAATATTGCTACATGGACGCTGCGGGGTTTCTTGGAACTTTATTATTGCCACAAGGGTTCCATGAGAGTTAAAAGGTTGAAAAACACTGGTTTTAGAAACTATAACTCCTTGCATGAAACCATATGCACTCTGCCAATTATCTACTTCCCTTACAAAATTGAACCATAAACTGAAAACCGCACGAAAACTTCCATAACATTCCTCTTAACCGCATGCGAAAATGACGACACTCCAAGACTTTCACTCGACTCCACTCCATTCTCTCAGCAAATTTAACAGCTTTTGCCGGAAAAAAAAAGGGTTTCGAGCGGGAAACAAAGACAAAAGGGGGGACGGACTGGCGGGCGCAGTGGTCACGTCTCCGAACATTTCGCAATCGTATTCTGGCAACAGCTGCTCTACGAGGAAAGCGCAGTGGCAGATGAGGACACACTGATGAGAGTTGTGTGGTTTTTCTCCTGGAATAGGTTCACCCTTTGGAAAGATTTCACCCGGTTTACAGTAGGGGCCTCGTTAGGGGAAAAGTGAAAAAGTAATGCCGTTTTTGAAGTTAACGAATTGGTGAGGAAAACGAAATTTCGGATTGCTCAGCTTCCACCTGCTATTGTTTTAAAAGGAACTTTCTCACAGAAATATACCACCGTAATCTAGCAATAAGCACCTGTTTCGCTAAACCTTACGACCTGTAGAAGTTAGCGTTTGGAGACCTTTGTATTATTTTCCTAACGACAAAGAATTAAATCACAATTGAATCTTCGGATATTGATTTGTAATGGGGCGTAGAATAAATTGAGACCTGTCTAGGTCTTAAATTTAGCACGTAGTCGTGTTTAAGTAGTATAGTATGGTCATACCGCCAGGAGAAAAACTTTTGAAGTCTTACAATATTGTTGTGATTATTATGGGAACGGTTTTTTCCACTCAATTTCAGGGGTGACGGTAATTTATAAGCCATGAACAAACTTTTTGTGCAAAATCTGAGTGTCTATCATATAGATTTGTACTTTTTTCATAGTTTCATTTTTTTTTGTCAAAGGTAAGTGTTATAATAACATAAGGTAAGTAGGTAATTTAATAAATGCTTATTTCTAATCACCCCAACGGAAATTTCTACAGCAAAAGTTATGTCATGGTCATGGTTACAGACAAGAATGACGAGGAGGACGTAACTTTGTTTGTACTAGTACTGAGTACTTAGTACTAGTACAAACAAGGCATTCTATACAAAACATGGCCTGCACAACCCTGAGTAACTCAGGGTTGTGCAGGCCAGGCTTTGTTTGTATAGAATGTCATTGGTAATTAGTAATAATTTTTCCACATAATATGAAATTTTATCTCATAAAGACTGCTTAGAATTGGTTAAGAATGGTATAGCATCTCTGAACTCGAAAGTACTGACTAGTGCTGTAAACACACTTATAGGTCAACTGTCTTTTAAGAATACAGTCGAACTATTGAGAAAATTTAAAGGAGGGACCCTGTAACTGCTGACCAGAAAAAAATACAGAAGTTCAAATTCAACCCAAACATGAATTTCAACTTAAAATAGTATCTACAAGCGAACACCTGTAATCTATATAATAATAGACAAGAAAAGATAATAATAGTTGACCTCCAACAAAAAATACCAGGTTGTGGTCTTTTTAAGAAGCGATAATTGCAGATGTCAGTTCTTTCTCACACCCATCCCGTACAAAAAGAGTTTAATAAACAAAGCACATCCTCAATGAACCCCACTCAAAAGATAACACTTCCGAATTTCGTAAGACAGAACTGGCAACATCTGCCCTAAAACCTAAAAAAATCCCAGATGCCATTAAATTAAAACCCTTTCGAATCAACGCCAACAGGTCTCTCCCCCCGTCTCGCCAAAGTGAACTCGCCCCTCCAGGCAAATATTAAAAGCCCACCAACTGTATAATTAACAACGCTCTGGCACCCTGCGGTCAAGACTTCCCGTAGCAGATGGGATTTTAGCTTTATAGTTTTCGAATGTCCCAGTCCACCTGCTCAGTGGGCCTTTTCGCAACTGTTTGCGAAAGGGTTTCGGGGCCCCTTTTGGGGGCGGGCTCTGTTTTTTGGTTGAATTAATAATTCATGGCGATTTGTGCGGGTAACCGTGTCTAATGAACAGGGGCATTTTGAAAGTTTTGGTACCAGGGCCATGAAAAGGCCGTTCACCTTTCTTAGTTAACTCTTCCTATGCGAGGCCCCGAGGGCTGAATGGTGAAATGCGTAACTGTTCTGCTGCTGTGTTTGTGACTGACGCTTCTGTAGTCATTCTTTTAATTTTGGAGGCTGCCCCTATCCCTATATTTAATCTAGAAGCCTTTAAAATGAGAAACAGCAAGCTTGAATTCAAGACACTAATAATACTGAAGCATTTCAACAATGCTCACCACTTTTAGTTATCACAAAAAGTGCTCATATAAATTTTTATTATTAACTAAGTAGCTTCAACTCACACGTGTTGTTTAATGAGTACTAGGGGAGAGCGGGGCACCTTTCAACAGTTTCGTTTTCGATTAAAATCATTTTCTCGTTTGTTATGAGGTTAATTTAAATGCCACCTGGTGTCAAGTAATGTTTTTTATCAAAACAACATATGTCCGTGGGATTCCTACCATTTCACCATTTAGTTTTTTTGTAATCGAGTGGAGTCGTTTTTGACGTCCAAAAGTAAATTTTGAATTTCTTTTAAAAAACAGGATTTTACCAACTTTTTATTAATTCAGGTGACTGATTTTTACACATGTTATTAAATAAGGTCTTCTGCTTCTATGCATACCTTTTTCGAACCGATATCTTTATTCTAAAGCGTTTGAGGGGTCTTGAACCGTGACGACTAAAGGTGGGGCACCCTTCAACACTTAGGGCGGGGCAGGTTTCAACACCACAAAAATTCGTTTTGCTTAGCATATTGTGCTTTCGTAATGCTTTTTCTTGAAGTAAACGCTCTTAAATAACTTATTCAAGAAATAATAGCATTGTATTAGAGTTAATTATTTATTTTTAGCGAAAAAACAGCTGAAAATTGATTTAGATAATTTACTCAAATACACATATAATTTTTAACGGTAAGGCTACCATACGATTCACAACAGCAATTTTATGCATTTAGTAGTTATCAGCATTGATTTAAATAAAATTATTTACGATATACCACTTTGATGACTATAGTAATTAGCAAAATTTAAAATAAATTAAAAGCGATTAAAAAAAATAAAATTTTTGGTGAATTCTGAATAAAAATAGTTGAATTAACAATATATTTTCGGAATATAACTCAAAAGAACTTTTAAATTAAAAAATAAAGAAATATCCCACTTAGTTGTGTGAAAAAACTCATAACCTACGAAACAACAGAAAAACTCCAAAATTTGCAAAAAAATTTCACTTTTTTTACTCTAAATTAATGAAATGTATTTGTTATAATGTATATTTCAATATAATAAACTTAAAATCAACAGAAACTTTTAAAATTTTAAAATTAACCCACTGTTGAAACGTGCCCCGCCTGTGTTGAAACCTGCCCCACCCGAGAACCTTTTTTAAAACGCAATTTTGGACCTTTTAATTTTCTCAAGGAACTTGGGTAAAATTACACAATGTGTCCGAAAGTCCATGGTAGGATATGCAAGTTAAAGTTTTATGATCCGTCAATTCGTTTGGTCACAAAAAATAAAAACCGAAATCTGTTGAAAGGTGCCCCCCTCTCCCCTACTACAGATTTAGTATTCTATCATCTCCACCATCAATCAGATTTTTCTCCCTTATTAAAGTAGATTTGGTGAGTTTATCTGGAGCGACTGATGCACGTATAATTTTGTAGTACGTACTATAATTCTTTAGCTTTTATACTCATCGCAACCAATATTATAAAACAAAAATTAGGAACGACGCCTGCACAAATAGATTTAACGACAAAAAACTGATGTATAGATTTTGGTATGTGGATATTTTTAGGCTAAATAATAAATATTGGCTTGAAATTGATAATCATGAAAATGAAAAAAGAATCGAAATCCAATCAAAATTTTTATTTTCCTACTATTAAAAATCTGGTGACGAATTTTTTTTATCAGAACGAGTTATCACTTTCAGAACACCAAGAGAAAAGAAATCCCATTTTAATCATCAATGTAATCATAACTTTTTCAGATAATATGCGGTGATTATTGTTTTCTGAGAAATATTTTTTAATCAGGAATTATAAATAATTTTAGTTTTGTAAAAGATCGCCGATTTGCTAACGAAGAAATATCTCGGTTATTCTGAAAAAAAAAAAAACACATGAATAAAATAAAATGTGAATGAAAAACCTATCCTGATCCTCGTAAAATTATATTGGTGGTTTTGGCGAAATTTGAACGATGTATTTTGGCGATATTTGATTTATTATATCGATAAAATATTATTTCGTTAAAAATAGTTTTCATCGTGAAATTAATCATTATAAGCAAAGATAAAACAGTATCGCTCAAAAGTATTTATTAAATTTTAATCGAAACCAATAAAACTCCATACCACAAATGTAGGCCCGATATATAAAATATTAATCAAAATTTAATTTAAAACATGGTTATCCTGATAAAACGTGATAATCAAATTGAAACCCTGATATAAATTTTTAACCATAATTACCAGTATAAAATTGTCAGAAATAAATAATTTCCTCTGGAACTGTAGAGAACGCGCAATAGCATTTCACCCTACTTGTTATACAAAAAATGCTCTTTTAATGGAATAACCGAAAACATGATAAAATCGAGACATTTATGTTTTTAGGAAGAATGGATTAAACTTCTGGATCACTCGAAAAAATAGGAATTCGGAATGCAAGCTACCTAAGTCCAAACCAAATCCTTCGTCCCTAAAATATCATTTCATCCGAAATCGGCACTTATCCTGCCTACGCCTGTATGGGACAATGTATTACTAAAAGGGGATCGAGGCTTCACTTTGATGAGGAAGTGTTAAACTAGGAAACACGTAACAGGAAAGATTCCAATTCGAAGTGTTGGACCAGAAAAAAAGCAGGGCTCATCGTAAAAAATTAGAGCTACTCGTACAGAAATATCACTATTTCGATATTCCGGTAATCGCATTATTTTTTTTTCAGCCACTCCCTCTAACACTCTAATAAAAGAAAGATACAGCGACTTAAGAAAAGCAGAGTGAACTCCTTTTGGCCCTACCCAGCATGCAGTCTATCCTTCATCACACTGAGAAGCCATTAGATCTTGTTAAAGAGAATAACCCAGTCTGGGAAGAGGATGGATCTTCCAGGATTTAAGTCCTGTTTTAGTTTTACTGAATGATATAATTTTCTCGATACTAAATAATACCATGTTTTAATTTGTCACAAAACTGCGTCTATAACACAAACGAAAACTACTATCACTTGTAAATTTTTTTTTGATACAGGGCTGCACTTAATTTCAAAAGAAATTTGCCCTGTCAATGCGTAACGCATGCCCTAAAATGGACCATAATACGAATAATTAACTGCTAGTGTTGCATCAGTTAGTATTTCTTTATGATGAAATTTATACAAATTGCAAGAGAAATTTGAGAGCAGGTTTCAAGATTTTGGTGAAGAGGAAAACTCCATTCTTGTCTTTATAAATTTATTTTCACTCAGGAAATAAAAATGGAGTGAATACTATGTCTTTAACATACCGATTGAACTGATGATTTAAAAGCAAATTCATTCCTAAAATAAAATTTCATGATTAGAGTTTTTGGTACTTAAAAGCCAGGCGCAAATCTCTAGAATCGGACTATTTTACTATCTGCTCATAAAAATTTAACAAAATTTAAAGGAAACATTGCTAGTTGAAATATTTTAATGGTGTTACATATTGATGTTTAATTATTTTAGCCAATTTAGCATAAAACTTGACACTTGCGCCCGGCTAATCCTAAAGTACCAATTTTTTCTTGAACAAACCATACACTAGCATCTGACCCAATCAAATTTTGTCGGTTCATCCTTGTGATGCAAGAAACATAAATCCTTTATTAGTAATTCTTTCGTTCTGATTTAGAAAAAAGAAATTAAATCTATTGTTTATATGCTCTCTAATAACAAAAGGGTAAATTCACTGCATTGAGATATTTGAGACAATAGTGCAAGACTTTACAAATAAGTAGCAACGGAGAAAAATCATCTCTGGATACTAAATCGATGAGGAGGCCTATTTTTCGACATAAGGACACTGAACTTCAGAAACAAGGACCGAACTCTGAAGAGATTAATTAAAATTTGAAGTGAAGTGGCTCAAGAAATAAAAATACCAAACAATCCCTCTGTGTTTGTCTTTCTATGACCACTCCCAGTTAAACAAAACACCCACCAGTCTTTAAGAAAGAGGACACTTGGGTTTCCATGGATAGAGATTGGAAAAATAACAAATCGGAGCCCTATTTCCCATTCGCGGGATTATTGCCTAAAAACGTCAAAAACACACATACACTCCTACTGAGCTTTTTTTCTGGATATTTTTAAGAGGACAAACAAACAAAAGCTTTGGTGGACTCATCAAGGAATGGGTGTGTTGAGGTTTTAATCCGAAGAACCGCTCCACTTTAAAGTAACTAACTTGATTTGATACAGTTATTCTTTTTATAACCTTAAACATTAGCAGAAAATACTGTCGAATTTTTGCCACCAATTCGGGCAAAAAAAACGTTACGCAATTCTAATACTTCTGGAGGCTATACGCAGCTTTCCTTCTTGCACAACTTCCTGAAACTTAAAATTTATATTTCAATGGAAGGGTTTCTTTTTCCATTATTAATGTGATAGATTTGGAAAAGTACTTTTTTTATGTTTCAAAGATTGGAAAAATAATGATTAAGAGATTAAAAATTAGTAATGATTGAAAAGTATAGATTTAGAAAAGAAATTTTTTATGTTTGACATATATATTATTTCATTGTTCATAATTTATTCTGTATAGATTCTTTGGTTAAAATCACCCGCTACCACTTATTAAGGGAATACTTATTTCGATTCATTTTAATTATCTGGAATCCCCATCTGCAATTATTTTCTGACAATAAAAAGCTCTTGTAATGCCATAATCACCGTTTACCTAAAGGATCATTCACGTTACGTGTTTACATCACACAATTATAATAGTCCAGTAACTTTGTCGCCTGATAGTATGGGGTAGTATGCGTCAAATCCGGTAGTTCTGATTTTTTGCAGACTTGTTTATGATGTTGGCCTAATGAATAATCCAAGTTTGTGACCTCGAGCGCCGAACGCAACTTTGTCAAAAATCGAAAAAACCGCGAAAAAATCGTTCTTTTTTCAAATTATGGCGATTATAACCCTAAAGGACTAGTTTTTGAAAAAACTTTCTATGGACATTTTTAAAGTAGACTAAATTTGCTACAAAATGCACTACTCAACTTTGATTTTATGAAGAGTGGTTTGGACGCTAGAGCGAGCTGAAAAACAGCGATTTTTTTGCCTTTCCGCAAAAAAATGAAAAACGCGCTATTCTACCCTCTACAAAATGAAAAATATTCACGTTATCAACACAAATTTTACACCACGTGAAAGAGAATTTAATTTTCTATAAATAACTTACCTTACGTTATTATTTTTTGAGAATGGGGGAGGGAGCTAAGCAAGATCGGAAATAAAACCTTCGCGCCTTACAGCCAAAACGAACTCTTGCATTTGGTTATTTCCAATCTGCGCTTTAATTCCGGATATAACGAATAAAATTGGTTGTATGGGTGGATTGATGACTAAGCATGTTTCAAAAAATAATTTTTTAAATTTTTTTATGAAATATTAGGTATTTTAGGCGAAAATGCAATATTTTTAAAAAAATGATAAATTAAATTATGGGAATTTTTTAATGAACAAATTTATAGGTTTTTTGCATTGCTGACTCCGAATTTCAAGTTTATTTTCATTTAAAAAGTCACCTTCACATAAAAAAATGCAAAAAATCTCAAATTTTCGCTCTTTTGTTCGGTTTTTCACCAATTTTCTCCAAAAAATATTCGATTCTCGAAAAATAGCAGTACACCAAATCAAAGTACGTAAAATTTCCGATAAGATGCACGTGTTCGTTTTTATTTTGCGAAGAGCGGTGTACGCTTTTGAGCGTTCTGAAGAAAAATGATTTTCATGTTTCTGTGTAAAGTCAAGAAACAGCTGTAATTCAGCGCGCTCTAGCGTCAATACTTCTCTTTATAAAATGAAAGTTGAGCAGTGTATTTTGTAGGAAATTAAATGTTCTTTCATGTGGTATAAAATATTTGTCTGTTACGTGTATATATTTAGAGCTGTAGGGGGGAAAGCAAGCGCTCTTCACTTTTTTTGTAGAAAGGCAGAAAAATCTCTGCTATTCAAAACGCTCTTAAGCGTACACCGCTCCTCGCAAAATAAAAACGAACCCGTGCATCTTATAGGAAATTTTACGTACTTTGATTTGGTGTACTGCTATTTTTCGAGAATCGAATATTTTTGGAGAAAATTGGTGAAAAACCGAACAAAAGAGCGAAAATTTGAGATTTTTTGCATTTTTTTATGTGAAGGTGACTTTTTAAATGAAAATAAACTTGAAATTCGGATTCAGCAATGCAAAAAACCTATAAATTCGTTCCTTAAAAAATTCCTATAATTTAATATATGAATTTTTTAAAAATATTGAATTTTCGCCTAAAATACATAATATTTCATAAATAAATTTTAAAAATTATTTTTTTAAACATGCTAAGTCATCAATTCACCCATACAAACAATTTTATTCGTTATATACCGGAATTAAAGCGCAGATTGGAAATAACCAAATGCAAGAGTTCGTTTTGATTGTAAGGCGCGAAGGTTTTATTTCCGTTCTTTGCTTAGCTCCCTCCCCCATTATCAAAAAATAATAACGTAAGGTCGGTTATTTATAGAAAATTAAATTCTCTTTCACGTAGTGTAAAATTTGTGTTTATAACGTGAATATTTTTCATTTTGTAGAGGGTAGAATAGCGCGTTTTTCATTTTTTAGCGGAAAGGCCAAAAAATCGCTGTTTTTCAGCGCGCTCTAGCGTCCAAACCACTCTTCATAAAATCAAAGTTGAGTAGTGCATTTTGTAGCAAATTTAGTCTACTTTAAAAATGTCCATAGAAAGGTTTTTCAAAAACTAGTCCTTTAGGGTTATAATCGCCATAATTTGAAAAAAGAACGATTTTTTCGCGGTTTTTTCGATTTTTGACAAAGTTGCGTTCGGCGCTCGAGGTCACAAACTTGGATTATTCATTAGGCCAACATCATAAACAAGTCTGCAAAAAATCAGAACTACCGGATTTGACGCATACTGTTATGTATAAAGTTACTGGACTATAAGGAGTTTTATACAACTCTATCCTTAAGTCACCAATTATCCCTCCCTTGGGTCACACATACAGGTGACGTAAATTGTGACACTATGACTGGCCCCTTCAAGACCATGATGTATTCAAAAGTTATAACATAATAAAACACCAATTTAGAAAGTTACTTCATGGATGTGAGAGCCACGAGGAGCTACATAGAGACATGCGTAGTGAGATACTGATTCTTGGCAACCAAGCTCATTTGATTGGTTTTGTTCTTTCCAGCTCGATGCTTACGAACCAATTAACCAATCAAATGAACTTCTCAGCTCGCAATCCCGAATATAGTACTACGGCACTAGCTTGCGTTTCAATCGGTATTTATGCCCCTATCGAATTTAATGACTCTTTGAGTGGTGAGTGCGCTCGCCACAGATGTATTGGTAATGTATCCGTCATTATATCATTCACCTCACTCGAACACAACTGTCAATCCAGTCTCTGAGTCTGAATCTCTTATGAAGCGTTTTTTTACTTATCCGATGTCTTGTGCCGGCAAAACCAATTCGTCTAATCATGACGTCATTTGTCTAATGCTGATTGGTCCATCGGAGAAGTGGAAACTCTCCCTTACAAGGCCCATCGCACATGCCACACCATTGCCTCACACCTAGATGTCCGACTCTATCCCCTAACCAAGCCCCAACAGGTAGGTAGCACCAACGATGACGAAACGTCCATAACTTCCGGGACAAATCCTCGAGTTCACTGACCGCCCAGCAGCAGAATCGGAACACAAGCACACCCTGGATAGAATAGAACACTCAACAACGCCCCCCCCCACATCAACCAACCACTTGCTGCAGCAGCGGAGTCCACTGCTGTCTCTTTTTTTTTTTACGAGGAGCTGGATGGATGATGTGAGTCCCTTGATGGGGCCCCATCAGTGTGTGGCTTGGAATTGGAAGAGATCGCTTGCGCAACGATCTATTCCGGAGGGACCCTCCGATGGAAAGTGTGTCACGCGGGACAAAGACGGCCGTTGGAGACGTTAGGGGTGTGAAAAGGGTGGTTGTGTTGGCTTTTTTATATGATATACGAAAAGAGAGCTTTGTGTAAGCATAGCTGAAGAGCTCTCGATGAATGTCGTTAAAGTTGAAAACTGTAGGGGGTGACTTCAAATGCGGCAATAAAATTGTTGGAATTAGTGAGGACTGATCTAGCAAGCAATGCCTGCCCTTTTAGATTTAAAAAAAAAAGAAATCCCATGAAAATTCGAAAAAAAAAAAGTCCTCGCCCAATTGTAAAATTTTTCCAACAGACTCATAACATTTATGATACGACCAAAGCTCGAAATCTGGCCAGATTGCAAATTGACTAGTAGCAGGGACCAATCCAGGGTTTTAAACTTAACCCCCCATTTTTGTGAAAATTTGCGCGAAATTTTAATTTTTGTGAAAAATTGCAACAGATTTTTAATTTTTGTGGAAAAATTGTAACACATTTTTAATTTTGGGGATTTTTTTTTATAATTATATAATTAATATTTTTTATGAAAATTATATAATATATGAAAACAGCTCTAAATTACTTTTTTTCTTCAGTTTTATAGCAACTTCAGTTTTAAGCAATTCAGATAATTTAGGAAAAATTTTTGTTTGAGCATTTGTTACATTGTTAGTACATTTTTTTGAAGTTGTCGATAAACGGTACAAAAAATTGACCTGTATTAGTCCCTGACTAGTCACTAATTCATTTCAAAATATCACATAAAATATAAAGAAATATATTTGATTATGAATATATAGAAATGAAAATACTATGAAGGATATCAGGTTTTCCAAAATTGAGCCGCCTGCAGCCAATGTAAAGCTTATTGATAGGAGTTTGCTAGTTGTTGCTGCAAACACCTCAACTTTAAAAAATTGCAATGCAGGATAAGTTGTATTCATATTGAACTAGAAGTATAAAGGAAATATTTAGCATCCCAGAGAATTTTCACTGATTTAGAATTGCAATGTTTTCAAAATTCTGGGGGCGAGCACACTCACCACTCAAAAAGGTAGATAATTCTAATTGGCATGGATACCGAAACTGGTAAATTCAATGGTAGGACTTGGAGTGAAATCTCAACATAACCCGGTAGCTCGAATTTACCCTAATTTCCACGGGTTCTTTTTAAATGAAAAAAAATTATACCTTAATTCAAAGTATAATTTCCACTTAACATCTGCACCACAAGAAAGACAAAGGAAACTCGAATCGTACCGATTTTCTAAAACAGGAAAGACATAAAAAAATCAGGTCGGTTAAAAACTTAAAACAATTATCATTTCCTCATCGATACAATCATTCCCTACTAGACCACCACCAAATCAAGCACTCCTCTCACACAGAGCAAACAAGAAACAGACCCGCCATAACTTTCGAGTATATGCCAAGCCCACCTCTACAACAAAGAGAACCACCATCGAAAAAACCCTGAAAACTGTGTCACAGAAATAGACAAGAACACGAAAAAAAAACGACGCCATCGAAGACTTTTTTTCCGTAAAAATGAGGTGAACAAAGCCCATGTAGAGAGAGAGGAATGGGTCTCGGTTCGGAACTAGATCGTTTCGACGGGTTTTTGCAGATGAAATAATAATAAAGGACTTTCGATTGTTGTTCCTTTTCACTTTCGGTTTTTTTTACAAGAAAGTTGGTGAGTTACGAGGGTGGATATAAAGGAAGAATTAAAGTGAAGAGATAAAAACTGGCCTGACTTGTGTGGCTTCCTTTTAAGTGGGAATTTATGGCGGAAATAAACCAGCAACAAGATGTCAGATTGAAGACACCATCAATTAAGTATATTATGGTAACAGCTATGAGTAAAATAATTTTAAAAAGTGGGAATTGATCGGAGCATCTTTAAAATCCTCTCCAGCAAAAATACCTTACCTCGTATATAAAGTGGTAACAATCAACAAAATTTTTGATAAGTAGTTTTTCTGTAAGCTTCATCAATTAAATTTGAGTTTTAATCCAACTAAGCACAGAGCCCGATTATGAAGAGGGTAGATTATAAAGACATTATTATCATATTATCTGAATAAGATATTTAAGAGATAATTAGAAATTTTGAAAGTTAGGAATAAGTCCATTGTCAATAATCATCACAACATAACCAATAGTTTTCTACGCGTTTGACATATTTTAAACCCAAATCCCAGGGCTTAAGCGTTTAATCATTTTTAATCAGTATGCAATACCCATGAACTAAGAAAATAATGGTTGTCTTACATTTGCCGTTTGTTCTAAAATAGTGGTGGCAAACTTTAACATGAATATAAATAGCAGTAATTGAAACCTGTCAATTAACAATATCAATTTAATGAACGGAAAGGAGCAAACACTAATTTACTAATTAAAAAGGGTCTTCTATACATTTCTCTTTTGGATAACATTGAACCATCTTTCTGTGATCAGATAAAATTCATTACCCGATGCAACACAACTTCAAGTTCCAAAAAATATTAGTTAGCTTGAGCTAATGGATAGGATTGGCCATATGGAAACCATCTTTTCTCAACATATCAACTACCAAGACTAGTTCCTGTTTATCAGAACGATGTTTCTCACATAAAAATTATTGAAATATGGCACAAGTGAAAATCGAAACATCAACCTCATTGCATAAACTAGACACAACAATTTAAAACTGAATAATTTACTCGATCTGAATCGGCATAATGAGCCATTGCAAATCAACTGCGAGCGAGCATTAAAAAAATATCACTTGGATGATCACTGTGGTTTAAACTTAAATTTTAAAGAAAATGGTAAAGAGAACATGACTAGCTGAAAACATTTCCTGCATCATTTATAAACGAAAATATTGCACGAATACAAAATGCCTTTCAACTTCAGCTGAAATTCATTTTAAAAAATAGACATTCTCTCAAAAAACCAGTGCCCCCCCCACAACTTGGCAACCACCTTTGTATCATCCTCGCCATAACAAAATTCAGAGCAGTTAAAGTGGTACACTTAATCAGATCAAACCTTAATGAGAAGTGACAACTATCGATATCGTTTAACTTAAAATTTAATTCACTCACGTCAAGCTAGAAGCGCCAAATCATTTATACTTCGAAATTTACAGGTAACAATTTAGTGGTGACTGTTGTACTAACATATTCAGATAGTATTCCTTCCATCTCCTTTGATTCCTTATATCTCTTTTAATGCACACTAAATATCAATTTTTTGTTGACCTTCCACACCCCTTCGCGGACCATTTACGGTCCACAAACCCATTTTTTGGCATTGTTAAAAATAGAGAACATTCACCAGAACATCCGAGGAAAAATTTCAGCACAATGCTTTTAACTTAAAATTTCATAGGTCCCGTTTACATGGACCATATACCCGGGTATAAGTGGCCGATATACCCAGCAATCCCTATGAAAGGGAAAAATGCAGGGTATAAATAAATCCACCTATTTACTCGGGAATTTGAATACCCGGCTTTCCCATGATGCATTTCGGTCTCACTCAAAGCAAAAATTCATCCACATGTTAGGCTTAAGTGAGTACTTGTTGGAAAGTAAGTTGTTCTTTGTTATTTCAATTGGATATTTAAGATTGATTACTATCTTAAATGTCGAAATAACTTGAAAATAATCCATTATGAACGCAAAATTCCAAGACGAAAACAGATAACAGAATGTAAACAAACACAAATCGCAATGAATGATGGGACCAGTGACGTCTATACCCGGGATTTGAGGACTGGTCATGTAAACGGGTTTATAGCACAGTTTTCAATATCCCTTTCTCCTGCATTATACCCGGGTATCATGGGCGTAGCTAGGGGGAGGCAGGGAGGGGCAGCTGCCCCCCCCCTAAGTTCTCAGTTTGTTAAAAAAAAATTTAAACTTTATTAAAGCAAAGTGTATTTAAAGCAATAGTACATAATTTTCCTTGAAAATTGTGTGGCTTACAAGAAGCGGTTCTGTTCGGCCCAAAGAGTCTCAAAATGAGCTAAAACACTACTTTAGGGGCAAATTTTAGAAAATTTTCTGGGGGACGACCCCCCAGACCCTCCATTTTCTAGCTCACATTCATTACCCGTATTTTTACTTTAGGTGTGCAAAAGTTCAAATCATTTGTTTAAGTACCCTAAAATTTAGAGTGTAAAAGTACTCGCCATGGGGTATGGGGGTACCTGGGAAATAATGTTGAGTCAAGCCCTAGTCACTAGTATTCGCAAGATCAAGAGCAAATGTAAGTATCCTTGCCCCCCCCCCTAACATGAAACCTGGCTACGCCCATGCCGGGTATAAGAGTGGCACATGTAAACGGGGCCATAGTAATATTCATTACAGCATTGTTCAATGACTGACACTTAAAGCATTTATCCTATAACCCAACCTTTTGACCTTAACTTGAGAAACCGTTGCGAATAAAACGCTCTGCTGAACCTACTCACCACCCGAGGGCAGCAAGCGGGATTTTTATTGGCGGCGGATCCCAGTAATAACCCCTTTCTTTCGGACGCAGCTAAGTGGAAAGTGAATTATTCCCAGATTTGATGAACTCATAACCAATTGCGATTCACTGCCACGACATGCGTGTTCAGAATGTTATCAAGGAGCCAATTTCGTTGCGAAGATCAGTAAATGGGTGTGATTTCTTTGGTTGTTTCCATCAATTGTCATTATTCTTACTTCTTTTGAAGTGCAAAGATATCCTTACCCGATAACGCTAGTTTTACTTTAGTCATGTGACCACAGGGTTCCCTATTTAAAAATCTCCAACTTAAATATTGTAAATTTTCCCATTAACCCATTAGCGCCCATTGATCTATTTCTAGATCGCTAAACATAGCGTGGGAAACTCGCTTTTAAATTACCTTCTACCCACCCCACACATTCCAAACTGCCCAGGGGGCAAGATAAGGCATGCACCTGTTTTACAACACGTGGTTTTTTTTGTTTGGCTTGGTCATTGATCTACAGCGATAAGAGAAACAAGCATCGCCATTTCGCTCCGCAGTTTTTCGACGTTTCTTTGCATAAACCCTGGAAACAGCTAAGTGGTACCAGTAAGATAAACTTATTTCGGTGTTTTAATATCTTCATAGATGTGGCTATTCGGATATAAAGCGGTGTTATGTTAAAATAAATTTAAGTGGTAAAAATTCTTGCCGAAATGTTGCTGATCTAAAATTAGATCACTGGGCGTTTGGGCATTTATTTTTCCAGTGTTGCTTACTTATACGATTATTTAGTTTTTCCCAATTGAAACTAAAAAATGAGTCTGAGAATATTCAGTTATGTCCAGGATGAAGTCAAATATATATTTTCTGATGAAATTGAAAATTATATTGTTGGTAATTAAAGTTTATAATTTCTTTTGGTCGATAAATGGAGGGTAGACAATCATGATTTATTGCTAGCAAAACAAAGCATTGCAAATAGTGGCAAAAAATATCTGTGTATAATTTAATTATCACATTTAATTATTTATTTAAAATTATCACATAAATTTATTAGTACAATACAAGTCAATTATCTTGTTTTGAAATAGTTCATGTTGGAAATTATAAGACAATAACATTTTTTCGAGGAGCTGGAGAAAATATCAAATGGAAAATTATAACTATTTAAAATTCTCCGTAATACAACTTTTGCAACCTTAAAATTGACGCTGTGGTAAAATAAATTATTGGAATATGCAGGTAAAAAGCTCAAAGACGCAGCCTTTTTAAATGTTGGCTGAGTAAGACCAAGTTTCGTTTTACTTCCTGAGCAATTTCATTTTATGGTAAAACATATTCATAAAATTTACGCAACATTAAAACTAATGCATCTTAATTTTTTTCTATAACATACTCATCAATTTAAAGTTCTTGGTTTATTTTCCCATTTTTCCCACTAAATACTTCCAACATAAGCTATTTATGTAGTTTATCTTGGGTATATTATTTAATTTTATTATTATTTAATTATTTTTCCACATATTTATGAATAAATATGTGTTTCTTAAGAAGAAGTACTAAAGTTTCTGCCTATTTTATATTTTTTAAGGATTTTTTGGAAGTTCTACTATTACTTAGTTCAGTGACAAAAATATCCCAGAACGCCCAGTGATCTATTTTTAGATCAGTTATTTTTAAAGAAACTAATGATGGTTTTTACAAAATTTGTTTATAATATCCATATTGAAGGCAAAATACACCAGATTCATGATTTTTATAAAATTTGGCCGAAAAAAAATAAATTGGGCGTTAATGGGTTAATTGGCAAACTTTTTACCTTCTGTGGGGGATTTTGGAATCTCCTAATGGTTTCGCTCAGATAAAAGACACTTTCAAATCTGAGTAAATCCATGTTTTAAATCTGATATGAAACTTTGTTTCAAACATAACGAGGTCAAATTTTTTTTTTAATTTCCAAAAACTAGAAATATTTAGTTTCAAACAATTCAATAGTACCACTTAAATGATAGTTATTTTTATTTTATGTTTGAAAATGGTTGAGAGCCTGTTTAAAGTAGTAAGTGATGTGGAAAATCTATTACACGTGCTTTCAGAAAAGTGAGGCCGTGGTATCTCAAATTTGTAATACATTATTTCATTTTCTATTGTATAATTGCAGGGATTTTTTTTTTTTAATTTTCGATGGATGTATCCGGAACGCCGCTCTTGACTGGCCCTTGCAAAGATTGTACCTTATTATATTGCAGTGTGCAGCTTTCACAAAAGAGTAGACAAAATCTACTGAAGTGAACCGGTTGTAATGAATCTCCATCGCTTCCGAATGCACAATCAATACACTAATAACAACAATTATGGTGAACCCTGTAGCAAAATAGAGAACTATTTATTTGTCCAGTTCTATGGTCAGAAAAAGAAAATTTCTGAATTTCGGGGGGTACTAATAGGGTCCCCAAATGCCCCCTCTGGTAACGTCCCTGATTAGGTCCCACAATGAACGGGTTCGACTGTACCAATAATAAATAATAATGACTGTACAATATAAAAACCGCAGCCCATCCCTGTATACGGCAATCCGGCCGAGCCACGGCCCGGGGGCATCGCATCAGACGCCGGGGGAGGAGACAAGACCGTCCATTCCGATCGACTGGTTCGGTGGGTAACTACCGCTACCTGCCAACATTCTGCTGTCGGTGGTGGTCCACAAAATTAACCCCGACCCTCCTACGACCGCTTGCGAAATCGGACCGGAAAATGTTCCACGGTGGTTCTTTTTCTCGGGGAGGGGGGAGATTCTTTCTTTCTCTCACGCCTCATTAAGAACTTGGGGTTGTGGATCACACACATTACAGGTGAAGAATGACAGCTATCAGTTACATTCGTACCGGAATAAAATTTGGAAATTAAAATATCACTAAAGTGATCACAACAATAACCTTTCGCTTAGGAGCTTTAAAAAGATTTTTTTAGATTTCATTCAAAACAAATAAAAACTTAATTTAATCATGATACTAAAACAGTGGCAGGTTCACGGGGGGGGGGATTGCCCCCCCCCCAACAGATGATTAACTCATTTGACGAAGATTGGGCTTATCACAAAAGCTCCATATGTAGGGTCCGAAATGCATTGAAACACTACTTTCAAGCAGCAAATTTCAAAACTTTTCTGGGGGGCAGACCTCCTTTTCACTGGAAACTATAGAACTTTTACATTCAGTGCAAAGAATAAGAATACAATAGGGATTAAACTTGCACTAAGAATTTAAAAACGCGAATAATATATCATTTTTTGTGTCAAATTTCAAAAAATTCTCAGGGAGTAAATCCCTTTTTGTGCTTGCAACCCTCCAAAAAATTTCTATATATGAATGTTACTATTTCTTTAAGTATTCAAAATGGCTACACATAACCTATAATGAAAGCTTGAGGAAGGCCATAAAAATAATTTTGTGAGTTAACCCCCCTAAAAAAAGAAAGTATAGTTTCCGCCACTGTAACTAAAAACAGGACATCACAAGGCGATGAAAATCGATCCTGATGGTATAAAATCAAAAAGAAGTTGAGACAACTGTACCGACGCTGACACCGAGATAAACTATCATGTCTTTAGTTGTGTGATCCATGCTTGTTTACACACGGCATTGAAATGTCCTTCAACCAAGACATCATCATGGTAATGGAGATAGCAAAAATCGTCAACTGTGTCTGTGTCACAATTCAAACTCATTGCTAACACGACATAACAACATCATCAATTAGTTAAATGGTCATTGATTAAGACCATTGATCAAAAATTAAAACTAAAAGTCAGATTTTTTTCTAAATTTAGAAACCATTACTAAAATTAAAGTTCGTATTTTTACAATATCACCCATCTTAACCTAACTCTACTCATATTTAAATAAATCAAATTATTTGGACAAAAGAGTGAATACGCTCAATGACAGTTAAGAATGTTATAAAAAAAACCCGCATCCACAAGTCCATTCACAACCCATCTGCAAAGCGAGCCGAAGGTGCCCCAAAAGCGGAAGGAAGGGAAGAATCCGCAACGGCTACAACACATCCACAACGGAGCCGCGGAAGTGGAGAAAAATCCACCATTCCCGCCGTAGCGAAACCACCACCAACTCGCAGACTGTTCCTGGATGCAACAGCCAATGTCAAACGGAGCGCAGACAAGGACTTCGGGTAGGGGGGGAACAGGAGGGGTGCAGACATTATTAACGACGGGCACATCAAAAATCGTTGGCGGCCTGGGATCTAATTCCACGTGTGCTTCTTCCCCATTCCAAATGCATATAGCGTTATTTGGAATATTATTTATTTTTTTAGAAAACAGAACCGGTCGGGCCGGTGGGCTAGCCAGACATGCAGATAATGTGAGGTTCCGATGTATTCTTCCCCTCTGAACCAAGATAAGCTTGTTAATATTTTTTTTATTACAATAGGTCCCGTTTTAAGAAGTAACTGTTCTGCCTCTTATACAGTTATGGTCAATGTGTAGGCAGGTCTTTTTTTGAAAGGTGAAACCGGGCAGCTTCATGGTAACTGCTTCTTTTACAACTCCGTTAAGAAATTCTTACATTTTAAGAATACTACTAGTATTTTTTCAATGTTCAAAGAACAATGTTATAAAGGAAAAATACTATTACCAGATAAGGGGGTAAGGGTTACCAGTTACCATCATACATTACCCAAAGTAAAGAATTAATTTTTCATAACTATCCAAAAATATAGAAAAAAATACTCAACATAAATTTTGATGTGAGAAAAAGAAAACGTTCTTAAAAGGACCAGAATAGTTGGAGAAAGACATGTTTTGAGATGCTTTAAAAGTCTATACCCCTACCCCCAAAAAATTATCCCATTTCCCAATGGTATGGTCCTAATCTTCACCAAACACAAACAGACACTTTCAAAAAAGCAGACATGAGAAACAACCCCAGGGAATTATTCTTTTACAAATGGCAACAGCTAGGAGAATGTTGTAATAGAGACTGTCAGAAAAATAAATTTCAAAGTGAACAGAGGAGCCATTTATGAATGTCAGAGTAAAAGGAAGCAATTAAGTAATAAAAAACAGGGTTTCTAAGTCCAAAGGGAAAATTAAGACAATCTGAAAATATTACTGCCATCTACTAAAACATGTTCTTCATTCATAACTAAAAAAGGTATAGTTAAAAAAACATTAAAAAATATTTTAAAAGTAGTACTATACTATTTTAAGAGAATACTTATTTAAATAAAAAAAATAAATAAAATTGTCCTTAAGAGATGCTTTTAGAAGATAAACCCAGATCGATTAACCCAGATAAATCCACTAGACTTCTTGGAATGGTAAAATTGACTCAGATACATTTCAAGGTCAAAAAGCTGATGCATGCTACAATTTGATGCTAAGAGCTAAATTTTCCAACAAAACTAAGTATTCTCCACAGATTTAGGATTTTTTTAACATTTGCCCTTGGCACTACTTATGGTTTTCTGCTGGGTTTTTGGAAATTGTTTAAGTATAAGAATTTTATTCTTATTTCACCTTAGATAGAGTTAATGTGATAGAGATCAAATTTTTAAAATTAATAAAATCGGGTGTCATCAATTATACCTTTTTAAACTTTAATTGAGTGCAAACTTACTTGACAATAAAATAATCCCCATATAAATAGGGGCTGTTCAAATATTATGTACGAATGTTTTTGGTGATTTTTTGACTCCCTCTTTCAGCCAAACTCAGAACATTATTTAACATTCTTTTAAGTCTAATTTTCTTTAGCAAAATTGGTTTTAATTGATTACTTATTGACACTATTTAATGAATTACAGACAGATTTCTTAATCAAAAACCTTATATGGGTTTTCTCATTATTTAAACAAACCAATTAATAGTAATAAGTAATTATATTAACCCATATAAATCAAAGAGTAATGTAAAAAGAAAGCTTTCTCTTGATTTGATGGACATTTTAAGAAGTTAGTTTTGCTAGGTTTTTTTTTTAAATAAGGGATTCAATTTTAATAACCCATTAGAACCAACAATGCACTACTATTACAATAGTATATATTAATTTTAATTCCTGGAAAATCTTGTTTGATGTTAGTTACATGAAAATAATAGGAATTAGTTTTGTAAGAGCAAATTTGTACAAACACTTCTAAAACTGCCTCTGCCAATGCGCTGAATATTCTACTGTGCTTCAGTAGAAAATGCATCTATTCACTCACAAATATTCATTTAAATGAGAAACAACAATCCAGATATATTAAAAATAATTAGCAGGCAAAGAGAATCCATTCTATGGTTTAGTTTCCATCACGTATGAGAGAATGTACATTAAAATTGTATGTTAACCCCCCCTTAAATCTCCCCCTAGATAATTATAACCCAAAAATTGCTAAAAAAAATTCAAGTTCAATTTTTATGGCTTAAAATTTGCAGTATAGGTACCCAACAAATAATGGAGCAGTTTATTTATGCCAAACCAAATTGAATAGTTAATTGGTTGATATCAAAATATTGAATTATATTTCAATATCTGCCTTCACACCAAATCATCGCATTAAGTCAAGCAGTGAATAGCACAACATGTGGCTTCTAGTGTGAGATAGGAAAATTTTCCACTTCAATTCATTATAAAAATAGTATTCAACAAATATAGTAAATACTTTCAAAATAAACCAAAATTATAATACACTGCATGCTGCTTGCAAAATAAGGTAATTAATTGCGTATAAAGCTTGTAAAAATTTTTAACTTAATAACATCAAAAATCGTTGTGGCTCACAAAATTCAAAATAAAATTTAAAAAATAATAATAATGTATCAAAAGTAGTTTTTTAATTCTTAAATCAACACAACAAAAAACTATTTCATTTAATTTTAAATAGAAATAGAATTCCACTTTAACAGTTAAAATTTACTCATGAAAATAAAAAAAATCGTGATGAGCAAGAAATATTTTTGGAAACACTATTTTAAAAAATTAACTCAACTCCTCTCACTTCCTGCATTATGAAACAGTGTCGAAATCAGACACGATTATACCTTATCTTCGTACTCTATGACATTTATTCGAAACTGGGTCACTTTTTTCGCAATCTTCGACCCAATCAGACGATATCTGGGTTTGTTTACATCTACACCCGGCGGCCGCCGCAGTTCCACGTTTTCCTCGCCTGCACACCACAACGATTTTCGAATCAATATGACGAGAATCACTTACCTATGATCTCGATGGGGTCATCCTGACCGGGCTGAGGCACCACCGCTACGGTGGTGACGGTGGAATCGCTGCTCATGTCCGGCGTCGCAGTGGACCCTTCCACCAACATAACTTCCCTGCCGGCGGCCCGCGAGGCACCCCCTATGCACACGATCACCCCCGATTTCTCCAATCCGGCCGCTGGGTTCGCTATCACGAATAGAGCATCGCCGGCCCGGCGATTTGTCAAGATCAAGGTGGTTGCGAGAGAAAGTGGGTTACAACAATCGGTCCATCCAAGAGAAGAACAACGGAGTTATACAACAACAATCAAGGGCAAGGCTTAACGACTACGGCGCTTCTTCGTTCCGCTGCCGACTTCACTTTCGGCGACGAAACGCCACGCTGCGGGAAAAGTGGGTTAAAAACGAGAGGCTTCCACTTCCATAGAGCCGCTGAAACTAGGTCACTAGTGTCGGAGCTTCTGCTTTGCTTCGGTGCGGCGCAGAAACTTTATGTCACATTATGTAATGGATGGAACAGGGCTCGGGGAGTCGGGGTCCCTGGGTGGCGAATTTCGTCGATAGGGAAGGGTCGATCGGAGGAGCCGAGAAGGAAACTCCGTCCTGCGGTGATGAGAGCGGCACAATAAACACAAGTCACGTGGTAACGCTATCGCGCGTTCCACCACTTGCCGAGGGGAGGAACGGTGCTTTTCTTGTTGGCTTTTATTATTTTTTTTTTACGGAACGAAGTGGCTTTTTTTCCTGCTTCCTCGTTTCCGGTTTTTACTTTTCGAGTGGTATCTTTTTTTTGTGAAGCTGATATTCTTTTTTTTTTATCATTATTTAGAATTTTAAAATGGAGTGATTGTTGGAGACGGTGGTGGGTTTGCTTTGCGATCGGTTTTAAAAACTCGATTTAATTTGATGAATTAAATTATTGAAATTTTTAAAAGGAAATCATTCTGTTGAAGGTTTGTGTTCCTTCTTTTTTATGAGAAAAATTTTCTTCCAACTTGAAAACTTAGAATTAATTTTAAAAGGCTCATTACATAATTCAATCAAAAAGTTTACTACTACTAACTATACCACAAACAGTGTTATTCCAAGGATTTTTTTTTTTTGAGGAGTAAAAATACTCCTTGATTTTTTTATGAGGAGTGAAATACGGAAATAGCATGAACTACATATACAGAGACACGAAAATCGCAATCAAGCTCACTTAGCATCAGAACAATAAATGAAAATTAAAACATATGATAATTAGGTTGGTTGGTTAGTGTTTTATGGCGCACGATCCACACTAGGATATTATGCGCCAGTATGATAATTAGGGTGCCATGGCTTTCTAAAATTGGCTTTGGTTAGAAATCGAGCGAAAATGTCTCCGCTGAGATCAGTTGGTGTTTTGAGTAGAAAAATATTATTTGTTGATTTCGGTGGGGCACGCGGTGCATTTTTTAAGGTAAACCTTTGTGAAAAATTCAAAGAGTGAAAATACTGCTGGCGAGTTCTTTAAAGAGTATTTCCGATTTTCAAGGAGTGAAATACTCTCTCAGAGGAGTTAAAAATATCACTGACCACAAACCAAGAAAATTTTTAAAGACGAAATAAGGATAATGATAAGCTATGAGATAAACTTCATTACCTTCAATTGTGTAAAAAGATTTTTTTAAACTTTGAGAAACGATGATATTCCAGGGGAATGTCAAGAGAGATACGCTCTCTTCAGAAGGGAAAAAAATCTTAGATTTATCAAGTTACGAAATATTTTAAGGTGTATCGAATCAGTGACCGGCCAACCATTTCCATATTTTTTACGGAGTGATAATAATTAGGCTGAAACTTTTAAATATCTATAAAAAACGAGAATCAATGGTTATATTACAAGAAACTTTACATAAGGACTTTTGAAGAAAGGGAAAACAAATAGCAAAAGGGCAAAATTTCTTCGAATGTCATCAATAGATAGCGTTCAGAATAGTTCCAGGAATAATCCAGAGATGGCATCATTCCTTTCGCTCTGTATCTGTAATCCCTTTCATCTTTCCGCCAAACGAGAGAAAACTTATGGTTTCCCAAGAGAAAATTATAAATAGTAAATAACAAGTTGAAAAAAAATTAGAGCAAGTGGATTCCTATACTTTTTTGGGTCCTCGCGCACTTTTAGAAAATTATTTTTACGTGGCACGTGGCACCCATTTTAAAAGGTGTGTGTTATGTATTTTAAGAAAAAAAACCTGATTAACAACTGATGACGGGAAAGTACTTTATATCTTATATTATGTCTCGCTGCTTGATATTTCATTGCTTTAATAAATTATTCACATAAATAAAGTTTTGTTAGAATTATAAAATTGAAAAGAACTAAAATCAGCTGTACGCCTACCTGAACATCTAAAAAGGTTAGACGATTCTCTTTTTTCGTATGAAAATTATGGTAACCCCCAAAATTTAAAAACGTCCAATTCAATACAACAAAGTTTAAGTCATACTACGATCTGAAAAGTTTCATTTATAGTCAGGCGCGGATCCAGCACTACTCTAAGGGGGGGGGGCACTTTTCCAGACCATCACCTACATTTTGAGAAAAATGTCAAAATGTTGAAGATTTTTTAAAAAGTATCACTTAAGATCCCCTTTTGGTACCGCTGGGTGGTATAGGGGTCCTCCCCCAGAAAAGTTTTTGAAATTTGACCTGTAAAAGTAGGATTTTAACTCATTTTGAGTACTTTTTGGGACTTTTTTTTCGTACTTATGAGTGATTTCTTGGGTCAAAGGGGGGCACTGTCCAGAGTGCCACCCCCTGGATCCGCCACTGTTTATAGTATATTTTATTACGTGTGGGTGGAAGTATAGTTTTTGAAAGCAATATTAAAAAATAAAAAGTCGGTATTTCGGTATTCATACCCCATTTAAATTCTTATAGTGGTGAGTTAGCTCGTCATAAGCACATTTGGCCAATCACTTTAAAGCAAATATCTAGTTACAGTCCAGGTGTATTTAATGTCAACTTTATTTCTTTTTCTGATGCGAAATCTCGAATTCTTCCGTTCTATAAAATTTTGAAATACGATAGAAAACTTAACCTGATTTTTACCTTAAAAATTTGGTCGCATTATTTATTGATCTATGTTTCTATTGAAAGAAAGATAGATAACCCTTTTGGTCCACTCTTTGAACCACAAAAAATGGGTCTTCAGAAATGTTTGCAATTAAATTATGCTTACTGAAAAAAACTCATTTTAAACAACATTGAATTTTTCTCCCATCTAACAAATAATTGTCGTCCTTTTTTATCAAGCTGAACAAAGATTCTTTCAATAAAGTGGAATAATGATTTTAAATATGATTTGGGTTTTTTAAAATTGTTTTAAGGTTGCAATTTTGGCTTTGCTACATCCAACGCTTGACAAACAAACTTAAAGAGGATATACTCAAATAGCTGAATAGTATAACCGAGAGTTCGTAAGTTCGAATAATATACACTGCAAAAAATAATCGTAAAATAACAGAAAAGCTCTGGCAGCAAAAGTTGCCAGAGCTTTCCTTTCCACGGAATTTCTCTGTTGACTGAGCCTGTTCTGTATGAACGACTTTTTCTGCGAAAATATTTAGGGATATAACCCTCTAAAATTTCCTAAGTTAGGAAAAAAATGAGACACCAGTCTGTAGAGGGACAATATGTAGTTAAAAAAATAGAATATTTCCAATGGATAAGTTCCCTCAAGTTGCGAAACAATCGTCAGCATACAGAAAAAGTTTAGTCAACAGAGAAACTCAGTGGAAAGGAAAGCTCTGGCAACGTTTGCTGCCAGAGCTTTTCTGTTTTTTTTTACGATTATTTTTTGAAGTGTATTTTATAAAATGATGGCATAAATATGTAATTTTGTTTTTGTAAATTCCCGTTGAAAAAATAAAATGCAACTAATTTGCATTAAAAATATTTGAAACAGTTTTCCAACATACGATTGGTTTAATTACTCGAAATATGTATAAAAATTCAATTTTCTTTTAGTGTGATAATTAAGGTTTCATTATTATTTAATCAGGGCGTTTTCATTTTTTAAGAATTTTTATACTTTTATCATGCAGCAAATACTTGACTCCATTCAAATTCATACCTTAATTATAGATCAATTCTGCTCCACAATTCAATCGAGTTCTAGTTATTATAATACTTACTTTTGCACTTTAAACAGAGCGAAATTATTATTTAATTTTAATTCCTACTATAAAGTTATTTTTACAATTTTATTACCTAAAACTTCGAAAGAAAAAATAGAGTTGTATTTTCCATTAACTTTTCTGTATTCTAAATACATGCTTTACGGATCTAGTAAAATATTTGAGAGTTATACAATAAATAGTTCATTAAAAGATATAGTAAAATATTTTAGAGTTATACAATAAAAGTTGTAATAGATATTATATTTCTTATTTTAAACAAAAGGATTCAATCTGAAGCCTTTTGCAAAAAGAGAAGTATACATCAACATTACCCGTAAAGACTATTGAACCGGGAATAAAAAGAAGGCCAAACGTCGGAAAATTTTCAGAACTTCGAAATTTAAATTAACATAAATACATCTTTGGACGATTCCCCATAATTTAGAACTTTCCCCACCTTTCTATTCTTGGTTGTTGTATGTATATCCACGACGAAGTCATGGATGGATCAAAGGGTTTTAAATTCTGAATTACTTACTGCCTGCCCTACAATAGGTATTCTCGGTGTAAGTCTCCTTGAAAAAGGGACCAGTATGCTCTGAAGGTCTGAAGCACTGCGAGTATTGCTGGATTCTCCTTAATATCCATCAATTCTAATTAGTCTTAGCAATTCCTCTGTTTAAGGTTTAAGGTTTATCTCGCATTCATGATGGGACTCCCCATTAAATTAAATTAAAGTTATTAAAGTGGGAATTATTTAAATTAAAGTTTTACAAGTTGGCAAACAGCTAAGGCAAAAAAAAATACATTATGCTTCCATTAAAATAGGTCTTCAATATTATTTAAAAAAATTACAAAATTATGTAAACAACGTTTGAATGAGGGATAGGAAGAAATATTTTGTAGCTCAGCAGGTAGACTATTAAATAACTTAGGTGCAAGATAAAAGAAATGTTTACGATATATTTCCTTGTAAAAGCGAGGAATCTGATAAATTTCATTTATTCTCCTTTGGTTAACCGTATTTTTTAGATTACATATATTTCTATTGCCAAATAAGTAAAGTGTAATTCTATAAAAAACGAGATGTCGCACGGGGAGTAAACCTAAACTTTTAAAGTCAATTGAGTGGGAATTATTTAAACATAAGATTTTAAAACACTTATTCTGAATAGAAATTAAAGGCAATAAATTTGTTTTATAGTCTCCACCCCAAATTATTATTCCATAATTGATTAAAGAGAAAAACCAAGAAAAATACAAGGTTTTTAAAAAAGATTGTGTAACTTTATTTTTTAGGTGATGAAATTTAACCAATGCGAAACGAAGCCTTTTACATAACTCACCAACATGAGTTTTCCATTTTAAATTTGAGTCGATAAATAAACCCAAATATTTAATACTATTAACTTGTTCTAGCTTTGGACAGTTACAATTAAAAGAGCCATAGCAAGAATTTAAATGAAATGTAATACCTAGTTGAATGAATGGTTGTTTAAGATAAAAATAGATATATTTAGTTTTATTTAAATTTAGAGATAAGTCATTAATGGTAAACCATTTTCTGATTTCGATTAAGTCATTTTCAATCTGTGATTTAAGTTCTAGGAGATTATCACAAGAATATAGTAATGCCGAGTCATCTGCATAAGTTATCATTTTACCAAATAGTTTCAGTTTGCATAAATCATTTATAAAAATTAAAAACAATAAAGGGCCTAAAATAGATCCCTGAGGCACTCCACGATTAACTATAGTATAATCACTAAAACTATTCCCTATTTTTACTCGTTGTTTTCTATTAGATAGATACGATATAAACCATTTTAAAATATTGCCTCTGAATCCAGCGTGTTCTAATTTTAACGTTAGCAAGGAGTGGTTTACACTATCGAAAGCCTTAGAGATATCCAGAAAAACTGCAGCTGTTTTCCTATTTTTATCGATACTGTTAAATACAAATTTATTAAATTCTAAAAGTGCGGATTCAGTATTTTTGCCCTTTATAAAACCATATTGATTAGTTGCAAAAAACTTCGTATGGTTTAAAAAGTTATACATTTTAATTGATAAAGTTTTTTCAATTAATTTAGAAAAAGAGGGTAGAATAGATATAGGACGGTAATTTGACAGTATATTTTTATTACCAGATTTAAATATTGGAGTTATGGTAGCCTTTTTTAGTGAGTCAGACTTTTTTAGTGAGAGACTTGTAATGGTCTAAGCAAATCCTCTGTTTAACGTTTATCTCGCATACATGATGGGACTCTGCCTGATTTAGTAATGTAGTTTGAGTCTTCAAGGGTGAGGACTTTTATCTTACCTTGTTTTGTAGTTAATCGACTGCCTCACATTCATCAATTCCTATGTGGGCTTGTATCCACTGTAAAGTGCCATCATACCATGTTATTTTTTTCAATTAGAGCAAAAAAAAACTAAGGAGAGAGAGAGAAGATTTAATAGGGTCAGGGTGTAAGAAGAGGGGACAGAATCAGGGAACAACGTTACATTAGAAGATTTTAAAACTAAAGTTACACATTACCCAATCTTCTTCTCAACTTACTAGTTCATAGATGGAATAGTCCAGATTAAAAAGATTACTGAACTTTCAACCAAAACTACCTTTTTCCAGTTTAATATTCTGTTTAAAGAAACGTTTGATTGAATTTACTATCGAGTCCATTAGTTCTTAATACTTCTCGCAACTGTTTCAAAAGAGTGGAAGTATGTCCGAGTTACCTCTCTCTCAGGTAGCATTATTTTAAAATAAAGATCTAAGATGTCCTTTCATTTTCCTCCTGTATCTCGGAGTGCAAATATCAATAATAGTTTTATAATTAATTTAAATTCCTTCCGACACTCCTTTAATGAATTAAACTTGAAGTGAATTATTTTGCCACGAAAAAAGCACATTTTAATCTCGAAGGCTAATTCTTCATTCACAAAAAAGGCCTCCCTTAATTAAAGATCACCAGTTTAATATCGAATGTTGAAATGCTTGGGTAAAAAGGCGTATTTTAAAATTCAGAGGGGTTGTCTTCTCATCAGGCCAGTCGTTGAGATCGCTTTGATAATTCATCAAAGAGGGTCAATTTATGCTAAATCATATAGGGTGGTACACTCACCTACCGCAGAACTTCATGAAGTTTTGTATGCAGTGTAGATAAGGGAACGTAATTAAGTTACAATAACTTTTGCATAAGTTTTTTTCTTCTTGATAATATAATTTCCACTTGTATGCACCCACTCTTGGCGTCACGAGGCAAACGCTGTATTAATAAAGCCAAATTAACTTTTTGTTTGCTAAAAATGATTGAAAACCTTATTTATGAACTACTACGTGAAAACTAGAGGTTGAGGGGGGATCTTGGTATATACTACGGGTACGGGTGGTCACCAAGAGGGGGAGGGGGTCAAAAATAGGTCACGTAGTATGGGTACGTTCCCTAAGGAAGAATACCAATTTTCATCCAATTCTATATCCATTAGCTTCAATAAAAACCATTTTCTGTTAATAACCAATGCTCTTAAATCCAAACTCCACTGATTTTTTTTCACTATTTGAAAACAAAATTCCTCTTCTTTCGAGCAGTGTATATTTTTTTTTTTGAAAACTGTAAACTATTGAATTTTATATTTTTATTGAAATTTTAATCTTTTACCTGTAAAACTAAAAATTTGGTAAGGTAAAATGCAATAATTGAACACCAGGCCGAGTCGTCCGCTGAAAGTCAAGATGGGTAAAACTTTAAACAGCCTTAACTCTGAAACTAATTGATAGAATTGGATGAAAATTGGTATTTTTCCTTATCTTTATGCATACATTAAGCATAAGCATACATGAAAATCTGAGAACCTTGGGTTTAAAATTGAGTTCTCGCTGGGTTATTTGGCATGGAAGGAACCAAGAAGTTACTAACTAAGTTGGAATTGAGAGAGAAGAAAGTGTGCTTCAGTGGCGTATATAAGGGGGGGGTCAAGGGGGCCCTGCCCCCCCCCGAAATTCGGACTAGGTGTACCAAACCAAAACAAGTTAAAACACTGTATTTTAGGGTCAAATTTCCAAAAATTTTCTGGGGGAGGACCCCCAAACCCCCCCTTTTGTACTTGGAATTTTATTATTAACAACTTTATTATAATAAGTTCATCAAAATCCAAATCCAACCAAAAAATATGTGTTCAAAATTCGGACTAAGTGTTCAAAAAACAAGATAAAACCCTGTTTTTAGGGATAAAGTTCAAAAAAATTTTCTGGGGAAGGACCCCAGATCCCCTTTTGTACTTGGAACTCTATTTTAATAACTTTTTAAATATTAAGTTCATAAAAATGTACATCCAAAATTCGGACTTGGTGTACAAAAACTAGTTAAAAACCTGTTTTTTTTAGTCAAACTTCCAAAACTTTTCTGGGGGAGGACATCCAAAATAGCATCCTCACTTTTTTTTTTTCAATTTCATTTTTAAAAAGTAAGCGTTTTTAATAGAAATTTTGTCTTTGTATACTTAGTTAATGCTATTTCCTTATTTCACTCCTCCTAAAAAAGGCAAGGAGTATTATTACTCCACCAAAAAAATCCTAGGAATAACACTGGCTTTAGGTATTCTCCAGATAGAGTTGTCCTGGGTGTCGTATGTGTCAAGAAGATTATTTCATTTTGATCCGATAAAACCTAGGTAAAACCGGTAAAAAATTGCAACATTTAGTTTTTCAACGGTTTTCACTTGGTAATGACCCCAATAATAACATACCTACTAAAAATAGGACAAAATTGGTCCGTTGGAAGTTTTTTTTTTTTTAATTTTTAAAACATAGAGTCGATAAAGAAAAATCTATAGATAACTCGATTATTCTGAAAAACACCTATTCTCGAAAAATTAGATTGGGGGTTTTAGCGAGGTGTGAACGATATATTTTTGCGCTGTTTGAGTTTTATTTTTTGATCAAAATATTTTTCATCATGTATTAATGATTTTTATCTGAGTAAAACCGTATCACTCAAAAGCAATCATGATTTTTAAACAAAACAACCCCCCCCTCAAAATCCGATCATGAGTTCTGTGTCTCAAACCATTCCCGATTTAAACGTTTTTACTCAAATTTCAGTCATTAAACCAGGTTTTGGCGATCGAGTGTGATAATTTAATTTCCTGGTTTTGCCATGAAAAAAATCACATTTTATTCCATTAGTCTAATTCTAATTCTTCATAACAAAAAGCCCCTTTCAATCAAAGATCACCAGTTTAAAAATGAATGTAAAAATTGGTGGTTAAATCTGAATCACTGCATGTAGTAAAGGTTAGGTTAGAGTTTTTCTCTCAAATCTAAATGAATACCGCATACTGTAAGATTAATTACTGATTCTGGCAGGACAGTCCCGCTTTTTGTTTCGCTGTCCCGCCTAAATGTCCTGCTTTTCTGCCAAAGTCCCGCTTTCCAAAGTTCATTCAAATAATGAATTTTTCAACACTTAAGCTAGTATTTATTTTCAAAATGCCTAATAACAAGACGAAACAATGATAAGAGTATTAATTTCTCTGTCAGTTAATAATTAATAATCTAATTTCATAAAAATTAATTTATTTACTTAAATTCTACATTGGTTAATAATTTACTTTTTGGCTAATTTAAGATTCTGTAAAATAATTTAGTAGTTTTACAAATTAAGTGTAATTATTGTCATTCTATAGATGACGATGACAAGGTAAAACAAAATTTTGTAGTTTGATTTTTTAACAAACTAATACAATTTATTTTTCAAAATGAGTTAAGTATTTCCATCTTACTTGAACTCAATTATCACTTGAGCAGTTATTTAAACTTTTAAAATATTGTTTCTAATTTCATAGATATTTATATTACAGGAGGTATTTATGTAAAATTATTAGAATTCTTCCTTTTGGGGATGCGTCGAAAATTGTTTAAAAGCAATTTTTTTTGCACCCCCTCCCTCACGCATTGTGTCCTGATTTTTGGTTTGAAAAATCTGGTCACATTATGTGAGATATAAGTGCGTTTTGTTTTAATTAGAACGTAAATTTTAAGACACAGAAGAAATGTCTTTTGATAAGTGTTATTTTTTTTCTCCATTGCTTTTGTGTTTGAGTGTACCGCGTGAATGAATATGAGGTGCTAATTTTTGATGCCAAAGAAATTAAAACAGTATTACTTAGGTTTGGAGGAAAATTGAGTTTTACATACTGAAATAGGGGTTCTTAGAACACTCTGCTTCACCACAGGATATTTGAAAATTTCAAGTAAGTTTTGCTATTTCAATATTTTTTTGAGTTACATAAATCAGAAGGGCATTACAAATGTCAATCATAGCTGTGATTGACAGAGGGGTAGGCAGGTAGTAATGTTAGTCACAGCTGTGATTATAGATGTGACGTGTTCATGGGCGTAGCCAGGTTCCATGTTAGGGGGGGGCAAGGATACTTACCTTTGCCCCATGGCATGGTCTCAGGTCCCCCCATGGGGGTACCCGGTACCCCGTGTACTTTTACATGTTAAATTTTAAAGTAATTATACGAAGGGTGTGAACTTTTGCACTTTGCACACTTAACGTAAATAATAGTGTAATTAATGTGTGCTCTAAGAAAAATGGGGGGTCTGGGGGTCCTCCCCCAGAAAACTTTTTAAAATTTGCCCCTTAAAGTAGTGTTTTAGCTCATTTTTAGACTCTGGCCAGAACAGAACCACCTCTTGTAAGTACTAAGCCACATACTTTTCTAGGAAATTTATGTGGCTAATGTCTAAAAGTATAATTTGTAGAATCTAATCGAGTTGAGTTAAATTCAATAAATTTTATCTATTTTATTTTATGTTACCGGGTGAAACTTTCGTATGTTTGGACATTAAAAAAAACATCAAGCTTTAGGAAAATACGCAACTGCTTTAATTACATAATAATTTAGAAGAGAATAAAAAAGAATACAAAGTTACAGTTAGTCTGAAAATAGTCCGAGCAACTTTGTATATCAACTGTTCAAGTTGTTGCAGTTACTTGAATAACCATGATATAAGATATAACAATAACATTTAACAGTAACCTTAAAATGTAAAAGTAAAACCGTCCTGCTTTCTCAAATATTATTTAGCTTTTTTTTCACTCTTAAAGAAAAAATTATCTTATTAGATATTTTAAAACAAATAGTTTATCCCCCAAAACTAAGATGCAGTACTAAGTTCAACTTACTTTAATTGCTGGTGATGGTGCTGGATTAAGGCTTTACATAATACGTCTAGATATCAATATGGAGGACTGAAATACGTACTCTTTTTTTAAGTTCAATGCTGGAAAACTAAATCACATATCTTAGACTGAAGGGTATTTTCTGCAGGAATAGCCAATGACCACACGGCTTTCTTTCCATTCGTTGAAAGGTCAGCCAAAGCTTGGAAATAATAATGGCTGGGTTCACAAAAGACCCCTCTGTTTTTGTGTAAACACTTGAGAAACACGTTGAAACAATTTCCTGACACATCCAGACACCTAAAGCCCCCTTGCTTGTTTGAGTCGTTGAGTGCCGAAGATTTATGATATCCTTTCACACCCCAATCCATTGTCAAAGGCAGAGGTGTACGTATAATTGGATTTTGTGGTATGGGAAGAGCATTTCCCCCTCACCCCTATTTCGTCTCCAATTAGGACAGTAGAGGACAACAGGAAAGAGGGAGCGTTCACCCCCCCGCTGGCTCCTGTATGTGAACAACAGGTGTGACCAGTAACGAGTTTACTTTACCCTTATCTTATCTTGGGGCTGTTTGTCAACTCTTCCCATTTCTAGCCGTTCAATAGATTTCCACTCCACGGGAGGTGGTCAACTGGGGTTGTATCTTATCTCGTATCTTTGAAGTTGTCAAATATTTTGACTGGCTCGGTCGTTTGGGGAACTAAAAATGCTGAATGAAATGAATTCTGCGTGAATTCTTCCGCCTCATCTCACATATAAGCTCGTTTTTTTGGCACATATCTCTCTATATTAAAAAAAAGTAACAGTCGCCGCCGCCGCTGCTGCCGCTGTTTCAGAAAATCTTCACTTTGACAATTTTGAATTGTCACTATGCAAAAACTAAGGAACGGAAATTATTGAAATTTTGACCATTTGTAGACAAATGTATGAGGGTCCTTTTCGTTCCAATAGCTAATTAATGAGATAATTAGTTCTGGAATTATTTAATGTCAAATCGAAAATTATTTTTTTCTGCTGCGAGTTCGCCCCCAGCAAAATCTATTCGCAGCAGAAATATTATTTTTTGCAGCCGCATTCTCTTAGATGTGAAGTTTTGCACCTCGTCGCCCTTTTTTCGAATTTCGAATTAGTTTTGGAGTAATTAAGTTTTAAAGTTTCGAAATATTTGACGGGTTTTCGGTTTTTTCGTTATAAAAGAAAAACTAATCACAGTAGAACTATGATATTTTAAACACACATACAATTATTTTTTATAAAAATATTGGAGTTTTGTTTTTCAAAAAATTCTAATTAGTTTTAGAGTTATTAAGATTCAAAGTTTTAATTTTTTCTTCTCTTTCTGTTGCCGTTCACTAGAGAAACAGGCGAGTTTTATGATGAGTCTAATTTCTTTTATTTTCAACAGTGTTTTTTCTACAAAATGGTTGATGATTATTGGTAGACTTGCTGGATATTTCTTAACATTTCGATTAAATTATTGATAAGCTAAAAAAGGAATGTATTTCAGCAACATTTTTGTTGTTAATTTAGGGGAATGATACGAATTAAATTATTAATAAGCAAGAGAGAGGTATTTTCGGTATTACAAGAGGCTTAATTAAGTCGAGAAGAGTGTTAGGCTGGATGTTGAGATGAACAAGCGAGCTCTGCTCGCTAAGATCGCGAAGCGATCTGAAAAGAACTGCGAAGCAGTTACGGGGGTTGGTGAGCGATAGCGAGCAGGGGGCAGGCCCCCTAGTACTTTAAAAAAAATTGAAGGGTTTCAGCTTTAAAAAAATTTTTTCAGAAAAAAAAATTTAAAAATGTTTTTTTCAATTTTACAGAAAAAAATATTTTGGGGGAAAATTTCTGAAGAGTTATGAAAAATTTAGGGGGGGGGCAGCTGCCCCCCCCTGCCTCCCCCTGGCTACGCCCATGGACGTGTTCATGTTTTAAGTTTTACCACGAGGTAACGGTAGATTTATGTGGGGAAGCAATGTTCCTCTACTTTTTTTTGAATATTCATTTTTAGTGGTAAAATTAAATAAGTTTTAATTTCAATCAGAAATCAGGGACAGCATACCCCCTAAAGTCCTGAGCTTGCCCATCTCCTCAAATTTACCCATTGCTTGCCCATTGAGATAATAGTCTTATTCCTCCTCATAATTTCCAAAGTATCTAACTAATAATGTAAAACAAAGAGAACTTTCCATATTTTTCTGAAACCTATTCCTAAAACTGCTTTTGTGGATTAATTGATTAATTTAGTAGTTACTAAAATTATTGGATATTTATGAATTACAGCTACAGTTTACGGCTAGTTTCCTCCTCTATATCACAATCACGTTCTTGTTAATAATTATAATGCTTTTAATTTTCGTCTGCTTTATTTACGCTTTGATTTGCCGAGATTTTAAATTAATGATGTAACGGTTTTGGCAGTTTCTGGTGATATTGATATCTAGAAACGTTGAAGAATAATTTTGGGTTGAACTATTACACTATACTTACATACAGGGTGTCTCAAAAGGTCGAGTACAAACTTGGAGGGATGATAGTACTCATCAAGACGAACAAGAATTGGTATAGAAAGGGGGGTCGCAAATGAGTTTTAAGGGGTGAAACCCCGGGGTGAAAATCAGCAATAAAACTTGCATATTTGTGCAGGAAGAGACACAATAGTTCGATTCCGTAATTTTTTACATCAAAATAATAAAACTCGTATTGCAAAAAGTAAATTTAACTGTAACTTTTTCAACAAATTTTCTTTTCGTAGCGAAAGATTTATTTCGATCAGTCTTCTTTTTTAATGCATGTTCAACCAAAATTGGCTACTTATTAGCCATTTGGCGCAATTTTTTTTCCATTCTTATTTTATCGTTAAAATAGTGGTAATGAAACTCTAAGATTTTCCAGTTTTATTTTTACAGTAGTTTTAAGCTACGTTGTAATATTTAATTATGAGTTTTTTATTTTTAAATATTTTTAAGCTAAAAATCTCAGAAAAGTTGAAATTCCAATGTGAAATTGATTTTTAAGTTTATCGAATTGAATAGAACATATCCTTCATAATAATCCACAGACCGACATGAGAATGAGACATGAGTACTCATTTTATTAGGTTTACCCGAAAAAATAATACTAATCTCGAAAACTTTTTCAATGCTTAAAAGCAATAATTAATTATTTAATATTATTAAAAGGATAATTAAAATAGTAAATTTAATCCTTCTTCCTTCCTCCTCGGCTCTACAGTCCATGTTGGACCTTGGCCTCCCTAATAAATTTAATCAAGAAATATAATTATTTGTAAATTTTGGATGAATACCTATAAACAAAGCCTACAAACATGTATTACAAGTGATTCTAGAAAATATTTTAATTTTGTAAGCAGTTTCTAAAATAATTAAAATAATAATGATAGTATTTAAAATGTGCAAACATCGGAATTATTTTTATTCACGGCAAAATGTAGAAACTAAGGGTCTTTTTCACACTTGAATCATGAAGAATTCGAAAGGTGATTTTTACCATTAGACGATATTTAGCAAACTTAATGAATCCAAACTAATTTATTAAATTATTAAATGAAGTCACATTGCGTGGTCAATAAAAACCGAAAACCTTATCTTTTGTAGTATTCAATGTCTTGCTTTTATTTAAAAAGGGAAATTTTTGAACCAGATGAATTTAGCTAAAAAAAAGTAATGTAATTTACAATAGAAAAATAGATTTTTTAAAAAATTTTTTTTTATGGATGCTTTTCTTTTAACGTTTTCAGTTTTTTAAAGAAATGTCACAGACTCAACTACAGGGTGTTTCACAAAGAACTTCCCTGGTTTTAAAAATTAATAACAAATAGACAAAACATGATAAAAATACGCCGTCTACTGCAATGTACTTTTTAGACCTTTCGATTCAGAAATCGTTTCTTCCGTAAATTTTATTTCCCTATACTGTATGACAAGGATTTGAAGGACTCCTTTTCCTTCGTTTCACAAAATCTTGGGCTGCCATCTATTAATTTTTTTTATCTACCGATTTTAAAGAAATTGTGTTAAGAAATTCTTTGGTCTAAGAAGTAGTACATTGCAGCAGACGGCGTGGCGTATTTTTGTCTATTCGTTAGTTTTTAAAACCAGGGAGCTCTTTGTGAAACACCCTGTAAGAAAATGTAATGAAGACAAATTTTGTATGAAACATTTTTTAATAAACAGTTTTATTCTTTAATGTTCTTTAGATTCGACAACATAACCGTTATTCTCATAACTAAATTATTAAAAATTCAAGATCGACAAATACACGGTCAAAATTGGGTTCGAGCTCGGCTAATTTTGAATCCCTGTGTTGTGGAGGGTAGAATATGGAGAGATGGGGCCATAATTGGTCATCTCTCCTGGGAAAGAATGGCATAGCGCCTTCGAGGACACATCAACTGTTTTACCGTTTCGTTATGCCTTAAGACCCGAGGAGGGGATAGTAAAGCCTATTGTCAGTACACAGACAAAGTCATTTTAAAATTAATTAACAGAGTGGTGACTTAAATAACACTAGTTTCTTGTAAAATTAATTCTTTTTCAGTGATGTTTCACCTCCCTCCCCAAGCGGCAATTTACCACTTTTAAAATAATTTTCTCTTGTTTATTATCGCTATGAAACCTTTCAGTACCACGACAGCTAGCCCGATAGCAGTATTCACACGTTGGTTATTAGAGCTAGTTACGATTGCTCCAGCTAGGGCATTAATTAACCTTTGGGTGTGATGCTGCCGGCAATTTCTTAGCCAAGGACGGATAGCATTTCACACCAGCTAAGGCTGTACGGACGTTCTGAACTATCAAAGTTGTGTATTAATGGCCACAAGCATGGAAAGCTTATGGCCATTTGTTACTTGTGACCATGATCCACATGTGATTGATATTTTGGATCCATGAATCACTTTATTAAAAGTGGTCATCAAATCTATACCCTAGATTAGATCATAATATTGAACTAATTAACTAATTTTGTAGGCTTTAAAGCAAAATCATTTTACTGTCCACAAAGTTACTTTTAATCAACTATCTAATTGATTTCGAAGATGTTCATTTGAATTGGCTGACCAATATTTTTGAGTCTAAAATTGAAATCATTTATAAAAATAACTAAATTAGTTTAAATTTGAAGTATCTTAAATTTTTGAATCACAAAAATGTTAAAAGCTATTCATCTAGATTGCATAGCTGCGAATCTGATGGAGAAAAAAAATAGGAGTACTTTCACGGACTACATATGACAGCCCACCCATTTATTTTTCGGTCACGATTTAAAACTTAAGCTACTTTTTTAATTAATATTTGAACTACAAAGCACAAATAATTCAGATAAAAAAAACCTATGAAGAAACAAAAACAACACCCCTCTTAAAATTAAAGCTTTTTCTGGAAAAAATAATTTTAAGAAAGAAAATGTAATACTGAAACCTTATTAAAAAATTAAGAATAAGAAAACGAAAATAAAAGACTGATTTTAAGAAATGATGCATTGAGAGACCTTAAAAAAATTTGGTCTAGTTCTGGTTGGATTTTTGCTATTTGTAATTCTTTGTTTGATATTAAAACTCTTAAATTAGTTTTATTCAAATTATAGATTTCTCTCTTTGTTTTCTATTACTTTCGTAATTTTCCAGCTGCTAGTGAACAATTTCTTCAAAAACAAGCTTTTAAAACTAATGACATCAACACGAAGGAAGAAAAACGCGATCGCGACCGTCAAGTTGATTTTTCAGTCCACCATAGCAATGCAAAAAGCCAACTTTACAGGCAAAAGTACGGAAACATAAATGAAAATTCGTTATCTTTCATTGCAATTTCGGACTGTAATACGATTTCAGGACTTTCACATAATCAGAAGACACCTTGGAATTACTTTAAAGAGTTTAGAAATTAAAATAGTTTTTTTACGATTGCAAAAAGAGTATTTTTAAAAAATCGGAAAATCAGAGTTTTTAGGAAAAAATCGGATCATCAAAGAAGAAACTAAAAATAGGAGTAACTCCAATAAAATCGGAGTACTTGGCAGGTATGAGATAGCACGACTTGATCTTATTTCTAAGTTTGCCCTCTACGATTCTCTTTAAAAAACAATAATACCTAATGCATAGAAATTTGAGTTACCTACCTTAAGAATCACAAAATAGTATTTGGCGATCACGGATTGGCGACATTTTTTTTCCTGTCGAATGCAATAGTTTTACTGGTGGGAAAACTCGCTTAGTAGAAGAAGTTATAATATTTGAAGTTGTTTCACAAAATAACTACGGGAATCGAACGATTGTGTCTCTTCCTGCACAAATATGCAAGTTTTTTTGCTGATTTTCACCCCGGGGTTTCACCCCTTAAAACTCATTTGCGACCCCCTTTCTATACCAATTCTTGTTCATCTTGATGAGTACTATCATCCCTCCAAGTTTGTACTCGACCTTTTGAGACACCCTGTATACCTACTAATTTATGTTTGATGGAGGCTCTTCCTGCTGTGTTGTGCAAATATGTAAGTCAAATTCTCTAAAACGTGCCCTGTGCCTAGTGCGGCCTTAAATATTTTAAACATGAGAGAACACTGTTTTATTCAACAAGAAAAAATAGCATGCGATTGAATACTAACCATTCATTATTTTGTTTGACATGCACCACGCTATCTTCACGTGATTCGTACCTTGACAGTCAAGGAATTTACCAGTAAACCAGTTTGCTAAGAAGTACGATCAGGTAATTATGTTAAATAACTTTTTCTCCCCCTGTGGATCTCTCTCAATTATACACACATTAATCCTTCCTTCATTGTTTTTTTTAAAACTGCAAATGTCACCACTAAATAAATAGAAAAAAATTTAGTTTATAAAATTCAGCTCAATGAAAGTTTTAGATTAAGGTGATTAATAAATATGCTAAGCTTGTTCGTTAATGTTAAACTCTGAAGGCCACCTCGGACGCACAAATCTTTTTGAATGGGGGTAACCTCGATACTAAACTTTAGTGCAACATTTTCAAGAAACAAATGAGCTGGTTTGTGAAAGAAAGTAACATTTTTGCAGGGCCATAACCAGACTTTTGTTTCGAGAGGCTTGACTTTTAACCCGACTTTTGTTTCATGTAATGCTTGCTCCAAAGCATTAGGGGGGGTCTGGTGGTCCTCCCCCAGCAAATTTTGTGAAATTTGGCTTAAAATATAAGTTTTTTACTCATTTTTGTACATTTGATACCCTTTTTGGATAATACCTATAGGGATCTTGTACTTTTCAGAATTTTCAAGAGAAAAACAGAATATAGTAAAAAGTAACCATGAGAATTTCGGAGGATGGGATGAACCCCCTTGGGGGCTTAGATTCAGCCCTACCCTTTTAAGTACAGTCCACCAGGGCGACGGCCGTTACCGAACTTTTGTTTCGGGGGGAGGTTGACTCAACGTTAATTTACTTCTAAAAGGTACCGTAAAGTTTTAGATCTCTTCAAAGTAACATCGAATTATTTTACACATAATGTCAAGATTTTACAATTTGAGCTGCAAGTAAAAATGGGGGGGGGGTCACTCCCCAGAAAAATTTTGAAAATTTTTCTTTTAGCTCATTTTGAGGCCTTGTAAACGACAGAATCTTCAAGGAAAAAAATTTAAATAGACACCAAATTTTAGAGGGGGCTGGGGGGTCCTCCCCCAGGAAAGTTTTTAAACTATGCCTTTTTAAACTAGTGTTTTATCTATTTTGAAACACTTTGGGGAACACCCATAAGAGGACCTTTTCTTCCATTTCTTCTAAGCGACAGAACTTTCAAGGGGAAAATACAATAAAACAGATGTCAACATTTTAGAGGGGGGGTTGGGGGTTCTTCCAATTACTAACACACAACTAACTACACATCTCGTGGAGATTTCTCAAATAATTTAGGAGACTGTTCAAATATATTGGGGTACGACATAAACCGCGTTAACCCCGTATCTCAATACTGGAAGATTGTTCTAAAAAGTAATTTAATTCGGTTCTTTTGAAGAATATTTAGAAACTGACGTACATTGAGGCACGAGAAACAAAACAGATAATATTGGAATTTTCGGGAAGATAAGGGTTACTTTAAGTTGTTTTCTATAATAAAAAAAAATAACCTTTTCCTTGTTGATACCTGATACCCAACATGCTGGTATAAGTGGTCCTGGTGCACCTTAAGCAAGAAATAAAAAGCCATACTAATACAAGAGCGTCAATTACAAATTTAATATGTTCAAGAAAATATAGTTCACACCAAACTCATAGAATTAACATTTTTGTTGACATACTATCTCTTGTAATTTTTAAAGCTTAGGGCGAGCGCGCACGGGCGACTTTTGTCACGGTGACACAGACAAAATTGTTGCTTTGGCTATTGAAACACTTGAAGAGTGATTGAAGAGTGCGCGCACTAGGCGACGTGACAGTTAGCCGATTGCCAAGAATTTCTTCATAGAGATCCATTGTTTTAGTGATATTTTTGATACTAGTAATCCTGGTCGCCGTGACTTTAGTCACTCGTGCGCGCCCAGCCTTAAGTTAGGCTGGGCGCGCACTAGCGACTAAAGTCACGGCGACCAGGATTACTAGTATCAAAAATATCATTAGAAAACAATAGAGCATTTTCAATCACATGACTTTACCTAACAACGGCCTTAGCAACGTTGTATTTATCCTACAGTGATGTCATGTGCGAATGCTGCTATTGGATACTTCTATGTCCCGCCCCTAACAACAGCCTTAGCAACGTTGTTTTTTCTTTGTCACCGTGACAAAAGTCGCCCGTGCGCGCTCGCCCTTACGAACCAGCGTTTAATTTGTCCTTTTCTTACAGAAACTGAGAGATAAGTGTGCAGAAAGAGAACAAGATTAATCTTACATGATATGCTGCAGGTTTCATTTTTTTATCACCCCTCTTTCGGGAGTAATACTTTTTTTTAATATTAAAGCAATTTCGTAGATTAATTTTTTTCCCTGCATTTATGAAACGCAAAAAACTCAATAACATCTAAACCTAAAAATACTTGAATATAAGTGTCATTTTGTTCGTAATTTTATTCCTTTTACGTGACCCCGTAATAGAGCATTCGCACATGACGTCACTTGGAGGACAAAATCAACGTTGCTAAGGCTGTTGTTAGGGGCGGGACATAGAAGTATCCAATAGCAGCTTTCGCACATGATGTCACTGGAGGAATAAAACAACGTTGCTAAGGCCGTTGTTAGGCAGAGTCATGTGATTGAAAATGCTCTATTTTATTTACTGCATCATGACCAACGTTCTTCAAAAAGATTTCAAAATTAAAAAAAAAAAAAAAAAACACATTTTTGAAACTTAATTTTTTTTTTTAATTTCTTCTAAAAGAAACAATTTTACTGATTTTAAAGTTTGACTACCCAAGCAAGAAATCCCTTGCCGGAAAAATTATTGAGCTAAGTTTGATAAACTCAAGCTTGTGATTCGCTTGAATTTTCAACCAGATTGGGAATTATTTTATTACCCAAGCAAGAAATTCTGTGCTGGAAAAGTGATTGAATTAAGTTTGATCTCTTCAACTTTGGGGTTTGCTTGAACTTTCAACCAAATTTAAAGATTGAAAAGTATTTTATTACCCAAGCAAGAAATTCCTTACTGGAAAAATGATTGAATTCACTTTGATCACTTCAAGTTTGGGGTTTGCTTGAACTTTCAATTATTTTTCAAGTTTGAAAGTCGTTGGATTTTTTCTAGCTTGAAACATCCAGCTTAAAAATTAATTGAATTAAGGTTTTTTCTACAAGCTTGAAATTTCAACCATAATTACAGGAAATCTCAAACCTGAAGCAAGCATACATGCTATCTGGACCAGAATGTATTTTGCAACTTTTACATTCTTAAAGAAAAAAATATGAGAGTGGAACATATATTATTAATAAATAAATTTATTTATTTTGTATGATTGTATTAAAATTAGCCATCAGAAATTTCTGTCAAACTAAATAAATTATGCCACTGCTTAAAGATACTTAAATATTTGATGATAAGCTTTTCATGTGACCCACTTTGGGAGAACCCCTGATTTAAAAGTTTCATGTGGTTTTTTTTTCAAATTGCCAATTAATTGCTTTTTTTATTTTGATTGATCTTATGTTTTTTCCTCAGTACACCATTGTTTAAGATGCCACATGTGCTATCTAACTTTTCACTATTTGTCAATTCCTATTTCAGAAGGTGTCATGGCATAATTGGCATTTAAATTTTGTTAAGCAACAGAACATATTGCAAAAATAAGTGCCAACTACACCTTCCAGAATAGAAATGGACTAGAAGTGAAAAATCAAATTAGACAGCAAATGTAACTTGTTAAGAGACAACATACTAAAAAAAATATGTTAAAATTTTTTTAAGCATCTCACTCCCCAAATCTAAAATAAAGTTATAAGTCCAGAAATTTGTTTTAACACATTTTTTTTTTAGTTTACAAGAAAAGCAAGACTTGGTTTGTGTGATGTTAAAGTATTTTTTAAAAGTTTCCTTCTTAAAAAAATTTCTTTAAAAATACTTTTAAATAATAAATAAGCTCAACCATAAAAGAACTACTATAATCAGATTCATAAAGGTGAACAGGAAATTATTTTTCTACCTTCCACATTATGATTGGAATGTATTGGACCATGTTACTGGATGTATGTCCAATGCATTTCTTGGTAACAAATAATAATAAAAAGGAAAGGAGAAAAGAAATTCCTAATTCATCTATTTGAATAAGATCCACACATCTTATACCTACCCTCATGGCACCAAATTCAAATCAGCAAGTCATGTGTTCTAAACAAGAACTTCTCCATAGGGTACTCAAAAGATGCAAAGAGCTTCCAAATTTAATAAATAAGTATGTTTTATTAAGATTCATGTTCATTGGAACCATAAAAATAAATGAGCTATACAATTTTCATTTGTCCACATCTACAAAAAATATTGATCTCATTATTTAACATTGATAAAGAGTACACATTTATCTAAAATATCTGCACATCAAAGCTGTGACACTTGGCACAAGAATGGAATTGATGATGGTCATGACCATATTTACAGAATGGTTATCAAGTATTGCTCTTCCAGATATATGCTTAACACCTGCCCCTGGTTTTTCAACAACTTTTCCAGTGAGGGTATCAAAACCTGCAAAGAAAGAACATTGTAATTTTAACAAATAATTACTACTTTAAATGCATAGTTCAGACTAAATATTTGAAACTAAGTTCTCTGACTTTTATTAGTTAAGTTTTATGTAAATTTCAGGTCTAAAAACTAGCTTTTCACAGAAAATTTTAGATACATAATATCTTGTTCATTACAAACAAATAATTTTATAAAATATTTTTAAAAGTGTCAATAAAAAAAAGTCAAAATTGGTTGTTTTTCATTATTATCGAATAGTTTTTTTTTCATGTTTTAGTAAAAGTAAACAATTTTTGCTGACCATTGGGATCCCTGTAAACATTAATCTTTTTGCATATTTCAAGTTAGTTTCTGACATTGTTTTAGTTCAGAGTACATTTGATAAGAAATATAAAGCTAACTGTTCATGATGCTACAAAAATAATTTTAAACAATCTTTAATCTAATTTTATTATAATTTGTATGCTTATATATGCTGGGTAAATTCTGATTCTAAAGATAGAAATTTAAATAAAGTGATTTATGTTAAGATTGAGGAGTTAAGAGTGTGTTTTTCTAAAATATCATAAACAAGTTGTCTTGTAAAACAAAAACTTATGGAAAGACCAAAAAACCTAGATAACACTATATACATGATTTTCCCCCACTTGAACTTTGAATAACAACCTGAATCATGCAACTTTACTAAAGTTTAAAAAGTTTTAGAAGTTAAAAATAGGTTACCCTTTTCAAAAAATACAAAAGTAGGTTTCCATATAAAACAAGACATTTGGAAAGATAAAAAAACTTAAAAAATAACATCGAACAGATCCCATATAGGGCACTCTAGTCTATTTTGCAAATAGAAAGTCTATTGTAATTGCTGATAAAAATGTTAAGTATAATGTATCATGTCATGTAAATGAACTTATTTTGACTTTCTGACAAAAATGACTGCAAAATATAAAACATTTACTGTCAAAACTTTGCATATTTTTGTGATTTTTAAAAGAGAAGTTAGAAATTTTTAATTTAAAACTGAACTTCAGGTGCAAGTTACAAGGCAGCAAAAATATTCTTAATATTTGAGTTTCAAACTAAATACATTAAAAAACAAACAATATAATATAAATGCACACAGATCACTCAAAAAATTTGTAAAAAAAACACTCAAAACTGAAAAACATCTAGAAATATGTACTAGTTTCATGTGTATATTTATCAAATTGTTTTACTGGCAAATGAAACACTTTAAGATTATGGTATGAACTAAAATTATACATGTTTTTTTTTTTAAGTATTCCAGAGACAAATGCATAAAAGTGAATATAAAACATTTAGTGGTACTGGTACATATACAAACAAACCTTTACCTACCATACTTTGAACATGTGAAAACCAAACAAAACTTTCTTTCATAGGAGAAAAATTAAACACTCAACTAATCCCTTTTTTTCTGTTTAAAAACATTTTGGAAAATGCATTATTTTCTTGATTGAGGTCACTTAACAAGGTGAGACTGTTGAGTGAAAATCCTCATTTGCATAACAATGTTTCAACCAAAGCTCTCCTTTAATGTTGTATAATTTAATGAACTCAACTAACTAATTAAAAGAAGGGTCTCCTAAGTTTTTAAATCAAAGGGGCCAAACAATTATGTCCTGTGGGCCAGACTGAAACTCACTTATGAAATTTAAATGCCAAAACAATCTTATACCAGATTGCTTAGTAATTAAATGAAGGATCTGTAAGTAAATGATTTCAATTATAATCCTCTAAAAATTCTAAATTTAACAATTTGTCTTTTTCTTGCATTGGTTTTACATTATATTTAAATGTAGGAGGCTGACTATACAATTCCTGTAAAAAATGGGCAGGCTGGATACCAGGAAAATCCAGTCAGATACAGCGAGCACCTTTTTGGGAGGATTTTGGCCCACAGGCTATACTTTGGAGACCCTTGAATTAATCTAGGTGTTGTTGGCAATCTTGAAGTTTTAGTTGAGATATTTTTCAATAAATTTTAAAATATTTCATAATTTTAACTGATGTCAAATGGGAATAAGTTAGTAAAAGAGACTTCAAAACTTAAGTGTGTAAACGGATTAAAGTGTAAATGGATATTATGCACTCCTGTGTTTGGGACCAACTTTCTGCTTGTAAAATTATGAGTACTTGTGATAAAAAAAAGCTTGTTGTCTGTGTATGTGCAACAGAGTGAGAAAAGGCAAAATAATAACAATGATGTGAACATAAAGTAGTATATAAAGGTTTTACCTGAGTATTGCATGGTAGCGCCTATGAAGGAATCTAATAAGGATCCCAAGAATCCTGCTGAGGTACCAATGAATAATAACAGGAAGGATTGTTGAAGTAAATCAAAACTTTCAGCAGTAAAGAGAAGAACAATCAGGTATGCAAGTCCAATAACTGTTCCTCCTAAGGCACTGTAGAGCAATCCAGTTTTAGTCAAACCTCCATTAGTTCCTGGAAATCATAAAGTAAATAAATTTTAAGAAATTACACATGTGATAACATGTAAAACTTAGAGATTTGAAAAAAAAATATCCTCTCCTTGAAATTAAGTATTGTCCAAATTGATATTTCAATTCATTATGTCAAACAGCTTTTAACTAAAACTTTGATGAGTCAAATTTTTTCAAAGCCCCCCCCCGAATACTTTTTCTTGAGAAATATGCTGTATGCTGACAAGATCTTTTAAGATTCCATCGATAGAAATTGTAATGTTTATATAGGTAAATATATCTTTTTTTGGAATGGGTAGTAAAACTTGTATTAAATAATTTAAAATCAGAATTTATCAATGGCCACAATTCTGTACTTGATAGGCATACTATTTCATGTACATCATACAGATTTTTAGAACCTGAATCAAGTTGGTCCCTTTTGACAACATATTATTTCACAAACAGATTATAAGGAAATGGAAAAATAAATTATTTTATTTTCAAGTAGATTTGTTGTTCAGTAAAAAACTGAACCACTGGGCTTTACTAAGAAGCCGTATGCTTCTAACAGGTCTTTAAAAATGTCCATTGTTTCTGAAAATCAAAATTTGTTTCTATAAACCTCTCTTAAGTCAAAGAACTCTGATTAGCCTTAAAATTATTTTTTTTACCTGCACACTTAATATGTATTTTTACATCCAAAATTATTTAAACACAAGAGTTGCATGCACAAAACACAGAAATATTTTCCACAGTATATCTGCCCACCGAAATCAGAAATCATAAAACTTCAAAATCAATACCAACCAACAGGAACCGTTCTCCAGGAAGTAATGAGCACCGGTTCGCTTCGAGCCATGACTGTACCGATCTCTGATGCCCAGGTATCTCCGTTAGCCCCGGCAAGGGCAGAAAGAGCTGCAGCGGCCAACCATGAACGGAGATAATTATTCGCAAAGTCCAGGGGCACTTCTCCCGGGCCGCCACACAGGAGGAAGAGAAGAGAGATTTCTGTGGAGGCTCCGGCATTGCACAAGACTTGCAGCCAGTTGCGTTGCCCTCCTGGTGAAAAATTTGCACTTATAATAGGAAAGAAAATTTATGAGTGTACTTTTGATGGTATTATTCCAAAATGAAAAAATTACTAGGAAATTGTTATCTTGTGTGTTGTAACAATGCAGAAAACAATTTAGCTTTAGAGAATAAGTATTTACTTTAGAATGTATGGAATACAATACATTAGAGGAGTCTAAAGAATAGTTAATTTTAAGGTTAGTTAATAGTTAATTTAATTTAAAAAATTAAATTCAACACGGAAAATAAAAATGTTATGTAGTAAATAGAGAAATATGTTGCTGTCTTTTTCTCATTAAATATTCATAACAATTCTCATTTCTTTCATAACATATTACTTGCAGTATTGAAATCCTAATAGACTTTATGGATATTGCTACAAAGCATACATACAGCAAACGTCATAAAAATGCATATAGAATACTTCAAATAGAATAATTATTGCAAAATATATTCCTGTTAGATACATTTGGTACCTTCTCTGAATTCTGCTTCCAGCTTACGTTTCCTTGCAGAATGTAGTCGAGTAACTTTGGATCCAGTGTAGAAGAATGCAAAAAGACATGCCAAGAAACAATAGCTGCTGAAGGTATGAATTATACCAACTACAAAACCTAGAAAGAAATGCAATCATAAAAATGCAAAACAAAATTTTTACTTCCAACTAGACTGAAAAATTAGTTTAAGCATATATAGTTTTAATAGGAAGCACAACAATTTAAAGGACAAAATTTTCTTGCCACCCTTAAATATTTGCTTGTCAATGGTAAGTGGAAATTTTGCAACCCTCACTCATTGCATTTTCATTTTGTTTTCTTTGTTTGCTCAACTTTTCTGTACTTTTGGTAAATCTTGATTAAAAAGACGGCACTCTTCGTTATCTGCTCCATTAAAAATTCCCAAGCTGTTTTAGGCACCAACAAACAGCTAAATTGCACACCAACTTACTAAAATATACTCTCGAAAATAATCTACCTCTATAAATAGACCGCAATTACAAAAATCTGGCATTTGAAATACTTTGTCGACTTTTAATGGGTCAGATAACAGTACTGTACCAAGAAAGCCTTCTGAATCAATTGTAGTTTTACAGAACTCTTTATTTTAAAAATATCCCATAAAAAGCATTTTCCTTAGAATTTCAAATTGCAAGAAGGTATGACAAGCTGACTCCTAAAATGTTTATCAATGTGTAATTTACAAATCTAGTTTACCTCCCAGGGCACCAGACCAGTCAACACTTTTTCTTTTGATACCATAGGCTGCAACCATCAAAGAAACCACAATAGACACAACACATCTCCAAAAATGAGTATCTTCACAAAGTCCTGCAAAAAAAGTCAGGAAATTGAAACTTTTAAGATTTTTCAGGATACTTACTTGAGATTTTTACCGCAAGTTTTAGGCCAAGTATGAGCAACCTACGGAAAGATGCAGGCAAAATTAAAGAACATTAATGAAGTCATGGACTTCTGGATTCGACAAGGATTGATAATAGGTAGTTGTGAAAAAATATTGATTCTATAGGACATATTCTTGGAAGGTGCAGAGGCAAAGTTTAAACAAACAAGTGTGGCTGTTAAAAAATAACTTTGATCAGCTATCAGTTTTATGAACACTTTTTATAACAAATATAGGTTGAATGTAGTTTCATGGAACATTAAAAGCAGCTCTCTGCCACTTTAAATTTTGTGGGTATACCTACCTGAGTTTTACTAAAAAAAGAGGTCTGTGATTTTCCCAAAGAAAATTTTTAGAAATTTTATTTCTTAAAAATAGTGTTTTAGCTCTTTGGATGACACCCAGGGTGAATTTCCCCTATCCCTTTGCTGTGCGAAGGGAAATATCAAATATGTGGATATATCCTTATATTCTCATTCTCCTTTGTACCTAACAAAAACTTCAAGATTTTCAGAAACACCGCAGATTTTACTGCGAAAGATGTTTTAAAAACTGTGGTAACCCCTAGAAGTAAAACCTGGATCCGCCTCTGAATATGGTGTGTAGAGTGTGTATTGTATAATTTTTGTATTGCTTAAAACCCTACATTTGAACCAAAACAATTCATATTATTTCAGATTTTTACTTTAACCAAGTTTTTCGGTAATTTTAGTGAGCCTCGCTCATTATTAACTTGGGTAATCAGGAATTTACAGTACTTTAAACAAAATGTCGGTCATGTAAGTTCAACTTCTTAAATTTAACGGTTCGATTCCGTTAGAGTCCCCGCTAAATATCGCCCGGTTCTATAGTAGTATAAAAAGTAGAAATATTCATAAATAATTTTAAACTCCTGAATTAAAATGTTTAATTAGATCAATAACTATCCAGTTTATTAATAAAAGTCAGAAAAAATTGTTAATATTTGGTTGTATTTAGCAATTTGGGTATTGGCAATACTTAGCAGGGACTCTAACGGAATTGAACCAATTTAACATTTTAGTACATACGTACTATCCCATTGACTGTAAAGTGACCATCCAATTCAGTGGCACAGCTAAAGTTTGTCTGTCCTTCAGGGCTTAAATTCTAACCAAAGAAGTACTGGAGCGCTACTATTTCAGCATTACAAATATTTACTGATTAATGAATAAATATCAATAAATATTTACTGAAAACCAAGAAGTACCCGAGCTCCGCTCCGGTGCAATTTAAGCCCTGCTGTCCTTGCTTAGCGGTGGGAAGCGAGGAAATACAAGTTCGAGTAGGGGGTGCGGGAAATCAGGGTAGCTGGCTTGGTTACTTAAGCACCCCAATCTCCGACTCCTTCGAAGGAGAGGGAAGGGAGGTGGATTAGTTCTTGGCGAGAAGTAACCAGTTTGGCACTCTCTCCATACGTATCCAACCCCAGGGAGAGAATGGCTTTCCCCGTTTGGGTTTACCATTCCGCCTAGCCGGGGCAGACAGACTTTATAAGAACAATCAATGGGCTTTGATAACATTTTCAAATTTAGAGGCACGTTCGAAGGTATAATAGTTCAGAACCAAAATTATTAAAAGCCTCCTTATTTTGGTACTTTATTGTTGAGAAATAGTCACTGGAATGACAAATGCGATGTCATAACTATGAAGGAAGGGTCTGGTTTAGATTTGAAATGGTGTCAGACCCATTTTTTCTGAACAGCTTTAGATAGAGTCCTCCAGCCGCCGGCCATGTTTACCCACAGCTCAAATGATGACAACACTTAAGCAAGTTACTGGGGGAGCTGTGGTTACACATGGCAACTGGAGGACTTTTTCTAAAGCTGTATCGAAAAATTTAACAATGTTTAATAAGATCGCAGTCATTTGTGATAAAAAGTTGACATCAAACAAGCTATCCAAGCTAAATAATTGTTTATGCATAAAATACAATTTATTCTTTCTTACCATCAGAACACTCTCGTATTATATTAATTATATAGATAGATGAAGTCACACCAAGAAATATTGTCATCAAATAAGCCGCAAACATCTTGTGTATAATTTAGAAATCAAAGGAATGTAAAAGATTTGTCTATTGTTGAATAATTTCACATAAAATTTGTTTGGACATGACATTTCAATTCAAAGCAATTCTCAAAATCAAAATAAACGAAAATTTCTATGTTTATGCTTTGTAGATTGCTTTACTTCACTTTACTTAAAATTGACAAGCATACTTGTTAAACATTTTGTAGTGATCATAGTGATGATAAGCACATTTTTCCCTGTTATGAAAACTATAATTCTTCATAGAAGTGTATTTGTAGGAATGTAAAAATGCAAAAAGTCTTGATTAAATAAAAACTTACAAATTACAAGATCAGGTTTATTTCTCTGGAATTACTTCTGCAAAGAATTTATTCTTGATATTTGGCAACTTTAACACACTTGAGAAAAACAAGCATGGCGGAGCCTCCTAAGAATGACATCGAGAATTCTCAAGACGAAAATTTTAACAAAAATGGACCAAATGATGGGGAAATAAATTCCGATGCATCAGGGGATGCTACCAAAAGCCCTAATGATCAAAGTCAAACCGATGGAATATCGTAAGAAATTTCTAACACCCTATATCGAATGGTTTTCCGCCTATGTTTGTGAGATACTACTTAAACCATGATACTATATATTTGTTCTGAAATGCATTTGTTATTATTAATTTATAAAATTACGTTGTGAAATAACCGGTTTCAATTTTTAACACCCGTTTTCTTTCTAACAGCTCATTTGACTGTTAAATCAGTGATACAAGATTCTTGATTTGGGTATCTCAGTAAACTTATTGTTGTAGTATTTGCTTCTTTTATCAAAGATGAATCTATTCCCTAATAAATCGCTAAAACCTTTCCTTTTCCTTTCTAATTTTTAAACTCTAACTGATTATCAAATTTAAAGCAAGGGTTTTTAAAAAATCGGTTAATGAAGCAAATTCGGGCTGCAGAATTTAATCGCCAAATTTAGCTACAGATTATTACTTTGTTTAGTTGTTTGGCATCATACTTGGCGACAACAAATTCAGCTGCAGCCCGGATTCGCTTCATTTACCAAAAAATTTATGTAAATCCAGGGGTCTGTTTAGAAGAAATTTGGGTCCGTTTTCGGACCCCTCACAAAACATTTTACCTTAAAACCGAACCCTTCACAAAGTATTTTTGCCTTCATACAGACCCTTTTTTTCATAATACTTCAAATATTGGACTCTATTTTCACAAAAACAGGCTCCTGGCTGAAAAAACTAATTTAATGCTAACTTCAAATTTACCAAAGTATGAGTAGATTTTCACAATTTTTACAAAAACTGGACCCTTCACAAAAAGTCTGGAATGACCCCTGAAATCTAAAGAATCAGGCCGTGGTAACATTTTGGTAAAGTTTTTTCAGCAAAGCGTTGTAATGGGAAGTAAATGTAAGATTCTCCATGGTGACTGCTTTATAGCAATGGCTGATTGCCCGGTCTCCCATTCTTCACCCTTAACACCATGGAGGTACAAATTTGAAACTGGTCCTCCATGGTGAAAAGGGCGTGGGTCACACATGACAGGAGACTGGCTGGTGATATAGATCAGTCGCCATGGAGGGTCTGGTTGGAAATCTGTTCCCAAGGTTCTACTGTACATTCAAATAGTCATTGAAGTTATCTAAAATACATAATTACATGTTCTGACATCCTTAAATTTGATTTTCAAGATACAGCAAAGTCTATTTACTATTCATTAAACCTTATTTCATAGGTTACAGTTCATTTAAAAAATATACCCTCTACTTAGATTTATGATCTTTAGAAGTTCTGATTGATTTATTTTTAATAGCATCAATTCTGGAGATCAGCACAAAAAAAGCAAGAAAAAGAAAGGGAAGAACAAAGGGAAAGAAGTTTCCGCAGAAGTCATTGAAGCTCCAGACCTTTCTGCTGCTGACCTGAAAGTAAGATACTAAAGATTAATTCTTGTATTTTTAAAACCCTTGCATTTTTTTTATGCAAGATCAAATTAAACCCTGGGTAAATCCAAAGAAACCGGGCCTGGCCTGGGCGACATTTTTGGTGAAATTTGGTGTTGCCAAATGCCGTATATTTGGGAGTAAGCAATTCAACATCTAAAGAACTGGGTTGCCAGAATTCACTAGGGGAGAGGGGATGAATGGGACAGCTCAATTTTTTATACCTTAACTTCACTTTAAATTTTTGATATTTCACCCAGAGGATAGTAGTACATATCCTATTTAACATAACAGATGTGTTTATTAACATCAGCTTCCATTTTTGTATAAATTGGACCACTAAATGTGTTTTCCCATACTAAAAGTAACTTTTTTTGTTTTACTTCTATAAAAAGTTACTTAAAAATAATTTAACTAAAGCTAAATATTTTACTGTGTGTTGAAAATGTACTTATATTAGTGTAGTTTACAATTTGAATGGAGAAAATTCATGATTATTTTCCTAGCCAAATTTTTTTTTTTTTTTTTTTAAAGTGGGTATGGGGATGAATGGGACAGTTCCATCTTCCCTACATTTCCTGGTTTTAAAACTTCCTATCAATAGCTGGCTATATTCAACTCATTTTAGTAATTTCTGATAAGGTAACTAAAGTTGGGTGCAAAAATTTATGTTTTATGTTTCAAACTTATGTGCAAATATGCAACTTCTTAAATTTCAAACATGCAACTTCTTAATGTGGAAATATGGAACTTTTAATTAGCAAATAATTGCAACTTTCATCTCAAATATGTTATTGTTAAACAATTATTCAATCTAGGTTGGTTTTTAAGCTCATTTTTTAAGAAAAGTTCCTTCAGAATTGCCAGAAAATGTAACCCCAAGGAAAAAAATGGCTTCTGGAGGGTTTCACCAGACAATAAAAATTATCTATTTGCACTACAAACCCATCAAGAGCAAGTAGATTTAATAGAAATAACATTAAGCTCGCCCATTGAACTGAAAGAACAAAAGAACTTGCTTCAGTTTATGTTAATTTTACTAGACATGGAGTTAAATAAATTAAGTTGCTTTTTCTGCTTTAAATGCCATTTTATTTTTTTTCTTTGGAAAATATAAGTGTGTTGTTCCTTTAAAATGTTAAACAATGTGCAATATCAATAATAACTTTGTTATTTTGAAATTTTCTTACCTTTTTTTAAACTGTCCCATTCATCCCCACTCGTGTCCCATTCATCCCCACCACGGGGATGAATGGGACAAAATACATGCACTCATAAAAACTATTATTGCTATTAATAATAATGGTTAAATGATTGAATACAAGTAAATAACAGTTGAAATATTGGTATGCAAGTTGTTACAGTACCAGGGGTCTGTTTAGAAGAAATTTAGGTCCGTTTTCGGACCCTTCACAATATATTTCATTGTAAAAACGGACCCTTCACAAAACATTTTATATTTAAAAAAGGACCCTTCACAAAGTATTTTTGCCTTTAAACAGACCCTTTTTTTGTAATGCTTAAAATATTTGACCCTATTTTCGCAAAAGCAGGCTCCTGGCTGAAAAAACTAATTTACGCTAACTTCAAATTCACAAAATTATAAGTAGATTTTCACAATTTTTACAAAAACCGGACCCTTTACAAAAAGTTTGGAATGACCCCTGAGAACTAAAAAATATTTAATTTTGGAAATATTAATCAAAATGTGAAATTTGTCCCATTCATCCCCACTCTCCCCTATTTTATTGCCATTTTTAGCACCAGGCCTGCTTTTTTTGGATGACCCTAACCCCTGCCCTAATTTAACTTCCCAAGGTACAGCTTTAGAAACATTCCTCCAGCTGCCATGTTTACCCGCAGCTCAAATTATGACTGGCAGCCATAGAGATCTAATTATTAATATTATTAGATAATAAAATAATAACAATTAGTAAATTACTGTTAAAGATCTAAAAATACTATTAGATCTACTATGCTGACAACACTTGATCATGTCAAACTATCAAATGTACATAATCAAAAATGCGTACATAAAAAAAATCCCAATTAGCGTTTAATATTTATTTTGAACTTATTCTTATAGTAATGGAGTAGTTTACTTATTCTGCATATAAACAATTATTTATTTTAGTCTTTTGATACCATGGAGTTTTGTTAACTAGTGTCCACTGTTTGAATAGTTTTTAATAGTTAAGATCTATTTAATCAACTTATATTAGTTCAACATCAACTTATTGTTCATAATCAAATTATTTTTATCTTTTATTTTAGGGTCTGTCAACAACTAAGTTGAATGAAATAAAGAAAGCCATGGAAGCATTCAATCTAAGTATGATTCATCAGGGGCCAGCAAAGACACCTGAAGAGGCTGCTAGGAAGCATTTTGAATTCTGGGATACCCAGCCTGTTCCTAAGATAGGTGAGAACTATTTGAACTTTTTTTGACAGTGAGTTTATACACTGTTTTATATGAAGACAACAGGATTTGCAGTTAATTTTATTTTCTATTTTGTATCTATGATTAATCTGTTACCTCTATAAAGCTTTTAAAAAATAATAGAACCTATTGTTATTATTATTACAAATCTTATCATACGAGTCTGTAACATAATAATGTTACCATCTGTACATGGTTTGCAAGTCATAACAAAAAATTCTTTAACATAATTGTAATATAATTTTTCATTTCTTCAGGAGATGAAATTAGTTCGAATTCTAATGAACCTATTGAACCTGATAAGTCTGTTGAAGAAATTCGAAAAGAGCCTTTGTCATTACCTCAAGGATTCCAGTGGGATACTCTTGATATTGATGATCCTGTTGTTGTAAGTACACAAATATATGGGCCACTTAATGCATGTCTATAGTTTCCTCAATGTAACATCTATAAAATAAAAATTGTGAGCTTTTAGGGAAATTAATCTGATGGAAGAATAGCAGACACCTATCCAATATCCCCTGCAAATTGGAAAGTTTCTTTTTAACATAGAAAACAAACTGTTATATTTCAAAAGTCTCAATACCCCTGCCATAGCGGCCAACTCTCCTGAATTTCACTGTTATCTCCCGATATCCCGAAAAAGTATTAAATCTCCCGAATTTCCTTATAAATCAAGTTTGAGGATTTTACCGGCAATTTTCGCTTTTCTGATTGGGAGTGTGTAAAAAAACAGTCAATAATTGGCTAGGAGCGAGAGTTGTTTTAAGTTTTGGATAGTAGTTTTTGTTTAAAAGTGTGCAATGTTTTTCTTTTCAAAATTAGAAGTAAAAGTTAATAAAAAAAAGTTTAAATTGTATTTCTGTTGTGAGAATCCTTATATAGTATTATTTTTAATCTGTTTTTACTCTTAAGTTTTGGAGAAGTACTGTATTTCTAACAAAATTAGATGTTGTAAAAATCTCCCTAATTTTTGTGAACAATCTCCCTAATTTATGTTTTCAAATGTTGGCCACTATGCCCTGCTGGAAAAATATTTGTAGATAGGCCACAGTTATCTGCATATGAGTTAGTATAAAGCAGTGGTTCTCAACCTTTTTTCAAGGTACCGCCCCCCCCCCCCCAGTAAAAAAATTTTGTAATTTAGAGCAGCGTTTCCCAACCTTTTTTTTTACTCCCACGGAACCCTTTTGACAATGCCCAAGTTCCGCTGAACCCTAGCGTCCATGTAACAATATTTTTCTTACTATTTTTTAAATTATTAAATATTAAATAAAACGGAAAATAAGTAACAAAGAAATCAGTGGCGTATAGAGGAATTTATTTCGGGAGGGGCCCAAATTTACTCCCTATCCCCTCCCCCACTTATTTAATAGCTCTGATGTAGCTTCCTAATATTATTTAATAGGTCCGATGTAACTTCCCTGGGGTTCCGCGGAACCCCGGTTGGGAAACGCTGATTTAGGGTATGGGCAAGGGCGATTATACTTAATATTAAATTAATTTTAAGTACTATTATTATTAAACTTAGCCACCAAATTTGTTAAAATGAGAACCCTGCTGATACCCTTTCAAGTAAACGTATTCATTTTTACTCTTTACTATGCCTACAGAATACATGTTTTATTCTTCCTTACTACTTAAAACTAATAATGAGCTGCTTAAAGTAGCGAAAAAACCCCCCAGCATAATCAAGTCTTTTGATAAAGCAAATCTCTCTCAATATAATATTTGAAGATAAATGTATTAAAAAACTCAGATTATCACAAAAAAATATTGGGCTCGGTAAATGAGGGGCAAATTTCAACAATAAAATAAACAAAATTTGTAATTTTTAACTGTAGTGAAATTAAAATGCTATAAAACATTTAGTTTTTTCCCAAGCAATGCAACCTGCCCAACTGGCATTTAAAATACTAAATCAATAATCATATAGATGTATTCTTGATAACGGTACTGTACTTATAAAGGTTTTTTTTAATATGTTTTTAAATTTGTTTTGCTAGGTTTTGTTTACCTAATATGTATATATTTTTTAAAAATAATAAAATATAAAAAAAGTTAAATAAAAAGTTAATAAAAGTAAAAAAGCTATAATAAATTCTTTGTTATTGCCCAAAGTTGCAGCATTAAAGTTATATTTTTTTTTAATTAATTTGAATATTTATTTTGCAATTAAAGTTTCCCTTTACTTTTAAATTAATAAAACTTAACACCTAAATTCCTTCCGGCTGCAAAACTCTGCTGTATTACGTAATAAACCCAATTACACCCACACGGTTTTTTTTTTTTTTAAACCCAGGTTTTTTCAAACTCTGGCTCTAAGGAACATTGACTTTTAGTATAGAAAACTTTTCAGTTAATTGTTTTTGTAATAATGTAACTCTTTTATAAATTTTTCAGTTAATGGAGCTTTATACTCTTCTGAATGAAAATTATGTTGAAGATGATGATAACATGTTTAGATTTGATTATTCTCCAGGATTTTTAAAATGGTGAGTTTCATTAACGTTTCCTACATTTAAAATAAGTTTTCGGTTTCTCACATTTTCTTTATTGAACGTAAACAACTCTTAAATTATATTCCTTTTTATGAAATTTAACTTTCATTGCAAAACCGATTAGACTGTTTTAAACTTATTTCTGGTTTAACTCATTTTCAGCTATTTTAATTAGACTTTTGGAAGGATGAAATTAGTCAACAATAGTACTTAAATTTTAATAAGGAACAAACCTGATGTAAAAAAGTACTGAAGTATAGAAATGTTTTCTCCTTAAATATATTATTTCAGATCTTGTCGTAGCTTGATGTATCTTGCAATTACTTTAATTCTTAATCTATATTGATATATGCCTTCTATAGTTTGAAGTTTACAGTGACTTACATACACAAAAAATATCAGGATTTAATTGTTCAAAAACATAATTCCTAGAAAACTTAGCAGAACTCCCAATAGTTTTCAAAGTTTAAATTCCTCTTGTGGTTATGCAAAAGTTTGTGAAAAGAGGCATTACTCATTGTAATTAACCTTGCAGTAAACAAATATACTGTATGATGTAAATCTTGTGTAAAAATAGTTCATTGTAATTTTTATATTTCAGGGCTCTGCAGCCTCCTGGTTGGAAAAAGACGTGGCATTCAGGTGTACGAGTCACTAAAAGCAAAAAACTTGTAGGTTTCATTAGTGCTGTGCCAGCATTAGTACGAATCTATGGAAAGTAAGTGAATGTCTGTTTTTATTCTATTTCCTTAACTGGAAGTTAAGTTTCTATCATAATGCTTTAATGGAGTATGATTTGGAATTTGTGTAATATTTTATCCTGCTGAGTTAGGTAGCTGTGAATCATTAGAAACCTATAAGCTCCTTTTATGATGCTAACCTTAAATCTATTGCTTTTCAGGAAAAGAAAAATAGTTGAAATTAACTTTTTGTGTGTTCATAAAAAGTTGAGGTCAAAAAGAGTAGCTCCAGTCCTGATTAGAGAAATAACTAGGAGAGTGAATCTTGAAGGTATATTCCAAGCTGTGTATACAGCTGGCGTTGTGCTTCCGAAGCCTATTGGAACATGCAGGTAATTGTAATTCCTTCTATGATTAAGATAGTAGTAAAATAAATTTATTGCTTCAAATAACGTTTTCTGGTAGCATTATAGGTCTTTCTTATGTTAAGTATATATTTTTTAAAGGAATTTCGTAAAATCTTCTAAACTAACATCTAAAATAAACATATTCTAAACAGCCCTTGTTGGCTGAGACTGATCACATTTTTGTTTTTGTGACCAAGGGCCTTGGGGTGTAAGGCCCTGGCCTGGTTAGGTAGTCAGTCTTAACTTGAGATGTCAGTGTTCGGTTCCCAAGCATACTCTGTGCCCAGCTTATCGACCCACTGAAGGAATGAAAGGCAGAGTTGACCTTGGACTTAGCCTTAGAACCGAACTTCAGGCATCTGTATCATGGGTACACAAAGTGCTACTCCTCACTATTCCACCGGGCATCTTACTTAATTTAATTAAATTGCTGTTATTCTCTTTCTTATTATTGCTGTTTGTTCCAGGTACTGGCATCGATCTTTGAATCCACGTAAGCTAATAGAAGTCAAATTTTCCCACCTGAGTCGCAACATGACTATGCAGAGAACTCTGAAGCTGTACAAGTTACCTGATGTGAGTGTAAATAAGAATGTAGAATACAATTTTTTACATGTATAAATTCAATAGTTTAATTAATTTTTCTCTGTTTATTTAGAACACAAAAACTCCAGGTTTTAGAGCTATGAAGGAAAAGGATGTGAAACAGGCATTGAAGCTACTTTCAGAAGTAAGTATTTTCTAGTTCAGATGCTGCTTAAAAGATTAACTACAAAAATGACTCTGTAGTTTCACTAATCAATATTATTGTTCAATCAGAACCAGTCAAGAGGTTCAGTATATAACCATTTTACTATAGGTTTCTATTCCAAAATTTATTTTAACATTCAAATTTAAATCAATCATTTAATTTTTTAAAAATCCTGTAAAGGTGTTTTTTTTATTAAATATTTTTCTTCAGATTAAATAGTAATACACAACTTTTTTGTATTTCCTAATGAGCATGTATAGAACTTGGCATGTTTTATTCATATTTGCAATTTTTTTTTAACATTAAACTTATTTTTGTTTTTACATTTTTTCAGTATCTATTGAAATTTGATCTTGCTCCTGCATTTAACGAAGAGGAATTCAAATACTGGTTTCTTCCCCGTCCATCAATAGTGAACAGTTTTGTTGTAGAGGTAATGAAACACATTGAAGTTCATTAAATATGTCTGAATAATATAAATTTAAATTAAATAGAATTCCAGTTTATCTGAAGTATTCTGGTAGGTCTTTTCAAGGGTGCCTTTAACCATAAACAAGGTTTCATTGAAGTCCAAAAACATCGTTACTCCATTTCCAAAGGATTTTTTTTTGTTTAAGTGTATGGGGAAGAACTCTCAAACCCCCTATTTTAGATATTTTATTCATATTTGACATTTTTGGTCTACTGGAAAACATGAATGTTTCTGTAATTGGATTTACATATTTTTTTGTCAATCAAAAGTTCTAATGAATTTATTTGACATAGCGAAGTGGGAGTTTCACCCAGCAATTATCATGAACAGTCATCCTACTACATTAACCAAAACCAAAGTGTTTCTCAGTGATTGTGATTGCTGCTTTAGCAAGGATTTAATGATAATAACTTTGTTAAATATCAGTAATGTTAATAAATGTAACATGTTAATAATCAGTGTTGGGAAAAAAAACAAGATTTTTTTTACCCTTGACACAGTTCTGTGTCAAGGGTAACATTTCCTGAAATGTTAGAAAAACATGCTTTAAAAAATTAAATTGGATTTTGTAAATTGAAATTAGATTAATTGAAATAAATTTAATAAATTGAAATTAGATTCTAAATGAGATTAAACTAATTAAAAACAACTTAGCTATAAATTAGTTAACTATTTAACAAGCTGCTAATTTAGTTAAATACTGCACTATAAAATAACACATGGTATGATAATACCATGCAATATAATCTTTACTTGAATTTCTATGAAACAGATAATATCTTTCTTCACTTTAGCTTTCTTTACACAAATAAAATATTTAAATCAAATGTAAGGAACAGGTTAGTTCAATAATTATTAAAAAATATGATTTTAAAACAAGTTTATTTGTATTTTTTACTAAATTATTTTCTAGAATAATCAAACAGTTGGAAGTAAATACTAAGTTTTGATACCTGTCTTCCAACTGTTGATGGAAGAAAGAATTGCTAAAAAAATACATGTGTTTATAAAAATGTTTTTTTTTCTTTGTTTTAAACGTAACAACCCTGATTTGAATCCCACCTATAGATTAGAATGTATCTATCTTGTAAACAATGTTTTTTAATTTGGTTAATTGTGTTTATTTTGTAAATAAAGGTTAACGGAACTATAACAGACTTTGTAAGCTTCTATACATTGCCATCTACTGTTATGCATCATCCTGTTCACAAGGGTTTGAAAGCAGCTTATGCCTTTTACAATGTTGCTAAAGGAACACCTCTCACTGACCTTATGCAAGATGCTCTGATAGAAGCTAAAAATGTAAGTATCACATCAGTGTTTTACTGAGAAAGCTGTTGAAAGTTTGTTATAACATCAATATTTTAAAGATAAGTTTTTGTGTAATATTTGCAATTTTTCAAAAGATAAACATGTAATTTATCGAATGAAAAGCAGCTTCTAAAGCTTTGTTTGATTAAACATGTGATTTTGTTAAACTTCTAATTGATTTTAACTTTAAGTCAGTAATATTAAAATAGTTAATAGATTTTAAGATCATAACTTTTTGTCATGCATTCTCATATCTGATTTTTTCATCTTTTGTTAAATGAAAAATTGATTTTTACAGATGGGATATGATGTGTACAATGCTCTTGATTTAATGGAAAATAAGGACTTTTTAGAAACTCTGAAGTTTGGTATAGGGGATGGCAATTTGCAGTATTACTTATACAATTGGAGATGTCAAGGAATGGCTCCTAATCAAGTAATTTTCTTTCTTCCCTTAATTTATTGTAGCCTACAGAACTTTTTTACCTTTAGTTGAAAGAATTTTTAAAAGTTATCTTTATCTAAAGTCTAAGTTTTAAAACTATCATTTCTAACATACTGTTCTAAACAAATCCTTGTAATTTACTCAGGCTTAAGAAGAAATAAAATTATTCATAACACAGGTAGAAAATACTCTTACCTTGATGCTACATGTGTTAATAATCAGTAAAGTTTCTTTTATATTTGTCATTGTCAAAGGAAAAATTTATTAGACAGCCTTAAATATTAACTCACCAATGGCAAGTTGGTGAGTGAAAATTTCTTACCTTCCTATTTGTTAACTCATAATTAAGGGTCAGTCAACCTCAGTATGTTTTTCAAAATAAAAGGATGGTTGCTCCTAAAAAGTTTAACTGGTTTTTTTTACTTAGAGAATCTAGCTTAAAATATGTTTTCTTTTATTTTGTTTTTAATGTTGATCAATTCTCTTGCAGATTGGGCTTGTTTTACAATAGGGCCTATGCATCATATAGTTCCAAGAAATCTGTCATCAGAGAACATATCACACCTTCCATCAAGTTTCTGTTTTATGCATCTACAAATTCCTAATTTTTAGATCTGCCTATAGTCTAGACTCGCCTTTTCAACAGTCATTTCACCACCATTTAGTCCAAATTCCTCCATGGCACACTAAGTGATATGTTCCAATGAATGACTTGTCAGTTCACTGAGGAAAATACAAGTCAACGGCTTTTCCTCTTGTATAGCCAGTGTGAATTGCAAAAGTATTTATTCCAGATACAAGAAAATGCTATCTGTGATTAAGCTGTGTATACAAAAGCCTCTCATCAAGACAATGCATTTGATGCAGGTCATACGCAATTGCTATTTTGGACAAGCCTGTCATATTAGCTGAATTTTTAATACTATTATCTAATACTAGGTTACAAAATGATTAGTTGCTGCAACTATGTAAATGAGCATCGGGTATGAAATGTTTGATCTTCCGTTTTGTGCAAGATTCAAAGTCATTCGAGTTGAGGTGGCAAAGTTTTTTTCTGCTACTACTCTCAACCAGTGTTTATGTGTTCTGGATGTTATGAAATTTAAATTGAAAGTTATACTTTCGTAGTAAATAATTTTTTATATACATTGCATTTGTTTCTTTTAATTACATACACAATGTTGGGTCTTAAAAAAAAGAATTAGTCTCTTATTTTTGAAATACTTCTAACTATAGACATAATTTGTTTTGAATGAATTATTTGTAAATATGTCGGTCATCATAGTGAAGGCTAATTATTTTACTTAAGATTTTTCACCTATTGACAGCGATACTAAGCATTCCTATTCTATATTTGTTTACACATTTATTTATGAGATAACTAAAACTTTTCTACCGCTGAAGATAATCTGAAAGAATATTTTACTACTGTTTTAAAAGGACTCTTCAAATTATCTGCCACTAAAGACTACTCTAAATTATAATATTCTAGATTGTGCTGTATAAGCAATGTTTAAGACGTAAGTAATATTGTAATAATGTTATGAATTGTGATTTTTATTTCTACAATTTTATTAAATGTTTGATTTCTATAAAAATTTGTGGTACTGACAAGATTTTAACCTTATTTTTTCGGTGTACATTACTACAAATTCAGGCTTTGATAACTATTGGGTTTTCTACTTAATTTTATTGTTTTGTTTCATGTTATTTGACTCACCTCTATGAACTCACAACCATCTACCTGAACTACCTCTCCCTTATATTAACATGTGTGGGGAAAACACTTCGCATGATACATAAAACAGTGAAACACAAAAGCAGCATAAAAGAAATGCAATAATGAAGTATCAATTGTTTTCATTAATTATTTTATTTAATTTTTATGACTTAAATTCTGAAGTTAGCAAATAAGTAGTAAAATATACATAGTATAAAAATATTTTATTGTTTCAAATATAAAATGTTATTTTACAAGAAAATTCACTGGTCCATCATGCTCTAGGCTTGGAATTCCCAAAGTACTAAAGTTCAAAGAGTTAATGGGGGTTTACACAATTTCTAGAGGACCTAAGTCATAATAAACTGTTTCTCTACCTTTTTTTTTGTGGATAAAATGTCTAAATGTTTCTACTTAAATCATTTCAGATATTTTAAAAATAAGTAGAGAACTTCTGTTTGAAAAAAGGGTTTAATTAATAATTAAGGTAATTAATTAGTTAAGAAATTTGAACATTATTGTTTTAATGCATGAATATGTTACAGTAGGTTTGGGTTAATGACTCAAAGGTAAAATTTGGGAAACCCTGCTCTAACCACAAATTGTATCAAGATCCTTGATGGTTTCCATTGTGATTCTGTTCAATCGTAGCTCATAGTAATCCAGCAGCTTGTGCTAAATAAAAGAAGAGTGAGGTCGGATTCTCTAACAAGGCATCTGGGGGACCATCTTCCACAATTTTTCCTTTATCCATCACTAATATTCTGCAATGATAAAGTCATAGCATCACTATCACATATTCAGAACAACTACCTGAAATTTGAATGATTGGAATTTTTATAGATCTTTTTTAAACAGTAACAATAAAATGTATTTAAAAACTTTAAAACACTACTTGGGAAAGCATTACCTGAAACAACCAAGTGATGACAAGAAGTTTTGCCACTTAGGTGAGTGGGCTTCAAAAAAACTGCTTTATTAAAGGAGCAAATTTTAATACTCACCTATCATAATCTAGAATAGTATAAAGTCTATGTGCAATTGTTATCACAGTACAGTCCCAAAATTCCTTTCTTATGGTTGTTTGGATCAACTTGTCCGTTTCCAAGTCCACAGCAGCAGTAGCTTCATCCAGCACCAGTATTTTGGTCTTCTTCAGCAAAGCTCTTGCCAAGCACACTTGTTGTCTCTGACCTACACTAATAGGAAACTCTCTTTTATCAATCATATATTTTTTTACATGTGGTTCAAATTCAATGAGTCAGTTCAAGTTCAAAAATAATAGCTTATATTTGTGAAGCAATGTTTTGCTAAACAATATTAAAAAAATTAGCCAGTTTGGCTTTCTCTCAATCATTTTTACTCAACTCAACAAACAACTTGAAAGTTATTAAACTTCTGCCTCTTTTATTTTGCATCTTCATTGTTCTGTTACTTAACTGTGGTCCGTTCCCAGGGAGAAATAAAGTCCTAAAAACTAGACTTAAAAATTGTCAATGGAATAGAAACTTATGCTCAAGAAAACAGGCTTAGTGCTCTCATTAAATAAATTTTGTAAATTATTATTTTTGTATTCAGGAATCCTACTGATAATTTCTGCTATTTTTAGTGGGTCATCATCCAAAAAAAACCCCAGTAAATAAGCAAAAAAAAAAATCATTCCAAAATTCCTCTAGCCCCTTTTTGGTTCTATTTGACTGGACTAAATCATGAGCTAGGATAGGATTTATAAAAGAACCTTAAATTTCCTCCTCCTTCTGATATTGGATGACTCAGTCCCAGCTCTAAGGATTCTACATAGGACTTCAAATGGGCTTGTTCTAAAGACATCCAAAGCTGGTCGTCGGTGTGATTATTTAAGGGATCTAGGTTTAAACGAAGGGTTCCACTAAATACAACAGGGTCCTGAAAATAAGAAAGACAATAGAGAAAACTCCAAATAGAGAAAACAATAGGAAATAGAGATAATTATTTGAGCTTTTTATGTAATTCAAAGTTAAATTTTTTACTTTTACTATAGAATAAAAAGAGATGATTGTGCACTAGGGCATTCCAAATTAATTGTTTGCAATTATTACTTAGTTAGTCACAATTATCATTAGTTATTTTAAGTTTGCTACCCTGTATTTAGTACTAGCTGTATATTTATAAAGTACTCCAAATATTTTAAAGCAGCAATTTTCCAAGTTAATTTGGAAATGTTGGCTGATTAAAAAAATATTGAGAATTAACCTGTGGAATGATGGTTATATTTGACCGAAGGTCATGTAGTCCAAGCATTGCAATGTCAATGCCATCTATAAAAATAGCTCCTTCAACAGGTTCTACAATCCGCAGCAGTGCAAGAGCCAAGGAACTTTTACCGGCTCCAGTTCTGCCCACCAATCCAACCTATAAGATGAGAAATAGTATTTGGAAACTTGCACTGATGTTTGAAATGATGCTCAGAGAGGAGCCCCTGCCATTTTATAAACTAAGTAATGAATTTTTTTTTATTTTTCCGATACTACCACCATTACTGTCCACGATTTTAATCTTAAAGTTATCCGTAACATTTTTCAATGTGACATGGTGGCAATAAAGATAAGGAATTTTAAAGACTTTCTCAAAACTAAATTTTTTACATGGACTTTTTTTTATGACTTGAAGGCAATAATCACTGTTTTGGTCGGTTCTTTGCTATAAAGAATCAATAACCTATTTTACATGTATTGTAAAAATAGCTTTGAGAACACATGTATATATTTCTAAAATTCAATACATCCCTTTACTAAAACATTACGAACTTGCCTTTTGACCTGCAGCTATCTCTAGGTTGATTCCTCTGAGAATTAAATCCATTCCTGTTCTGTAGCGCATTTTATAATCTTGAATTGACACCGCCCCTCTCCTTGGCCAATCCAGGGTATCCAACTGTAAACACTCAGTTTCCCAAGTGGCCTGTGTGGATGATAAAAAGGAAAGTTTTCTGTTCAATAAGTACCTGACGGCCATTAGAAAAAAAAAACTACCTGAACCCATATTGTAAAAATCAATAAATATTTTTTATTCAATTTCGTAAAATTTTAAATTTCTTTCACTAGGGAGTTAATAAATAAAATACTACAAGGGGTTCGTTTTCTGTTCTCCAAGTAACGCTTTTGATTTCTAACTAATGTAAGAAAAAAAAAAGGGAGTGCATTAAAAATCATTTAGTATCATTATAAGGAATAATTAGGCATTTTTCTACTGGTTATGTTTACTAGTGCACTTAATCAGGTTTTTTTACCCCATAAAGTGACTTTTTCCAGTGGTAAAATACAGTCTTTACTAGACCTTTTTTAAAAACTTCACTAAGGAATAGAACGAAACTAAACTGTAAGGAATAGAGCAAAGAGCGATAAATACATTGTTTCATCAACGAAAAAGTTTCAACAAGATCTGAGTATTTGAATCCCTATCTCATTGCATATGCTATATATTCTCCATGGGATGGGGTAAAAACTGTAAAAGAGCACACTAGTAAACTCGTAGAAACATTTTTTTTTACAGTGACGACGCTGCATAGTTGTCAGGGATGTACTTTTCATAATTCATGTAATGATTTCTAAATTTTTACTACATTTTCAGGAGTTTTACAGTGGAGGAAAAACATCCCTCGTATTCGTATTTTCCTTTTATTAACTTTCTCTACTTTGTAAATTAACCAGTTTTTTTAAAGATACTTACCTCAGATGGCAAGTCTGAATACTCGCTGATTCGTTCAACCGATACCATCTGATTTTCCAGCTGAGTCAATAACCGCACCAGAGTCGACAAACTCTCCGTTATCTAGGAAGCAATTATTTGTACATCATTTATAAATGAATTTGACGACCAACTTACACAAGTGATTCTTGAACTTTGAATGGGGATCCTTAATTCAACTTAGATTATTTATTTGTCGCATCAAAAAATTACGTCACATTTTTGGTACATGTGTGTCCCTTTTTACCTCAGTCAACAGTGGAAACCTTATAATAAAAGTAAGTACTAATTATAACTGACGTTTAAACGTACTAAGCTTTAGAAAATTAATTTTAACAAAAAAGAGACCGACTTCAAAAATGCGCCTAAAAGTGAGAAATAATTTTTATCCAAAAAACAACAATACTACTTTTTAACATAATTTTTGAAGTCGAAACACTTTCACAATAAACTAACATTCCTCACTAACATTAAAACAGTATATTATTAACAGTATATTATTTTCTGTTTGACGAATGACATGACGAAAAGAGTGCAGTTAAGACCTCTCTACTAGTAATATGTATTGTATTTAGAATTACTATCAAACATGTGGTTTCGTCACTTATTGTGAAAGTGTTTCGACTTCAAAAATTATGTTAAAAAGTAGTATTGTTGTTTTTTGGATAAAAATTATTTCTCACTTTTAGGCGCATTTTTGAAGTCGGTCTCTTTTTTGTTAAAAATTAATTTATTTCATTCTTTTTATATCAAGTCGCCTGCGGCTCCAGAAATTTAATGCCAAAAGAAAAAATTTTTATCCGCCCGACCCCTTCGGCGTCGTTTAAATGAAGTTTTCTTTTTAAGAAACAGATTCTTTACTTCAGAGTTTTGTAAGGTTCAGCCGGTATTTATTCCCCGTTTCAATAATCTGACTCTTATAGTGGTGAGTAAGCTCTCCACAAGTTTTTGATTTATTTATCATAACTCCTCTGGTATCCGCTAGAGGGCGTTTAAATTTAAATGGGACCAACTTGAAAACAATTCTAATCTAATGCAACAAACCGCGTCCAAATCGGTCCAGTAGAACATACCAAAAGGGCCTGGCAAAGATTCAACATTTATATTCGACGAATTGATAACCTCCTCCTTTTTGAAGTCGGTAAAAATGCTATGACCTGATGCTTCGAATTCTTTTGAAAATCGTTCAGTGTTCTTTTCGAAGAAGCAAATTAATTAATGTACGAGCCCTCTTTATAGAGTTTATGTGATAAATAAAAAGAGCTAACAAAGTATCTTTGTCGACGTTTTAGTTAAATGAAGCCACTGTCAAGGAAGGTTTCCTCCAGAAACATCTATTCTCTAAATCTCCTAGAGAGTACTCCATCTGCAAACTTCTCTTGCTCTTCTGCATCCTCTCTAAAAACCGTAGAGAGCTTTTCATCCGGGAACTTCATTCGCTCTTTGCATCTTTAGGAAAAGTAAGAAGCGTGAGTTTTTCTTTCCCTTCCCTACTATCCACATAAAAAACCGTAGTGAGCGGTGAGCGCTCGCTCCATCCAGGGCTCTATTGGTGAATTACGAAATATGACTTATTTTCAAGATGGAACGTTTTCATATGTGCTATATTGGACCTTACTTTTCCTTAACATTATAGTCTTAACTAGACATTCTAGCTAGATTCTACACCCAAACATCGTTGCTTTCTAATTCTGCAATGCAGATAGCAAGAGGATGGTCATAATAGTATGAACTAGCCGTTCAGTGTATAGAGAGACCTATTTTGTGGTAAAATTTAACAATTAAGTGAAGTAATTAAAAGTTATTACCCCAAGTGCATAAGATAGAGTCAATCCTACAACAGCAGCACTAAAGTCGGTCCTAGCCGCTACAGAAAGTAGAGCAGTTATAAATACAACAATGTTGCTCAAAAATTGAAGTCTGATCCCAAGCCACCTGGAAAAAAAGCATAAGGTTATAGCCATTACCAACCAAACGAAAGAGGCCTAAGAAGTTAAAAATTGTGACATAGATAGACACCATGACGTCAATATAGATACCCTTTCCAACAACTAAGCTTCAGACAGAAACATTCCTTGCTCCAATCATATTTACAGATCCTATTCGGTAAGATAACGGTGATAGATCTGATTGGTATGTCATCTCTCCTAATATATGGCCATTGCCATTGGCCAGCAAATTTGATTGATCCCTAATTTTGTTAGAATATTATCGAATTGGATCTGTATGTGGGAGTATGGAAAATTTCAGTGTGAAGTTGAGTTGCTGGGTATGAGTCTCTATCGTGACATTAGGAGGTCTATCGTTCATCACAATTTCAAGCTCAGTGATCAAATATACCTGTTGAGAAGTGTCGACGAATAAAGGACTCTCTGATTGTTGTCCAAGTTTTTGTCCTGCCTGTCTACGAACTGGAACTGGGCACCGAAAGCTCGAATAGTGCTCACGCCTTGGACAGTTTCAGAGAAGTAACTCAGAACGGGGGACAGAGTCACCGACTGAAGACGTCTGATTTGACGAGAGGCGGTCATGTAGAAACACTAGAGAAACAAAAAGCTTTTTTTTTTAGGATTGTGTGACACTCACCACTCAAATAATGCAACAGAGCATTTTCAATCACATGACTCGGACTTAACAACGGCCTTAGCAACCTTGTTTTTGTCCTTCAGTGACGTCATATGCGAATGCTTCTATTGGATGATTCTATTTCCCGTACCTAACAACAGCCTTAGCAACGTTGTTTTTGTCCCGCACGTCGTCAAGTGTGACGTCATGTGCGAATGCTCTACTGGTGTATAAATACAGACTGAAAATGTTAAGTTACCTGAGTATACTTTTGAGTCGTTTGGACTTACGGGTCGGTATTTCTCGAGGTCCGCATCTACCACCACTATACCCAAAAGATTGAGAAAGTTATCAGTGATTAATGAACTGTTTCAGAGTCTGGCTTTACGGAAAAAAATATTTACAAGAGCACCCTACTCATGTTTATTTCAAACACACGTCCAAAGAATAAAAAACCTTTTATTTTACCCTATTATGGGAAAATTGGAAAAATGCTACTCTGAACAAGTTTTTATGCTTTTGTGGGATGCAGTTAGAGAAATCTAAAAATAGGTTTACCATACTTTTTCAACAACAATGGTAAATTTTAATTTTTAGGGCTAAATTTGTACTAGTTATTTATTTTCACTCCGAAAAAATGTTGAAAGCATCTTAAAGTTTAGCAAATATTTGTTACCAGTTTTACCACGCACCAGTTTTTTTATAGTTTTCTATCAGAACAGTTTTAAAATGAACTTGTAAAAAACTGAGACTTTATTTTTCGCATAATCTTGATGATTTTTTTTCATACTTTATAAAAAGCACAATGGCATCATTGTTTGAGTTTCAGTTTAACAACAATAATTCATTTTTCTCGTGTAAACATTTCTTATTTACTACTCTCCTAAGTAAAACATTGTTTAGTTCAAACACGCTAAAATGGAATTGTAAGTCTTTTTATTAATTATTTGACATTGTATAATCTGAAATTATATTTATAACAATATATTTGGATATTTAGTTTTTAAAACAAGTTCTTAAAATAGGTGTTAGGTGCTAGGGTAGTTAAAACTAGAGTAATTCACAAATTATGTCACGCAATTTTCGGGGGATATATACTCCTCGCTCCATGCCACAAATAAGCACATATTACTTAAGTTTTGTGACTTGAATTTTATTACATCCTTTTTAGCATTGTAACAGCAGTGTAAAAATAGTTTTAAAATGTTTATGTCAAATATTTGAATACCTCCTCCCAGAGTTAGATAAAACTAAACAACTTTCTGGGCACAATATATTCGTTGGAAATTTTCTGTAAATTCGTAATTAAGCGTCACATTTTTCATAAAGCACTATGATAATGCTTTATTTCTTAACAAAAAATTTGCAAAAGGATACGGTTTAATTTAACCCTCTTCAGTTGCACTGTATAAAGTTGGTTCGACTTTTTGACCAGACTATTTATCTGGTAAGATAAGCGTGGTCACGGGAGTTACATTTTTACACGCCATACATTTTTTTGCCCCAATATTTCCGAAACCTATGGGTCGTTAAGGTACAGTTCTTCGGGAATTTTCCATTACTCCTATTAAAGAATCTGTCTGTGCACATTTTGGGCGGCCTTGTTAAAACACCCTGTACTAATGGCAATAAAAATTAAGCGATATTTTTAATACATTGGTGATAATACTGTGTACTTTTCCCCCACTGATTTTGACTATTATAGAAATCACAACTAGTGAGTCGTAATGGCTACTGGTGGAGATATCCCCAATGGGGAGAGGCGAAGATCTTCTGGTCGAGCAGCGACACCAGGAGGATCTCGAAGAAGATCTACGAGATCGAGAACGGTCGAAATGGTCGATCTTGAAGAGAGGAGAGGAAGCCTTCCCATCCCTCAACTCAAAGAAGAGGAAATAAAATTTTTCGACCTGGTTCAAGCGGGAAATGTGCAAGCGGCAGAACGCTATCTGCATGTAAGTTTCGAATGTATAACTTAATTTTTTTGTGTTTTTAATTTTTATTAACTGCGGTGGTTCCTAAATCGATGAAGTCTAACAAGGAAACGTTCTCAGGGTAAACTCACAAAAACGGACGAAAATTTTACAGGCATAAGAAGATGACTCAAAACACTTACTGTGAAAAAATAAGCTGCGGAATTGGCTGGTAAACACTTTTTGAAATTTAATTTTTCCTAACAGATATTCATAAAAGAAGATCATCGGTGAAGAAGTTTTTCAAATCCGATTATTATTAGTTAATTTTTAAATAAATAAAAACTACATGCGCAGTAGCTCAGTGCATTACGTCAGGGTAGCATATACAAAAACATACAGCAGCATTAGACCGACTGGTTGGGGCAGTTCGTTCACCCGCATACTCCTTTGTACTTCGCTACTGTGACGTCAATCCTAGTCACTCCCAGTTTTTCTCGATTGGAACTTTTAAATGAGGATTGCAAATTAATTAGTGTTTTTAAAAATCTGAAAAATTAAAAATTGGTTATTTAGAGCCTCTGTGATGATATACAATAGTCGAAATCATTAATTTCAGTAGGTGTTTACCTCCCAATTTCATTAGGGGAGTGGTAAATTAATATTGAAAATTGGGTTGAGTTGCCGAATCCATTCAGTTAGCACCACTTGGCGGGCATTTGATGAACCTTTTTGGTTGGCGGATTTAAACTGCTTCAGAGAAAATGCGACCAGTTCATTTAAAAATTTGGCGGTTTCTCTGCATTTCTCGCCAAGTAGGTTTGCATTTGGCGTTCAAAATGAGGATTTTTAAGAACTTTTTACAGCTTTTCTACTGTAATTCCACAGCTAATTTTTTCACAGTGTGTGTTTTGAGTCATCTACTAACCCCTGTAATTTTCGTCCATTTCTGTGAGTTTAGCCTGAGAACTTTTCCTAAGGACATACACAGCTTTAAATTGGATCCTCTTCGGACCTCCGTTACCATTTATCGGTAGATAAAATTCTTTACCATGGCCATTTCCTTGAAATTTTAATGGGATATAGCTGTTTGACGATTATAAGCTTTTGTTAAATTTTAGAAAGTTAAGTCATCATTTTTTATGAGTCAAACAATCAGTTCATCGGCAAATTCTTTTGACAAACCTTACGAAAAATTGATCTTTTAAATTAAATTTTCCTAAATTTTAAAATCAGTCATGAGTTGTAGGGCCTCAATAAGAGGGTTGGCGGGCCACATGTTGTGCAGGCCTGATTTAGTGATTATTACCTTCACAGGATAATCGAGGGATCAACATAAACTGCACAAACTTCACAGGGCTCAATGTCTTACAAATGGCCATCATTAATGGAAACGAACCCATGGTTAAGTTCCTGTTGAATCGTGCTGATATAGACGTCAAAGACGCTGCATTGCACGCGGTTGATTCTGGAAACACTGCTATAGCACTTCAAGTACTCAATCATTTACAGTAAGTCTTGTCCTGAATCTCGTAGCGTTTCATTAATAACGTACAAAATATCTGTCGCCGTTTGAGCGTCTTATGTTTGTGGGTAACGTTATTTTTTTTTACTGATTTCGTGGTCGGTATTGGTAAGCAATATGGTAGCTTATTATTTTTTTTTTGTCCTTTAATAGCGGTTAGGTATTGGGTTGCTTTTTTAAATAGTTTTCTCTTTAAAAATTAGAAAGGTTCTAATGGAGAGAGATGGGGAGAAAGAGAGAGGCAGGAGAGTTTGGTATCTATGTCATTAATCCAGAAGTGTTTACAAATAGAATTTCATGATTGATAATTTTTTTTTGTAATTTTTAGAAATTCAAAGGGTAAGTGGTCGGTAAGTGTCATTAAAAATAAATTTTTACATTTTTAAACAAGTCCGACAAATGTTTCAAGATTTTTTTATAAATTTCAGTAAAATATTTTGAACAATCGATTTAACTGTGATTCAGAAAGACTTTTTTGGAGCTTGGTGATTTTTTGTAACGCTTTAGAGCTTGCTTTGTTTTCTCTCTATTCTATAAAAAAGTTTTTGGTGAACGGGTTTCGGACCTACATGTACACTGCAAAAAATAATCGTTAAAAAACAGAAAACTCTAGCAGCAAAAGTTGCCTGACTTTCCTTTACACAGGATTTCTCTGTTGACTGAACTTTTTCTGTATGCTACAATTTTTTTGCAACTTTTGGCAACTTGGACAACAGAAATATTATATTAATTTAACTACATATTGTCTGTCTAGAGACTGACATTTATTTTTTTCCCAACTTTAGAACTTATAGTGAGTTATATCTCTTAATACTTTCGCAGAAAAAGTTGCCAGAATATTCCTGTATGCAGAAATGTTCGAGTCGACAGAAAATTCATAGGTACAGAAAAGCTCTGTCAAATTTTGCTGCCGTTTATTGACTTGACGATTATTCTTTACAGTGTAGGGTGGGTTTTAAACTATAGCACTGAAACACTCTGTAGATTACGTTCATCCTTTCAGAGACACCCTCCCAGGCAGTGAATTCGGCGGATGCAACGACAGTGCCGAGTACGCCCCCGATGTCACCCCTCTTTCTCTGGCCGCCCAAAACAGCGATGTCGCGATGGTAAGGCTGCTTTTGGACAGAGGACACAAATTGGAGATGCCTCATCCTGCAAACTGTAAGAAAGCATTTCCATTTCAATACCTCTACATCAGGGTGGTTCAAAACTAGTAGGAAAAAATGATAGGGAGTGTAGACTACCCAACGAAAGTTAAGAATAAAGGTGGTCCCTAAAGCAATCCTGAGTGTGGACAAAAGTTGTCAATAGCAATAAAAAAGGAATTATTCTTAGCAAAGTATTGGGGTTAGAAATAGACTTCCAGTGCTATTTTATCATGGTTTAAATTACACAGTATGGAAGGGGCTTGAAAACATTTTCGAGATAGCTAGTTTTCCAGATAACAAGGAAAAATAGAGAAATACTTAATTTCAAAGGTAGGCTTACCATATTTTCTTGAGCTCAACCCATGACACTTTGTCGACCTATCGGTCCATCAAAGATTAAAAACTAAATAAACACCAAAACTAAAAAAATTAAACATTTAAACTGAAATAACATACTTAATTTAATCATTTGTACTTTTCACTTGACATCACTTTTTTCAAAAATTATTTGTTACATTTAATTAAATCATAAAATTCACAACAATTAAGTTCAGAGTAAATTTTCACATTTAAAATGTGTTTGACAGTACAAATAGAGTGTGTCTGCCCCTTTCATCAGTCTAAATATGAGTAAAGTGAAGCCGTAGAAGTTGGTAAAAAAATGCAGTCAAAATTTTTATTCAAAATTTCACAAAACATTTTGTCTAGTCTTAAAATTACGAAAACCTAGGACATTTTGGGACCCAGGACAGCCTCCAAAACCCAGGACTGTCCTGGGTAAACCAGGACGTATGGTAAGCCTATTCAAAGGGGGGGGGATATGTTTTCGAGATATAAAGGTTTCGAGGTATTAAAGTTCGAGATAACGAGGTTATACTATATTTATTTATAGAAATTTACGCAGTTTGTACGGTAGCGTATTAATGACGATTTCTTTTAAAGTCAAAAGCTACACATATTTTTATATACAAGCTAAATCATGATAATTGGCAGTGGAATTTTATTTGTATTTCTGGCCTTATGCCCACAATAAACCATCTTTCAGTGCTTTTGACAACTTATGTCCGTTGTCTTGCTTCGGGAATCCCTCTTACCCAGGGATGTTGGGTAAATCTACACTCTTAAGCATTTTGTCCATGGGTGTTGAATCACCTTGTAGTAGTTAAATATTAACTCGATGGTTAACTTTTCCAGTAAATGAAACCCCTGGATCTAATTACTACATGTGTGGAAATCTACTTTTAGGTCTGTGTAGAACATGCAAAGCTTTTATCTTAGAGCACGGAGCAGCCCTGTCGACCATCCGCCTCAACGCATTCAAAGCCATTTGCAATCCAGCTTATATCTTCCAAAAATCGGACGACCCGATTCTCTTTGCGTTCGTGCTCGACAATGCATTGAAAGATTGTGCAGAGATGGATAAAGAGTTTGCTGTAAGTGTTGTATCCAATTTCAGACAATCTTTTAACCATAAGATAAATTTATAGATTGCATTTTTCGATGTGGAACATCTATTTAACAAATTGATTGTTTATGATTTATTACCTTATTATTAAAATTTCCGTATGTTGCAATTGATGAACTTATGCCTTAACATTTTGGTGTTACAGTAGAACCTTTTTACTACAAAATGATCGTATTTTGTGGGTCCCATAAGGGTTCTAACAAGGTTCTACTGAATTTTGTTTTGATACTATAAAAACCTCCCCCGCCCAACATCCGTTTTATTTGTTCCTTAGCAGAAAGTTTTACGTGTGTCATGACTTTTTTCAGGTATAAAAGCCCTTGGGGTTGCAAATTATCAGTATTGGCATATAATTCTTAAAAATACTTCTCATTGATAGGCAATTAAGAAAGCTTTAGTAGAATAGGAATATGGCATACAGGAAATAACAGTAATGTCTGTAATTTGTGAATTGCAATTTTTTTTTTGGAGTTATAGACCAATAATCGTCGTTTGCCACCTCGGGCTTTTGAACCCGAAAAAAGTTTTATGTGTATGGTATCGTTATTGTTCATGTGTACGTGCATATAACATCATACACTTTTTAAAACGGCATTTTCAAAACTGAGTAAAAAACACTCAAATCTGAGTATGAGGGAGGTAGTACGACGACGCTACACTACTTGTAATTAGAGTGTGATGCCACATCTGACCGAGGCGTGCTATCACGTTTTTAAATATTTTGTTAAGAATTATTTAGTCCTTTAAAATAAGAACTGCAAACATTATACAAAAATACGTACAAATAATTTTACTGGTGACTATTGAGATGTTTGAAACTTAGTATTTTTCTGGTATTTTAAAATTGAAAGAATTGGGTTTTAATATTTGAAACAAACAGTTTCATATCAAAATGAAACTATCAATGAACTCAGATTTGAGAAATCGCCATTTTTCTCAGTGTATTAAAATTTCTGCAGTCTTTGAATCAGTCTGTATTTTAGAATGATTTTGGAAGTTTCTTTCAATATACAACTGTCTATTTTTCCTTTTCTTTCCGTAGACAGACTATGCCGAGTTGGGCCAAAAAATTCGAGACTTTACAGTAGAACTCGCCAACACCTGCCGAGACACTTCAGAAATTGAAATGTTGCTGAAACTTGGGGAAGGCTATGTTGACTCTGGAGGAAAAGTTGATTTCCCAAGATTGCAACTCGCGTTGGATTACAATCAAAAAGAGGTGAGACACTATTATGTTTTTATTTTTTATAATTGATTATTAATTTTTAAAATCATTGAGAGTAGAGAATAGAGATATAAATTTAGTTTCCCATAACTTATAGTCGAGTAGTCTTAAATATTGTGAGTATAATTTCGTTATCGGTCTTGTTAAAAATGCTGTTTATGCGCAAAATAACAGAAATATCGTCCATTATTACATTTGATATCCTTAAAAAAAGCATATTTTAATTAGTTAGTTTGAAATTTTTGGCGATATTTCAGTTATTTGTTATTTGGCGCCTTAAACATCCAGGCGCACTCTGAACCCCTTTGAACCAAAAAATCACTCATAAGTACGAGAAAAAGTCCCTAAAAGTACTCAAAATGAGTTAAAATCCTACTTTTACATCAGGTTTTACTATCCTACTTTAACCCCAGAGGTAACAAAAGGGGATCTTGAGTGATAGCTTTTAGAAAATCCCCAAAATTTTGACATTTTTCTCAAAAGGTAAAGCGATGGTCTGGAAAAGTGCCCCCCCCCTTGGAGCCGTGCTTGATCTGACAATAGTTTTTACTTATTGCTTTTTTAACACGATTTCTTAGAACGCTACCGAGAGAAATACGACCATCTTTATTTTCAATTTTTTGTTCAATTAGCTCTTTGAAATATTAGGACCTTCCCCCGAAATATGTAGTTAGTCGTAAAAAATGTTTACGATATTACTGGGGCGTATAGTTCAAATGAGTGTTCAACACGAGTTCTATTGTTAACTTGCAAATGTTAGTACTCAGTGCTGTAATAATGCCTAAAAAGACTAAAAAACTAAACTTTGACTAAAAAACACGGTTTTAACTAGTTTTGGTGCACCTAGTCCGAATTTCGGATGTAAAATTTTTGGTAGGATTTGCATTTTGACGAACTAATATAAAATTAGTAGTAAATAATAGAGTTAGTTCCAAATACAAAAAGGGATATGAGGGGTCATCCCCCAGAACCTTTGTGAAAATTTGGGCTTTTGAAATTCGGGAAAGGGGGGCTTAGGGGTCCTCATCCAGAATTTTTTTTTTTGGAAATTTGACCCTAAAACACAGGGGTTTAACTTGTTTAACTTGGGTTTAACTTGTTTAATAGGGTTTTAACTTGAAAGTCCAAAGTTTGTAACTTGTTAAGTCCAAATTTTTTCTGGGGGGGGGGCAGGACCCCCTGGACCTTCGAAAATTCAAGAAACCAATAAGAGCCCTGCCTTAGAGTGTTGTTGGAAAATATAGTTATCGAACATAACGTTAGGACGTTTATCGCACGTCACAATTTTGAGCTTCTATGGCCTTAGAGTGGGTTTTTAAATAAAAAAAAAGTTTCATACACTCATTGGAAGTAAAATAATGCCAATTTGGCAATCACTAAGGACTGTCGCCAAAGTGAACTCTTTCAAAAGGTGAGACACTGTATAGTGAGGTCTAAACACTGTATAGCGAATTTCTTTTCCAGTTCGTTGCGCAGTCTCTCATCCAGCAAGTCCTGATAACCCATTGGCTTGGCGACTTCCGATCTTGGCCTCGTCTTCCAATTTTCAAGAAAATGGCCCATATCCTGATGCGTCTGGTTACTTTCCCATTCATTTGCCTCATGCTCATCATATTGCCGTTTTCGAAAGTGATGACGCGGTGGACCGCCCCAGTCAACAGATACCTCCTCAGTCTGTCCTCGTATCTGTTCTTTCTGATTTTCGTGTTCGTGCTCAACTATGTGGACACCGGGAACTATACCAAAGGGCCGCCGAGATCAGGTGAGAGGCAACTATACAGCCGAAGCTCATTTTTTACGTACTGGTAGGCGATACAAAAACATAGTTCGTAAAGTAGAGAGTCCGTGAAATCGAAAAATTATTTAAAAATGCTAAAAAATATGTGAAATTTTGAGTATATTTTTAAGAAATTTCCCCCTTTTACAAAACAAATAAAGTTCTAATTAAACATCACTGAACTATCTATACTAGACTGCAACGTTTCTTGACCCTATGACGTCACTTACGCGGAAGGAAAACTAAGTAAAGAGAAAGCCGGTTGGATTGCTAGGAGGAATTTCGGTACGCAAATCGTGATAAAAAGACATATACATAATTTTAACAAAGTAATCCTATTTCTGAATTGAAGTTCTTAGTTTCACTCAAAATTCAGACACCGCGCTTGGAACTATTTCTTTGTTTGCTCTCAGCTTGTTTCTCCAAGTTCAAGTAACGTTACAATCTAGCATAGCGACATTCCCCCGGTACAATATTGTTTGTTTCTACCAACGTTTGGCTATATATATTCACAAGCCAATTACCCACCTGGCGTCCCGTCACTGAATTTCTTGCAATAATTTTCGAAAAGAAAAACTTTCTAGCACTGTCTGGTGCATAGAATTATGGGTGATGTGCCAACTCATCCGGTGTCAACTGATCCGGTTGTCAAAAATTGTGCTAACTCATCCGGTGTGATAATTTATGATGGTTTGTTACTCCCAACTGATCCGGTGACTTATTGTTTGGAGATACAAACTAAGTTTGGCGTTAAAATAAATTTGTTGGCTCTTAGTCGGGTATACCAATACCACCCAATTTCGCTGAAAAAACTGTTCATCAAATACCTTTATTTTTAAGATTTTAACCTTTAGGTTCCTTTATTTTACGTTTAATAGACTTATTTTACTGTTAAAAATAAAATCCTTATCCCTGACTTTACAAATTTATGATTGATTCCCTATATTAATTTTTCTAATTGGTCTATAGAGAAAATGGAGAAAGCTATATTAAATTTAGCATTGTCCATTATTAGTCAAAATCATTTCTAGGATATTTTTGTAGAAATTTTACCAAAAAAGGGGTAAATAGGTCTTATTTTCACTTAATTTTAATACAATGGTATTAGCAATGGTTTTTTAATGTATCTATCTCCCTCTATTTTAATAAACTATAGATTATACATTAATACTTTCGGATATCGTGATTTCGATGTCCAATATTCTTCCATTTGTGATACTAGCCAGTATTGGTACATCATTGTCCAATGTCCTTAAGCTACCTGGTGAGTTCATATTAATGTAGCCTTAATCACTAATTGTTCTAATATTGTTCGTAATTTAAAATTTAAAATATCAGAATAACATCTGTGAGAATCTCTCTGAGTGTAATATAATAACATCTCTCTTTTTGTCAAATATTATCATAAATTTACTGACAAAATTTATTATTAATTATAAGATACCTATAGTTAAAAAAAAACTTCTGTTTTCCTGCATCTCTCCCGGGGAATTCAACTTTTTAATCGTGATTGAATTATTTCAAAATGGTAAGTAGCTGTAGCCCAATGAATTACGACTTTTGAAATAAACATATGATCTTTTAGTGTGATTAAATCGCCGTCGAGCGCGCTTTTAAGTAAATTGGGGTAACCTGGGAACCCACTGGATGAGTTGACACAAGATAAAAATTCATATAACCCTCACCGGGTGAGTTGGGAGAATATTTTATCACCGGATCAGTTGAGAACGGATGAATCGGCACTAAACCGAATTATGTCTGGCGTCAGTTAAGTAGGAGGATGTATAAAATTAGTTAGGTAAAAAGAGGTTTTTAATTTTTTTTTTCGAAAATGGGAATGGAAACTATCATTATGTATATGGGGCTAAGTTCATAACCAGCTTACAGTTCGTAAATAACGTTTCGGTTCGGTTGCGATTTGAATGTATACACTTCTGAATTATGCAGCCGGGGCCTTGTGTCACATCATAAGGATCGTTCAAAGTTTTTCTTCTGTGACCATTTATATCTTTGTCATGAATATTTCGACTAAGTCCCTTAACACGATATTTTATGGAGGTCTTTATAGGTGTGGAAGGTTTTGTTGTGGTCTTCGTAATGGGTCATATATGGACAACCATTCGTACGTGTTGGGTGTCAGGAACCAGAAGATTCCTTTCGGTCCCGTGGAACTGGTAAGAGTTAAGAATATTTCATAAAACTATTGAATTTTGATATAGATTTTTTATTAAATACATTCACAGAAGCAATGAAACTTAATTACTTGTTTAAACCTGAGATGTATACTTCATTCATTACTACAACTATCGTACTCCTGAACTAATTATGCCAGGTTTTGAATAGTCACTCAAGCAAAAAAAAATTATGGATATATGCGAATAAGGTAGTAAAACTTGATATAATCAACAGTCATGAAAATAATTATTTTTTATGAATTTAGTTTTTAAGAAAAAGCTCACTACTATTTTTTGTCAAATTCGTTGCATTTCGAAAAAAAATTATTAATCCAAATTCTAAACATAGATACTTATTATACCGAATGACGGTTGTGATTTTTATACATAATAAAGAGAAATACCTATTCAAATAGTATTTCTTTTATTTTGAAAGAAAAAAAAAGACAAAGAGATTAAAAAGTAAAGTAGCCAGTTTTTAACACTTTTCTACTTCCAAAGGTTTTTTTTTTCATTGTTCTATTAGGACAGTGGTTATCCTAATCGTGGTCCATGAAAGGGGATGGTAGCCACTTTTAATTAATAGAAATTTGAGCGTATTGAAGGAGAAAGGAGGGTTATTCCACGTCAAATCAACACACTTTTTGGCATGACCATCTCGGATTTTTTTGAAATTTGGTACACATGTTCTACTTATAGAAACTCGGAAAAGTACCAACTTTCATTAAAAAATATCAATTGGTTCTGGAATTAAATGTGCGCAAAGTGGTCAAAAATGGGCCAAAAATGAACCAACATAAGTTCTTTAAATTGCTCTAGAGGATCGTCTAATTGGATTATACAGATGAAGTTGGTGTCATTTTAAAGTATTTTAAATGTTCTTTTTAATGGTGTAAAATGTGCTATAAAATTTTGAAAAACAATATGTTTTACAAAACAAAATAGAATTAAAAGTACGATTTTTATCAAATTATTAATTTTACCAGATTATTTAGAATAATATTAACTATTCCTGGAATTTTTTTCAAAATTTTAAAAGTGGTACATTTGATAGAAATCGTACTTTTAATTCTATTTTGTTTTGTAAAATATATTGTTTTTCAAAATTTTATAGCACATTTTACACCATTAAAAAGAACATTTAAAATACTTTAAAATGACACCAATTTCATCTGTATAACCCAATTAGACGATCCTCTAGAGCAATTTAAAGAACTTATGTTGGTCCATTTTTGGCCCATTTTTGACCACTTTGCGCACCTGTAATTCCAGAACCAATTGATATTTTTTCATGAAAGTTGGTACTTTTCCGAGTTTCTATAAGTAGAACATGTGTACCAAATTTCAAAAAAATCCGAGATGGTCATGCCAAAAAGTGTGTTGATTTGACGTGGAATGACCCAGGATTGAATTAAATCCGTGTTGAAGACTTTCAAATGGTTTAATTTATATGGAGAAAATAGTCACCACTAAATTGTTTAGAATACTTTTTAATAATTAACCGTACTTAACCTAAAATGTTATCTTCTCCACTACTTTATGTAAAATCTTAAGCAGGGAAACCGGCGAGCCTTTTGCTTGGTGTGTTCCCAAGTTATAATTTATAATATGTACTACCCTGAAGAACCTTAAATATTTCAAAACATCGTGTAAATTTGCATGCTTAATTAAGGAAAATGGCATTTCTCTCATCTCATCTCGCTATTTTATTAGGTAAATGTTCCAATTTTAGGGTCCGCGGACATCTACGGTGACTTCGGAACTACAATACTATGAATACTTTGTTTTCTTTTCAAAACCACACTAGTTAAAAATTCAAATATTTATCTAATAGAAATTTCGGTATATTTGTATTATCCCGTCGACCGTGCCGCAGAAAACGAAAATGCATAGCCAAAGCCCATTAACTGTGGATGGTCGACGGGATAATACGCTAGAACCAAAATTTCGTTTCTAAACAAGTAACATTAATATACCCAGCATTTGATAAACAGGTATCAGAAACTTTATTTTAAGCATAAATTTATAAGATTTAAGAAACTGAGACCAAATCATTCACCGTTACGTGAATTAAATCTTAGGTACGATGTCGTAACTCAGTTCTTTTTCGTGCTCACATTCATTTTCTGGATCGTGTCATATTCGGATTTATTAACGTACCAAGCTGAAAATAAAGAAATTCCTGAGAGAAAATTTTGGCCGTCTGATGATCCAACGTTACTCCATCAAGGATTTTATGCAATTGCGACTGTCTTAGCCTTTGGAAAACTTGCATATTTCTGCCTAACGAGTCCTCGATTGGGACCATTTCAGGTTTGATTATTTTTATAAAATACCAGGTTGAAAATACCGTAAAAAATTTCCACGGATGAAATTTTGATTAAGGTAAATGTGGGTATAAACGGCCACTGAACTAAATAGTGGTCACCTAGCTGATTAATTTTAAATATTACATGTAAGAGGCATCAACCAACATGTTATATTTAAAAGATTAAAATTCATAGATACAGATCAGCATGGGAAGGAAATATGAAGTATGAAGTTTTTGAATTTTACACCCTCGGTCGAATGACTGAAATTTAAATCTGCTTATAGAATGGGGTAAAAAAATGGTCATTTAGAATATTTTATTTGTATATATTACCATTTGATTGACTTCTAATTACATTTTTAGGTAAAGTAAAATGGATAAGTTATGATAATGAAGAAAATTTTCTTGAATTTGGGGTAGCCACTTTACCCACACATAACTTAGATTTTCCAATAGTGGCCACTGTAATGGCCACTATTGGTAATATAATAATTTTGAATTTCAATCGGGTTCTTTTTTGTACAAACTGTTGATTATGCTTTAAAATGTGTGTAGAATAAATTTGATTTCATTCTGGCTTTGGGAACCAAGATTTCTAAAACGAGAATTACATGCAATCATGCAAAATTCCTCTCAAATGCGTTGGATATGGGCCGGTAACTATCAAGTCTGTTATTTTAAGTCAAATTAAAATAATCTGCTTTAATCTGAAAATATAATTCGATCCGAAGGATAATTAAAAAACTAAACGACCATATCTACTGAATATCATGGATAACCCCCCCTCATTTATGCAGAAAAAGGGAGGTGGCCACTTTAGATTCAAGAGGTGGCCACTATAGCAACAATTTGAAGTACTTTATGCCTGTTCAACAATTGGGCTAAAAATACTTCCCATCAAATTAGCATTTTTATTGGTAAAATCGAAAGATGGAGATCCAGTTAACATAAAAATAAGATGATGACTGTTTCCAAACAAATCGATTTATATTTATTGAGAATTTAAGCGAAAATTTTCCTTTAAGGTCACTATATACCCACATCTACCTTAGTTGTATAGGTGGTTTGAACTGACCTTTCAATACTTGGATAATTCAAAGGACCCAAATTGTTCACCAATTAGAACTAAAGAAGTTTCATTTTTTTAATTTTAACATTTTCTCCACTGAATGATTAGAAATATTATTTTTTAGGTTTCTATGGGGAAAATGGCAATTCAAATAGCGCTGTTCATGCTATTATGCTTGATGATAAACGTGTCTTTCGCAATCCCCCTGTCCCGGTTGTACGCTTACTATGATGGCATGAAGCAAGTCACGACAAACGGAAGTTCTCGATCGCAACTTTCCTCGTTTAGCACGTAAGTTGCCAGTTTTAGAATTGATGCGACCGTAAAAAAAAAGGGTATTGTTACATTCTGTAAACGACGTTTTAAGGAAAAAACCTTGCACAGAGTTTTTGTAAATAAGTTAAAACATGATTGTTAGCACTGGAATTTTTTAATACTACCCCCCAACCGTTCGCACAGATTAACACATTTTCATGACTTTTGTCAACTTTTGTCCGCGCTCTAGTTCTTTAGGATTGCTCCGCCGTCACCCAAACCAGGGTGATTCTGAATTGTCTTTGGGCAGTCTACAGTCCTACACTATAATTTTTGCTCAAGAGGGCCCTGTATGTGTTCTCACAGTTTCTGGAGATATTTTTACTCGTCTCACTTTATATATCAGTTGCATGGGTTCTGATACTACACTCTTGCAAAAAAATTAAGGATAGTTTGATTTTTTTTGGGAATAATAATGATACAAATCTTTGTCCCTGCAATGTAATTTTCAGCATCCCCCAAACATATTTCAAAACAAACACATAGGGGAGCTTCAAAAAATATGGTTACTGTCACCCACCAATAAAAGATCCAAGAGCTAAAAACCACAAGATATGAAGGTGTCACTTAATATCGTCTAAAAATCGTACTTAAAAAAGATATCCTCTCACTTAAAATCAGGCAGGGAGTTCAGAGATATAATAATATTTTTTACAAATAACAGGATCTTTTTGGCTACATGACTCTTACATGAACGTTTCTGTTACCGTTCCGAATGTGTGTGGATGTTGAACCCCATTATCAATGGAGGGCCTCTGTTGTACTCTAATTAAATTGTTAGGGTAATTTGCATTACGGCGGCTCGTGGGTAGTTCAAATGGGGGTTCACAATTAAGTTTTGAAAACAAAATTAAGTAAAAATATCACAAGTAGAACAGAACAGGGGGTGGAAGCTCATCCTGAATAAGTTACAAGTTGGAATAGATTTTTATTAGCATTTCATTGACTTATTTTGACTTACTTCATTTTTATTGGGGATTCACTTGCTCATTAACTCCTAAGGTCGAGCCGCCACTACCCGGACCACATATTCCCACTCTTAAGGGTGTCCCAAAAAAGACTGACACATTTTAAAAAAATTTAATTAAAAATCTAAAAAAGATAAAAATACGTGTTTTTTTGAATCCTACTCTGAAGTCCAAAGAATTTTATGACACAAATTTTCGTAAATCATTCCCAAATCCCCCGACAGGGTATTAAAGTATCAATTTTCTCATAGGAGATAATGTAAAACAGTGCTGCCACCTGTCGGGAGATTTTTGAACTATGATTTACGAAAACTTGTGTCATAAAATTATTTGGTCTTTAGAGTAGGATGCGAAAAACCGCGTATTTTTATCTTTTTTAGTTTTTGAGTTATTGATTTTTAAAATGTAATGTGTCAGTCTTTTTGGGACACCCTAGATCAGTGTCTCCCAACGTGGGGCGCACGCCCCACCGGGGGCAATAGGAACTTCTAGAGGGGCAATCTGAAAATTTTTAACCAAATTACCCCCGAGGTGGGGCATGGACCACCAGGTTTTATTTACTTTTCAAGAAGGATTTTCGAAAAAATAAAGGAAATGGGGGGCATGGAAAATTTAGAAAGGCTTAGGCCGTGCATTGGCTGAAAAAGGTTGGGAAACAATGAACCTATGACATGAACTTCATTGATAAGAAACTAACAGCCATATTCATAGCCATCAGCGTCGAGGTTAACCAGCGGTTAAAGAAAGAAAAAGTAGCTTTCCGTTGACTCTGATTGGTGGAATTCTTCTTTGACCGAGGATTTAACACTGACGCTGATGGCTGTGAATATGGCTGTAAGACTGGTGCCATTATTCAAAAAATAAAATTATGATTAATTTTTGGACACGAGAGTACTTTTACCACTGCTTACTACTACTCTACTACTCTGTTACTTTCAGATTGAGCAACGCCTTCGCCACGCTGTTCTGGGGCATGTTCGGGATGTCCCCGGTCGAGTCGGCGGACGTGGTCATCGAGAACCTGACGGACGACGTGAAGAACCCGATCGTCAACACCCACACCTTCACCGAAAACGTCGGCAGGGTTATGTTCGGCACCTACGAGCTGCTCATGATAATCGCTCTGGTCAACACGCTCATTGCCATCCTGTCCAATACTTTCCAGAAAGTGGTCGTGAGTATGGTTTGGTTGTCTTACACTAGATACGGGTGTTATGGCAAATCATTAACCGAGTAACGGCCACTTTACACGACAGGGCAGTAACCAGACTTTTGTTTTGGGGGGTTGAGGTACTACGAGTATTCTTTTACAAGTTAGATTTTATATCACTTACATCATGGAGGAGTTGAGTCTTGGTGCACTTATTGTCAAAAGATGGGGGGTCTGGGAGACCACCCCCTAAAAAAATGAGCCTGAAGATAAAATGTCTTAACTCTTTTTGAGACCCTTTGGATTACACCCGAAGAAGACCACTTCTCCATAACTAAAAAAAAAATAAAATCACGTCAAATGTTCGGGGATGGGGGTTTGAATATCTAACACCCTTGGATAATACTGCCGTTATATGATACCAGTTACAATACTACAATTTGAATTGATACAATAAACTAAAAAAAACCTGTAAATTTTTACAAAGAAATCCTGTCAGTTTTTCTACCAGGAAGCCTCTGTATTTTGTACAAGGAAATCCTGTTATAGGTATATATTTTAGTCAGACTATTGAGAAATTGTATATTACGTACACAGAGATAACCTATATCGATTAACGGAATTCTTGTTAGCAATATAAAGAGAATATGTTGCATACAGAGAAGGTCTGTTTCCATAATAGTAACAGGATTTCCCTGCAGAAATTATAGGGGTATTTTTATAAACAGGATTTCTTTATTAAAAATCAACAGGTTACTTTTTAGAGTGTAATCGAGTTATTCAACTGATAAGGTAATGTAATGAGATAAAATTAAGGGAAATGAGCTCTGATATACAATGATGACATTTACTATTTTGATTGGTTTTTAAGGAACTTTTCATGGTAAAGATTATAAATCAAATATTTTTTGGGTAGGACTGTGGGCAAAAAATACCTCTCCCTTATAATGTGTTGTAAGATTTTTTATTCCTTTTTTCTATTTTTGGAAAAACAACTGAATTAAATATTGTACTGAATATATTTACCCATAAAACATTTACACTCTCTAGGATAACGCTGATGTGGAGTTCAAATTTGCCAGGACGAAAATATGGGTCAAATTCTTCGATAAATGGACGATATTGCCCAGTCCTTTTAATCTGTTTCCTTCAGCCATCATGCTCAAATCATGTTTGCAATTTTTCAGAGCAGCTAGTGGTAGAATAGAAGGAGGAAAAGCTGCATTTTCAATTAGGGTATGGTATTCATTGAATTTTTTAGTGGGTGGTAAAAAAAAAACTCCTGAAAATTCGGCTTAGAAATTCGCTACTTTGATTGGTTTGTCACATAATGGCAAATTACAATTACTACCGTGGTGTGATTGCTTTTTAATTCTTTAAATTTTGAAAAAAGGAAACACATTCTATTTATTATTTAAGTTGTCTAGTTACAGTAATAACTTTGGATATTCATTAGTTTGTTTTGTGTTAAGGCTATATATTTCTACAAATATACTACAAAGAAACCCTTTTTCTTTTTATAGGTACATTTTTTAAAAATAATCGTAGAAAATTGGATAAAAAGTTTCTAGAGTTTCCAAAGCGCAGGATTTACTCTGTGTTCTAACATTTTTGTACTAGCTGTTACGACCCGGCAAAGCCGGGTCTTACAGCTAGGCTAGCCTTTTATGCGAGCTTCGCTCGTTACTACTTCAAGTTCCTATTAATTATACATTAAATAAGAAGTTTAACTTTAATAATTTATTATTGTTGAATTAGAAACCAACTTCCCTAAAAGTAACTTTTTAACCTTTATTAAGTAAACCAACTTTCTTGAAAGATATTTATTTAAAAGCTATTATATTATTTTAAAATTTTAATTACTTTTATTTATTTATTTTTCTGATTATTGCGAGATGGCATCGAGTCAGTGAGTGACGTGGGCTTTTATATTTTTCTGATGATTATGATTATTATTGCGAGATGGCATCATAGTGTGCGAGCGTTCCGTTCCAGAATCAGTGAGTCAGTGAGTCAGTGAGTCAGTGAGTGACGTGGGCTTTTATATGAGAGATTCAAAAATCTTTTGGCAACTCTTTCTGCAAAAACTTTTCGGGACATTAGCCAGTAAAATTTCCGAAGTCTGGGAAAACAAACCACCCGAGTGCACAGAGACAATTTGTAGTCAAATAAATAAAATATTTCCGTTAGCTAAAATTCCCAAAAGATGGTAGAAGATTCTTGTATACAGACTAGAATAGTCTAGTCACTCAACTGAGAAAACCTGTATACTTACAGAAAAACTCTGGGAACTTTTGCTTTCAGAGCTTTTCTCTTTTTCTTGCAATTATTTTTACAGAATGTTGTTTACAGAATGTTACCTCTGAATGTTGCTGTTAATTCCGTTAATTTTACATAGTTCTGGTCATATTCTGTTTTTTTTCTTTACTTCCGCCTCAACACAAATTAAGACTTAATTACAAACGTTAGAAGTAAGTTTGTACGCACTTATGATTTTTTAATTCTACGTATCTTTCATGGCGAGTTCATAAAAACAATTGTAGACTGCATTTCTATATTAGAAATGAAAACATGTTCTCATTATACTTTCTTTATAGCGTTGTTGCCATGTTAAGTATGAAAAGCCGAGTGATGTAGACATGGACGCCTATGAAGTAAGTTTAATTGAACTTTATAAAATCGAAAGATTTCCTTTAAACAATCTCTCTATATATAATGAAGGTGTCCCTGCCTGGGTTCCTGGGTTTGTCCGGAACAGATTTGGCTCAATTTCTCCAAAACTACCCGTCCGAATCGAACCAAACTTGGTACACATACGTATGGGGACGGGGGAAAGACAATGACATCATTTCCAAATTTCTAAAACCACCCCTTCATCCCCTTTTAGGCCTTTTTGTAAAATTCACCTTACTTCTCCGCTAAAGAAGATCTGTTTAACTCGCATTGTTGCAAATAATACAACAAAAACAATTTTAAACATAAAACAAAGTATTTAAAGATAAAACTTGGCAAAAATTGTTTTAAATGTTTTAAAAAGGTTATTAATAATTTAAAAAATTAAAAACGACCCTTATAAAAAACTTTATAACAGTATTTTCTTATTAAAAACTTCATTTTCCATGAAACTTTAAGTTGAAATAGAAAGTTTTAATTAGACTGGTTAAAGTAAAGATAGAGCATTCGCACATGACGTCACTTGGAGGACAAAATCAACGTTGCTAAGGCTGTTGTTAGGGGCGGGACATAGAAGTATCCAATAGCAGCATTCGCACATGATGTCACTGGAGGAATAAAACAACGTTGCTAAGGCCGTTGTTAGGCAGAGTCATGTGATTGAAAATGCTCTATTACATCATGCAGTTTTTTTTAGAAAGTTGATGATAGAAACACTAGATCAATTTGTTATTTAACCTTATAATTTGTTTCTTTGGTGTAGTTTAACGGGATTTTTTTTTTCAATTTAAACAGGGGGTATTTACAAATTTTGGGATTTCAAAAGTCTGTAATAATTTTAATGGATTTTTTTCACTTAGAATGGATAATTGGGTAACTGTCGTAATTAAATGTGTAACACCGGAACTGGATGGTTAGGTTAGATTTACACAGTTGGAACCGGGAGGGAAAAGGCACAGGGAGCACGGTGATGAAAATGCACCGGGAACACCGAGATGAAAAGGCACCGGGGACACCAAGATGAAAAAGGCACCGGGATATGAAAAAATACTGGGAACACCGGGATATGAAAAACTACCAGGATGATTGGTAATTATGGTTACAGAAAATTAGGCATGTAACTTGAGAAAATTTTAATAAATTGATACACTCCACCCGTGCAAGGCCGGGCATATCAGCTAGTTGTAAATAAAAGCAAGGGACTAAGGAAGAGTAATTAAGTGAGACTAAACCAGTGGTTCCCAACCGGTGGTCCGCGGACCATAGCTGGTCCGTGAGAGTCTTGGTGGTCCGTGAAGGGGCCCGGCGAAGTACAAAAAATACAAATTTGAGCGAATTGAACTCGAAAAGATGGAACTATATCCGTGAGAAGATGACTTTCAACAGTAATTTGTGGGGATAGTATAGTCACCACTTAATTATTATTAGCAATACTTTTATGTACTATAATATAAATATTCATAATTTAATTAAGAGCTCTGAAAACAAAACTCGGTATAAAGATTTAACTATTTATCAAAACAAAAGATATAATTAAAATTTCCTAATAGAATTGTAATTCAAACAACCATTTAAATAATAATAATTAAGGGAATTCATTTCAGGTAATTTATAATAATATAAATAACCACTACCGTTAGTTATCATAGTTTTGTTCAAATGATTTATAGCAAAAGCATTTAATTTGAGAACATATTTCTTCAGCGATATATTTTGAAACTGCTTTTACGGTGTTGCATTGTTAATGAATATTTATTTATGGTTATTGATTGCAGGCTCTTATGTCGAACTTAGCTCAGAGATATTTTGCAAAATTTCAAGAATATCGTAAACCAGAGTAAAGCGAGTCTCTCCATTTGTTGGCATCAAATTTGTTATCACCATGGATTGAATCTAATTTTTAACAAGCTTCTGACAAATCATCTTCAGGTCTCAGTTCTCTTGTTTAAGCTAAATTTTCAACTAAAAATCTCTTGATTAGATCTCTCTGTGATAAAAAGTTACCATGATCATTCGAATTTTGAATAAATTTATCTTCAATTAATGCATTCAAAAGGCGTGATTTATTTTGTTTATATTCTCAGATTTATATGAAACAGTTAACAGAGTCATAGTTCTGTCTACTCTATTTGAAGAAATAGATTTCTTTAGTTTTCCCTGTTCTCCTACTTCTTCCATACTTAGTAGAAAAGATTAAAGACTGTGAAAAATCACAGGGGTAGATTGCATTTTTTATACAAAAATTGAAAATTTCAGGTTAGAACTTAAATTTAGATACTAGTATATCAACATACACCTGGTTCAGACAGTATCCTCAAAGTAACGGTACTCCAACTTAATGGAAGTTTTGATGCTTACCTGGATAAAAATGTAGATGATGACTAAAGGTATCATGACAACTATGAAAATTGGTAGATTGACAGCTATGACGACGATAGAACCAATGGTTGCAACTAATACAGCCACGACATTCTCCATCCTAGAAGGGATTTTCGTATCTACATTGTCGATGTCCTTACCGAACCTGTAATGAAAGATACCATTGCATGAGTGAAGGAAAATTTTCGATTTAATCTACAAAAAACAACACTTAAATATATGTTATCCTACTTTTAACTTGGTAAAGCAATGTAATTATTACGATGTTAACATTGAAGTAGTAAATTAGTCGAACGAGGTATTTTGTGGGGTTATTTTAAAAGCTGACAGTATTTTGAACTATGCAAAAATGTCCCCCTTTTTTACGTTTATTATTATAGTTATCGGTATTGAATGAATTGTCTTTCTTGTTATTGAATTTCTATGCTTAAAAAGGTTATCAATGACGAAGATATTTACAACACCATATCTGATCATAAATTCAAGGGCAATTTAAACTACCAAAGTGTAAAATAGATACATCTGAATTGTGAAAGATTACTGATTTAAAGGGACATTATTGGTTAAACTTTTTTCAACAGTGTGACCTAGAAGTTAAAATTTGGTTTATATTGATGTAGATGCTTATAGTCTTTTAAGGGAAATGTTCAATGGCAGTTTTGGGTAAAGTAAACATGCTTCTAATTACCTACCTATTCAAAATTCTACCAATAGGAGTAGTATCAAAAAAAGACATTGGTGATCTTAAAACACTCCAGATCATAGTTCTATGAAATTTTATAGATGCTCTCGTGGAAGCTACTGCAAGGATAAAAGTTTCGCACATTGTCGATACACCTATAAAAATAACATTAAACTACAATGAGTATCTATACATTACCTATCAAAAGAAAATTCGTAGGTTTTAAATCACATAAATGCAATATAAGTCGTAGTATTTCTGTTAGGGGACATCCATAAATTACGTGAGGTGTTTTTTTCCAAAATCTGGACCCCCCCCTCCCCCCTTGGTGAGATTTTGCTGGACCCCCCCCCTCCCCCCACGTGAGATTTTCTCAACCACTAGTTTTGTTTTATCGGCATAAAAATTACCATCCAGATCGCAAAATATTGATACAAAAACACATTAAAATCGAAAGCATGGTTCTAACTTGTAATTATCACGACTGACTGGCTAATGATTTGTTAGTGTGACCAATCTGAGCATTTTTTCTGTGCTAAAAAATATTAAAGAAAAAAACGTACATTTTCTAAACTAAAAGTTGACGTGAGATTTTAATTGACTCCCCCCTCCCCCTGGTGAGATTTTCCTGGACCCCCCTCCCCCCTTTTTACCTCACGTAATTTATGAATGTCCCCTTACGTGGTCGCCTTTAAAATTTTAAATTAATCTGCAGCTTTGTTTAATAACAGGTAATGAGCTTAGTAGTTTAGAAATAGGGTTTAAAAAACCTGGTCTGCAAAGAGATTCAATGCGGTACAGCGCAGTTAATATGGCTTATTTGATTATATACGTTCACACCTCACAACCGTTTAAATATCTGAATGTGAACCAATGAATGGAATCAGTCACGTATTTGAAATCACCCCGGATTCGCATACTAATGCATGTTACGGGCAATGTGATAAATCCGGGCATTATTAATAATTTCCCCACCCATAACATATAAACACATATAAGCTTACCTTGCGCCAGTCCAAGTAGACCATAGACACCCATCCTTAAATTTCTAAGTTGAGTGTCTTGGGATCCATCTGGCAAAGGTTCGTCAGTGCTCCACTTGCTCAACCACACATTTGAACCTATCTGAGAAAACAAACTTTCGGTTCAATTCGCTGTGAATAGATTTGATGTCGCATTCATTCTCATTTGAGAAAGATTTTCATTCTTAACAATAAAGATATTTATTAACAATTTATCCATCCCCTTATTGGGAGTTAGCCAATGCACAGCAGCTGTATTTTGATCTGAACGTAGAAAGGAATAACCGTAAATTACTTACCTCAAAGCATTTATAAGCAGTGAAGCCAAAGAAAAACAGGAAGGAAAGAGGTAGCGTAGCGTATTTGAAATATATCCAGATCACACTAGCTTTAACCTAAAATTTAATCAATACATAATTCAATATTCCATAGATTAATATTTTCTAATTGAGCACGAAATTAACGATTGAACTAGAACTGTTTTACTGCAAATTAAGTAAAAAAAACCCGGAAAAACAAAACTATATTGAGGTTTTCGAATATATCTTTTCAATGCACATTAAGTAGAAATTATAATGATACGTTTAAGCCATTTTCTCTTTATATATATATAATTTATATATATTATTACTTTATGCCACTTGTGACAACTTGTTGTAACTTCTTTTGACGTAAAAATATAGGGTGTTAAAAAATTCAGACTTTGAAAGGTTTTGGGAAACGTATCAAAATACCCTTGTTTAGAAGCTTTTCAGGGTGTTTCAATGAGACCACCCAAACAGCACTGCGCAGCCCAATTCCTTCTTTACACCATAAAAATGTCCTAGTAGCTTTGTTGGCCTCTTCCAAAAAAATTTCAAAAAGTTACGTCGCAGTTACGTTAACTTGACATGTTTGGTATGAGCTGTGCTAAAGGGTATCCTCGAAAAATTAGATTGGCTCTATTGGCGAGGTGTAAAGGATATATTTTGGCACAATTAGATTATTATTTTTTGACCAAAGTATTTTTAATCGTGAAATAATCATTAACTGAGTAAAACCTAGTCAAAAGTAACTATGAAATTTAATTAAAAGCAATGAAATTCAAGATCGGATTTGAGTTTTATACCCAAACCAGACTCGATTTTTAAAAATATTCCTCAAAATCTAATCATTCATCCAGGTTTTGGCGATTAAATTCAAACCTTGGTTCCAAGAACTCACCCGGCCCTCTTCCATCTTCTCCGCTTCGATCAGCTTAACTTTTTTGATCTCTTTGTCTTCGGTGGAGAGGTTTCTGGAGAGTGACCTCGAGATTCGAGACCCCAGCCGCTGCATTTGAGCTTTCAGGTCCTCAGTCGACCGCTTTTTCGAATCGGCCGATTCGGTGCCACTCTTCTCGCTGCAAACGTTTTCACTAGAACGGAATTTGGTTTTTAAAAGTTTAATAGTTTCTAGTATGTAAAATTTGCCTTTTTAAAGTGTTGTTTTAACGCACTTTGGCACATGTGGGGATTTTATGATACTGCACAATGTACGCCCAGTGTGACTGTCATCCAAACGAAAGAGCGTTTTCGAGGTTCAAAAAAGAAATAAAAGATTTAAAAAGATTGAATTTTTCAGAAGTTTTTAGAATAATTTCTAAACGAAAACTTAGAACAGCTCCAATTCACCGATTTACTTATAAAAAAGGCAGCTTTAGGTTTTGAGAAGTTTATAGAAACTCAGTGATTGAGTAAAAATGGGGTAAAATGAAACTTAAGCTAAGTTTTGAACATTCATAAGTAATCTTTTATTCAATTTTTTATAATTTCTCTCAATATCAAGGATAAATAAAAGAATTTACATTGATCTATTGGCCCAAGGGAAGTTAAGATGCCATAATTTAACCCACATCGTATCATGGTTAAAGTTGTGTAGGCTTTCTTTTGGGTTGCTTCATGAATTTAATTCAAAGCTATTACTTGCAATTACGTTGAGGAAGCTCAAATAATTAAATTTAGTGTTCCTTAGAAAGAGGGGGAATGAAAGAAAAGAAAAAGGGATAAAAGAAAAGAGAATGTGACATAAAAGAAAAATGAGAGAAGAACGACAGTGAATTAGAAAGAAAAAAAGAACGCTTTTTTTTAATTTCTTTATTTGTTTTCTTAAATCATATTTTTCTTTATTTCAATTCTTATTCGTTCTTTTATGTCATTCTAATTTCTTTCACACACAACCCACTCTATATGTTTCTCTTTAAAGGTATCTAATTTTAACTAATTAAGTGATATCTCACTTCCTCTAAATTAAAATTACTGGAGGCACCCGTATAATCCACAGATAGCTAAGTCCGTTGCAATCTTAACTCAGTCATCACACCATATTTATGGATGCAACGTTAAAGAAGCAGTTATAAATTGATTGAATACCTATTAAGCTTTCTAAAGCGATTTATATATAATTTCGATTAAAATTTTTTTTACTGGTGATTTAATTTAACCACAGAGTTATCTTTAATCTCGTAGTCCAGGGATAGCCGGACGTGGAGCATGCTCTAAACTTTGCGCATTTTATGCATTACAACTCTAATGGCGCATCAAATTATTCATAAGTTATATCCTAATTTACTAATTAGAATTATTTAATTTTGATTGAAATAAAAACTGTTTATCTCTATTTATCTGAAAGGGAAGATTTGAGAAGTTAGATCCATTTCCAAATTCAATGTTTTAGGAATTAAGTAAATTGCTAAAACCCATAAATTCAGTGCATAATTAAAAACTGCTAAAGATATTTATGAGCAATTTTCCATACTTTGTTAAGAAAAAAGAACATTTTTTCGTCTTTAAAAACCTGCTTCGGCAAATTGGAAATTATTCTTAATTTTAGGTCTCAAATTTTTCAAGTTTTATAAAATTCTAATTTTTCCCAATTAAATGTGCGAGTCCCGCATTTTTTTTTATTCGACAGAGATGATTTTCTTTTTTCGAAGGCCCTTTGAAAAAGGCCCGAAAAGACTATGTCTTATTATTCAAATCAAGGTTTAGAGTGTACACAACAGATGACGCTGCCTCCAAAAATTAGAATTATTCAAAACAGAAATTGCTTAATTTGAGAATTGTTATTATTACAATTTGGGGGTAGACATGATGTCACTGACACTGGAGGAATAAAACAACGTTGCTAAGGAGAGTCATGTGATTGAAAATGCTCTATTCAAGTTTTGTTTCTATAAAGATTGATTTTAATAGCCTCTAAACTTTCAATTTCAACTTAAAGTTTCATGGAAAATGAAGTTTTTAATAAGAAAATACTGTCAAAAAGTTTTTTATCAGGATAGATTTCAATTTTTTAAATTATTAATCTTATATATTAAAATAATTTGGTTTTTCTTTCGGCCGGCCGCCAGGCCGCACCCCGGTTCCGATTTGGACAAACTCGGTCTTGATCGAAAGCTCTCCACCCCTAGATGAGCCAATAATATATCACGTTCCTCCAAAACATTCCATTTTTAAATTATGCGGTTTTTTCGTTTTGCCCCCATGTTAACTCTATGGGGAGGTTCCATTCGGCCGGCCGTCAGCCCGAACCCCTGAACCGATTTGGACAAACTCGGTCTTGATAGAAAGATTTCCAACCCTAGATGAGCCAATTATATGTCACGTTCCTTCAAAGCATTCCATTTTTAAATTATAAATTTATTTCAATTTGCCCCATTGTTTTCAGTTAATATTTTTACCAACACAGGCAAAACGTCGTTTAAAGAGCGTGAAGAAAATCTACTTTGAAATTATCAAACTTCAATGTTTTGACGTTTTACTAGATTTATCGCAACAGGGATACTAGGCATATTGGATTTATAAAAAAAATACTGGTACAGGTTTATTTGAAGTATTACTTCTTTCTCATCAGATGACGCATAAGAATAAATTAGTTGTGGTTAGAAAAACCTAAAATTTGATTAAAAATATTGAACAGTTTAGTGCTGACGATGCAGCTAAAGTAATAAATTGTAAAAAGTTTAACTGCGCTGCAAGCGTGTGGTAGTAACGAGCGAAGCTTGCATCAGCGCCAAAGGCGCGTAATCTAGCTGGTAAGACGCGGCTTTGCCGGGTCAAACCAGCTAGTAAACTTTTTAAAACAATTTTAGTCCGGTTTTATCTTTAAAAACTTTGTTTTATGCTTAAAATGGACCCTAACCGTCTGACGTCACACGGAACCAGCACGTGACCTACTGAGCTTGCGATTGGTTACCACAGATACTACACTAGTAGATCTACTAGTGTAGTATCTGTGGTAACCAATGGACTCTAACCTTCTGACGTCACACGGAACCAACACGTGACCTACTGAGCTTGCGATTGGTTACCACAGATACTACACTAGTAGATCTACTAGTGCAGTATCTGTGGTAACCAATTGCAAGCTCAGTTGTAGGTCACGTGTTGGTTCCGTGAAGTCTCGAACCAGATAGGCGGTTAGAGTCCATAGAGCATTTTCAATCACATGACTCTGACCTAACAACGGCCTTAGCAACGTTGTTATTCGTCCAAGTGACGTCATGTGCGAATGCTTCTATTGGATGCTTCTATTTCCCACCCCTAACAACAGCCCTAGCAACGTTGTTTATTCGTCCAAGTGACGTCATGTGCGAATGCTCTATTGCAAGCTCAGTTGTAGGTCACGTGTTGGTTCCGTGAAGTCTCGAACCAGACAGGCGGTTAGAGTCCATTGCTTTTGTTGAATTATTTGCAACAATGCGAGTCAAACAGGTCTTCTTTAACGGAGAAGTAAGGATATTTTTGATAAAAGGGGGTGAAGGGGTGGTTTTACACTGTAAAAAATCTGGATAAATGTAATACCAATACAAAGTTTTTGATTTCACAAAACTTTGGTGCAATGAAAATTTATTTTAGCTAGATTGTACCAAAAATTGGTAGTATGATTGAAAAATACTTTTATGGTGCGATCGGTTGCACCAAAGTTTGGTAAAAGGCTCTTCTGGGACCGTTGTCGAGTCGTGTTTAAGTTCGCCTGTTCGCGCGCTAAGCACTCCGCATTCCGTCGAACCGTGTTCTTCAAGTTCAAGAACAAGTCTTCCACCAGTCCACCATGGTCATGGTCATTATATTTTAGAAGTAAGTAAATACTTTTTATATTCTTGCATGCATTCTTTACAGTCGTGCGTGTTTTAAATCACCTCATAAGTTTTAATAACTGAAAGAGAAAGCTTAACCCTAAACTGCTGTTCCAATAACACGTGTTTATAGCTTATCGATTTCTCAGATCTCGCTCACTGAAAGGCCTTTTAAATTGTTTAAAATTATCTATTAATGAAAGATTCTCTTAGTAATTATTATTTATGCATCTTAATTATTTGGATTGTTCAGTTATTAATTTTATTAATTGATTTTGAAGTGGACGTGGGTTTGTGAGATCCACGTAAATAGTGCTGCCTCCTTTCGGGGGATTTGGGAACTAAGATTAACAAAAATTTGTGATATTAAATTATTTGGTCTTTTAGAGTAGAATGCAAGAAACCATGTATTTTTTTTTATCTTTTTTAATTTTTGAGTTATTGATTTTTAAAATGTAATGTGTCAGTCCTTTTTGGGACCCCCTGTAATATTAAAAATAATAATTATTATTATAATAAAAGCTATTTATATTTAATAATTATTAGGTAAGCTTTCCTTCTTTTCCTGTTCGCAGTTGCACATTCCATTTATTTGTTTTTCATACTTATAATTCTTGTTGTAATTTTCATTTTAGAGGTTATCAACTTAAAAAATGTGACAAAGTAAAAGTAATAGCACCTGAAAAACAGATTATTATCCTCTGTCAATAAACAAATATGGGGATATCAGTGTTGTCAATCCAAAATATTTATTATTTGCTCATGAGTGAATTATCAAATAGAATTGTAACATTTTTTATGTGGTTAATAGTTTTGTAAATAAATGTTATTTTTGAGCGTTTATTTGGCTTTTGTATATTTCATTAATATTAGGAGTACAAGAAAGTACTCATCCACTTTTGTAATAATTTTGTAAATAAATGAATAATTGTTATTTTTGAGCACTTATTTGGCTTTTGTATAGTTCATTAATATTTAGGAGTATTATTCCTGACGTGTAATAGTTCGTTGGAGGAAGGACAAGAAAGTGCCCATACACTTTTTTTAAGTGGAATATATTTCATACTGTATAATGCTGCGTTACATTATACATAAAAATAATGTACTTGTTGTTTATAATGTCACTAAAGGTCAGCATATGTCAAAATATGTCATATGTTTGTTTCTACCACACATTATCAAACTCAGCATCTGATTTTTAAGTTTCAGTAACTCAAAAAGCTTACAAATATGTTTATCACTTTCTTGACCCGACCCCTAAAGAACTAAATAAAAAAAATCACTTTAAGAAAAATTATATCTTTAAAATTATAATTATACTAATGTATTAAAGGTAAGAATTTAATTTTTTTACAATTCTATGTAGATATAAGTAAAATAAAATATTCTTTAAAACAAACTATAGTTAATAGTATAGTAAAGTACAGTTAATAAAGTAAACCTATTTAATTTAGTAAATAGGTTTATCACTTTCTTGACCCGACCCCTAAAGAATGAAATAAAAAAATCATTTTCAGAAAAATTACATCTTTTTACTAATGTATTAAAGGTAAGAATTTAATTTTTTTACAATTCTATGTGGATATAAATAAAATGCTATTTAAAACAAACTTTTCGTCACTAATTATGAGAAAATGTAATGCGATAAGTATATTTCCTCTCAAAATATAATAAGTAGAGGTTCCACACCATTCCTTATCATTTCGTGCTGTGAAATAACATTTATGTTATTACCTTTTATTATATTATTTAAAAGGTAATAATATAAGTATGTTATTTGTTCAGCAAATGATGAGGCAAGGTTTAAAGGACGGCCTTTTCTTATTATTTTGTGTCAGGAAATAATTGTATTACATTTTTCATAATTTGGTGATAGTAAAATATCAATTTATGAAGCAATCCTTCCCAGTTTTTGGCTATTTAAAAATACCTAATATTGGTGCAATCCGGCTCTGCTTTTAAGCGCTATAAAACACCGTTTTATGGTGCAACCTCTTTCTAAGTTTTGGTGCCTTAAAAACACCTATTTATGGTGCAACCTCTACCTGATTTTGGGTGCCTTAAAAACACCATTTTATGGTGCAACCTCTTTCTGATTTTTGGTGCAAGTGATAGCACCATAATATGGTAAAATTAAGAGCAATTTTTTGTAGCCAGCAAATAAATACCAGATTTTGGTGCAACACAGCCCGAAATTTTTTACAGTGTAGAACTTTGAAACCGGTGCCATTACCTTTCCCCCTTCCCCATATATCTGTGTACCAAGTTTGGTTCAAATCGATTGGGTAGTTTGGGAGAAATTAAGCCAAATCTGTTTCGGAAAAACCCAGGAACACAGGCAGGCAGGGACACCTTGATTATATATATAGGGATAACTACAGTTTAAACATATTCATATATACATTATTATAAGCTTAGTTATATCTATTTGATACAAAGGTTTTATGATAGCCAAAGGGAATATAATAATAATGTAACATATATGTTATATAATATTATAATAATATATACATATTTACAGAAATTGAAAAATAGTCATTTTTGTAATTGTAAATTATATTACATACTTAATCTCCTGCTTTTGAAATTCCCTTTTAAAAATTGAAATTTATACGAAATGAATAAAAAAACACGAATGAATGAATGGATGCCAAAGGTAATTAACCCTTATAAAAAGGGTTGTTTTTACATTAGTGCCCTTAAACACTTAATATAATAAAGGAAAATTAAAATAAATTGATAATAAAGGAAACACGTTCCTTACAATTCACAAATTAAAACAATTGTAATCTCCTGCTTTTCATATAAAAAATTTTCTCAAAAACTTTGGAAAATCAATGCTATTTGTTCGATTTTTTTCAAACGCAAGGAAAACCAAATTTGCTAAACGCTGGTGAGTCATTGATAAACGTTGTACCCTATCTATGCGGGTTAGTACAGAAAATGTAGATTCGCACAAAGCGGTACTGCACCCGAACGTACGTGAAGTCGCCAGCAATTTGTACGTATCTTCAAAGGCCTCTTCTTGCTTAAAAATTTTTTGAAATCCGTCTCCACAATTTCCCGACTTCTCCAAATAGGATTTTACCACAGTTATTTCTTCTTTGGATGGCAATCCAACTCCGAGAGATGACAAATAACTGATATTCTGGAAATCCAATTTTTAACTTTACATTTTCTATTTAACTTAACATTTTCAATTTGTTTGAAAAATACTCAAGTTAAAAGTGTACTTACCCTAAAAATGCTTTTTAATTATACAAAATCAGTGGCGGATCCACGGGGGGGGGGTGATTGGGGTGATCACCCCCCCCCCAACAAAGTGACCTCGCCGAATTTCCGGCCGAAAATCACATCCCCGATAACATAGCGATAAACTTGACTTGTGAATTATCTCTACTGAGAAGCCGCTGTCACCATCTGAGCGAGTATTTCTTCCGGTTTCTCGCAGTGCCCCTTTTCGGCAATAGTAGCAACCTCGTTAAATGATAACTTCAATGCATCGATCACTTTTCAGAGGAGCTCCCTTCCCTAGCCCTGATAAAAGGGTTGACAGAGGGTCCGCGCTAATGACCACTTTTTCCTCTCCTGGGGTTCGGTACTCTTTGGTCACCGGAAATTTCAGCCGGTGTTAAAGAAATCTGTATCCGGGTGAATTGGACCTCATATCGAGGCTGATTACTGGTATAATTGCACACAAAAACCAGAGCGGGCGGCTTGTTTGTATATTTTCTAATCTCACTGTTTCTCAACATCTATTTAAGGGCTAATCAAAGCTTTTTCAGAGCGATTGACAATCCCATATTGGGAGGGGATAACAGCTATTTGTTGGCAGTGGGATAGCTCAAAACTTGTGGGCGGAGCATGTCGTACATATGCCAAGCTGTACTAGTAAAAAATTTAGTTGATTTTCTTTCCAACGTTTGACTTGTCTCGTTTTTTTACACTGATTTGCTGTTTTATTAAAACTTGGCGTTTTACTATCACAAAAAATGGATTCCTGAACATGGTCGTGCTCTGAAACGAACAGGCTTTGGCTTTGCGGTAATTTTACTTTTAGTTTCTTTTCTGTCTCTCTAATTTTTCTTTATTTTGGTCTGTCTTGTTATATATTAGTGTATACTTTATGCATTTAAGTTGAAGTTCCATTTTAAAAAGGGAAAATGAATTAATTGCATTTAATGGTTTACAATTAAATCAGTAGAAAGTGAAACTTTCCACCAAATATATTTTATGTGTCTTCCTCTTACGAATTGAATGTAAAAGTGAAAATTGATTGTAATGTCGAATGCGCATATAGGTAAAATCACCCCCCCCCCCAAACCAAGAGTCTGGATCCGCCACTGTACAAAATCATAATCAAGTAAATACTTTCGAAGTTCTGAGCCCGATATTAAAAACGTTTGCACTCTTTAAAAGCTGACGACTTATTGAGATGAGTACTGTATTAATTCAGAAATAAGGTTCAAACTATCCTAATAAAGAAATGACCGGAAAAAGTTATTAATGAATACAATAAGAAAGCATTAATATATTAAAGGTTGAAGGGCGCTGGCTATTCGTCTCATAAAGAAGATGAATTGCTAATATATCTGTTAGAATTTCGATCAATGCTTTGTTTTTGAAAATTGCCTGGTGCTGTGAGTTATTTCGATTTGTATCTCTTATCACTATCATACTAATGAATAAAAATCGTTGATGAGTAACCGAATTTCACCATTTATGTCAACATGCGAGCATTGTATGTATTATACAAATCGGCAAGTTCCTTGTTTATTGCTTTTTAGCTACAAGTTCTAGGAGTGGGATTCCATCATTAGAATGCGCACTGGAGAGTAGAATAACATCAGACACAGACAAATATTTAACTTGAAAAAGTTTAAATTAATTAAAAAATAATGAAAAAAAAAATCAATTCATTTAAAAATTAAATTTTTGTTTTTCGGAAACTTAAATAAAAAATAACGAAGCATTTTTAGCCCTAGTCAAAATTTCGGGGGGCCCGTTAAAATTTTCTAGGGGGGGGCAAACGAAGATGCCAGGGGGGGGCTCAGCCCCCCCGTAGCTACGGGCCTGTATATGTGTTTCAAATTTTGTCATTTAGATGGCCACCCTAAAGCAGTTAAAATAAACCAGAATTCATGTTTTTATTTGACTAATTAGTCATTTTATTCCTGATAGTCTATTTAAGGTATGCAAAAGTAACTTTTTCCCTTCAAAGTTAACTGCGTTTTTTCACTGAAAATTTTGGATTTGAAAAACTTTGCTGAGCTCCAATCATAAGATAAGATACTAAACTATTATATTCAATTTAAGTTAAAAGGTTATATTTACATTTTATATATTTTTAAGAATTATATTTGCTAAATCTCTAAGTGGGGTACAATGGACCACTTAGGTGCGGGGTACAATGGACCACTTAGTTATGCATTCATTTTTAAGTGAACAAAATTAGTGGAATTAAGAATTTACTTTTTTACTTGCATAATAACTAATTATTCATTCTCTAACATTTTCCATTGGTTTTACACTTAATTTCATTTAAATGTAAGGGCTTCAGAAAGTTTGGTGCTGAACTGTTTTTCTTTACCAAACTGAGTCTTGTCATAAATTTAATCCCATTTCATATTTAAAAAATAAATATAATCACAAAGTGAATATTTGTAAGATAATGTGGTTGCAATTAATTCTACTAATATTTTTATTTATTTACTAACTATTACTATATTTGAATAAGGACATTTTTACTGTCCTTATTGAGTGTTTATTATTGATTGGTTGCTTAAACCTAACCAAAATGTTTTTGTTTTCCCTGAGAATGTTGATGAATATCATATTAATGTTGGAAGATATCATTATGCGTCTGCCAGACCCAAAAGAGAACAGTAGGCTATCAGTCACAAAAATCCTTCGGATTTTTATTTGCTGGGTTTAACATCCGTTATAATTAGGATAATATGTTTAAATAAATTATGTAACCAGAATAAATTAAATAATCAGAATAAACCAGATAATCATTTACTATATGTTTTGTATTATTAAAAAATGTATTTACTTCATTTATTGCAAAAAAAGTCCTAATGGTCCATTGTGCCCCGTCCTGTGGTCCATTGTACCCCGGTACCGGGGTACAATGGACCACTTTGTCACTTTTCATTTAAAAAATTATATAAAAAAAAGTAAGCATTACTTTTACTTTTCAGTGGATGTTTTAAAAACCTGAATATATGGTTAATATGTATGCATATTATCTAATTGAAAAAATAATTATTTTGCCCCTAAAGAGTCAAATGTTTCAAAAGTGTTCCACCCTGCCCCGGTCTCCTATTTTTGACGGTTCACTAGATTGTCGCGAGCACGGATATAGAGCATTCGCACATGACGTCACTTGGAGGACAAAAACAACGTTGCTAAGGCTGTTGTTAGGGGCGGGAACTAGAAGCATCCAATAGAAGCATTCGCACACGATGTCACTGGCGGGCAAAAACAACGTTGCTAAGGCCGTTGTTAGGTAAAGTCATGTGATTGAAAATGCTCTATTTATAAGTTTTGTGGGTGCACGTTTTTTTCTCTTAGTTTGTTAGTGATTGTTAGTAGACTTCCTTGATAACTATGTTTTCAACTATTTTTTGCTTTTGAAATACTAGAGAAATAAATATAATGGACTCTAACCGCCTATCTGGTTCGAGACTTCACGGAACCAACACGTGACCTACAACCAATTGCAAGCTCAGTAGGTCACGTGTTGGTTCCGTGTGACGTCAGACGGTTATAGTCCATTCGGATAAAGGGTGGATATTTTTGTTTGGAAGTTGCGTGTTTTTCTGATTATTATTAGCTCATTGTTAGATTAGTCATTGTTTTAAGAGTTAATTAGATTGATACGTTTTTAAGTTTATGTGGTTATTAAATGTTTAAGGGAGGATAGTTTATGTATTCTGGAAAAATTAATATTTTTCAATATTTGTTGAACAGGTTGGGAAAATATTTCTAATAAATTAGTGATAAGAGAAATAAAATATTTTAGATTGGATAAGGGTTTTCATTAGAGTTGGTAAATTCTACAAGCGAGCTTTGCTCGCTGAGATCGCGAAGCGATCTTAAAAGAACTGCGAAGCAGTTCCGGGGGTTGGTGAGCGATAGCGAGCAGGGGGCAGCGGCAGGCCCCCTAGTTTTTTAAAAAAAGATAAATAAAAATTATTATTATTATTATGAAATTAAAGCCGAAATTGGACGAGGCGTACCAAAACAAAATGAAAAGTGGGGTTTTTTACTTAAATTTCCAAAAAAAATCTGGGGGAGGACCCCCAAATCCCCCATTTAGTGGTTAGAGCAGGATAATTCACTACCTTTTCCATATTAAGATAATCAAGAAGATACAATTGCATTATGAAAATTCTTAGCCCCCCCCCCAAAACCATATCCTGGATCCGCCACTGTATGTAGTTGTAGGTACATTATCCAAAAAGCACTTAGCCTAAATGAGGCACGGATGCAGCAGGCTCCAAGGGGGGGGGGCACTTTTTAAGACCATCACCTTTATATTTTGAGAAAAATGTCAAAATTTTGGGAATTTTCTAAAAAGTATCACTCAAGATCCCCTTTTGGTACCGCTGGGGGGTAGGTACTCTAGGAGTAGCAGGGGGCAAGCTTCAAGCTCATGCTATATTGCCAAAAAAATCAAATATCAAAATAAAACACTATTTACATGTATCTAAACTTAGTGGGTTTTTTAAATTTTTTGTTAATATTTTAATGTGTAAATAATGAAAAATTGCCAATATAGACCAATTGGAGAGACATGCGCCCGGCTAATCCAAAAGTACCTATTGTCAAGAACACATCTATACAATTAATATTTAGTACATTTTATACAAATTGGGGAGAATTCAAATTTTGTTTATTTCTATTGTTGAATTTGTACCCTTTATTTACCAAGGTCAATATTATTTTCTGATACTCTGAATTTTTTGTAAAATATATCCTGAAATATTATATTGTGAGATACTTGCTTTATTAAAAAACTTGATGATACTGGTTTTTTAATGAAATTTTACACATTTTTAAAAAACCCACTTATGGCTGGGTTTAACTCAACCGGGGTTTTTTGGGGGCAGGTTGAGGATGGTGTTTTCTACCAACACGATCCTCCACAGCAAACTGTGTCACCGTATTCACAGCGAGCAATGGCTCACTCCTCTTGAGAGAGTCCCATTCTTTCGATTTCAAAACCGTGTTGTAGTTTTCCAAAATGAAGTTGCGCGACACATTTGTGAGCTCCTCGTCCTGGTGTTTGTCAGCAAGGGACAGAATGTCGCACACGTTCGAAATGGAGATGTTGGAACACAAGAACTTGGCACATTCCCTCTTGAGGGTGGGGACCTGGTACTTGTTGGCAACGTAGTAGAGGTTGAGGGCTCTGTCACACTCCAAGTCTTCGACAGCCCCGGTGTACAGGAAGGTCAAGAAGCGGGCTAGGGTTGAGGGGTCCAGGTCTTCGATGTCCACTACACCGGACGCTGTTTCCTTCATGTCACTGGAGAGCATGGCCTTGAAGACAGGGGATCGGACACTCAGGATGTTCCTGTGGACAGGGAATGAGACATTGTCACACTTGATTTCCAGGTCGGAAAATTCCTTGTCTTGGTAGAGGCATGTGAGATCTTTAGTGAGCACTGACACCGAATCCTCAGTCTTGTTAGAAGTGACTGAGGGATCCAAGGAGTTTTCAGAAAGCGTGTTAATTGCCTCAATGCTGATACTGCTGCGATCACAGTTGACGTAAACTGGACTCTTAAGGGAGTGTCTGGTCTTCAAACACAAAAACAGCGAAATTCCTTTCTCAACATATTTGTTCTTCTCCAGTGAATCGGGGAATGTCCAAGGAGTGTCGTCGCGAAAGACGTGTTCTTTCTTCACATATCTGTCATCGCTTCCCGTCACACCCACACACATCTCGATAGCGGAAGGGTAATCGTTATCACTTATTGGCCACACCCTAACAGTAAATTGTACTTCGTTGTCCTGACAGCAGGCGCTTATCCCCATTCCTTGATAGTCTTCATCCGTAGATAGTCGAATAAAGAAAACTAGTTTTGTTTCATCTGTGTTAAAATTTTTAATCCAGTTTGGATTTATTTTCATTGATATTTTTGAAACATTTATGGCTGTACAAATGCACTTTTCAAAATTTTGCACATCATTTATCCGCAATCTCAGAGTGATGAAGTCCTTGCTCTCCCTTATTCGGGAGACCACGTCTTCGAACTTGGGTCCGGGAGGAAGTTCTAGATCTCCCGCTCCCGCTTCTGCATTCACCGGTTGCTTGCAGTGCAGGACTCCGTCAGAAGAGTAGAAAGACAGGTCACCAGAAAAGGAAGACCTGATACCGCATAAGCGCACCACTAGATGTTCTTCTTGCCCGCCGATACCCTTCGGATACAGTTCCATGTCGGTATAGGAATCGGGACACCAGATGCACTCCCCGTGTACTTCCGCACACCAGTGGCTAAAGTTCTCGATTCTCCATTGAAAGACTATCCCATCTTCTTCCATAGCGAAGAACAGTTTCTTTTCCGCTTTTGAAGTGTTTAATTACACTTAGGGATTAGTTTTTAGCTAAATAGTGTAGAGGTGCATTCTCAAAATCACATTGGCAGGGCGCAGAGCAGCATCTCTGTCCCTTGGTAAACCGGTTTCCAAGCCCGCCGAGAGGAGAGAGACAGGCGAGGGAGAGGGGCGATTTCGTGGAAGCCGGAGAGAGATAGCTGCGGGAACAGCTCCACTGGCTGTATTCGTTGTGGAACGGAACGTATTAGGTAGGTATTAGGTTTGGAACGGAACGGTTGACTGGAACTGGAACAGCTAGTTGGAATGGAACGATGGGCTGGAACTGGAACGGTTGGTTGGAATTGGAATAGTTGTTTGGAACTGGAACGGTTGGATTAGGTTGGGGATTAGGTGGATTCGTAGTAGAACTGTTGCAGCGGAGCCATTGGAGGCAGGGTGACGGTGAACTTGTTTCGTTCAGGGGAGGGGGAGGAAGGGGTATTGGGTCATTTCATTTCTGTCGGATGTGCATGCGGATATGTTTTTAGCTCGCGTTGTGGTAAGTGAATTCTCTTTTTGCCGATGGGGTTTAAAGGGGTAATTGATGTAGTAGTTGGAAAATATCTTGGTTTTGTAAAACTTTCAAATTGAAAAGAACTTAGCCGATATGTAATTAAATATTTTTTACAAAACTAAAAAAAGGCGTTCGAAGCAAACTTGTGGTAGTTTTTAATTATTTAAAGAAATATGCCTAACTAATCAAAACTTTTAATTTTCTTGGGATACATATCCTTTTTCATTGTGAAATTTTAGCAGTTCACTATTTATTAGTTCAAAACAAAATGGATTGAAAAGGATTTGAAAGCACTTGGACTTAAGGAATTAAGTTTTAACTTTTGAAAAATGATGTGTAAAGCTTATGCTGGAAATAAATATCGTTGCAGATTGCACTATTCTTTTATTTAGTCTGTAATTTATTCCTTTTCTATTTCTCAAAAAATATTAAAATGATATTAAATAAGAAATAAAATTTAAGGGAAATTTTATTTTAAAATGATAAAGTTTTATAAAATGATATTGATGTTTGAAGTACTTATGCAAAAAAAATTACATCAATGATGGCTATATTCGTATTCTTTTTTCAACCATACCCGTTTTATCATGTTTTGAAATGGAAATGATGAATTTAAGCAAAAAAAAATAACAGTATAATAAATAAGTAGATGGCAGCACGTGTAAGGAGTAGGTCTTGGGTCTAGGAACCGATTTAGAATGAACCTAAATTTGCTCATTTTCGGTTGGAACTGGAACCGTTTTTGGAACCTAATACCAGCGTGGAACTGGAACGGTGGAACCGGTTCCACGATTTAACGAATACGTAACATCCCTAATAGTGAGTCCTCTCGGCCGGCGCACGCTTCTCTTCTGGCGTTCTGGCTTCTTTTTCTTTTGCTTACACAGTTGAGTTGAGTTGTTACGTTGTTAGTCACTATTCCCGAGATTTGCTCCAAAGTGCAACTGATCGTACGTCGAGATAAGACAGTTGGCGAGATGGCGATATTTCGTTTTGGCGACATACTCTTGCGATGCGATGGATGCGATTCGATCTAGATCGGTGTTTCTTCAATATATCGATCTACTTAGATTGGATTGCTTTATGGGTTTCCTTTCGCCATTTTTATTATTGTGGCATGGCGTGTCAAGGTTACTAGAGAAAGAAGGTCAGCTCATTCGCTCGTAAGCTGGTTCTACATGGAGCCTTTTTTGCCGGATGACGGGCCGCGATCCGTCTTGGCGCGATGGTTGGCGACAAGAAAAATCCCTATTTTTGAGGCAGAAAACGGATCAACCAAACCGGGTGGTCACGTGAGCACGCGGACCAATGGCTAGGCGTGATACGCCCGACATCGCGGACCGCGAAAAAGTGCAGGCAGCTCGCACTTTTTCTCGGGCCGTCAAAAACGGAGGGGGTCACGTGATTGAAATTCACCAATCTCCGAAACACCGAAGAGAACATCGTATTCGTATCGTATGCAATGGTGTTTTGTTTACAAAAGTAAACTAAGCTTAATTTTACGAAAAAAGCTTCATCTGTTGATTTTTACTATAAATAATCAATGAAAAACAAGTTGAACACGTTCTGTCACCATTAAAATATAAAAGGTTTTGTAGAATTTGAAAAAAATAGTACTGAGAATCTATATGTTTTCCGTAGTATTGTATGTTTTTGCTTTTAGTTTTATAGTCATAGAAGTAAAATTTAAAGGATAATTTACTTTTAAAGCAAACTAAAGTACCATTTAAATACCCTACTTCAAGTTTATATATCAAAACTTACTTTAAACACTTTCCCTAAAAACTATATCTTCTTGTACTTCCAAGTTCGATAGAAAAGCCTATATACTATAACTATTTACTCCACACATTTTTTATGTGCTGGGATGTTAGGCAGTGTTATGTTTTAAATAGATTGAAGTATTTGTTGTATGTTATTAATTTCAGAACCTGATAGTTATACCACATAGACATGAGACAATAATAAAAGAAATTAAATTGATTTTACATGTTTTCTTCCTCGATTAATTGAAAATTACGTTGCTCATAACATAAATCTCAGAAAATAAAATTTGGTCAGTAGTACTAGGCATATTTACGTATTCTCACAAAATACCCTGCAATAATGTCACATTCTCGCAAGTGTGATGTATGTGAAAGAATTTGCTTTTTTATGATTATTCTTATGTATCTTGATGGTCAAGACAAAGGTTGTTATAAAAATAGGTATTTTATTGTAGACATTAAGTTAAGTTCTATCAGAATCCAATTATAAAGATATTCAAACAAAGCATGAAAAGAGTTGAGTTGTTACATTATTTAAACTGGACTAGTAGATATAAATTAATAAATATTGACTAAATACAGAACTAGTAGATCGGAACAATTACTAGTGAATAAATATATAACATGCCCTTTTTTTATAAACGAAGAAGATGAACTTAATAATTTAGATTGAAGTCATTGATGTCAGGTTCCGTATCTAATTGGTTGTCTAACAGTTCTTCCACTTCGGGTGGTAGTCGTAGAGGGATTATTTGCAGCTTGGGTAGTGGGACGACTCAAACTTTGATGGGGAGATGACATCCGTGGAGAGAGACGAGGTGTGTCCTCAAACGCTGGGCTATACAATAGTCCTCTACTGTTGTGGAAGGTTCTGCTTTACTTATTGATGGATCTTTACAAGGGCGAAGATAAAACCTGTTTCTCACATAGGTTTTACCGTTGTCTGCAACTATTTTGTAGGTCCTTGGGTTGGGTCCTATATCAACAATTCTAGCTTTTTGCCAGGGATGTGTTGGCTTTAAGCGAAACCAAACTTGTTGATTTACTTCCAGCTCAGGTAACGTTTTCTTGCCTTGGTTAGCATAATGGTTTTGTCTTAGCTGGTTTTTTCTAAGTTGTTCCACTTCCTCTTTTATGTTGAAGTTTGGGAGAAGGTTATCGGAGTGTGATGGTATGAAGGATCTCAGACGCCTACCCATCAGCAGCTCAGCTGGAGATTTTAATCCATTAGCCGGAGTGATTCTGTAATCCAGTAGAACTAAATGAAGATCTTTTCCTTTCTCCTTTGCTTTTTTCAACCCATTCTTGAAGGTTTGTACTGCTCGCTCAACTTGCCCATTTGATCGGGGGAAATGAGGAGAGGTTTTATGGTGAGCAATATTCCAGCTTGTTAGAAAGGTTTGAAACATTTCACCGTTGAACGGAGGTCCTCCATCACTTACAAACTCTTCTGGAATCCCGTGTCTAGCAAATGCAGCTTTCATAGCATTCACGACAGCTGATGTTGATGTCCCATGCATATGCTGAACTTCTATGTACTTGGAGAAGTAGTCTATAAGTAACAGATATGTAATTCCATTAAGAGAAAGAAAGTCACCAGCTACTATTTGCCATGGTCGTTCAGGTAGAGACCTTTCAATCAGAGGCTCTTGTTGATTGGATTTTTGATATTTCTGGCAAATTTCACATTTTCCTATGAAGTTTTCGATGTCTTGATTCATCATAGGCCAATAAAGATATTCTCGAGCTTTCGCTTTGCAGGCGACTATTCCTCTGTGTGCAGTGTGTAATATATTGAGGGTATCAAGTCTTGCTGCATCAGGAATAATAACTCGTTTTCCCCTACATAGAATTCCTTCTTCAGTTAGATACAGCTCATTTCGGCAATGCCAAAAAGGTGTTGCAGCTAGGTTAACTTTCGCCTTCTCTTCTGGCCAACCTTCTTTGACATACTGAGAAACTGCTTTCAAAGCACAATCCTTAGCAGTCATATCCGAAATCTGTTGCCACTTAGGAGCTGTTGCGAGTGCTTGAACACTTTTATAAACTGAAGGGGTAGAGACTAGTGATTCTTCAAAGATATCACTGCTAGTGGCCCTAGAGAGTACATCTGCGACCACCAACTGCTCTCCGGGCACATAGTTGAGGGTGACATCGTACCTGCCCATACGGAGTAGCATTCTTTGCAGCCGTGGTGTTACATCCTCATAGTATCGCTTGCTGAGTCCCAGTAGTGGTTTATGGTCTGTTTCTACCTCAACATGTCTTCCATAGGTGAAGTAGTTAAATTTTTCTAGCCCAAATATTATTGCTAGTAGCTCCTTTTCAATTTGAGCATATCTCTTTTGAGCCTCAGTTAATGCAGCTGATGCATATGCTACCGGCCTTCCTTCCTGCATAAGAACTGCTCCTAGACCATTCTGACTTGCATCTACAGAGAGGCGAACTGGCTTTGCATTATCGAAGAAACTCAAGCATGGTGCTTCGACCAATGCTTTCTTGATAATTTCAAAGTCTCTTTGCATATTGCTATCCCAGATGAATGCAGTGTTTTTCCTTAAGAGTTGTCTCAGTGAATGAGTAAGATCCGATAAGTGGTTAGTAAACTTGGATTGATAAGTCACCATTCCCAAAAATCTCTGTAATTCTTCCTTGTTCTTTGGAGTTGGGAAGTCTTGAATTCCTTGAACTTTGATAGGATCAGGTTGAATTCCATCTTTTGAGATAATGTGCCCAAGATAATTTATAGAAGACTTGGCGATTTGAGCTTTAGAAGGATTAAATGTTAGGTTTGCTTTTCTGGCTATGGTTAGTGCTTTCTTTAATAAAATACAATGCTCTTGATTGTTTTTAGAGCTCAAGGCGATATCATCAAAGTAGGGTTGGATTTGAGGTTCGTTTTCAAAGATTTCTTCCATAGCTCGCTGAAATTCTTCTGGAGCATTGTTAAGACCAAATGGAAGGACTAAAAATCTGTAGCGACCCCAAGGAGTTGTGAAAGTGGTCAGGTATGAGCTTTCGTTATCAAGTGGGAGCTGCCAAAACCCATTCTTAGCATCTAAGAGACTGAAAACAGTACATCCTTGCAGATTTGTAAACAATCTCTCCGTCGTTGGAATTGGGTAATGAGGTCTCCTGATAGCTTCGTTTAGTGGTCTTGGGTCTATGCAGATCCTAAGCTTTTTTGGACTATCGACCACAACCATGTTGCTAACCCAGTCAGTTGGTTCTTCAACTTTGACTATGATACCTTGAGACTCCATAGCTGTTAGTTCCTGTTTGACCTTTTCATGAAGTGCCAAAGGAATTTTCCTAGGTGCTGCTATGTGTGGTACAGCATTTGGTTTTAATCTGATGCTTACCTTCCTGTTAAGCCTTCCTATTCCAGTGAAAACATCTTTGAACTCCTCCATAATTTCTTCTACAGTTTGCAAAGAAGATTCAGTCGTCGGATTTGTTGGTAATGTATTCAGATTGTACATTCGCTTGATCAGACCCAGATTTTCGCATGCCTGCAACCCGAGAATTGCAGATGAATTTAGGCTCGTTATAAGGAACTCTAATCTCTTGGGGTTTCTGATAAATTTGCTTTTGCAGAGGAGAGTGCACACGCCTATGACAGGAATTGGACTCTTGTTGTAGTCCAGTATAGGAGTATCATATGGTCGAACATTTGGCTGTTCCTTCAACTTATCAAAGAGACAGATGGGCAGCACGTTTACTTGTGCTCCTGTGTCAAGCTTAAAGTTAACATTTGTCCCATTGACAAGCATCTTGTAGGACCATTCTTTTTCGTTAGGAGTCGAGACTTCGTTTATCGTCAACTCACCAAGAGTTAACTCAGAATCAGGCTCAAGAGCATGGACTCTTCTCGATTGCGTCGGATGTCCTCTGAAAGGCTTCGCTTTAGATCGACAAAATTCTGCCCAATGACTCTTTTTCCCACAGTTTTTACACGTTGTGTTGAATGCGGGACAATTCCTTGGCTCATGGCTACGACCACAGTTTCTACACGAGTCGTATTTCTTTAGATGGTTATCCCTATGGTTTGATACCATGGCATAAATATCGTTGTGTTCATTCATCGCTAACGCCTGGCTCTTTGACTGTTCTGCAGCCCGACATTCAGTAATGATATCATGAAGCGTCTTGGGACGTCTGCTGGTCTCCCTAAGTAATCTTTCTTGTAAGGGTTTGTCCTGTAACCCGTGGATGATCTTATCCCTTAGCATACGATCACTATTTGTACCATAATTGCAGTCTTCAACCGCTAGCTTAAGTCTACAGAAAAATTCTTGAAACTTCTCACCTTGCTTTTGTTTTATTTCCAAGAACAGAAATGACGCGTAAATTTCATTCTGGTAATCCTCGAACTGACGGTCAAATTCAGTGATTTGGTCGAGAGTTATCTCTTTTTCCGGGGGACTTGGTTTCAAACTCATCGTTCTGTAGAGAGTTTTAAGCTCCTCGCCACCAACATGCCGAAATACGGCCGTCTTTTTCCTTTCTGTATCATCCATGAAGTCAGCTGCTTCCATAAAATCTAAAAAGTCTTGCCTCCAAAAACGCCAAGATTCAGATGGATTGGCTCCTGCTATAGAGCATTTTCAATCACGTGTCTCCGATCACGTGATCAAGCTGGCTTGGAGGATAGACAACTTTTCTTTAACATTAGGTTCCCATAGAGAATACGCGCTGCATTTAGTTTTTATAAAAAAAAGTTCATTTAAAAAGATTCTTTAGGCTCGGTTAAAGACCGGAACGAAAGAATAATAGTTATTGAAGGTAAGTGCATAAGTTTTTGTGTTTTAGTGGTAAGCTAAATTTAGAAAAAGACTTATTACGAGGTGACATGTTTTTGTTTACATTTGTTAGAACAATATGCGAGTCCGATACATCTGTAAAATACTTATAATATGCTTCTGAAACTAAATATTGAACAATTAATAAATAACTAAGAATTTTAAAACATGTTAGTAGCATTGCGAATGGTACTTGCAATTAGAACACTGGCAGAAATGGTTTCAGCAATTAGAACACTGCTAAATATAAAATGTAGTATTATTGAATGACTTATAATATGCAGAGATGCCATTTTAGAGTAAATAAAGGTTACTTTAAAGTAAACTTTGGAGAAAAACATATAAAACATCCTTATTTTTCAAAATTCACATCAAAAGTAAACAAATAAACAATGTGCATCCTATAGTTTTCCATCATACTGTCTGTCATCCAAGCCTCTGACGTCACAAGCCTGTGACGTCATGTGCGAATGCTCTATGAAGGGCTTCATCATCTCCAGGGTATTATTCATGCTTTTGCTTATCAAAATACTGATTAATTTGAAGAAAAGCTACCTGGGTATTCACTCCAATTTATTTTACCAGTTTATTCTGACACCATCTTATGTATCTTGATGGTCAAGACAAAGGTTGTTATAAAAATAGGTATTTTATTGTAGACATTAAGTTAAGTTCTATCAGAATCCAATTATAAAGATATTCAAACAAAGCATGAAAAGAGTTGAGTTGTTACATTATTTAAACTGGACTAGTAGATATAAATTAATAAATATTGACTAAATACAGAACTAGTAGATCGGAACAATGGACTCTAACCGTCTGACGTCACACGGAACCAACACGTGACCTACTGAGCTTGCCATTGGTTACCACAGATACTACACTAGTAGATCTACTAGTGTAGTATCTGTGGTAACCAATTGCAAGCTCAGTTGTAGGTCACGTGTTGGTTCCGTGAAGTCTCGAACCAGATAGGCGGTTAGAGTCCATTACTAGTGAATAAATATATAACATGCCCTTTTTTTATAAACCCATAGAGTCCATTGGACTCTAACCGTCTGACGTCACACGGAACCAACACGTGACCTACTGAGCTTGCAATTGGTTACCACAGATACTACACTAGTACATCTACTAGTGTAGTATCTGTGGTAACCAATGGCAAGCTCAGTAGGTCACGTGTTGGTTCCGTGTGACGTCAGACGGTTAGAGTCCATTGCAAGCTCAGTTGTAGGTCACGTGTTGGTTCCGTGAAGTCTAGAACCAGATAGGCGGTTAGAGTCCATTATGACTTGTTTTGGATACAGATTTAATTATTAATTTTACCCTAATATCAAGACCTGATTATCTGGGCCTGATTTAGAAAATTTTCCACATAGTAGGCACACTGCGTTGCAAGGAGTCCCCTTGATGTTTTTTTATAAAAACAAATTTCACAACACTCAATAATTGGTAGGTATACTTATGTACTGTTGTAAAACCATTTATTTTAGGCTTTTATTTTTCAATTTCTTCAAGAAATATGAAGTAAGTTTTGTTTTATGAGTTAAGATACTTTTGAGATTTAGGGTTATGTTTTGAATAGATTCAATATTTGTATGTTATTAATTTCAGAACCTGATAGTTATACCACGTAGATATGAGACAATAATAAAAGAAATTAAATTGATTTTACATGTTTTTTTCCTCGATTAATTGAAAATTATGCTGCTCATAACATAAATCTCAGAAAATTAAAATTGGTCAGTAGTACTAGGCATATTTACGTATGGGGTAGGTAATCATTTTTGATATAGTTTTAGACTTTTACCAAAACCCTCTATATACAAAGCCTGACAACTACGTCACTGTGACGTCAAAGGTGGCGGAAAACCGCTCAATTTCCCATGTTAAGTCTATGGAGCATAAAAACTTACTTTCTTAACTCCTCGCGTTATGTATGCCTTCAAGGCTGATAATACTGTTCTGGAAACTCAAAATCTTTCGTTTAGAATCAAAATTTTGTCCCTTTTGTACAGTTTTTTTGTATTTTCATTCAGTTTTTTAGCCTTAGGACTAACGTGGCTTTTAGTTCAGTTTGCAAATAATGAATGCATGTCATGTAGGTTTTTCTCACAATATTAAGTTTATCTAGGAAAATAAAAAAAAATTCACTAGTAAAATAAAAAGTAAAATCTATTAAAAATTAAAACAAATCATTGAATTTTCGAATTCTTCCAACAGTAAACAATTTATTTAATTACACTAAATTCTTTAATTTATTATAAGATTAAACTGATGAGAATCAAGCATTATATTTATTGTTGCGGGAAATGCACTAGTAGCACTAAGTTCTAGTTAATTCTTCTGATTTGTATTTTTACATTTTTCTCAGATGGCATCACGTTTTTGTTTGTTGTTCCATCAATTTTTTTAATTTTTTTGATATTTTATGGTTATTTCAGATATCTACTTATTAAACTGTGATTTGAATAGCGATAGCCATAAAAAATTAATATCACGGCATTTTTTTTACATCGTTACATTAATGTTAATAACAAAAATACGAATATTCCTTGTTCAGTGTAAAGAAGTCAAAAATGTAAATCATGGCGTCGTTTTGCATGTGACGTCAAAGGTGGCGGAAAATGTGACGTCACCCGTCCGAGTTGTGAGGCCATTATATAGAGGGTCTTGCTTTTACCCATCCCTAGGTTTTATTACCCTTGAGACAAGAGGTAGATATGAGAAAAGAAAGGAAAAGTTCTCCAACAGTCTTTTGTTCCATAAAACCGTAATTCAATGGTTTTGAATTTTATGTAAAAAGTGGCCATACCCCTCGACATTTTCTTACTGACGATGCACATTCGTTTAAGTTTAAGAGATAGCCTTATCAATGCTTTTTTATATTTTATAAGTAAATTTGATTTTTAAATAGTGTACCTGTGATGTGAAATTGTTTTAACACCAATTAACAAGAGTTTTGTTTAATTTAACAATTTAATTAAGAAGATAGCGTTCACTACTAAGATTGCATCCACGTAAAAATATGTGTACCTTAAAATAAGAATTTAAAACTAATTAAGTACCTTTTTATTTCTCTGAATCTCTATTAAAATTTTTAAAATTACCTAAAATTACTTGCTGACCCTTACCCGATTTCGTATTCTTCATCAGAACTTTCTTTGTCTTTTTCAGAACGGTATTCGTCAATCATTCTGGCGAATTCCCCTTTTTGTTCCATTAGTTCCGAGTAGCTCCCAGATTCCAGAATTCGTCCGCTGGACATCAGGTATATTCGATCCATTTCTGGCAACACCGAAAGGTCATGAGTAGCCAAGATTCTTGTCTGAAATATAAGACAGGTAGGGCATTTCGGAATTATCGTTCAATTATTTACCTATAGGTCTTATCGATACCAATCAAGAATCGTACAGGAACATATGGTCGCAAACCTCATTCAGACGCGCTATACACACTCTCACCATCACTTATATTGATAGATGCGATAAAAAATTATTTCGTACGCAATTATAGGGTCAGATTCAGCTTTGAAAAAGAAACCAATCGCCTAACGAGAACCATGCGGTTACGCTATATTTGAGACGAATATTGTCAAAGTTTCGTATAAAAAAATACGTTTTGTTCGAATCATTTTACCAGTAGGTAGTATGGTTTAGCTTTTTTTGTGATTCTGTTAAATAGTTTCACTAACAGCTATTAGAACAACTATACTTATTATTTAAACTCGTTTGTACGTAATAAAAAAATCAAGGGGGATACTAAATTGAGGGAATACCTATAGGTTGTTGGACCTACAAATTCCAGCATAACCAGCCTCACTGGGGTGATGCCATGAGCAGAGAACATGTGACTGAAAGTCATGGTCAGCTGAGTGGCTAGCTTGATACTAACCCCGCTCTTGATTTCCCCAAGTAAACTTGGAACTCATTTTATCGACCCCAGTGGGATGAAGGACTGAGTCTGCCTTGCCAGCAGACAGGGATTTGAACATCAGGCCTGTGGCGTGGGAGCGCGAAGCGCTTTCACTAGGCCACCGGGTCTCTGGCTTTGTGGACGTTTAGCTGGATGTTAACCCCCACATGTGATGCTGTACGATTCTTGCTTGTTATCGTAGATGAGCTTGAACCAACCTTGTTTTGTAGGACTCCGTCTGGTCCAATAACGTGTTTGAAGATGTGTGCTCCAACATGCGAGTCTACAGCACTAAGAGGATCGTCTAGTAAGTAGATGTCGGCGTCCTGGTAAACTGCTCGTGCCAGGCTAACCCTCTGCTTTTGACCACCACTTAAATTCACACCCTTAAACATCAAACATTCACAATTACCTGTGTGTGATATACGACATTTTTGTACGACACGCCTAAATGCTAAGTTTTTAAAAAAGTTTACATAATAAAAAATAGGTATTGTTTTGTTCTTATAATTAGTATTTAAAAAACACACATTGGTAAATAAAGGTTTGCGTTCTACGCAATGCATATAAGACCTTTATCTTCAACTAGGTTACCTTTTCTCCGATCTCCGTCAAATCTCCTCCGGGCAGAATTTTCAAATCGGGTTTCAGACAACATTCTCTGATAGCCGCGTCGTACCTTTTCTCGTCCATAGGATTGACAAACAGCACGTTTTCTCGTAGAGTACAATTCTGGATCCAAGCTTGTTGGGATACATAAGCCAGGCGACCACCCTGTATAAGTTCAGTCAGATTTTAAAACAAAAAAATTTGATTGATGGTTCAATTGTTTTTCCTTCAAATGATCTTTTCCAAAATGCCACATATTATTCTAATAATGGTCCATACTTATACAAAAGGTATTCTTAATTGTTTTGTAGTCTACTTCTTTAGAAGTTTGTTCCAATATTTTTTGACAAATTTTTTTTATGGAATCTTAATTTTAAGAGGTGTCCATCTAGGGAGATAATTCCTAGTTAATGTCCAGCCCAAGTGATTACCCTGAGTAAATTCCTTACTCATTTTTTAACCCCGGGAGGAGTGAAGGACCGAGTTGAACTAAATGTGTAGCCACCACAAGGTTCCACTTTTGACCTTCGATGGCCTTATTCGTCGTTAGCCATGGTAGTGACACGCTGACCACTACACCACCGTGGCCTCATTTAGAGTAGCATTTCCTTGAGAGTACCCTAGACATGTCTGGCTGACTATACTATAACCTATACTTTCTCACCTTCATGATCCGTACAGATCCCAACACAGCGTGCATCTCTCCCAGCACGGCCGAGAACAGGGCACTCTTACCCGCCCCCACTCTCCCCACCACGGCCACCAGACTTCCACGTGGCACGGACAGACTGACGTCACGCAGGAACGGAGTTTCGCCATTGGTCCAGCTGAAGGTGCCGCCATCGATTTCCACCGCGTTGCCTAGACGACCGAAGAAGCGTGGTTTTAGCGAAATGAACTTCATTTGCATTATAATTTAATGTATACATAACTATCTAAATAGTAGAAATATCAAAGATCATGGATATAATAAATGGAGTAACGAAAGTCAAACGATTACAAAAAAAAGCATTTAAGAGGCAGGGCCACCCATAAATCGACAGCCACGTTGCAAAAGCCTGTAAGTGCAAAACCTCAAAGTTTTCAGGAGACGAAAAAAAAAAACTATCGCAAGTTTGGTTTTTGGCAAGCATGCGATGGTTTGGCGATGGTTTGATGATAAGCATTTTAAAATAACGCTATACGCATTTTTCTGAGGACGACACGGCTTCCCCTCAGCGTCACTGCAACTTACAGAGTTTTGCTTGGTGATTGGGAGGTTCCCAACTTACAGGTTATTACAAATCGTCATGGAGAAGTTTTGAAGCGTCTTTGGCCGATTTTGGTGGCACTGAGATGTGCGCAAGGCCATCTTTAACAAGTACAACTCAAAACCTTATTTTCGCCAAAAAATGTTCTTACAGGCTTTTGCAACGTGGCTGTCAAAATATATAGGCCTCCTTGACAAAGTTTTTGACCAATTGAATGCAATTCTTGATGCCATTTCAAACGATAGTATTAGAATTTGGTGCTGGTTCTGCGACCATGTAATCATCACTTAATTGTAGAGAAATCAAAATAAATGCCCACTTTCATATTATCTATTAAAAAATACGTTGTAAATCAAAGCATATAAATGACCTATTCTAAAGACTCGTTCATTTATCATTTATTTTGGGCTTCATTAATAGAAAAGAAAATTCCAAAAAGAGGTACTTACAAATAGCAGTGTCATCATCAACAGCTCTTTCACTTAATTCTTCACTGAGTAAGAAATTAGTGATTCTTTTGAAAGCAATTTGGCTCTGCAAAAGAAATATATTTGCACTAAGTTTTAAAGAAAACTTTGCATAACTTGGTCAAAGTTATAAAGAGGAATATCCTTAAGTTATATTTTCTTATTGACTAAGATTTCTTTAGTTGAATTTACAGAGTAGCCCATAAAAAAAGATAATTTCGGAAGGAGATTTTTTTAAGAGACAGACACAGCCATCAGGGTCGGTGTTAACCAGCAGCTAAAGAAAGAAAAGTTAGCTTTTTAGTGATTTTGATTGGTGGACCATGAGCAAGGATTTAACACCGACGCTGATGGCTATGAATATGGCTGTTAATAGAAGCTAAAGGGATGTACAGTGAAATGGGGAATTTTAAACAGGTATATGTCCAATGTCACTTCAATGATAAAAACAACATTTACTGGTTAACTTGGATAATTCAAAGCAAAAGAAACTATCAAATAACCCTCTCAAAGTATTCAAACCAAAAGAAATCCTTAAACTAAAGATATTCGAGTTATCCATTAATTATTTCACATTTTGCTTCAAACGGCTTGGCTTAGCATCGTAAGTCAATTTTTCTACGACAAAAAGGCCAATTAAAAAATAACTCAACATAATAAACAAAGTAATATTTATTTATGAAGTCTTAGAATGTATTTCAGCAAGAGAAGTCTGCAATAAAGAAAGGGCTAACAGGCAACAAATAAAGATCAAACAGGACCCGCTGGCGCATGCCCGTTTTGATCTCTGGCTAAGAGTTAACCCAATATGGTTAACCCACTAGTAACATTACGCGTTATTCTTTTCATTTGTTGAGTTTCATAATTAAACCTTTCATTTCATCACTTTTTCTCCCAACAAAAATAACTAACTGAAACTTAAAGAAATCGAATTGGGAAAATGTAAGTTTTCTTTACAAAATGTACTATTTTTTGGTTTGAGTATAGGGATGCATAAACCTACCTGTATGATTTCAGCAATCACATTCGGTACGGTAGCCATGTTTGTCCGCAATGTGTTGAATAACGATAGAGACACAAATGCTATGCTCGCGTCAAGAATGTTCTTGTCATCCAGTAAAACAAATGTCGTAAAACAGCTCAAGGCAATCTGTAAAAGAACAGAAAATAACTAACGTGACGATGTGTAAAGTAAATCATGTTGATATTAGCTTGTTTGAAACAAGGTTTTCAAAACTATTTTCCAAACCATTATAGACTTAGCTTTATTGTAATGCGCAAAATTGCCCGTATCCAAGGTAGTTTAGTATTCAAGTGAGGTTATTTATAATACAACGAAAATACACACAATAATGCGTAAATAGAAAGGCATAAATAGAAATATAGAAAATGTAATGGGTTGTTAAACTTATTCGATTCTGCTGTTATGTTTAGGCGGAGTTTCAAGACAGAAATCAGTAAAATAGAAAATTCACGAGTAACTCACTTTTTCTGAGTTAAAAAACGAAGAACATTTTAAAATAGATTTGTTTCCATAAAAACTATATAAAAGTCAGGAGTTGAATATGTTTTTGTCATTTCAGTTGTGTCAAATTTCGTATATTCAAAAAAAAAAAAAAAAAAAAAAAAAAACAAAAAAAAAAAAAAAACAAAAAAAAAAAATCCAAAATTGGTGAAAACCCCTTTTAACTGTATGACAATTACACATCAAGGCTCCTTTTTTCACTTTCTATCTTCATTTTGGAGGAATCATCCAAAATGACAAGCGTAAATTTTCTTTTAACTCTTCACTCGTCCGATTTCCTATGCTAATGTGTACTTCCTCGGTGAGGAATCACTCAAGATTGAAAGTGAAACAGTGTAAATGACCCTCAAACTGTTAAAATATATTGTTACTGCTATATCCTACCAAAAAGGGAGCAGAAATCCATAAGAAAATAACAGTTCCATTGATGAAGGCCAACTTTCTTAGTGCAACTGCTTCCAAATTTCTGATGGATCCAATACGTTCTAAGAAAGGTTTCTCCCACGCAAACAACTTCAAGACCTAGGGGAGAAACTGTGTTAAATTGCCTATAAAATAATAATGACAGATAAGTTCAAAATGTGTTATAATAAACCTTTATATGAAAATTCTGTACTGTTGGCACTGTGTGTGTTCTTGATAATTGTTTCACTTTACATTGTTCTGATAACTGCTTCACAAGGTAGTTAAATAGCAATGATAAATCGGCACAGAATACCTTACTCCTCAGGTTGGTTGGGTTGGTTTTGTTGGGCCAAACAAGGGAGAACAGACACAACAAACAGGCAAAAGTGCCTTTGTATATCTAACCCCTCAGAACTTCAGTTAATTAAATTTTGGAATAAATTTCCTCGGCCCCTTTACATACAGAGCGCATATAAGGGGCCCACATTTCTCAGCACCTTACAATGCCTTCAATACATTTAGAATCCCAAAATATGACAGTTTATAACAGACAAAATATGACCTTTTTTAAGATAATATTAATTGGTTTTGTTATTAAAATCCATTCGTTAATACTAATTAGTTCTTGGAATTCCTAAAATTTCATTTTCATATTTACTATTCGCATACAATACCTTGATTCCGTTTAGAATTTCGGTCATCTGTCTTAATCTTGAGTCTTTCCATTCCATTTGCTTTTTCTGTGTGAAACATGAAAATAGAAGGAAAATCTTGTTTATTAAGACTAAGAGAACTAAGACTTAAAATTAACTAATTTTTTTGCATCTAAAAATATTCCTCTTTAATATTTGTTGACCAATTGTTTCGTCTGCTGAGAATTTTAAAGTAGAGTCGTTAAAAAGTAAAGTAAAGTAAGTCGTCGTGGGTCACGACTCAAATTATAGAAACTCTACTCTGCTCTATTAAAATAATTTGAATAGCATGGCAATTTACAAATTACTACGCTTTAAATATTGTTTGGTAAATTATTAACCATGGCTGAACTACAAAAGTTTTATCATTAATGAAATAATTATTATATTTTAAATATTTTAGTGGTGATTTAGTATTGGTTATTGTAAACTAACTTTACCCTCTTTAACTAGCTCTTTTTAAGCAGTGGAGACAACAGTAACATGTGTACTGTTTTATAAATTTTAACTTTAATTAAAATTTGAATTAAATATTTAAATATATAGGATCTTAAATCTACAAACAATATTTCAGTCCTCATAATATATATTTCTCTAAAACATATTTTTAAAAACTAGGGCAGTTTGAAAATAAAATATTGATGGCTCTTTTACGTTATAAAGATGCAATATAAAGATACAATTGACATTCGAAAATTTTTGCAGTCTTGCTGATACATCCAGTGCCATCTTTAGAAATTGAAAAAAATCTCACTTGCCCAGAGGACCAGTGCTCTGTCAATTTTGTTGGTTATAGCTCTTAAGCCAATATGACTGGTCCGTCAAATGAACTAAGGATATGCTTTATATCCTTAGTCCTAGACTTTAGAGTAACTTAGTTCTTTATAATCTTTAGCAAATACCAGTAACTAATACATACTTTGACAATATTTCAATAATTATCAATCTAAAAAACACAATGATTGTCACGGTAACAAATAAAGAAATAATTAATAATTTAGAAAGAAAATTTATTTAGTAGTATTTTTTTTTATTAAATGCAAAAAAAAAAATGCACATAATTTGCATGAAACTCCGAGTCATAAAATACGCAGACCTAATACTGTTTTTTAAACTCTCTTCAGCTTCACATATTCTAAATATTTATTTAAAACTTCCCCGAAATGCCGCTGACCAGCAGACCACCGCCAATTTCGAATACTGCCCAGTACCCAGTATAGTGCCTAGGGTTACTATACATACATTACCATTCTAATACTTACTTGCTGCTTGTGCGAGGCAGAAGCCAATTTGGCGGTTATTGGCATGATGAGCACCATGACCGCCACTCCTGCCAGGCTAGCCACTCCCAGATACCTCCAAAGCAAGAAAATAGTGAATGCAATTCGGAGAGGACAACTCCATATCAGGTTCAGCGACCAGGTGAGCTCGAAGATCCTTTGGGCGTCCACAGAGATCAAATTGCAGAGCTCGCCCACCGTATACTGACGTCTGGAACTGTTGCTCAAACACAGAACCTGATGAGAATAGGAGTCTAGGGTAACTAGATTTGGCATTAGTATGGCCCTATTTGCAGAGCCCGACATTTCACCAGTATACAGGGTGACTATAGTCCGACCGCCACGAGAAAAACTTTTGATGGTAATTAATAAACACTTAAAAAAACGTTTTGTGCCAAATCTTGTGTTATTATCATTTAGATTTTAACTTTTTTACAAAGTTTTGTCTCATTGTCACGAGTTTTCCCCGTGGCGGTCAGACTAAACCTATAATTTGAGATCCGTTTTCTCATTGAGATCCGTTGAGATGCCGACACTCAGCTGCCCGAGAACTCAAATTCCTGATGCCGTATATGCATTGGCGGGGAGTTGATGATGTCGGGCTTTTGAACCAGACCCCTGTAATTTAAGTTCCTCTTTAAAAAGGCTGTTTCAGAATGACCCGAGTGGTTCCCAACCGGTAGTTCGAGAGTGTTGGAAGTGGTCCGCGAAGGGTCCCTGTAGCACCCATCAAAAATTTCCAATAAATAGAAATTAGAGCGCATTGAACAAAAAAGATTTGAATTATGTAGGTATCCGTGCCGAAAACTCTCAGCTATTTTGTTTGTGGGGATAACAGTCACCACTAAATTATTAGATAAACTTTCTGGTACTATAAATATTTAAAATGAAATCAAAAGCTCATAAAAATAACCTGATATTTCTTCTTGGATTCCGGAGATTTATTTAGGTATATCGTAACAAAAATTACTATCCATCGATAGATGAAATAAAATTTTTTTTTAGAAGAAGAAGTAACAGATTCGAAGGAGTGCCACAACAGCATGAAACGAACCCGGTACTACGTCACAAATGCGGAAGGAGAAATCGGTAAACACTAAACCTGTTGGGTTGCTAGGAGGAGTTTCGGTACGCAAATATTGAAAAGCACTTATACATGGGTTTAACAAATAATTATATTTTTAAATTGACGTTCTTCATTTTACTCAAACTTCAGACACCGCAATAGGAACTGCTTTGTTTTTTAGTGACGTCATAGGGTCAACTTAAGTTGGTGTCTAATAATCTGTGGGTCAATTTTTGTACCATTGTTTGAATTTTTTTCTCTTACAAAAACTAATTCCCATGGTTCCAGGAATATACTCAGTCAAATGAAATCTTGCGACCAGTCGCTCTTTTTTACAGCCTTTTTGAAGATCCACCCACTTTAATTTTAATCACTCTGTGTTTAGTGGTGCCAACTTTCTACTTACTTTTCGATAGATAGAAGCACAGAGACCAGACCGTGGAATAAAGGATGAAAGGATCAGGAAATTCAAGTTATGAATTGAAGACAACGTGGTGAATCCTGATATTAAAAACAAGACCGTAGCATACACATATCCATGCCAGTTGGGTTCGTTGTTGTCTATAAAATTTATGAGGTACCTGTAAAAGACCATCGGCTCAAATCAAAAGTTTAAAATTGAAGACATTTTCAGCAGTTTTTTTTCTTGAAATAAACATCAATGTAAAATCGAGATTTTATAGTCATGTTTAAATTTCTTATTGCGATGGAATCTTTTCCATTTTGTACTTAAGTCATTGAAATAATTATAATTAAAAATATTGCTAGTATGATCACTGTGAGGTTAAAAGCAAAAAATAACAGAGGTTTGTGGTTTGTTTTTTGCAGCTCAAAGTATGGTATGTAAAAATTTTTTAAGTTTTTAATATTCATTTTAGTACTTATTGGATGAAAAAATTTGCTTAATTTATAGAATAATTACAAAATGCAAAAAAAAATAAAATAATAATAATAATTCCACAACATACTTTGCTATTATTTGACTTTTTTTTACTCGTTTGACTTTGTTAAAAGAATATAAAACCACTTTTTAAAAAAATCATTTGTTAGAGGTTTGGACTGAATTAGAAATAGCGTTACTCACTCCAGTAATATGGGAGGAATCAAAGTCAAAATATCAAAGATGAGTTCCATGAAAGCAGCAAGTAACATCCATTTCCATTGAGCTTTCATTAAAGCTAAGAAAAGGGAAGGGCCTCTACTACAGCATCCTTTGTCCCTTCCTTCTATTATTCTTTCGTCTCCAGATCTAAAGGAAAATCGAACAATTTTTTTTAAAATATACTTAAATGTTAAATAGTAACCAACTCTTCATCATAAAATTTCAGTGTTGCCATCTGACCAAAATCTCATTGACTAAAAATATATTCTCAGTTAAACTTCAAGGTCATTTTTAATAATACCCATTCTGTCACATTGTCTGTACACTTGTTTTGGAGAAGATAAGCTTGTGTCTTACAATTTTCGGGCTATATTTTCTTCCTTCACCCATTGATCTTCGAATTTCTGATGGAGAAAAGTAGTTCGGTTATTTGGACTCAGAACATCCAGCTTTTCAATATCGACTAGATTTCTGTATCCATACCAAATAATCCTGAAAAAAAATTTAAAGTGCGTTTTAAGCATTTTCCTCTTAAATACTTAACTACAATGTCCAAAAAAAGTTATGAAATACCTGTTCATCCAAGAGAAGAACAATCTGGATAAGAGAGGTTGATGGTCAACGAGGTATTCATCCTAATAGAAGATTAGAGTAGGCTTTTCAAACAATATTTCTCTTAAAGTTTATGGTATACATTCTTATGTCAAAAATACTGTAAGCTTTAATAGAGGAAAAAAACATAAAAGTCAAATTTTTCCCCCAGTTCAATCATAAAATACATTATTTTTTTTTAAATATTTTTATTGGTTGTTTTCACATATCTACAAAGAGATTCTATAAGGAATTAATTCATAATATAAATTTTGTTTCAACATATATAAAAACTCCTTCAACTTACTTTTTGGGCATCCCAGAAGAAACTATACTGAGGGTCTGTGAAGAAAGAGAGTATAGATTCTGCCACGATAACAGTAAAAGTTATGATTCCTAATATGAATATGTTTGAATCGATGATTTCTTCCATTTCAATCTGCAACAAAAATACTTCATACAAAAGCTGTTTTGTCTTATTCGATTTATTAGAAGAATTTTGAAAATGATGCATTTTCAAAAAATAAATAAATAAAATATCGAATGAGAACAATTACAAGGAATGAAATGGTCGTTGCCATTTAATAAATCTAAATAATCTGCTGTTTGCTCAAATAAAATACAGAGACCCAGTAGATTTGGATGAACTCATGGCAGTTACATTGATACAGATAAGCTCAGAATTTATTAAACTTACAAAAAAAAAAAAAAAACCCAATCGCTTGCTTAGAGGAATGGCTGGAGCTTTCAAGTCACTAATGTTATCTGGAGGTCAATCGTAACATGGAGTTTTTTGGGGAAAATGCAAAATTTCATAAAAAATAACAGTAATTAATTTATTTTTGAAACTTTTCAAATGTCATATTTGTTATGTTACCCTCAATATCCAGTTTTGTATTAAATTCTTTCAGATACTCCCACAATTAAATACTTCAATTTAATTAGCTTTCATTACTTGAAATTTTATCCTTTCGTGAAGCTTGATAACTTTCCCCTTAAATGAAACACTAAAAATATTGTTATAAACTTGTTACAAACATCTTCATGTATTTAACCTGAATAATTACTTAATTAGCTATGAATAGAATACCTAATTTTACTTTGAAACAATATTCAAAACTTGTTCCCTTTTTTTCTTGTAGCAGTGTTTTAAAGTTATGAAAATTTATGTTATCTAACGATTATCTTTTCCTTTTATTCCAAACTAATTCATTCGCTTTTGGTTTAAAAAATGTCAATCAGAATGATCTTAAATATTTTCAACTAAGAGGAAACTCTTTATTTATAAAAGCGTATTTATTTATTTATTTACATATTGTCATACAGATATAAACTATCCATTTACATGACAAGATAAAAACACCAAAAGGCAAAGAAAAATACAAAACAGATAATAAAAAGCAAGTATAAAAAAAGTATATTAATAGAGCGCTTTATTTCTTCAGCTCAAAGGTCAATTATTGATTAAATTAAGCTCTATTTTTTTCAAAACTACGTAATATAAAAGATTATAATTTCGTCAATTTCAAGGTCACTTAAATTAGTCAATAAATTAAGTAGATAATCAACACATTTTTTTAAGCTCCAAGGGATGTAGTTACTAGCTCTAATTTTACTAAAAAACTACGTATATTTTCTTATGCATAATTTTTAACTCAATGGAAAGTCTATTATTTCAAAAAGCTAAGTGATTTTACTTACCTTAAGAATGTCATAGACTGGTGAGGTGAACGCGTTGCAAAACGCAAACAAAGTCCAAAAAAGGGAGAGCAGGTAGGAATTCATTTGACAGTCTCGTTTTTGTTTTATTTGAAGAACGAACACCAAAATCTGAAATTTGTACGAGTAACTTAACACCACGAAACAGTTAGATATTGCTATTGCTATTAGTACTCACCACTAATTAAGTAAAACTTAAATATTATGAGTTAATATATGACATTAGATTAAAAATTCCTTGAGTAGTAGTACTTCGCTTGAGTATTATAAATTGCATTGAAGATGCATGCTTTAATAATATGAATAAGATTACATTAATAATTACTCATTAATTTAACTTGTTGACTTTCCAACTTTTTTAATGATTGATTTTTTTGGCTTTCCAAGGGTATATTAGAAATTCCTTATTTGTATAGCAAAATAAAATGATCGAATTAAGTGTAATTAAATATAATATAACTAGCTGTTACGACCCGGCAAAGCCGGGTCTTACAGCTAGGCTAGCCTTTTATGCGAGCTTCGCTCGTTACTACTTCAAGTTCCTATTAATTATACATTAAATAAGAAGTTTAACTTTAATAATTTATTATTGTTGAATTAGAAACCAACTTCCCTAAAAGTAACTTTTTAACCTTTATTAAGTAAACCAACTTTCTTGAAAGATATTTATTTAAAAGCTATTATATTATTTTAAAATTTTAATTACTTTTATTTATTTATTTTTCTGATTATTGCGAGATGGCATCGAGTCAGTGAGTGACGTGGGCTTTTATATTTTTCTGATGATTATGATTATTATTGCGAGATGGCATCATAGTGTGCGAGCGTTCCAGAATCAGTGAGTCAGTGAGTCAGTGAGTCAGTGAGTGACGTGGGCTTTTATATGAGAGATTATTGGTAGTTTTGGGTTTTAAGGTGCGAGGTCCCTATACCGATATTTTAAAGAAAAGTAGGTGTTGATTTTGATTCTTTAGTTAAAAATTTATGAATACATTCACTAGTTTCAAGTACTGTTCACGATTGAAAACCTTTTTTAAAAGTATCCAATAACAATATACTCACGAATGTGAACATGCGGAGAGTACATGAGATATAAAAAACTTTCGCCACAGATGCATTGGGAAGGTTGTTGAGATAAATCAAATAAATGAGTTCAGCAAGGCTGCATAGGATGAGTATAATTGTCAAGGCCTGAAAAATAAAACCAGTTTACTTCCAGGTAAAATTCATCGAGCAGTAACATTTTTTTCCACGCAAAATAAGCCCTCTATATTGGTCACAAATAGAAAAATTTTTATAGCAGATTTTCCCATGGTTCATATTACATAAGGACATCGACATCTGCTCAAAAGAAACAACGCTATGCATTAGGCTCAAACAAGGTAACTAGGCACTAGTATCTTCTCATATTTTATAGCAGGCCCTCAGTTTATAGCCCCGGTATCTTTGTGTGGTCAATTAGCGAACAAAAAAACCTCCTTCTCTGACAGGAGTGCGAGGGAAAACTCCCAAACCGGGGAAATAAAGCTGAGGGCCACGAAAGTTTAGCTCTACCCTAAGGGACAAGCCACACAGCACGCCACCGGTGGCAGGAGCAATAAAACGCAATAAAGATGGTTATCTCACTTCTATTTGATACCCTTCCATAGATAACCATCTTTATTGCGTTTTTATTGCTCCTGCCACCGGTGGCGCCCGATGTGGCTTGTCCCTAACTAATCGGATTTTTTTAAAGGCTGATGGTGGGCTGAATAATCTTGAGTGGAATTTATAACTTAACCCTCTGAAATCGGATTTTAAAACCAGCAAAATCGTTCAATTCCAGCGTTTATTACTTTGAACCAAAAGAGAGCTAAAACTTGATTTCCAACCTGCTCAATAGTAATTTCTCATTCTTAAAGGTTTATAATAAGTCGTGAATTATTTTTAAGCTTTTTTTTTTTAGGGGGGGGTGGCTTAATATTAAAAAATTATGATTGAGCAATGTGCAAGTAAGAAATTAAGTTTAAGCTCTCTTTTGGTTCAAAGTAATAAATACCGGAATTGAACGATTTTGCTGGTTTTAATCCGATTATAAGGTTCAAGTGTCAATTTCCTACATTAAATACATTGAAATACACATCCGATCGCAAACCTTACCCATTTGGTGACTGCCAGAAGAGTGAAGGGCACGGGGAAGCCCCTGGGTTCAAAGTTGTCCTTGCAGAACCTTCTGAAGGCGAACTTGAGAAGACAGGCCAGCCAGAGGAAGCAGCAAGGCACCAGCACCAAGACGAAGTGTCGGAGGCAGGTGCTCAAATCCGGGACGTCTGAGTACCAGAACGCCTCCCATTCCTGAAACGGAGATTTGGGATGATATACAACTTCACGAAAGAGTGGGGAAAACGTGAAAAATTGTGCGCTTCTTATAGAAACGAATGGCCTTTCTTAATTTCAAGTCATGTATTTCACGAGAGAGGGGGGGAGGGCGAGGGGGAACGATACCCCGGGGCCCGGTACCCAAAGCTTTTCATATTGAGTACTAAGACGGATATCATTTTGAATATTTTGGAAATTAATTTGTTCACATAAAGGTCCAAAAATTAGTGAATTCACAGTTTTCTAGGGCATATTTTCAAAAATTTTCTGGGGGAAGACCCCCATACCCCCTTTATTACTTGTTACTCATCGTATTATCAAGAAAACGATTCTTTTAAGTTGAGTGAAATTCAGATCTTGCCTATATATATTCTAAAAATTACATTAAGCCTATGAATGCATGGGTACCCTACTTCAGAAAATTTCGCCCCCTACCTCGAACTGAGATACTGAGAATATGTCATTGGGGGCCCGCTTCTCAACCTTGTACCCGGGGGCGTATTTCCAATCGCGCACGTGGAGGAAGCCGCCAGAGGCAGCACTAGTGCGGAAGTGTGACGTTCGGTGGAAGAGCCAATAAGAATTGAAGACTGTAGGTTTGCATTTGTTTATGTTCTTAGGCGATTTGGCGCTCAATACGAATCTGCGTTCTTATGAATCTTTCTTTCATCATTTTTTTAACTTAAGCACGATGGAGGGAAATTTGTCTTTTATTTTAAAAGATATGCCAAAAGATTTCAATTTGGTCTTTGATAAGAAGACCAATAACAATATTCTATGCATCAGAGCCTCAATCAAGAATGAGGAAGACGTGAAAAGGTTCATGGATGCTTTTCAGCTAATTACAGACATGCACTGGACAAAACGGAGTAAAAGAAAAATTTAAAACTTTCAGAGCTGAGTACACATTTTATTTTATTGTTTTATTCCATTTAGGCACCAAATTAGCTTTACGCAATTTTGATATCTTTTAAGCATGTGGTGTTAAAAGAAATTTCGAAGAACAAATTAAAAAAATAAAATAAACTATCAGACAGGGCTGATCTTGTGGTGGGCAGCTGTTCGTCGAAGGCCGTTTTTTGAGCTGCAGCGCCGACAGTGACATAAGTTTTTCAAGACCAACAAATTTTAGAAATTTATTCTCCCCTATCGAGCATAGGAAAATCCTTTCCAACATGATCCCCATCATAAAAAATTAAGTACTTTTCCGTCTTTGATTTAAAATGCCTGGGCCAAAATTTCTTCCCAGCCGATTATAAAAGAACGCGTGAAAGGGAAAAGAAACAAAATGATGCTCAGAACAAATGAAATAGAACAGGAAGCCAGCTTTTCTTTCTTTTTTATTCTCAGTTCCACATGCATATGTTTATTCATTGAAAATTTTTTGTCCTCATAGAATTTAACTTAAAGGGGCCAATAGTTGATTAAAACGCTTAAATAATGGTGATATCAAATCTCAAAATATTTTTCGGCTCTTTCTGCTAGAAGGTCAATTTTTACAAATGTTATTACATCTTTACCTGAATTTTAAAATAATATAAACTGTAAAATTTAATATTTATTTAAAAGTTGTTATATTTTAAAATAAGTATTGTATAAAATATTATTATACATAAATCGTGCAACAAATTTTCATAAGTTTTTATTATTCGGAAACTACTTAAGATAAAAAAGATTTAAAAAACTGACGCTTGAAAGACAATCAAAATCCAGCTAAAATGTATTACTTGAAAGCTCAAGACCATTAAAGACAGATTAGATTAGATTAGGAAGACAATTAGATTAATAACGGCAAAATATAACACACAAACAGAATGTTGCACATTTTCTTACTTAAGGGCACACAGAACATAAAACGGTTCAAATTTTCGATTTTTCAATTTTGTTCGTAAAAAATAAAGCAATTTAAGACGATTTCAAAAATATATAGTTTGTATAGGTTTCAAAAATTTAATTACCTTAAAATCCGGTTTGAATGTTTGTTAACAAGCTTGACACGCCCACCACGTGTTTGCCCAGATGCTTTCTGTTTACATATAAACCGATCTAAACCTTATTAACTGGACTAAAACTTTAGATTTACTTACTCTGTGACTAAATATAGTACTTATTTCACCTATGTGGCAACATTATTTTTTCCCAAGCTGTGTAACTTTAGTTTAAAGTATATGAATGCATTGTTGACATCGTGTTATTGTTGTAGAATGAACTTTTGGCCGATATTTTCCCCTCTAAAACGACCCAAAGAATTAAAATTAAGTTATTTATTAATCATAAATATAATATCCAATGAATATATCTTGCAAATTTTAATTTTATTTAATATTTTTTGACTTAATGAGAAAAAATGCGAAATTCTGCGAAACGACTCGTGAAGGCTATATTGGTAAAAATGTTTAGATTTAGTTAATTCTACAATTAAATTACACCTTTTAAGTAGTAAAATAATGTTTTCTAAATGTTTTTGTGCGTTTTTAGTAATGTTTGGTTGTTTAAAGTTTCAAAAGAGGGGAAAATAATTGACCGCAGGATGTTACGCCTTCGAAGTGTCACGCAGTTTTTTCTTTTTTATATAAGAATAATTCATGTTATTTAACTTTAATTCTAACAATCTAAGACAAACATTGAACAATCTAACATTTTATAACATAAATTAGTGTTTATAATAATAACAGGCTATTTTAAGTTGCCTTTTGGTACTGTAATGCAACGACTGCCTTCGTCTTCGAAAAGCTGTATTTCTCATTCCAAACCCCCTATATCAACACAAATTAAATAAAAACTTATTAAATATGTTAAATGTAATGCTGAAATAAGATATAAAGCACACTTTAGTCCTGAGATGTATTATAAAATAACATTTATAGCAGGTTTGTGCCATTTTTCTGTTTTTTCCATTTTTCTCGAAACATGATTTTCATGCCTTTAGGTACACATTTTTAAAAAACTATTTCAGGTACACACTTCAAACTTTCCACAATTATCAAACTACCTATTTTCTTTAATAATAAGAAGGATATAAGACATGCCTGTTGTAGAATTTATGTTATTAACCAAAATGTGTTGTAAAAGTTACTTGTTTTTTAAACATCACACAAGTTTTTTTTTTAAATTTTTTTTATTTGATCCATGATTAAACCCCTTCTTATTATTGTTCATTGACATGTTATTTATGATCACACCAAGTTTTGGAAAGATATATTCAATAGTTTTCTTAAAATGTGTACCAAACAGACATATAGTGTCGAGCATTCAACAATTTTCAATATTTTTAAAATGGCTATAATTTATTAAATTTTTGACTTTTTTGAAAAAATTTTGTTATAACTGTATAAAAAAATATGTGTTTTAGCTTGTGTATGAAAACTTTAAAAAAATCTAAATTTGAAAGTGAAACGCAGGCACCTAAACTATGCTTTACTTTTGCCATGTTTTGGCCATCGAGGTGTTCCCTGTGCCCTTAAATAATTACAACTTCAGATGAAAATTGAACATTACTAAAGTTAAAAAATAATAATTACATTAAATCACCTTTAGTTGCCCTTTTAAATCCTTGTTTATTATATTTTGTTCGCCCCCTTATAAAAAGAACCGTAAAATCTCCTTCAAAGACTTATCGCCAAAACCGCAAATGGAGCGATAAAGAGCCTAAAGCATCAAACCGTATTTGCGCCAAATTCTCCGGATCCTCTTTGAGCGCTAGTGCTGCCTCTGGCGGCTTCCTCCACGTGCGCGATTGGAAATACGCTACCCGGGGCCCGACTTGGCTCTCGGCGGCCCTGTTTCTCACTGTACTCTCTATGATTAGTTTTTGTTACAGGGAAAATAAGACAATTTGTCCCCCTTTGTACGTCACAAAATTTTTACTGAATTTACCCCTCACCCTATGTCACATTTTACTGTCCCCTCTTCCCATTGTGTTGTCAAACTTTTTAAGTATAATTGGATTGTATAATTTAAATGAAGTAAAGTTTTTGTGAAATTTGCAGCCTTATTATCTATAAGTTGGTTATCTATATTCTTTTTCCCGGGAACGACATCAATTTGTTGTATGGGATGTATTTAACACTAGCAGAATTGTTTCGAAATTCTCTTTACATTTTTTTTCATGAACCCCCAAAGGCGTAACCGGAAGGGAAATTTGGGGATATCCCCTCTCGAAAAGTCAAAAAAATTTTCTTTTCTGACCACAGAAAAGGACAAAATCTACCTACCCCATATACTCCCCAGTCCCCAAAACTCCGGTATCCCCCTCCGAAATTTTTTTTCTGGCTACCGCCACTTGGAACCCCCAAATCAGACACTAGCAGATCCAGGGGGGGGGCTAGGGGACTTGATCCCCCCGGTCCCAAAAATGAAAAGTTTTACACTATATAATATGGAATTTTATGCACCAAAATGAGTTAAAACCCTGTTATTTTAAGGTCAAATTCTCAAAAATTTTTTAGTTTTAGCCCCAGACCCCCTTGGTACGTACTTGTACTCTATTATTATAACTCTATTTTATATTAAGTTTGTCAAAACGCAAAAATTCTACCATAAAATCTATGTCCGAAATTCGGATGAGGCGTACCAAAACGAGTTGAAAAAATGGGGTTTTTTTTTACTTAAATTTCCAAAATAAATTCTGGGGGAGGACCCACAGACCCCCCTTTTAGTGGTTGGAGCAGGATAATTCACTACCTTTTCCATATTAATATAATCAAGAAGATACAATTGGATTATGAAAATTCTTAGCCCCCCCCCCAAAACCAAATCCTGGATCCGCCACTGAAATCAGATATTAATTTATTTAACATCTGATTTGATATTTAATTTTAATATTGGCCCCCAAGATAACCCATATTTTTCAGTTTCAGTAATTTATAAATTATAAAGAAATGCAAAATGAAATATATCTACACTGGAAATACAATAATAAGAAAAACATGCGTGCGTATGTGTCGGCACGCACGCTCCATTCAGTCCTGTTCTAAATAGTTCATAAGAAGTTTCATAGATGGCGCTTCTGAATTTTTGTGTTATAAGTGAAGCCCGTAAATAAGGCTGTTGACTGGGGTTTTATTTTTGTTCAACATTGACTACTTCGTATAATTAATATGAAGGGAGTGTCACGCAACATGTGATCTGATAGATAAAATATGATACAAACAGTTTCTTGACATTTTGATCCTTCCATTGCTCGTGTTGATTCATTCTTCTAATTTTTATCAATTTGGGCAACGCGCCAAATGCTAGCGATCAGAAGCCTTTATTTCTATTGTTGTTCAACGCCGGCCGGAGTCAAATCCTACTATAAAAACACGATGAAAAATTTTGAATTTTCGTATAAGTCCGGATAGTTGAAATAATTTATCCAACTGATCATTTTAAAACTGAACTTGGCAATGCCTTCCTATTAAGTAATGACATATTCACATTGACTACTAAGCAGGGGCGGTTTTCGGTGGTGGACCCTGGGGTCTGGGGGCACACTGGAAACCTTTGGAAACATGAATTTCCCCTATAAAAATTGAATTTCATAATAGAGTTGGGGGCACGCATTGCTCCCCCCCATAAATCCGCCCACGCTACTAAGCCATAGCAAAAAAAAATGTTTTTTTTTTGTTGTTTTTTTACTTCTCAAGTGTCCCCTCCTCTTTTGTTGTTGCAATTACTAAAACATTATTACCAGCACATGTTCTGATCTTTAGGCCAATTTTCGACTCCCGCGCACCTTAAAACTATAGTTTTCCTATGTTATTGCATAGAGAAAATATCGTATTTTTTTGTGTCTTTTAATTTAATAAACTTGAACTCTGTCAGTACTGAGTTAAAACCTATAGTACATATATCACCCTATATTATTTTCCTATGATCCTATTGGAAAAACATTCAATGGGATGGGGAAAGTTCTCCTAGGGTTAAAAGCCGAGAAAAGATGAGGCTCGCGGGCCGAAAGGTAGGTAAAGGCCACCTGGGAGTTAAATAAAATATCCTTCCCATGCTGATGTGTGGTATCGGTGTTTATTTCACTTCTTACCTGATACTATAATCTAAATACTATTACTATGAATTTTAACGCTATTTAATACCTCTAACTAGTTTTATATCCAGGTGGCTATTATTAAGACAGTGTTCACTTACACCCACATTTACCTTCTTATAAAACTTTTGGACGTACTACTTCGACGCTTATTACTGTTTTCATATTACCAACTTCAAATCTCGTAACGATAAAAACATTACTTAATTTAGGAAAAAAAAAGGGTAAAGTTTAGGGACAGATCGCTGAAAACATGAAAATTATATATACTATAAATATTTATTCTTTTATTGGTGACTATTTTTAAATACTTATTCTAGAGGAGAGATTTTTAATACTTATTATAGTAGGTATAAAGTGGTCATTGAATATTGTGCATTTAAAATATGGTGAAATACTCATGATCTGACTAGTTTTAAACTATCAGTGCCGTTTTATCGAACACAAAATAATTTGTGTATTTTCACAATCAGTTAACAGACTTATGAAAAAAAGTAACTGTCATAAGCTTTGAGTCAATAACACACAGGTCTGCCACGAAAAAGATGTTTGAAGAATTTTAGTGCTGATTACGAAAAAAATAAATGTGTAAATACAAGAAAAAATTGGTTTTAAAGTGTGTAAATGAGCTCATTTTAGTTAAATAATGATTTTAATAAAGAATATAATAATAAAAAAATTATTTTATAAATCTAAAAAAAATTAAGTAATGACTTAGTTGTATAAAGTTTCAGGAAACATGACATTGAAGAGAGATGAATTTTAACGCTATTTAATACCTCTAACAAGTTTTATTTAAAATTAATCAGCTACACAGTGTCCGCTATACCCTCATTTACCTTAACAATATTTTTTGATAAATGTTTTTGATTAGAATACATTCGGTCTTGCTCTATTCTTGGTATTTTGAGACAAAACAAAACATTTTTTTTGCAGTTTTTTTTTAAAATTATAATGGTGTTCCGATTTACCCCGCAGACAGGGTTGAATCGGAACACCTTTTAAAATCTTTATTTTTCCCTATTCAGAATATTATTGAGGGTGTCAATAACGATGAGGGGGACATAAAATATATGAGAACACGTTATGCACCTAAAATCTGTTTGTTGTCTATGAGGGTCTAAGGTCCAACTGCATTACTTTATAAATTTTGAATGAATTATAGAATAAATTCAAATTAAAAATGAAATTTTTAATAAAGTCTTAAAAAAGGTGGAATTTTTTAGCCAGACCCAAGGGTAATTGGGGCATTTGGGACACTGGGCACTTTTTTATTAACATAGAAATAATATATTTTCAATTCAATAATTATATCACAGAACATTGGAGCTATTATCTTGTCATTCAACTAAAGAATTGAATTTAAGTTGAAAAATTAATTAAAAGGCACGTCTTGCAAATTGTTCGGCTTGTATTTTGAACTATTGACATAACTTGGAATTATAGTTAAAAATTAGTTAAAAAGCACTTATACCGAATTGCTTGGCCTCCAACTCTTCATTATGTTCACAGTCTGGAAAAACTAAAAACTAAACAAATTATCAACTCGTTAATTAAGTGATTTTTTTTCTATAAAAAGGAAGCTTTGTTCCGATTCACCCCGTTTTACGGTAGCCTTAAAAAGTTAAATAAAAACCTGAAATCGTCAAAAATGTAGAAATTTCATTAAAATTATAATGTATATAAGCTTGAAGTATGTTTTGAATAAATATTATAAGTGGTATCTTCCTTTCATAATTCAACTGTTTGTAATTTAATAACTCTCCGTGTCATAAAAAAGTACTAATTTATTGATTTAGAACTCGATGGAAAATCGACAGTTACTATGTATTGAGGTCCCAAAATCTTTAGATACCGATTGTAACATTTTAAAAATTTAGAAACCTCAAGAAAAGCTGGAGATAAGGGGGAGTCGGAGTTTTAACTCCGAATTTAAAAAATTCGAGTTTTTTTTAGCGGGGACCTGTTGGTCACCACTTTAATTTTTTTTAAATTTTATATAGAAACCAATATTTATCTAATACTGGAATTCGTTATTGACATCATGTTCTAGCAAAGTTCCACAACTCTGATTAGTGGTTCTGGGCTGGTTCATAAAAGGAACGAAAGATTGATTATCTGATTATGCGTAATCAGATTAAAAAAAAAAAATGTGACTATTTGGACAGTAAAACCGGCAGTTGGCGCATGCGCCGTAAGTCTCGCGGTCCCGGCGCTCCAATCAGAACCGTTGTCGGGCAAGTGTCGGGTAAACAGGACTAGAGTTAGAGAGTATATCTGCCGGGCAAATAGACAGTGCCATTAAAAAATTGAACAAATACGGAAAATCCACTTTTTGGCTCTTAGCTCGTTTTTGAAGTGCAGTCTTTCATGTTGGATTAATTCTCGACAATTTTTTCATCATCTTATAGAGGGATCAAGGGAAGGGAAATCGACCCTCTTTCCCCAAGAGTTCGTGAAACAAGCTTTTCACTGTCGACCAATAAAATTTTTTCACACATCAAAAAAAGCATACCAATATAATTTACAGTGCGTGAAACACTAGGGGAAAAAGCCTTCAAAAGTACGACACATTCACAAAAGAGACTTACCAACAAAGGCGAATTGCAGGCGAAAATCGTACTCAATCCATTCGTCATGGTCGGTTGATCCGTTCTGCCGTTCTTTCAGAGTGACATCCCATTACATGTCCCGGCGAAGTTTCGCAACCTAAGGTCTCGTTTACACAATGCGGCTCGAACGCGTCGTTTCAGCCGGGTTCGTTCGGCATTTTGTGCATACCCCCATTCAGTTCACTTCAGGTGGCCGTCGGGGCTCGTAAGAAGGTGTTATCTTTCGAGAGGTCTGTTGTGTTGATCGCGTGAAATATAGCTGATAGCTTGGTTCTGCCGAGCGGTAGCTTGATTTGATTTGATCGGATAGTTTCGCAGGCAGTGGCTTTTATTTAGAAATTTATTTCGGGAGTGGCCCAAACATCCTCTGAAAAATTTTGTCATAACAGGCCCAAAGCTAGATTTTTTGCACCGGGAGATCACCCCATAAGCCCCTCCCATAAATACTTAATAGGTTCACTGTAACTGTAGCTTTTTAATATATTTTTAGGCAGTATTTGCATATTGCTGAACTTAATGATAAAAAAATTATTAATAATGAGTGTTTCGTACAAAAGGGAGTCTATGGTCCTCTCCAAGAAAATTTCTGAAAATTTGACCCTAAAATATAGTCTGAAATTCGGTCCCTCGGCTATAGTCCCTCGGCCCCCTTACATATCCCTGTTCACCGGAATGCTAGGAGAGGGAAATCTGTGGAAGGTAGGGACTACATTTAGGGAGGAGGGCATGAGGTCAGTTGCTCCTTCTAAAACACCCTTTAATGATATTTTTCTAAAAAGATCTATTAAAAATGTTTATTATATTAATCCAAAATGTATTCCCATTTAAATGGATGGAATTTTCGAAACTTTTTAAGAGGGAAGCCCCTTTAGTTTTCTAAGTTTTAATAATATTGCAGTTATAACATTTTATGCGGCCTAGTTTTTAAAATTTTTCAAGGGATAACGCCCGAAACCTTTTCCTTATCATAATTATCTACAAAAAGGAAGAAGCACTAAAAGTTTCTTTCTAATGTAATTTATAAAATATACATTATGAATTAATAAAACTCGAAATATAGTTATTACCTAATTAATTCCTTAAAAACGTTGATTTTTATTAAATTTATACCATCAATATAAACCCAACATAATGAAAGCACCTTGAGAAAAGCATAAATTTTAACATTATATCCCAATTAAATCATTTCCCCACCAGGCTAGAACTGAAATGATTCTCCGGGCGGATGAGAAGAGCAGAAGGTTCGAGTTCTTGATCTTCTTTCTCTCTCCCAAGTTCCCAAGCAGCAGAAATGTTCAAAATTCGTCCACATGTATGACCAAATTTCGTTTTCTTCTACCAATTGCAGTTACGTTAACTTGACACATAGTCATAGTCACACCGCATAATATATCAAGTGGCTATATACCAGAGTTGGGCAAAATTCAATTGTGCAATTAACAATTGACGATTGAATCAATTGCAATTAACCTACGATTAACAATTAAATCAATCGTGAAATGATTCCGCAATTGATTCCACAATTGATTTAATCAATTGTAATTGATTTAATTGATTTGTAAGATTGAAATTTCAATCGTGTGAATGCCCAACACTGCTTTTGGACCATCTTCCGGTGATTTACGAACCACTTCCGGTAAGTTTCGGACCACTTCCGGCAAGTTGCGAACCACTTCGGTAAAGTTGTGGACCCTTTCGTACGAACCCTGAGAATTTTCTAAAACCCTCTATAAGTACCTTCTGCAATCAATTTAATTGTCTGGTGAAATTAATTGCAATTAAAAAATTAATCGCCATCCATAATTAAAGTTAATCGCGATTGAATTTTCAATTGCGATTGAAAATTCAATTGTCGGTGACAATTTAACTTTAGTCGCAATTGAAATCAATCGTGAAATGATTCCTCAATTGATTCCACAATTGATTTAATCGCGAAATGATTCCGCAACTGATTCCACAATTGATTCAATCGCGGTTGAATTTAATTGTACGATTGAAATTTCAATCGTGTGAATGCCCAACACTGCTATATACTTTCAATACAACCACTAAATTTTGGAAATAGTTAAGAGTATAATTTAAGAATTAATCATCATCATCATCAATTTTGTGGTTTGACAGCGCCGTTAGGCGCTTTTGAACCGCAGGAAATAGGGGACATGAGTGGTGTAAAACATGAATAGTGTGGCCATGATGCCAATAAAGAAGAAAAGAGGGTAGAGGGGGGGGACGAGAACACACGGAAGAAAAGAAAAAGGTCGAGGACCAACAAATTACTCGAGAGTAGCTTGATAATTGATGGTGAGTTTCTATAACAGAATTAGGAATTTGGGCACGATTTGTGACAGCAATACAGTGATACAATACAGGCAGCAATACACTGTGACAGAAAAATAGAGCGAACAACCACGTAAGTTAAATTTTGGAAATAGTTAAGAGTATAATTTAAGAATTAACTGAATATTGTACTACTTATTTTAAAATATTTTAAACTATTTAGTGGTAGTAAGTATTTTCAACTTTTTAAATCTCGTGTATTTTATTAAATCTTTATACTACTTCATTACTTTAATGTTTTGTGGAATCAGTTCATTTTCATAATCTTTTAAAAATTATATTTCATCTTCATAATTTGGTTTAGACAAGTTTCTTTTCGATGTACTAGAAACTAGACTATTGCCATATCGTCAGGAGAAAAACTTTTGGCGTCTTGCAATATTGTTGCGATTGTTAATGGAAACGGATTTTTCCACGCAATTTCAGGGGTGAAGGTAATTATTTATTAACGCTGATAAAACGTCATTTGCCAAACGTTCGTGACTGTCATTTGGCTTTATGCTTCTTTTCAAAATTTTGGTTTTTCTCCTGGCTGTATGACTGACTATATTTGGTATGAGCTGTGCTACTAGGGCTGGCTCACAGAGCTCGCTTTATTCAATTCAAGTTTATTTTCATAAAAAAAGTACTCAAAATTCAATCGAACATTATGTTAGAGTCCAAGAGATTAAAAGCAAGAACGAAACTCACCGTGGTGAAGAAATTAAATCGTCAGCTTTAAAAAATAGCAAATTAAGTTTTTTTGATGAAAAAATCTCAGAGACAGGTATCATAAAAGTAACTACTATAGGTATAGTTCCTCCATTTTGGCGAAATCGGTGTCCATTGATTGCATTTTATTCATTAATTTTTTTCTGTCTTTCATACGATATATTATCTTTTCTTATTCCTTGAGCTGTGAACTAAGTCAAAACAAAATTTGTTTTTAATTTAAAACTGATTTACCTTTTTTTATCCTGTTAATGTTGGACTGCATTGATACTCCATTTGTATTAATTGAACTACAGTGAGCTAAGAAGAAATGTAATTTACTTGTCAATTTAAGTGGTTTTGAGATTTTTTCAGATGAAATTTCGTAAGGTTGAAAAAGGGAATAAAAGTCCATCAACTTCCTTCAGTAGAACAATATTTTTGAATGTACTTTACTTATAGTTTTTTCGATGATTGTTCAGTCTTTTAAATAGGATCTTGAATTTCCAGTAAAAATTTGGTTGTTGTACAAGAAAATTTCATACTTATGCAGTTTTTTTTCTCAAAAATTTGTCATTAGACTTAATATATATTTTTCAAACTGACGATTCAATTACTGTACATAAAATATCCTAAGAAATACAATTTTTTACGTCAAATTTTTTTTATCTAAGTTTCCTCTGTGCAGAATTTTCAAGTAAGCTCGTTTAATTACGGACACCCTGTATCCTGTATTTGTGCTTAATTTGCCCTTTAACTCCCTTTATAATTTTTACTTATGCGGTATTTTTTTTGGTCCCCAGAGAATAAGTGAATCAATAGATTTTATCACATATGGTTAATGGAACTATTTCCACTCTTGAAACTTTGATTATCAGAGTTTAATTACATTTTAATTTCAAATTTCGTTTAACTGTTTTCATTACTTAGGAAATTTTACATGTTAAAATCAATAGGGGCCACGCATTTTACCGAAGACACTTTGCAAGATGCTTAATTTATACAGGGTATGTCCCTTTAACCTGAAAATACTTGCGAACGGAAAGAGATACAGCTATGCAAGTTAGGTAACGGTATAGTACGGGAATTTTTTTCAGGATATACTCCAGTGAGGTAGCTATACATTATCTACAAAAAATATTTGGAAAATAAGGCCTTTTGGGATTATTACGCCTTTAAAACTTGAAAAATCATCATTTTTAAAGTTCATCTTTTAGGCTGATTTTTTTTTTCAATATTTGGAATACAATTCTCCTTATTGTACTATACGTTAACTTGCGTTACTCCTAACTGGTCTAACTTAAATTCGCGCAAAAAAAAGCCATTTTACTCAGAAGGAAGAAGGCCTTTTGCGCGAATTTAAGTTCTTACAAGCGCAAAAATTACCATTTATCGTATATATTACCATTTATCGTACCATATATCTGCCATAAAAATTCAAATAAAGATAAAAAAATTAAAACTTGTATTTTTGAACTCTCTAATAATGTAAGAATCAACACACAAAAAATAATTCGATTATAAAATGGTTGAGCGACCACCTTTGGATCACTTGTCATGAATTGACACATTTCGTAAGTTTTCGTTCGAGGCCTTCCCTTGTTACCCATAAGCCGGAAACCCAATATCTCGAATTTTTTTACCCTTCCCTTCTACATAACGAAAGTATTAATTTTTTGAGAAACTTTAACTTTCTCAGAATTTAGACTTTTTTCTCAATTTATTGCTGTTAATTTAATCACTCTCTAATTGTTTCCTATATCTGCAATCCTAAACTGAAGGATTTTCTGTATATTTATTTCTATTTCGGAGGCTATTCCAAAATTTGTTAGAGTAGACTTCTTCATTTTCATAAACTTCATTGAAATTTTGAGACAAATAAATAAATAGTAAAATGTATTAAAAAAGTGGTGAAGAAAAAATAAACGTTCCGCTCAAAAGAAACACAGTAAGTAAGTAACATCCATTTGTAACAAATTATTCAAGTCAAGCTAACAGTGAAAAAAATGCCGATTTAATAAGTCTAACATTTGGTGGAAAACAGTTATTTTCTTAAAGGGTAGACTCAAAAAGGACCCCAACCCCCCTTAATGTAATGAGACGTAATCTGTGAATTGAATTACCCCTTTACCGAAAAAGAAGGGGAAAAATAATTCGCGAAATCTGCTCGGGTTAAACGAACGCTCATATTATATTGGTGCGTTTCTATGGGGAACCTTGAAGGACCCTTGTGCCTTATAGCCTTGGAAACATGATTTTCCTTTAAAAAAATTAAATTTTCATAAAAAGTAAGGTGGAGGAAAGCGTGGGCGGATTTAGGTGGTGGACCCTGGGGGCAGGGGGGTAATTGCCCTCCCCCAAGCCAAGGTTTCCACTTTTATGTGAAAAAAAGCTGCAAATCCCATGAAAATTCTTTAACTTCAGCTCCCCTCGAAACTTATAATTTTATTAATAACTTTTTTCCCTTGAAAATCCTGAGGTTTACAAGGAACTGTTCTCTTCGGTTGTAATACAAAGGGCCTCAAATGAGCTGAAGCACTACTGTAAGAGGCAAAGTTTCAACATTTTTCTGGGGGTGACCCCCGGACCCCCTATTTTTACTGATAGGGGTACCTTAAAAATGACCTTGAATCAAACCTCCTAAGAAACAAAAGTATAATTCCGGCATGGCCCAGCCCCACTTAAAAAAAAAATCCCCCCCCCAACCAAAAACTGAAACTGAAACCTGGCCCTGCTTGGGGGGCATTGGGTCACACTAAAAACCTTGGGGGGGGGAGGCAAGCTGTCGCTGTCCCCGATGGCTTTAAAAACATTATTTTCTTTAATAAATGGAGGGTTCAGAATAGAAGTGAACCATGTCCACTTTAGCTACTTTTGAGCTAGAGAGGTTTAAAGTTCAAGCAACATAGGAAAATTAATGTTAACAGTTTTTAAAATTAACGTTTTTTGCGGATATTATCAGACCTAGGACTTGGTTCTTTATTGCACTGAAATTTTACATAGTTGGAGCATGTTAAAGCGTTGCCAACTCAAAAATGACAAAAAGTGGACTTGGTCTACTTTTATTCTGAGCCCTCCAAATACAGAGCTTTCTCAAAAAGTTTGGGGTATTGGGCAAAACCCTTAGTGTCTTCTGAATATTTGCTAGTTAAACCATGGAATTTATGAAGTTTTGGAGTGAAAACATATTATCATTTTCTCATATCACAAAAATATTTTAATGTTCAAAAATTGTAAGGATTTCACAAATTTATTATCAAATATCCTCAGAAAAGTGGAGTTTCTCTTTTCATAAAAGTAGTGAAACCCCAAAATAACAGTAAACTTTCATAAAGGGAACTGGAGTTTAGCTTTATTTAGCGTTATTTTATTTTACCGCCATCTAGCAACGAATAATTCTGACTCAATAAGTTCTTATTGTTCTGCTCTGACAATAGATGGCGCTAGCGAAACATATATGTAATCCAGTTTGGTCGTTTGCAGTTTGGCTGTTTCAAGGTTTCAAGGACACTGTGGACGTGGCGGCGCTTGCTCTCAGATCGACCAAACAAAGGAGCCTGTTTTGTTGACAGGTAGATGTATAGGGGCGTCGATGAGGGGGGCAGGGAAAGCAGGTCAACTGCCCCCCACCAAGAATCTAGTTAAATGATTTTGTCTTTGAACAAAATTAAAAATTTCTCCTAATTTATCAGATGAATTAGATTTAAATTATAAGGTTGCTATAATCCTGATTTTGTGTTATAACTTCACGTGCTTTCCTTCTTTTTTAAAATTAAACAATAAAACTCAAGGACAGTTATTAATTTGTTTCACGACTTTTTCATTAATTGAATAACAAATAATAACTCAAAATTATTAAAGGACTTTGAGAAATATATGGCAATTTTAAATATTTAAAGCAAAAACAAAATCTCCCTCCCCCAAAGAAGAAAAGAAGAACTGAAAAGATAACCATGAAAGTACAAAGTTCACTCAGCAAAATTTGATTCTTAAAAAAAATAAAAAATAAAAAAAAAAAAAAAAAATAATAATAATAATAATAATAATAATAAAAAATTATGATTTGAGAAGATTATATGACCTTTAGTATTAGAAATTTCATTTTTGTGAGCTTAGAAAGTAATAAATATCCATTGATCCATATCTTCTAGACATTTTTTAGCTTTTTCTGTAAATTAATTTAACTTTCAATACCTCCTAAATTCTGATTTTTTATCAACTTTTTAAATTAATTATTTCATTTAATATTAGCCAGGAAACTTATGCGACGGAAACTGGAATTTTTGCAGAAAATTCATTATCAATTTTTGAAAGGTCGAAATCATTACCCATTTCCTTTTTCGCACAATGTCGAGACTTAATTGGGAAAATATTAGATCTCATCATCTTAAGTTACTTTCTTTTTTTTCTCATGTTAAAATCATGATATCACTCTGAAAATTTTATCTGGAGAATGACCATGAACTATTCTACTAACAGTGAAAACACCGATGGCATATAAAATTAGTGCGTATATGAAATGAACCCCTCCACACTATTGACCTCGCACAGTGGCGTATATAAGAGGTCTGCGAGGGGGACCGTGCCCCCCCCCTCCCTGAAATGTGGACTAAGTGTAAAAAAAAAAGAGTTAAAACTGTTTATAGGGATGACCGAAGAACTCTATTAATCACAATTTTTATATTAAGTTTATCAAGAGGGGAATCCTACCCAAAATTGTACTAAAAAATAACTACATATATTGAACCTTATGCATGGGAGGGCTTAGGTATAATTTTGGGTCTTCTTCCTCGGAGCAAAAATCTAGCTTTGGGCCTGATAATGACTTAATTTTTAGAGGATATTTCCAAGTCCCTCCAAAAATAAATTTCTACATATGCCACTGCCCCGCATACCTTACTTTTGTTGCAGGTCAATAAAAATAAATAATACTAATTTTAAAGAACAAGGTAAGATTTAACATTTTTCTACGGGGATTGCTTAAAGGGTCTACTCAGTTATACCTTTGAATGAAAGTCTGGCACTTTTTATGTGAGAAATCACCAGTCAAAAGTAAGTTACTATTAATTTATATCCAAAACTAATGTACTTTCTTTTGTATGTTTTTCTAATATCCTATAATTAAGCTTTGTTATCCACTCTGTTACGGAGTGGACTAATGAAACACCTTGTAAAGTAGTAAAGTAAAGGCTCATTCACAGATTCACTTTTACGATTTCATTTTGAGTGATCTACTCCTGTGAAGCGCTAGTTTGCACAGGAAAGTGAAGGAGCCAAGAGTGAAATGTAAAGTTTCACTTTTCATTCACAATGAGGGATTCCTTCAAAATGAATATCAAGATTCAAAAGTGAATAAATCTGAATGAACCTTAATTGTATTGAGACTCATTCACTTTCGGTGTTCAGTGTTCATCATAAGTGATCCTCTCCGATTCATAACTTATTTGTGACCGGGGGAGTGAACCGACAATTTTAAGGCTCATTCAGACTTAATCACTTTTGATATTCATTTTGAAGGAATCATACAAAAGTGAATAGTTTGAGTTGTCGTGTAATCTTCATTCCTCCTATTTCCTATGCCTCGGCGAGGAATGAAGTGAAAAGTATTTGATAAAGCAGAAATTAGTTTATTTTAAAAACTGTGCTCTCCTGAAAAAGTAGAGATTGCCTTTTTTGCTTTCCCTAGTGATAAATAATTATACAATTTTCCAAAATTAACAAAAAGTCAAAAATCCAGATTTTTTGTTAAACTTGAGAGTTAAAAACCTGAAAAATGTATTAAACAATACATTCATGTAAAAATTAACAATGCATGTTCTTTTTCTTTATGTTAATGTGTCAGGAACCATCAATACAGAATTCGGATGGATAATTTTTAAATATCTGGAAACAAAAATTTCAAAAACTTCTCGACTAAGTATGTTTTTTATTCACATTTAAATTAAATTAAAATCCACACTCAAAAAGTAAAAATCTAAAAAGACTATCTATACTACCTTTCAGAAAATTTGTTCCCAACACAGAGAAGTCCGTATACTAAGCATAAATTGGATTGGAATATTTACGGACCACTTTTTATAACTTAAAGCCCTTCACTCTCCCAAAATTGTACGAATGAAGTTTCTTTTTGCCTAATTAAATAGGAAAATTTAAGTGATGTTGTGTGAAATATAAGTAGCAGGTTTTTCTTTTTTCGAGGTTTTGACTGCACTTTAAATATTTATAGTACCATCAGAGATATTTTTAACTCCTAAGAGAGAGTATTTCACTCCTTGAAAGTCGGAAATACTCTTTAAAAAACTGAGTATTTTCACTCTTTGAATTTTTCACAAAGGTCTAGCTTAAAAAATGCACCGTGCCCCACCGAAAATTTTTTTTGCAGTGATTTCAATCAATTAGACTTTGCAAATACCTATGAAATTTAACTTTATATAAATGGTTTGTGGCCATAATGGTGTAGCTGGAAAAAAAATTGGAAATACTGGATCTACTTTTGGTCGTTTTAGGAGAGGAATAGATTGTATATTTTTCACTTATTGTTCTGATGCTTAGATAGTTTGATTACGGTTTTCGTTTCTCTGTATACGTAGTTTATGCTATTTCAGTATTTCACTCCTCCTAAAAAGGTCAAGGAGTATTTTTACTCTTCCAAAAATTCATAGGAATTACACAGAGTACCATAATGTATTGTCAATAAATTAGTGGTGACTGTTATTCTCAAATTAAATCGCCTAACTAAACCCTAAAGTCATCGGGGCGGACATAATTACATCTTTTATCGTTCAATGAATGACTGCACTCAAATTTCTATTTATAGGATTTTTTTTAACCGGTTGAGAACCAAAATGCTCTAGGAAATCTATGACAATCATGCTGAGCAATGAATGTTCTTAGATATTTATCTATCTAAAGTTGTTTAATGTATTTTTTTTTTAAATTTTATCATGTATGTTCTCAAAAGATGCTTGGTAGTACACAAATTTTGAAAAGAGAATCAAAGGGGAAAATACTATTACAAGAATCTCCCTAGTAAGTTAACAAAACACGAAAAGAAAAATATTTAAAACTTTTAAAATTTACTTCTGTGTGTTTAACTATCTTGTTGAAGATGGTAAAGCACAATTTTAGCTCATTAATGACGTAAGAATTAAACATGAACGAATCAGATGCAGATTATAAGTAAAAATTAGGCATAGCACTATAAAAGGGCTTTGTTACAAGGTTTTATTCTATTTTAAAATTAAACAAACTTGCAACAATTTCTCCAAAAATTACAATTTAATCAAGCATTTTGCATGATTTCTTAATTGTTCATAATATTAATTAAATCACTTATAAGGTACACACTTACGTAGATCACTTATGAGGTATCACTTATACTGTTGGAGCGCAACTTTTAAAAATCGTACTAAATTCAGGCTTTTATTTTAACAGGCTTTCAAAAACGTTACAAGTAGTTTTTTTAAGTCCCCGATAATCCAAAAATTCATTTTCTTATTTGTGTGAGTTTACCACCAGTCTTAATTCTAAATTGAAAAAAAAAAAAAACAATACACACCACAATACCCCATGCCGTATTTTGCAATATAAACTTATTTAACCTAGAGCTATCTGTTCGAGAAACGAGTATAATTTATATCCTGCCTCAATAAATAGATTTTTAACCATGCTGGATTGTGCAGTTGGACAACGAAAGAGCAAAAAGACTTAAAGAACACTAATCGACAAATATAAAGTTTGAAAAAGCGTTCCATGCAGGTTTGAAAAAGAGCCATGCGTTCGGGAGAGAACTGCGCACTTCGATAAGGGAAAGAGGGAACGCTTCTCACTGGCTGAAACCGAGCAGACGTTTCATAAAGGCGTGCATTACGTCAGCGGTTTCATCCAATCCGATGACGGAGAGAGAGCTCCGCTCCACACGATTGGCCAGTGGCACTGACGTCAGATGAGTGTGAGCGAAAATCTTCATTTTGAAGGAGAAAGCGGACTGTTTTCACTTTTGTAATGGAATAAAAGCAATTATTTTACAGCGTTAGGCGTTTGAAGTAATCGATTGATTAGATTATCTCAGTTAATATGCTTTAAGATAAGAAGGTTTTCGAAAGGATGTTTTTTTCAGAGATGTACGGCCAGAAAAGGATTTTGGTAGACGCAGAAAAGGATTTTGATTCCTTTCCAAGATAAATTTAAAGGAAAGAGAGAAAGGAAAAATATGTTCGCATCCATTAAGAATTGAATAAAAAAATTGCGGAATCATTTCAGTGTTTGGGTTTTTAATTCTAAGAATTGAAGTATATACTTGTGTCAGGTCAGAGCCAGGCGCGGATTCTAGGGGGGGGGGCACTCCGGAAAGTACCCCCTCCTTAGGATGAAAAAGAAAGGGAAAGAATGGAAAATAGAGAGAAAGGCGTAAAAAAGAGAAAGAAGAAAGTAGATTCTGCAAGACCAAAAAATTTTCAGTCATTTAAAAGATGTACTTTTTTTCTTTTTGCTTTTTTTTCTCTTCCTTTTCCCTTCTTGGCCCCTTTTTTAAGAAGCCCAGGGGGTCACTTTCCCCAGATTGTTCAAAATTTTTTTCTTCATTAAGTGCTTGTAGTGATCAAAAATGAGTTATTAAGGGTCAAAATCCCTACAATTTTCTGTGGGAGAACTTTCATGGGAGGATCTGGAGAGATCTTTAGAGAAAAAAGTAACATTTTGTCAATTCGCGTCCAAAAGTAGAGGGGATCCTCAAAAAGTGCCCTCCCCTTGGGCACTTGCCGGATCCGCGCCTGGGTCCGACAGAACTTTATAAACTACGTTTCATTTTTTTCTTCTCACTTGATTAAGAATGAGACCCACTCCTTAAATGGGTGTGTGTAAAGATCACTTGACTTTTTGATTGAAGGGAACATTACGAAAGCATCTGCATCTAAGGGGAAGGGGATTCTATTTTCTTATTTTTGCTGAAAAGAGGGGAGAGAGTACTACGCTTAAATGCACTTAATTTTTAAAAATATTTCACAACTTGAAAAAAAAAAGTTAAAAATTGAATTAAATTAAAGTAAATTTGAACTACATCCACACAATTTTTTTTCTCAAAATTTAAATGATTACTTTAATTTCTTACTTTTTTACAAAAATAACAGGGGATAAATTTTAAAAAAAGTTATTTAAAACCTCAAATCTTTGGTTGTGTTTGGGTTATAAAATCATAGAGCCAACATCAATATATTCTCCACATCTGTTAAAAATTGTGTCACCTATCAAAACATATTATCAGACCAAGAATCTGGGATTTCTCACTGGTGATCCTCGGGGTCCTCAGGGGGTGGCACTCTGGAAAGTGCCCCCCTTGGACCCAAAAAATCACTCATAAGTACGAAAAAAAGTCCCAAAAAGTACTCAAAATGAGTTAAAATCCTACATTTGGAGGGTTCAGAATAGATGTGAACCATGTCCACTTTAGCTACTTTTGAGCTACAGAAGTTTAAAGTTAAAGCTTCATAACAAAATTAATGTTAACATTTTTTAAAATTACCATTTTTAGCGGATATTATCAGAACTAGGACTTGGTTCTTCCTTAGGGGCTCATTCGCTCTTGAGTGAGTGAGTAGGGGGGTGGCGTCTCCGAGGTTACCTTAGCTACCCAGTGTCTGTGGGTATAGCCGGGCACCCCTGTCTCCAGGGGTTTTACAAATATGGAGGCCTTGTCCTCCAGGTTGGGGGTTTGGCGTGGGGTTAACGACCCCACCCTGTAAAAACTAATTGTTGCGAAGCCTTTAACAATACAGCAAACCGGACTGATAACTTGGTGACGACTGGAAAACTAATAATGGTTTATGGAATGTGTTGAGTTTGTATCGCTTTGGAGCGGTGAGGAAGATCGGACGTCCTAGAAAGAGATGGCTGGACGAGGTTGAAGAAGATTTGAGGAAATTAAGGGTGAGAAATTGGAAGACAAGGGCCAGGGATCGGAGAGGATAGAGCTGCCTTGTGAGGGAGGCCAAGGTCCTACATGGACGGTAGAGCCGGGGAGGAAAGGAAAGGAATGGACTTGGTTCATTATTGCACTGAAATTTTACATAGTTGGTGCATGTTATAGCGTTGCTAACTCAAAAATGAAAAAAGTGGACTTGGTCCACTTTAATTCTGAGCCCTCCATTTACAGGTCAAATTTCAAAATTTTTTATGGGGGAGGACCCCCATACTCCCCAGTGGTACCAAAACTGGATCTTGAGTGATACTTTTTAGAACATCCCCAAAATTTTGACATTTTTCTCAAAAGGTAAAGGTGATGGTCTGAAAAAGTGCCCCCCTCCCTTGGAGCCGTGCTGGATCCGCTCCTGGCTTCAGAGCACTTTTTAGCATGCTAAAATTAATTTTTTTTTCGGAGGAGAACATTTACCACTTAGGTTATGGAGTTTTAAGTTTGGTTTAGTCTAAGGTTTTTAGGTTTGGTTGTTTTCTACGGTGAAAAAAGGAATGTTTGAAGTTTCTTAGTTTCTGGGGGAGGTATAACCTAATATTCTCTCTAGGCGTAATAAACCCAGTTTCGGAGCTTAGGAAATTTTTTAGGAAAGCTTAGGTGATTAAGTCGCTAATTTTTAGGGAAACTTACAAGATGTTCCATAAAGGAAGACAATCCCTTTTACGTAAAAGACAGTAACAATATTAAAAGAGGTAGGGCATGGACTTCATTTAGGAGGTGCAATTGCCCCCCCCCCAAGTTTTCCACTGTTAATTGAAAAATTGCTGCAAGTCCCTTGAAAATTCTGTAACTTCTGTAACGGGTTTAACTCAAAAAGTCCTAAAAGGAGTTAAACCACTACTTTTGCGCGTCAAATTACAAAATTTTCTGGGGGAGAACCCCCAAACCCCCTCCTTACCTTTGATGTCTGTTATACAATGTTTCTCCCTTGAAAATTCTGCGGCTTACAAGAAACGGTTCCCTTTGGGAAGAGTTTGAAAAGGAGGTAAAGCACTGGTTTAAACGGGAATTTTCAAAAGTTTTTACTGGGGGAGGATCTCCGCCCCCTTGAAAATTTGACGTTGTAAATTTGTCGTCGTCGAAAAATTTAAACGTCGTTTGAAAATTTGAAAACTATCTATAACTTTTCTCCCTAGAAAATTCATGCTTTACAATGAATTGTTCTTTTTGGATGTAACCCAAAGGGCCTTAAAATGAGCTGAAACACTACTTTAAGAGGCAAATTTCAAAAAAATTTCTGGGGGAGAACCCCCAGACACATACATGACAAAAATTGGACGAATCTTGAACGTCTGTGCTGCTTGGGAAATTGTTATAGTTTATTCCGAGTTAACTTCAAGCTTAATTTGTTATAAAATGAATAAAACAACGTTTTTAATGCAAAACTGATTATTTGTTAAAATTTTAAAGAACTTGGGGGCCTGCCCCCTGCTCGCTATCGCTCACCAACCCCCGGAACTACTTCGCAGTTCTTTTTAGATCGCTTCGCGATCTCAGCGAGCAAAGCTCGCTTGTTCCATCTTACCAATCACCCCGCTGTGGTCGGCTTAATTAATGCTCCTTTACAACCGAAACTACTTATCACTCTTGCTGATAAATAATTTAATCCAAATCATCCCGAAAAAAACTATTGCTGAAATATTACTTTCCTAACTTAAATTGAAAATAAAAGAAATCACACATAGTGAGCTATCGCTCACCAACCCTCTGAACTGCTTCGCAGTTCTTCTCAGATCGCTTCGCGATCTTAGAGAGCAGAGCTCGCTTGTTCATCTCAACAATCCAGCAGAAGCCTTTTCTCCGAATAATTTAATTGAAATGTTAAAAAAATATTCAGCAAGTCTACTAATAACCATCAACCACTTTGTAGAAAAAAGCATTGTTGAAAATAAAAGAAATCAGACTCATCAATAAAACACGCATAAAACTCGTCTGTTTCTCTAGTGAACGGCGAGAAAGAGAAGAAAAAATTGAAACTTTGAATCTTAATAATTCTAAAACTAATTAGAATTTTTGAAAAAACAAAAAGCCAATATTTTTATAAAAATTATTTCTATGTGTCTTTAAAATATCATAGTTCTACTGTGATTAGTTTTGCTTTTATAACGAAAAAACAGAAAAATCTTCAAAATTTTCGAAACTTTAAAACTTAATTACTCCAAAACTAATTCGAAATTCGAAAAAAGGGCGACGTGGTGCAAAACTGCACATCTAAGAGTATGTGTCTGCAAAAAATCATATTTCTGCTGCTAATAGATTTTGCTGGGGGCGAACTCGCAACAGAAAAAAATAATTTTCGACTTTGACATTAAATAACTCTAGAACTAATTATCTCATCTATTAGCTTTTAGAACGAAAACGATCCTCATACACTTGAATAGAAATGTTTAAAATTTCACAAATTTCCGTGGAATAGTTTTTGCGTAGTGAGAGTTCAAAGTGTTCAAAAATAAAATTTTCAAAAGCAGCGGCAGCGGCGGCGGCGGCCGCGGCGGCGGTCACTGTTACTTTTTTTTAATATAGAGAGAAAGACATTCTAAAAAAAAACTGTATATTGGGTATAGCAAAGCCAATTTTATAAAATTTCGAATTTACACTATAAATCTGTTGAATTTGAATATAATACTATAATTATTTTGGCTCAGTGACTCGAAGATAGAAATACTTATTTAAAAGAATTAATGTTTTGTAATTAGAAGTGTAAGGTTTTGTCCTCTTTGTTACTTTGAAGCTTTTCTGAAAATAGTATTATAATTAAAAAGTAAAAGAGTTTAAATTCAACAGAATGTCTGAATGTCTTAATACAAATAATGCGCATTTTTTTTCACAACCTTCCTTCTCCCCCAACAATCTTTTAATTTGATCCTATTTTATTGGAATTTTCCTTTTAAAATACTATAAAATGCAAATGAATAAATTCATTTTAACTGTAAAATGCAGGTAAGATTTTTTCATTATGTGTTCAAAAAGCTTGTAGCTGATAAAGCAAAATGTAGCAATGTGTAGTAATGTATAATATGTATTACAGTTCTTTAAAAATTTTAAGCGCATGACTTTTGCTTCCTTGTCAACACCATGTCTTTGTCAGTAGGCCAGTAAAACCAGCGTTATAAATTGGGGAAAAAAAAACCACTGGTCCTGCAGACCAGTGCTTTTCCAATCTTACTGGTCCGCAACAAAAATCACTGGTCCGACAAGTTAAAAAGGACAGGTTTAAATATTATTATAAAGTAACTATTGCACTGAATGTGAGTACCAAATAGTAATGTTAAAAATTAATAGGTCAAAAATTTTTTTTTCTTTTTCGCCGGGGGCTCCCCTATCCCATATCGCCACATTTCAGGTTCTGGTCAAAAATGTACTTGAGGATATTTTTTCCCCACACACACTGGCGGGCCAGTGATTTTCTGATTCCACTGGTCCGAGCCGTTTTTAGCTGTCCCGTCCCGCACCAGCAATCCACCAAAATTTCGAATTCTAGTAAAACTCAGTTTTTTAGGTATAAGAAGATTTAAATTTTTTTTATGATTGCTTAAAGGCTGTGTTTACTTTATTAAGTTACACCTTTTGATAAAAATCTAACAGCTTTCTTTTATGAAATAAATCACCAGTAAAAAATATATTAATAATAATTTTTAAATGCAGCTTTTGATGATCTTAATCAGGATTATTTGAAAGTGATAAATCAAGTTACGCTTCGTAGACCGCTCTGTTATAACGGAGTGGACAAACTTGGCACTATAAGAATAAAAAAAAGCATTGAAATTAGGAAAGCAAATGACCCAGTTATTTCAGACACCCCTCAAACACCACATTTATCAAGAATGAGTAATTAGTAAAATAGGTCATAGGATTCTTCAGCACATTTTTGAGTAGATCAGATCAGAAACCAGTCAAGGGATGTTTTTTGTCTTGTTCAGTTATCCATGGCAGCAAAAAAAAAAAGTTGAGCCCCAGATAATTTTTAGCTACAGCACTGGTTAAGCATAGAAATATTGATTTTGAAATTGTCTGATCATATAACACTGAAAATGAGTTTAAAATTGTTTTAAAATCATCATAATTCTTTTTACGCCAGTCTGGCGCATAAGGCCTTGAGTCTTGTCCGCCATCTCCGGAAAAATTACAAACAATCCACAAAAACTTGGGACAAAAGTTAATTAGTTGATTCAAAATCACCTTAAAATCATGGAACGTAAAAACGAAAAAAGAAGTATGGTTTTGTAAAATCCTTCTAGGGAGGAATCCCAAATCCTCGGGGTCCCCCCCCCCCAATTTTCAGGAGCCGACGACGCCGATATGTTGAATTATCCAGATGTCCAAGTACGTATACTATGTCCGGGCTGAAAATGAAAATTGTCGGAGCTAAAGATGAGGAGGAAGTTTTATCTACTAAGAACATTGTTTTCACAGAGGTTCTGTATGTTTATGTTAGATACGTGCAGCGGATTGTATGCCGAAGAGCACTGCGAAGGAGCTTCGCGCGGGGGAAGCGATAGCGAGCAGACGGGCGTTAGCCCCCTATATAGTTGCATTAGATTATGTCAAAGATTAAAAATATTTCTTTCTTTTTTTTTTTTTTCGTTGAATGAATTTATAATGCAAAATGCCAAGTTTTTTGTAGACCAGAAAAAGTGAGATAACTTGCCCCATTTTTTATAATTCAATTAAAATTTCTCGGATTCATGGGTGAAGCTGGTAATTAAGAATTAAATATAAACTGTAATCAACTGTAAATAACTTAATTCATTTTAATTGCTCTGACAATCAGTTAAAAACCAAATTATAGTTGTTATAGTAGTTATAGATACCTGGCAATTATATTCATGTAGATGTAGATGCCATAAAAACGTTTAAATAAGAGTTTTAAGAGCGATCCCTTGAAGTTGAAATTAATTCTAAAAAAAGTTTATTCAAAGTACGAAATCACACTACTTTGGGTATATCTCATAATGTAGCCGCTCAAAGCCCGACTGTAATAAGCTTACTCACTACTCAAATAGTCAAATCATTAAATTTACATAAAAATACTGACTATTGTAAATATTTAGCATGATGTGATTAACCGTTAATTCAGTAAGGCCGGATGTAACAATAAATCGTGCCATGCCTTTAATTTTAACGAATCAGCCAGACTATAGAGCATTTTCAATCACATGTCTCGGACCTAACAACGGCCTTAGCAACAGAAGATGTTACAGTTTTTTGCCCTACAGAGGAAACAGTTACAGAAAATGACTAGCCGTGGAATTCTTCTATTGGAGCATTTGCAATCACGTGAAACCGCCTTAGCAACAGATAAACAACGGCCTTAGCAACAGTTAAAAGCCCTACAGAAGGTACACAGTTAAAAGAAAATAACCGGTTGTGACGTCACCTGAAAACACTCTATGCAATGTGTAGTATTTGGCCAAAGCCCGAAAATAATTTAAGCACCTCAGAATCAATTTGTTATGCATGTCACTTAAAGAGCGCATTTAAAGAGAGAAGAAACACACGCCTGAACTTATAGAAAAAAAACCTACCCCCCCCCCCATTCCTCCACTCTTCCTATCCTATTCATTATTTGCCTCCTTGGAGAAGAAAGCTGTCGGTGCCATGAATACGCAGCTGCGACGCGCCGCTCCAAAAATACCCCTCACAGCAGCAGTTGTATCCTGAAAAATCCCCAGCACAGGGAAATAGGGGCGAAGAGCTGATTGGTCCTGAAAAAGGAGCACGCATGTTGAGGGACTGTATTCTGGTGCAGCTCGAACAGAATCTTTGGGGGAAAAGCTACATATTGACATTAAAATTTCGTAGGTGTTTATCTTTCATGTTCAAATGAAATGTCTTATTAAAATACTATTCATATTCAGGATTGAAAGATTTTCGATTCGCAGATTTTTGTTGCTTGAACGTTAGCTTATTGTTCGTATGAAACTTTAATTCGTTCATCTCTGAAAGAGCTGGGAGGCAACCTAATTTTACGACTGATATTCAATATCAATATTTTGAGAAATAAATGAAAACTTGTAATTAAAAATGAACGAGTGCAAACTTGAAGTTGAAAATATTAGATCGAGGTGAAAAAATCCCACTTTCACTTATTTGGTCGTTCACTACTGGGTCAGGTTAAATTAAGAAAACAAGAATCGTTAGACACACCCAAAAGCTATCTGAGCTGCCGAGCTGATATTACTACGAAACAAAAACATGAATCCTCATTACTTCAACTTAAATTAAGTAATTATCCTACCAAAATAGAGTAAAACTAAGTAATTCAAAGCACTTTTTGCCTAAGAGATAAGATTGATTTTGATCAAACAACAAAATGTAAGAATGATGACGCGTCGCGTCCCTATCTATTGATTATAAACTAGCGCCATCTAGGGTGGGAAATGGAAACTCCCTGGCGGTGATGTCAATGACATGGCTTGCTTGCAACCGGCTGGCATTGATTTGTCAATAGTTGGCGTTTAGAGGGGGGATAGGTGTGAGTGTGTGTGGGGGGATCTTTGGAAGGTTGAATACTGTCAAACTGTAACCAATGAACCTAGAACCAACCTTTAAGGATTTTTGTCCGCCGTGGTTTCAACTATGTGTTTTTTTTTGCTGGCAATAATTATTTGTTTGACGATTTCCATAGCTTAGACTCTTAGAGATTGAAAAGTATTTAAACTAAATATGAAAATTGATGTTATTGTTTTTTTTTATTTTAACCGCAACATTTATTTCTGGACACATACTTTTTTTGAAGATTGATTTATGATTTCGAGCTGTTTAATTTCTAAACTTAAAAATGCTTCTTGCTCATTCTTAATTAAAAGATCCAAATGAAATATTGAGCACATACTTAATGAATGTATTTTAAGATGATTATCCATTAAAATTTGATTTTGACTTTAATATAGATACTAAACACCGAAGTACACTTTAAAAATATTGTCTCTATCTTTAAATTGGAGAAAAGCATTTTTAAATTCCAAAATGAAATTGTTTAAACAAATTTGAAACTACTTTTTCGTTTTACTTTCAATTATTATTTTAATGTAAACCTCTCAAAAAGGAGTTACCTAACGTCTTCCTGTAAAATTACTAGTTTGCATTGCTTATTTGTGCACTTTGAAGAGGCACCCGACCAGCATAATCTCCAGACTTGGAGAAATCTCCAGACTTGGTTTTCATACCTAAAATAATTGTAATTCTTTGTTCTAAGAATTTCTTTTCTATCGTCTGAAAAATTCCTGTAGGAAATTTTAGAAGTTCGACCCTTAAACACAAGATTTTAACTATTTTTTTATCCACCTAGTCCTAATTTAGGGGTAGGCCAGTTCCCCCCTTGTTTATGCCCCTGACTTTTGGCTATTTAGATTAAATCGTGGCGGCGTGCAAAAAAAAAAATAGTTCTAAGCATTAATTCCAATATTATCATCCTATAAGTGACGTCCACGCACTTTTCGCAAATCAAATTAGCTCGACAATCCCATTTTCACTCCCGTTCTTTCGCTGCACTTGAACTTTGCTCCTGGGTTATTTTCACGGAAAAGTCACACGTCACGCTCTATTCGTCGAAACGGCTTATCTGATAGCACTGTGGAAATAAAAAAGAAACTCAGTAGAGTGACCCTTGGACTTTCTGAAACGTTATTCAGCAAATGCAGTGATAATTATTATTAAACAGAACACCCTTTCAAAATAAGATGTAAAATATGCTATAATTTTTATATAAAGTTTAATAGTGGTGAGTGAAATGATTTAATATGATTATCCGTTAACAAAGTCACTTTGTAAAGGAGAGTGAACCAGAAGCGATTTGAACCTAAGACATAAACTTTTTGTTTTTCCGAACTGTGGAAGTTATTGGGTGGACTAGATAAAATTCGACTTTAAAAATATAAAATTTTGAAGAGGTGTAAGTTTTTCCCCCCAATGATGCATTTCAAAATTTAGCCCAAAATAACTATCCCCTGCATTGAACGCCAAACTATTAATTGTAAAAGAAAAATAATTAACTTCTAACATTAATAAATCTTGTAATTATAGGCAGGGGCGTAGCCAGGATTTTCTCTCGGGAGGGGGTCCAGTGTGAAAAAATTATTGAATATCAATAGTTTTTTATTCAATTAAATTTGACCCTTAAAAACAGCATTTTAACACATGGTTTTGGGGATTGGTAAATTTTTTTAACAAGCAAAGAGAGTTTAACAAGCAAAAAAGTGTTTTTCAGGCTCTTTTTAGGGACATAGATACAAGCTCCTTTGAGTGACTATTGATAATTATAACACCTCAATTAGGTTCTAAATAATTTTAGGTCAAGCCCAAAGGAGGGGGGGGGGTCCGGACCCCGGGACCCCCCCCCCCTTGGCTACGCCCATGAATATAGGGGCCTCATCCTTGAGGTTTTACCATAACCTCTGTGATAATACGTATTCCCGTTCAGCACGTGATCAGAGTATTCACGATTTCGGTCTGTACATGTACACCTTTGTGTATTTGCTCTTTTTCATAGGCGTAGGTTCAACATTCTTCATAGGCGTTAGGTGTTTTTGCAAAGCTGAATCCGGCCCTAAATTAGCTTAAAAGGGGACGGTCCCCCTCCTCAGCATAACATTCAGTGAATTGTAGATCCCCAAAGTTAAAAATTGAAAAAAAAAAAAAAAAAATTCTTAAGTATTGAGGGGGGACGCGTCCCTCTGCCCCCCGGGGATCGAAGCCCAGTCATAAAATAATAATACTCTAATTATAACTATAGACACACTCTGAAAGTCCATAAAAACTGTAGAATGTCCTACCATTATCATATTTAACCACTATAATCTATTCGCATCCTCACAGGAAATAGGTATGCACGCGATGTGAAATAAAAAGCTTCACAACAAAGCTTCCCGTGACTGGGGAATATTCAATTGGGAATCACGGAAGCAAGTAGGGAGGGGAAGATCACCTCCCGCTGGGCCGTCTAATTGTTTGTGACTGAAAAAAGGGGCAGCCAGAGTAGTTCTTTTATTGCTTGGGGGTAATGCGCTGTGATTAGGTATCGATTAGAAAAGAAGTCTAATTTCGATAGGCACCCAGGCGCGTATTCAAGGGGGTGGGCACTCCGGAAAGTGCCCCCCTCCTTGGACCGAAAAAAAAGGGGAAAAAAGAGAGAAAAGGAGATTTTGAAGGACTAATAATTTTTTATTAGACACCTTTTTTTAAGCCCAGGGGGGGGTCCAAGATCAAAAATGAGTTAATTTGGGACAAAATACATAAAATTTCCTGGGGAAGAAATATCATGGGGGATAAAAAAGGAAAAATTGTCTATTTGCATCCAAAGGTAGATGTAGGTGATCCTCAAAAATGCCCTGCCTTTAGGGCTACCGTAAAGTTTTATTACAGCGAGCCACTGGATGTAATAAAACAATTTGCGGCCGGACCACCAGCAGTTTATCTCCCCTATCTCCCCTCGCACTCGCGCCTGAGAGCTGTCGAAAATTGACCACATGAAGACACCGGCGCCATAAACTCAGGTTTCTTCCTGGAGATAATTGTTTTATTACATCCAGAAAGTCTACGGTGGCCCTTAGGGCCCTGCTCGATCCTCGCCTAGCCTGAGTCATACTTCATCATGTGGTTATCCTTTTAAGATAGCCACGTAATAGAATTATACTACTTTCGTGCACTTTAAGCTAAGTTTTATCTGAATACGGTACTATTTATTTTAAATTACTTTAAACTATTTAGTGGTAGTTAGTATTTTCAAATTTTTATATCTCATGTATTTTATTGAGTCTCCTATACCGCTTCATTATTTTTATTTTTTGTGGAATCAGTTCATTTTCATAATCTATCGAAACCTATATTTTTTATCTTCATAATTTAGTTTAGACAGGAATCTTTTCGATGTTCTATAACCAGGGGCGGATCCAAAGCCCCTTGGACTTCAAAAAAGTACTCAAATTGAGTTAAAACCCTACTTTTACAGGTCAAATTTCAAAATTTTTTCTGGTGGAGGACGCCCATACCACCAGCGGTACCTAAAGGAGATCTTGAGTGATACTTTATAGAAAATCCCCAACATTTTGATATTTTTCTTAAAAGGTAAAAGTGACGTGCCCCCGCCTTGGAGCCGTGCTGGATCCGCGCCTGTAGGCACCACCACCAATTGTCCAATTCAATGAGGTCCTTAACGTTACGTATTGGGACTAACCTTAGGCAGTGATTAGGTATCGATTTTGAGAAGAAATTGATTAATCTTTGTCTCATTTCGATAGGTACCAATTGCTAAACTAAGTGACATTTATAAAAATGGTTCTTAACATTTTTTATTGCTCCAACCAGGTGAAGTCCAGGGGCATGAAAATTTCTCCTGTAGGTCAACGAAGTTATAATTATTGTCCTCACTGCACTGATATTCAACTTTCTCCTGACCATCTTTTCAACTGTCATGCTACATTGGCCAAGGTCTTCAGTTTCGATCTGGCTCCCTCGCATCAACTCTTCTATTCTTCAAGGGTTGTTGATGTTGCTGCGGATGTCCTGGATACTTTCGGACTCCTCTATACCAATTTCTTGGACAAGACAACAGCAATAACAACGAGTTGAAGTGTGTCCCAATGTTCCTTTCCGATGCTCAATTTTTATAACTATTGAAGTGTCCGTTTGTTTTCAATACTGTACCAAGGTAGTGTTATTCGAACGTAGTTCAAATTGTATAGCAACTAGTTTGACAACTGATTTAAATTTCATCCATGGCTGCCTCAGTTAATTAAGCTTGTGATTCTTTTAAATGGCAAAAAAAAAAAATTCATTACAACTCTTGTTGGAACTATCATTTCTCTAAATTCTGCAAAGGCAAGTATTCAGAAGAGACTCCTTCTCCAAAAAAATCACCAGTTTAAAAATTAATATTTAAATATATTAGCAAATACTTTGCCTCTTACAGATTATTAGATTCAGACATAATTATGTGAGTGCTCAAACACAGCACTTGGTAAGTGCTCTGTAAGTTTTACTAGAAAGAAGACTGCTATGCTAGACAGCAACTTAAGTTGCCCCTACGACGTCACTAATAAACAAAGTAGTTCCCATCGCGGTGTCTGAATTTTGAGTGAAATAAAGAAAGTCAATTTAAAAATATGATTATATTGTTAAACCCATGTATTTATAGTGCTTTTCAATCACGATTTGCGTACCGAAACTCCTCCTAACAACCCAACAGGCTTTGTGTTTACCGATTTCTCCTTCCGCATTTGTGACGTACTGGGTTCAAAAACGTTGCTGTCAATTATAGTCGATAGTCACAATCAAAATGATGTATTGAGTTCTCGTAATTAATTAAGAACATTCTATCAAAAGCTTAAATTTTTAACTTCTGGGGGAAAACTTAAAATTAACTGAATATTATTTAAGGGGTAGTGCAGCTGGGGGACTGTCCCCCATGATTTTGAAGCTGATATAACTTAAAATTACTTTGAAAGATGGCTATGTTTGAAGCCAGAGCTGAGATCGGGGAGGAAGCAGTCACAAATATTTAGACTACCCCGCCGAAATATTTAGTTTCTGGTTTATAAAAAACGTAAGCCTCAGAATGTTTTCTCTAACTAAACACTGGTCCAAGCTAAAAATTTGAGTATTTTAATATTGATAGATTGCATTCCTAGTGCAGTAAAAATGAGTTTGAAATTGTTTTTTTAAGGGTCAAATTTCTAAAAATCCTCTAGGGATAGCCCCCAGACCCACCTTTTATTATAAAAATACTGATAATTTTTTAAAAAAAGTATGTGGAAAAGTCATTAGTATATCATTTAAGAGAGAAGTGCTGAGAAGTAAATTTCCAAAGGTAGTTTATAGTTCAAGGTTTGGGGAAATCCTTCCGTGAGTGAGTCCTAGGGTCATCCCCGTGAATCCTAGGGTCGTCCCCCTCAATTTTTCTATGCTGCCGACGCCGATTAAGGGAATGGAGCAATAGCAAAATTTACTATGAAGATTCCCCCTTGACAAGCTTGACACTACGAATTTTCTTGAAAAAAAACCTTTCGCTCTCAAAAATTGCAATTCTGAAATCTAATTTCATTTTCAGGGGCAACGTAACCCAGGGGTTCATTTTTCACCATCGAAAATGGTTAAATTAATCCTATTTCCCACCAAAAAGCATTCTGATATAACTTTTCAAGAGTATTTTCTAGCTACACCACTGTCTATTTTAAAAGAACAATTGCTGTAATATAAATTATATCAGAACAAAATTATAAACTATGTTTTAGTGGTGCGATAAAATTACATTGCTCTTTTATGAAAATAAAAATAAGAGAGCGAGAGAATCTGTACAACCCATAAAAAATATTAATGCATATACAGAAATTTCCCCAAATTGCAGTTTGTTTATATAGTAACAGAAAATAATAGTAATACTACCCATGTTATAATTCAATTCAACCAATATTGTTCCTAATGTCAAACTTCTACTTATTGGGAAACTTTTTTGATGTGTGTTATAACCCATTCACAGATCACCGGTTGAGAACTACTTCTGTTGATTGATAAATAACTAAAAACGATCAAAAAATTGAATTAAATCATATTAGGCTTTAAACGACGATATGAGGCAGGGCCATAAATAGACTTTTGTTTCGGAAGGGGAAGTTGACTCAACATTATTTCCAAAGTACCCCCAGACGAGTACTTTACATGTTAACTTTTAGAGTACTTATATACGAAGGATTTGATAAGTATTATATAAACAGGTTTAAAATATTACAGGGAGGTAGGGGCCGTCCCCCCCAAAAAAATTTTTTTTGAAATTAGCCCCTTAAAAATAGTGTTTTTATCTTATCTTTATCAAAGAGGACCGCCCTTTGAAAGAAGCAGATTTTTCAAGGAAAAAAAAAACAATATTAATAGGCGGGAAAATTTCGAGGAAGTTTAGGGTTCCTCCGCCAAGATTTTTTTTTAAATTTTACCCTTAAAAGTAGTCTTTTAATGGATTTTAAAACCCTTCAGCCGGCAACCAAAATGAACCTCTCCTTGTAAGTTTCAGAATTGTCAATTGTATAAAAATTGACGTAAAAACGTTTTTTTGTGGGGTTGAATCTCTGAAACCCTCCCTGTTACACAGCCCTGATATATGAGGTCCCTTTAAACGTAGTACCGAAAAGTTTCTGTTATTTCCCCCTGTTTTCTGGAAGCAGTATCTTCTCCTGAGTAAGCCCCTGGGTTTCACTAAGCACGGGCGGCCGATTGTATGAGGATAGACAGCTGCATCCTCTCCGCCTTTTGTCAAAGACAGATTTAGGTTAGAAAAGGGAGAAACACACCAGTCGACGCAAAGGACTGTGTAGAGTCAGCTGCTCCATTTGGGAAGTTATTAGGTACCTATTCCCAGTCACAGGTTTCTTCGTTTGATTATTATAGGGGTTACATCTTTCATTTTCGTCCAACATAGGCAACAGCAAGTCCGCCCAAACTCTGCACAGCTAGATTCCTTGGGTGGAGTGGAATTACATTCAGGATTTGTTTTTTTTAAGAAGAAAAAAGTATGACGTCATAGCCTATAACTATTCTTTCCACAGCGCGCTAATGCATGTCTCGATGTCGATATGCTCAGTGGATATCAGCCGTAACTATACTCGACAGCAGGGCCGTATAACCAGACTTTTGCTTCGGGGGGGTTATGACTCAAATATTTTCTGAGGTACCTTCTTACGGGTACTTTTATACTGGATTGAAATTTTGCTGCACTAAATTTCAAAATTGCATAAACAATATGAATTCGAAGTAAAAGGGGGGGGGTCTGGGGGTCCTCCCCCAGAAAATTTTTGGAAATTTGCCCCTCAAAAGAGTGTTTTAGCTCATTTCTGAGACCCTTTAGATTACACCCATAGAGCACCCACTCATTGTAAGCGGCCGAATTTTCAAGGTAAAAAGAAGGTATATTGTAATAAATGGCGAAATGTTAAGGGGGTTTTTAGGTTCCTACTCCAGAAAATTTTTTGAATTTTTCCCCTAAAAGTGCCATTTTAACTCATTTTGAGACACTTTAGGTTACATTAAAGAGGACCGCTCCTTGTAAATCACACAAGTTTGAAGGAAAAACCGTATACTTAATAGATTTCAAAATTTCGAGGGGGTTTGGGGATCCTCCCCCAGAAAAATTTTGGAAATTTTACCCTTAAAAGTAGGGTTTTGACTCATTTTGAGACCCTTTGGGTTATACCCGAAGAGGATATCGCTCCTTGTGAGACCAGTATAAAAATTGATGTCAAAATTTCGGGGGGGGGGGGTGAACCCTAAACCCCCCCCCCCTTGGATACGGCCCTGCTCGACAGCAACGTTTCTTGAACCCAGTACGTCACAGATGCGAAAGGAGAAATCGGTAAACACAAAGCCTGTTGGGTTGTTAAGAGGAGTTCCGGTTCGCAAAACGTGATTGAAAAGCACTATATATATCCATGGGTTTAATAATTTTGAATATAATATAATTTTGAAACCTCTTCTTTGTTGAACACTCAAAGGGAACCGCTTCTTATAAGGGGCAGAATTTACAAGGGAAAGACACTGTGTAAAAGAAGTCATATTTTTGGAGGGGTGTTTGGAGGTTCTCCCCAAGAAAAATTTTTAAATTTGACTCCCAAAAGTAGTGTTTTAACTCATTTTGAGATCCTTTGGGTTACAACCGAAGATGATTGTTCCTTATAAATTGCAGAATTTTCAAACGAAAAACAGTATAAAAGTTGATGTCAAAATTTCTTATTTTTTAAGTAAACAGAGGTAACGTAGAATTTTGGCAAAAAATGTGGTTTAGATTTCCAGATTTTGATGTTGTAAAAATGTATGTTATAAAGACTTTAAAGCATTTTTCACGTGTTTTTATGTTATCCCATTACTATGAGAATAAAATATTAAAGTTTTAGCTCAGTCCACCAATTAGGGTCCTTACTGTTGTCTTTGAAATCAGGGGTAAAAAAAAACCATGTGGGAGCTAAAAAAACCCATTGTTTTCTTTGCTATAAATGGCATATTAAATAAAAATTTAGGAAAAATATTTAATATTATCTACGATATACTACTAATTATGCAAATATAATGCTTGTTTCAGAGATTCTTGGATTTTTTTTACTATTTTTAATAAAAACTCACTGATACCAAAGAAACGCCCATTTTCCATGCAAAGATAGCACTTTACTAGAATTTCACTTGAAAATAGGTTATGGAGAGTTAATAAATGCGGTTAAAATAAAATATAAGTGCCAATTATCATGTTTTAGCTTTTTTTATAAAAACTGTAAAGTTTTTGCATTTAAAAAGTCATTTTCAAAATCCGAAAATAAAAATACAACAATAAAATAGCTATTATCGTTGTGTTTTGAAGACGAACTCTTGAGGGAAAAAAATCATATAATTTTAATTTTAGAAATAACTAATAATAAATTTGGTTTTAACTGTCTTAATTATTCCCTTTTCTATAAAAAAACCTGTTAACCATATTTTGTCTTAATTTTTGAGTATTTTTTTTAAGGGGACAAAAGGGTTTTTTTAGGGAAAAGCGCGTTTTTTTTCCCTCAAAATCTTACTTAATTGACTGCCAATTTGTAATGGATAGTTGGAATTAAAAATGCTAAGCTCTAAAATTTTAAGGAGGATGAGCAGTTACAACAGTTTTTTTGTTTGATTTAATTATCCTTTTATTAAGATTTTTATGCAGAAAATATGAAACAGTGGGTTGTTTATAAAGGACAGCACTATACCTGTTAAAAACATATTATATGGTAAAATATGCAGCAATAAAATATCGCTTTCTTTTAAATTGTTAACATTCCTTTTTAACGTAAATCCAAAATTCATTTAAAACCATGTAATGGAATTTTATTTTCAAAGAACCACCCTATGGTAAGTAAGTCCCTGCTTCGTTTTCAATATCCTAAGGATGTACGAAAGATAGAGAGGATGAAAATAACCACTCTTCTTCAACAGCTCTTTTAGTGGGATACAAAAAATATTGGTTGAAAATCCACATTTAACTCCTCAGTTACACCAACAATTTAAATGCAACAAAATTCCTAAAGTTTATTACACGATACGATGCGGTACTTACGTGTTATCCCGTCGACTGTGCCGTTAAATCTAAAGACCATTACCAAATATCCTGTGGCGCTAAATCTGACGGTCGCTAAACGTCCACGGGTTAAAACTTTAGAACCCATGATTCTTTAAAATCTAATGACATTAATCATGATTTTTACCACCATAAGGGCATTTAAACCTATACTAGATTCCAACCTTTCTTGACCTTGGAGAAACAAGCTGAGAGCAAACAATAAAGTAGACGGTGTCTGAATTTTGAGTGAAATTAAGAACTTCAATTTAGAAATAAGATTAGTTTGTTGAACCCACGTATATAGAGCGTCTTTTTATCACGATTTGCGTAACAAAACTCCTCCTACCAACTCAAAAGGCTTTTTGTTTACTCAGTTTTTCCTCCCACGTAGTAACTTCATAGGGTCAAGAAACATAGCATAACAAGCTCAGAGGATTTACTTTGTAACTTCTATTGAACTCCTTGTTCAATGTCAAGAATACTCTTTAAACGAAGACGAAGTCAAAATTGAGAATTATTTATTTTATTTAAAAATAATATTTTAGTGGTGACTAAAACTCCTACAGCAAAACTTTCGTGCTGTCATCAACCATCAACACAAATTACTCTTGAATTTACATAATCCATGACCCTATAGCTCGCCTGGGCCTTGATGGACAAATCAGAACCACCTTTCAAAGGGCGGTACCGCAGCCCCCTTCCATTTCATTCGAACATTCCCCCTCATTCAACCACCCCAGTTACTGCAAATTACTCACGAAATCAAATCAGCCGGTCGCTGAGCTCACGCACTGCGTTTGCGGTCGGCATGGAAACGAGAGGGGGCCGTGTGGGCAGGGGTGTGACCCCCATTTTTCAAAAACGGGGAACCTGTGCTGTTGTTGAGAGCTTGAACAATGGGCGGTATTTTTTGCTTCAACCAAGAGGTTATAGTAGGCGGGGTTTTATTGTTTGACTGTTGCAAGTCAGTCTTGATATAACTGCTTTTTGGAAACTACAGATAAGGCGCGGATTCTAGGGGGGCATTTCGGGAAGTGCCCCCTTCTTGGCCTTGAAAAAACGGTTGAAGAAGGCGGAAAGAGAAAAAAGAGGCATAGAAAAGTAAAAACAAGAAACATACATTCTGAAAAAAAAATTTTTTTTCTTCAGTCATCCAAAAATTGTGCCTTTTTTTCTCCTTTATTCTTTTTTCCTCTCCAATTTACCTTTGTAACTCATTTTATCCCTGCGCATACTTTTATCAGATTGGGCAACCTTTTTCGATTATTGAAATGTACTTTCTCCTTTTCATAATTTCTCTTTTCCCCCAATCTTTTCCACATTTTTAGTGTAAGGCGTGGCACTTTTTTCAGATTATTCAAACTTAATTAGTCAATGTAATAATCTGCCTTAATCGTTTCTCTTAAATTGTGTATCAAAAGAGGGCAAAAGTAAATCTCATGGGGGAATCTTAGATAAAAGCTTTTTTCAGTCTAGGTATTTCTTACCAACTCTATCATTTTTTCCTATTGTTTTGAGAACCACTTAATATTTTTTCCTTGAAGGTTGGTATTTTTTCTAGTCCAATGGATTCCCTTCCCATATGGATAGTTACGGCAACGATAAGGCACACCATCTACAATAAAGGCAACTTGGTAAGACTATAATCCCACATGGTCAAGTGTGGCAACTGGTCAATTGCACCCCGTGGGATTCAAATTTCTAAAATTTTACGGGGGAGGACCCCCAGACCCCCTTCTGCCCCTGGGGCATCATATGAGCATCGTCAATAAGTAATTTTTCGGTAAAAAATTGGTAAGGTAAATCGTATTTGATCTGTAGCATACTCGGACGGAGAGACCTTAAGAAAAAAACCCTTCCCGAAAACCTTGCTTCCCGAACCCGGGCGTCAAAACCCTTCCCGAAAATAAAAGTCTAGTTGTACGGCCCTGTAAACGACCTAAAATCGGTTTTTAGGGTCAAATATTCAAAATTCTTCTGTGGCAGAACCCCCAACCTTCTTAACCCTTTCAATCCTATAAGACGCCCAAGATTACTTTTTCATTCTATGGAAAATTTGGGGTGGCTAGAATTGAAAGGATTGTAATGTGATTGCTCCCCCCCCGTAGGTCCAGGCTGGATCTGCCACTGCACGAAGAAAGGCCTTCACCAGGTCCAAGTCACCAAGCATTAAATTGAAGTCTAAGGCTACAGAATAAGTCTTGCGGAGCCCGCCTAGGCTCCGCGGAATTAATTGATTTAGGTTCAAAGTTAACTCCTTAGACTTAGTGTTTTCAATTAGTAATATTTTCATCTTTTGTTTTAAAAGTGGTGACATTTTAACATAGTGCTAGAGTCATTTCACGTTAAATCAACACACATTTTGGCATCGCATCACCATCTGGGATTTTCTTAAAATTTAGTACAGATTAGTACTGATACAGATTAGTAAAAATACCAACCTTCAAGAAAAATGTTATGTGGTTATCTAAACAATAGAACAAAAATGATAGAGTTGGTAGGAAATAATTAGACTGAATCACGTAGGAATCGGAGGTTGGAAATGTACCCCTAACGATATGAGAGGCTGAATAATAATCCATGAATGGAAATTGACGCTGAAAATTGATTGATTCCTTGAAAAGTTATAGGTAAACTGAAGATAAAAAACATCGAAATTCGATTAAAATTTTCATTGCTACTTTTAAAAAATGTATTGACGGTGTTGTTTTTACAAGAACGGTTTATAGAAATGCAAATAATTTTAGTGTTAGTGAAAAATCGAAAGTTTGCCAACAAAAAGATATTTAATAATTCTGTGGAAGTTATTGGTAGGAAAAGTTAAAAGTAAAAATTCCGAAATCCAGCAATTCTAAGGAAAGATCGATTTTTAACATCTTAAAATTGTAGACAACTAGGTAATGTTTTCTTGTTCAACAAGTTATCAAGAGTAAGGATAGATATCTTCTCCTTTCTGTGGGAGATAAAAACTGTACAGAGGGTAAAAAATGCACTTTTTTAAAATTTCCCCTCCCCTTAAGCTGATTTAGAAATATAAGTGTTTAAGTATAAGGGTTTTTTCGACACTCACTACGGTTTATGCAATGCATATCAATATCATACCCGCACCCGTATTTGAATACTTTGTTCCCAAACACGGGGGCTGATTTTGATATAAAAACAAAATATGATATATTCGCAAATAAAATGGAGGTTATTTGTGCATGTGCTTATTATATACATTGGTTTTTATATCAAATTCTGCTAGCCCAAAGTATTTCTGTATATTTACGGTAGGCTGAGACTGATATAACCCTACCCAGCAAAAAAAAATCAGCATGAAACCTTCAAAAAAAACCTGCAGATTTTCTGCATGAAATTCGGACAAATAACCTGCAAGCAACCTGCAGATTTTGTATGCAGGTTTCCTGCAGGTAAAATTCTGCAGTTTTCATGCAGTTAGGTTGTCCGAATTTCATGCAGAAAACCTGCAGGTTTGGTTTTGAAGGTTTTATGCTGATTTATCTTGGACTGCAGTTTTTCTGCAGTTAGGCTGTCCGAATTTCATGCAGAAAACCTGCAGGGTTATTTCTACAGATGACTGAATTTTGACTCAAGTTAAATATTAACAAACAACTGAATAGACTATAGAAATTTTTGATTGACACACATAATGCAGCTTGTATATTTCATGAATAAAGGGAACTAATTTGTGACACTCAAATCTTTAAATGAATTATAATGTTTTTTTTTATTCCGTGTCAGTTGACTGAATGTTTAAAAAAAATGTTTTAAATCCTAAGACTTTTTTTGCACTTAAATGACCGCAAATCTCATGTATCGAACTTTAATGTGCAAGTTTTAAAATTGAAAGAAAAAAAAACAAGAGTAATTGTGCTGGTAATTGTGGCATTCATTTTAATAATTGACTTGTTTTGACCATTTATCAGAAAACTTGGTGCTTATCCCAGCTAATCCCAAAGTACCAATTTTTAGATTCATTGGTACATTAATTTCAGTCCTAAGATGAATTCCATTAATTCTCCCGTTAAATATCACCACGCTGTTTTGAAAAATTGCAAACCAAAAATTGCAAACTAACCAACATAAATACAGTTTTATATCAATGACAACCAATAAAAATTTTAATATTTGAATATTTAGGATCTAAACTCTTAGCAATATTTAACGGGAGAGTGAATGGAAATGCCTAATAGAGTTTATTTAAGTTGTTAAGCTGGAAAAAAATATCTATTACTGACATATTTTTAATCCTGATGGTCGCACAAAAATGTTCTATAGGATTTAATGACGATCTCGGCCAATCTAGGGTTGAAAAGGTTTTAAGCAAACTAATTGCATGTAATTGGATTTGTTTTTGAAATACAAAAAATTATTGATATAGATTTTTTATTAATAACATAAAAATATTAACTTTTTGAATAGACACTTTGGGGGGGGGGGGACTTTAAGGTAAAAAATAATTTTACGAAAGCTTTGAAAGATATTATTTCATGTAATTATATTTCTTTATGGGAGATCATAAATGTATTTTGCCTCCTAAATTTGTTTCATTTAGAATTTACGTATATCAAGACATTTATAAAATCCTTAAAAAAGATAAGCTGCTTTCAGTGGTGAATTTGAATGCTTTCCATTTTCAGTGCTGTCATTTCTCATCATAAATATTGAAATTTTCACTGTATATAACCACCAAATTTTTACTGGAAATTCAGAACCGTATTTAGAATGCAGAACAATCATCGGAAAAAATATATTCAAAAATACTGCACAGTCGAAAAAAACTTATGGACATATTATCTTTTTTAAACTTATAAAATTTCAGCAAAAAAAAAATCTTAAAAACCATTTAAATTGACATTTAAATTATATTTCTGTTTATTTCATTGCACAAAGGGGAGAAATAAATAGACTGAAGCAAAAAAAATTTGGAGTCTAACATTCTTCTCTGGATAAAAAAGGTAAAAATCCTTTTAATTAAAAAAAAAATTATTTCAGCTTAGTTTACAGCACAAAGAATAAGAAAAGAAAGACATAACTATTTTTCAGAATTATTCCCTTTTTAAACTGACGATTCATTAAGATTCAATGAATATTTTTTTCATAAAGTTGTGAAAAACATAGAAAAACTTTTCGAAATTAGTGCACTGAAGATTTAATGATAATATTGTGTTTCGACGTAGATTAATTTCGTCAAAATTGTTCATCCCATCACCTGAACAGTTTCATTTCCTTTTGACCCAAAGAAACTAATCCAATAAGAAGAAAATATCATGAATCAGATATTCATGATAAGGACCCAAAATAAAAGAAAATATTATCTAGAAATACCTCTCAGTAGTTTCTTAAAAAATTTAAATTAATTACTTCTTGGCTTAGGATTTTAATTTAAGCTTTTGAAAGCCAAAATTCAAGATGAGTTTCCATAATTTCATTTCATTCCCTCAGTTTTTAATCAGTCTAAAGAGATTCATCCCCCCCCCCAATTGAAAAGAAGAAAAAGTGACTTTAAATTTCAACCCACCAGCTTCTTTGAATCTAGAAATGATCTTTTTTTATCTTTAATGTTGTGCTCAGATGTCAAAAGGGTTTAAGCCCCGTAGACTCATCTTTCAGCTTACGCCATTTTGCCATCTTGGCGCATAATAAATAAAAATGAGACTCGAGTGTTGAGGGATAATGAAATAAATAATGAAGGTGGGAAATACAATTTCTATTTCTTCGTATTTCTCAGATGCCTATATACATACTTCGTTAGTTGAAGGTTTCCCTTTGTTATGAGATAACTTGTCATCCTTAATCCTTTCTTACTGATTGATCCACTACATACGGCTGAACCTTCGAAAGGTCACTACCTCATACCAAGAATCCTAATATTTTGAAGAAAAAGTATTAAAAATACACCCTGTGGCATTACTTGTAAATTCTGCAATCTTTAAATTTTGAAACATGGGAACATTTTGTGAAAGCGCACGAGCCGGAGAATATTTGTGACCAATCCCAACTCGAATTCTCCAACAAAACTCCTATGCAAAAGTTAATATGTATACTGTACTGTGCCACTTTGCTCCAAACCCTTCGAATCTACTTTTTAAAAAAAAAATACGTACATAGTTATATTTAAATAAATTAATTTTTATTAAATATTAACTGTATTACGTACTTACATAATTTTTCAATGTTTTCTGTTTTACGATATACGAAGTTCGACTTTAGTCCACACAGTCGAACCCACACAGAATTCAAATTAAAATAAATTTTACACCTCCTCTTTTTAACGTATGGGAGATCTTTGCACTTAAGAATATAATTGTTCCCTGAATAATTTTAAAAGATAGATAAAAAAAAATACCTAAAACTATTAAGGAAAGAAACTGAAAGATAAGTATTTTTAAAACATATTACCAGGAACGGAAATTCAAGAAAAATTTCAATGAAACATACTACCATTTTTTATTACAAATGCTTAATAGGATTATTTGGTGTAAAAAATTTCACATATTGAATTACATTTTTGAGTTAGAAGAATTCTGGAAAAAATATTTTATGATTCAGGTAGCATTTAGTCTTTTTATAAGTAGTTTGTAGTTTCTCTTGCAGAAAATTTTAATCACCCTAATACCTTGCACACTCTCTTGAACTAAATGATCCCACTTGATCGCTTAAACCTGGTTTAATGATTACATTTTGAGTAAAATCGTAAAAATTGGGCTTGGTTTGAGGCAAAAAAACTCATAATCGGATTTTGAGTTTCATTGGTTTCGATTAAAAATCATGATTACTTTTGAGCGATACGGTTTTACTTAGTCATTTGATCATGATGAAACAGATTTCGATCAAAAAATAAAACTCAAATACCGCCAAAAGCATAGCTGACATCTCGCCAAAACTGCTAATCTAATTTTTATAGGATAGGCGTTCTCATCAGTTTAGATTCTAATGAGCTTTAGAAGAATAAATAGTAGTATTTCTTTTCTGGTCATCAAACGATGATCCGTGTTTGATGAAGAAATTATCAATTTTAAACCCTGTGTCTTAACACCCTACTGTTAAAGAGTTTGAAAATCCATTTTGGAATATTAAAGCTAAAATTTCAAAGATCATGACACTACTTTTTTCTAATCTTTCTTTTTTATAATCACCACTTTTTTATTTAAAATAATAGCTACATAAATTTAAGTTTATTTTATCCGATAGTTTCAAATATTGTTCTAAGAAAACAACTTAAAGAAACCTCCACACTATGGGGTGACCGGACTCATAGCAACAGAAAAGTAATTAATAGTTTTATTAACTTCAATTCATGTGCTTTTTCGTGATTATGCTTAGTGAAAGTAATCATTTTGTTCCTTATACAATCTGAAGTTTACGAATCGCGATGGTGGACACTTCGGGTCTGCAACAGGGGAAGGCGAGAGGCGCAGAAGAGGAAAATCGACCAGTTTCGATTTTGCGTTATTTGTAGTCAAAATGGTTCCTTATATTTTTTTAATTCGTTTAAACGCCCCATAACACAAGAGAGGTGAAGGAGGAGTAGAACAAACTTTTTTTATATAAACAAATATCCGAGTATCCGATCGTAGAGTTTGGAAAGAATTCATTCACTCCAGCCGGGGGAGAAGAAGGATTAAGTAGAATGTAATTTATTTGTTTTTTTGTTTACCTATTTTCTCTGAGGTTCGTGTTAATAGTCACAAATAAACGTAATGAAAGGTGTCATTCTTTTCCTTACCTTTGGGCGAGAGAGAATTGCGATAGTAGAAATCTGGCAACGCTCACTAGGGATTGAGAGAGGGGAGGGGAGGGGGGAAAAACACTAAAATCAGCAACATCTAATCAAAAACAATTTCTTTTCTGCACCAACTGCGGTTGAATGTTTTCTAAATTGACACCAAAGATGGTCAAAATGCATAAAATTGATTTTCGAACGGTTCTTCTACTTCAAGTATAGGGTCGAAAAGGTGTAGAAAAAAAAGGGAAATTCTTAACTTTTAAGTCGTTTAAAAACTTTTTTTTCTCATGAAGGAGCACACATTTCAGGTTAATTTTTACCTTTATGCACTTACCAATACGAAATACCATGGTAGATATCTGGAACCTGCAATTAGGGAGGGTGAGAGGGACAGAAAAAATATACTAGTTTTGAAGTAGAAATTCATAATTTTCTACTTTTAGTAGAGTCAAATGTGGTGCAAATGAAGGAGACCGATGGTTGACATACAGAACACCTATTTAGAAAAGCGTTCATCCCATTGGAAGGTGAAATGGAAGGGTTAAATAGAATTTTAGGAGTTATTTTAAATGTTTTTCAACAATATAGTGTTTTAGTGAAATAACGTAGAAATTAATGTGAATTGGTCCCATGTACACTGTAGAACTAATAGAAATGTAACAGTGAATAACTTTCATTCTAGACAGGGGATAATGAGTGGCGCAGAAAAAACGCTAAAATTATATTTTATTGAGAAAAAGAGTAATTATTCAGTTTAAAAGCTTTTCAGAATTGAAAAATGTGAATGGGGACCCTCTCGGTGTTTATCTTGAGAAGCATAACTCTGCTTTTCTCCGTCTTCATAATTGTCTATTGTAAACCCTGTGTCTTAACATCTATACTAATTAAAGGGTTTGAAAATCTATTTTGGAATATTAAAGCTAAAATTTTAAGGATCATGATATAAGTTCATCACTTTTTTATTTAAAATAATACCAATATAAATTTTAGTTTCTTCAAATCTATAATTGTCTTCAGGTGCTACAAATTCAGCTTTTTATAAAACGTCAACAGAAAAGTACTGAGTAAAAATCTATTGTTTAAAAGGACGTGTAATTTTTTAAATAGAGTGGTCAAACCTTGTATGGTTTTATACCAGGGTTTTAAAGTGATAATTATAATGGAGATGGAGAAAAAAAATCAAAGTTTTTATTTGTCTGTATAAAAATTCAGGCGGCGTTTTTCATCAAAACGGATCATCGTTTGGCAATGTTTTATCATAATTTTTATGATTATTTTTTGAATTAAAAAATAAATTTTGTCGTGTGAAAGACCGCAAACGAAGAGATACCTCGATTATTTTTAAAAATACTTAAAGAACGGCTGGGGGTTTCCCCCATTTTTTTTTAATTTGACTCTACAAAGAATCTACTAATCTCTACTAATTTTTAGTGACTAAATACATAATAATGATCTTCAGAATATTTTGGCCGTCCATACGCGCTCCGTCAGTTGCCTTAGACTATAGAGTATATGTGTGTGGTATAAATTTCAAAATTATAGAGCGTGAATGAAAGAATTTTAAAATCTCAATTGTCGCCCCAATTTAGGGGTATAAAAAAGCAGTCTGGTGCAGGCGCGGATCCAGCACTGCTCCAAGGGGGGGGGGCACTTTTCCAGGCTATCACCTTTACATTTTGAGAAAAATGTCAAAATGCTGGGGATTTTTTAAAAAGTATCACTCAAAATCCCCTTTTGCATTATAGGGGTCCTCCCCCAGAAAATGTTTTGAAATTTGACCTGTAATAGTAGGGTTTTAACTCATTTTGAGTATTTTTTGGGACTTTTTTCGTACGTATGAATGATTTTTTGGGTCCAAGGGGGGGGGGCACTGTCCAGTGCCAATGTGCCATCCCCCTGGATCCACCACTGGTCTGATGGTGGATGTACTGTTTCTAGGAGGGGGATAAAGAGTATCAGGTCGAAAAGGGCCATTGCTACACCATATACCTAATTGGTATGTTAATTTCGTTCCTATTTGAGATATGTACGTCTGTTTCAATATGAATTTCTTTATTTCATTATCCTTTTTATAATATTAACTATTTTTTGTAGAGGTATCGTCCCCCAAAAAGGTTTATGGAATTTGATCCTTTAAAGCAGTTTTTGAACTTATTTTTGGACATTTGGGGGCATGACACTGGAAGCGAACCGCTCCCTGCACGCTACAAAACTTAAAAAAGTATATAAATAGTCAAAAAAAAAAAATTTAAGGTGGTGGGTAAACCTTTTTCCAGTCTCCCTATAAACATTATGGCCATTTTTGTTTTTACATCGCTGAATTTTAGTCTCAGAATAAATTTCTCCTAAATGACCGAGGTCATATCAGGGCCGCTATTTGGGATTAATAAACCTAATAAATGCCGCTTCTGAAAAAAAATCACCCACTCGCGGGAATTTGGCAACCAACACCGCAATCCTCACATTTCCATATAAATATTAGTTGCAGTATTCCCAAAGGCAGAAGAGGGTAGAAGATTCAATTCAAGGTCACCTACATTAGCGGCATAAAAAAAGCGCTATGAATAACCACCTGTCATGGCGTAGAACTTGAGAAGTAGGGGAGAAACTCGGCTAGCGACGGGGAAAACGGTCGAAAATTTCCTATCGCTAACCTCACCGATGCTGGTTCTTGGCGCTATGACGTAGCAGCTACGTCAGCATAAATAGGAACGCTGCATGTAAACACGTCCTAACGGATTACATATAATAAACTCATCCCACTATAGACTCATATGGAGAAAAAACAAAACCTGACAAATAGTCGTATTCGGCAATTTTTCGCTACATTTGAAGAGAAATAACATACATTTAGTTTTTTTTTAAATTTACGAAAGTATGAAATGCATAGAGCATTCGCACATGACGTCACTTGGAGGACAAAAACAACGTTGCTAAGGCTGTTGTTAGGGGCGGGAACTAGAAGCATCCAATACAAGCATTCGCACATGATGTCACTGGCGGGCAAAAACAACGTTGCTAAGGCCGTTGTTAGGCCGAGTCATGTGATTGAAAATGCTCTATTTGTGGCTCGTTTTGAATGGAATTGATTTCGTTGGCATGAATATTTCGTTTGTAACAATGGCGTGTGTGGAAATTTATTTCGGGGAATGGCCCAAAATTATTCCTCAGCCCTCCAATGCATATTAAATAGGTTTAATGTAGCTTTTTAATACAATTTTAGGTAAAATTATCGTCTCGAGAAAGTTAACATAAAAAACAGGGTTTCAACTTGCTTTTGGTACATCTAGTCCAAATTTCGGACATACCTTTTTAGGAATTTATAATATTTATCTATATCTATAATAAGGAATCTATTTCCTCAACCTAAACCCTGGTCACAAACGAAATATTCATTCCAAACGAAATCAATATCCTTAATAATTCGAAACGAACCACTAATGCATTTTATACTTCCAAAAAAACCTCATTGTATGTTATTTTTCTTTAAATTAGTGAACTCGTCCATGAGTGGGATGCCTTTATATGCTAACGAATAGAGAAAGAAAGTAATGATAGGGATGACTTTATATGGTTCGATGTATGATGTAAGATCTTTCCCCCATGATGATATAGCTACCACCAACAATACGATCGCGTCGAATTTATGGAGACATAAATTCCCCCTTAGCGGTCCACACATATTTTCCCAAATGTTTACCTTTGCTTATACAAGAGTGAGCTCTGTTTTTTTTTTCAGGTTTTCTCCCTTCCCACCTCAGAAGCAATAAATTGTCACCAACATTGTGTTATTCATTTTGTCACCACTATTTAAGTAAAAATATTAAAATATAAGTGTACACCTGTAATGGTTTTAATTACCATTTTCAACATTCATTCCATCAGTAGCGTTTTTCGTCAAATAATATATCATCGCTTGGCGATCAGAAAAGATAAAAGAACACTATTTAATCATCACCGGTGACAGTAATTTTAATGATTATCTGTGGCCATTTCTAAGTATTATTTTTGTACCAAAAATATTATGAAAGATCGCCAAATCTAGTCCCAGACGGCCCTCTTCGTAGTCAGGCACTCTAACCATTACCACATAGGACTAGCCGACATTAACTGGATAACTTGCATAATTTCAGATGTACAGAGAACGCGGACTACACCAACAAAAACATTCGATTATTTTTTTAATAATAATAATAATTTTTATTTACATTGATAGAAATACACAAACGAATAATAAAAAAACATGTATTAGCTGCCAAGGAGAAAGTCCCGTTCAGGCAGCCGAATGAAATTAACACTTAAATGTATAATTCATAAAATACACATTTTAAACAAGAAAACAAACACACAAAAAGGAAAGAAAATAAATATATGTTAAAAACTAAGATTCATTTATACAAACTAAAAATTTATAACAAATACAAAATGAAAATAAAAAAAATAACACAAATTTTTGCCTTTAATTCCACTTTTTGCTAATTCTATCTTCCATCTAGTTTGAGGTATCGCATTATTCAGGAAGCGGAATGCAAAAAAAAAAATCGGCAGGTAACGACCCTGAAAGCAAACGGGAAGAGAGAAACAGTAAAAAATTCTTTTCCCCATTTCCTCCTCTCTTTTCTGAATGAACCTCCTTTCACTCGATTCTTCTGCGTGACGTAACGACCCCCTAAACCTCCCCCTCTCTCTCCCGCACAATCTGGAAACGACCCCTTAACGCTGTTGGAAAATCAATAAGGAGGCAGCTATTGGAGTGTCGCGCCTTTTGTTGTCTCTAATAAACGAATGAGGGGATGATGTGGGCACTGCTCTGCCCAGTTATTTATTATTATTTTCAGATATTTAGTGATCAGCAGGAATATAATTTAGAACTATATATACTCGACAGCAACATTTCTTGAACCCAGTACGTCACAAATGCGGAAGGAGAAATCGGTAAACACGAAGCCTGTTGGGTTGCTAGGAGAAGTTTCGGTACGCAAATCGTGATGAAAAAGCACTATAATATACATGGGTTTAACAAACTAATCATATTTTTAAATTGACGTTCTTTATTTCACTCAAAATTCAGACACAGCGATGGTGGAACTACTTTGTTTGTTAGTGACGTTATAGGGTCAACTTAAGTTGCTGTCTAGTATAATTAAAAACGGAAAATATTATATTATATTCACCCCCCGTAACTGATACGCAGTTCTTTACGGATCGCTTCGTGATCTGAGCGAACAAAGATCGATTGTAACATTTCATCAACTTTAATGACAACCCTCATCCAATCTAAAATATTTTATTTATCTTATCACTAATTTATTAGAAAAATCTTTCACAAAATACCTGTATAGCAAATACGGCACAACCTCGATAAGAGTCATCCAGACGCCATGTTTACACATAGGCTCAAATAATGAACAATGAATGAAATGAGGGGTAGTTACACGGGGGTGAAAAGCGAACTTTCACCGAAAAACGAGGATGCTTGCCGCGGTGCTGGTTATACTCGCCGGCGTTTGCGGAGGGACCTGAATAAAAGCCTATTTAAGTGTTTATTGAACCTTTTTCCTAAGGTACCTGGTCCTTTGGAACCCATCTGGCGGGAGTTGTGTTTGGATCCCCCTAGAGACCCTATATATAGAGAGACTGGACAACGGCTCACCGGTATTATCGGTATTTCCGCCATTTTAGTTACAACTTTCCTATACTTTAACATTACGAAATGTTGAAAATCAAGGAAAATGCTGTCAAAAGTTTTGAAAAATACCAAAAGAAGAGTTAAAATGTAAACAAATAAGTTATTAAAAATTTATTTGTTTACTTTCTTTCATAAATATTGCCAAATAAATTCAAAAAACTAAATATTTAATTGTTTAACTGGTTGGCGACTTTATTGGCATCCGCCGTTGGCTACCAAGACTACTGTCATACCGCGAGGAGAAGAGCTTTGAACAGGGTTGCCGTGAGTAGACGAGTCCAAAAGAAGAGGGAAGCTGGTATGAATTGAACGGCAATATTTGGGTTTTTAAGCGTACATTTGGCGAATGAGAAAACGCGTTTCGCGAATGAAAATAAGATATCATATTTTATTAAACTACATTAAAATATAGATTATCTTTGAAATTTCTAGGTAATAAAAATCGAAAATACCTTTAGGCATGAAACATTTTTGTACGTTTAGTATGCTTTTATATTGCTATTTTGAGTGAATTAGTTATATTTAGTTTTATATAAAATAGCTGATATCACTTAAATTAATAATTTTATAATTTAATCACCATACTTGAAATTTAAATGAGGCGTCAGAAACTTGTAAAGAGACAAAATATAGAAATATTTATTAATTTTTTAAAAAATATTTTATAACATTTAAATACAATCTAATGCAATTCATTGTCACTAGAACTGCAGTAACTGTCAGTGTTTGACAAAGATTCTGAATCGCTGTCCGACAAAATTAATCACTAATTCGTCTACAACATCTTCGATCAACCCATCTTTTTCCAATAATCGCTTTCTATATTTTGAACAGTCGGCCGCAAAATAATAAAAAAAACGTTACAGAGACGATTGTGAACGATCGGATGGGGTTAGAAAGATAATTTAAACGCCAATTTTCATGAATTAACGTCTACTTTAAAAGAAGATAGATTAAATCAAATAAAATTAAAGGTAACTACTTGATAGGATAAATAATGATAAGCAACTTGAGAGTTTAAAAAGAAAGATTAATGAACACGGTTACTATAAATCGAAAAAATTATAAAATATCCAAAATAAAATCATATAAATTGATGTAAATCACATAAAATAATATCAAATTAAATAGATCAGATTCGGTGAAATATTTAAAATCAGTTGAAAAAGATCAGATAATTTAAAATATATCAGATCAGTTAAAATAGATCAGATCAGCTGAAAAAGGTCAGATTAGAAATATTTAATCAAATCAGATGTAATGCGAAACGAAATTCCAAAATTCGTTACTCTAGAATCGAAAGAGTACACAGCTGAAAGATAGCCACTCAGATTTGGCTCGGAACATTTATTTTAGCGCCAAGTGAATTACCATCACCCCCAAAATTCAGTGGAATAATCCGTTTCTATAACAACCGCAGCATCATCGCATGACGTCAAAAGCTCTTCTCCTCGCGGTACGACAGTAGTTAACCATCTATTTCATTTGGATAAGAAATTGAAAACCAAGTAATACAACTAGGAATTGAGACTAGTTTCCTGGCTACTAGTCCATTACATTTCTCCTCGAAAAGAGCGATAGCGTGCCAAATGTTGCCTGTGGCAACCCAACAATCATTCACACTCACTTTGATTTCTTAAAATGCTTTTTCTAAGATAAAAATAATTAATAACAAAAAAAAGAACATCAATTCGTGTTCGGAATGAATTGTTGAAATTTTTGATATAGTTTTCGCTTTGATTTTTGTGCACTAATAAGAGTTTTAGGCGGATGAATTAGCATTACAGTCTATGGAGATCCATGCATTTTGTAACTAAAATGGAGGCGAAAAGTTCATTGTCCAGTCTCTCTATATATAGGGTCTCTAGATCCCCCATGAGAGGCCTTCATCCAGCTCCCGCTGCAAGCGCCGGCAAGCATCCTCGTTTTTCGGTGAAAGCTCGCTTTTGACCCCCGTGTAACTACCCCCAGTAGGTGTCATGGAATATTTTTCCGATAGGATCTTGAGGCAATGATGTCCCAAAGATGATGTATAGGTTTTAATTCGATATTGACTGCGTTCAGGCTCGTAAAATTGAAAAGAACCAAAAATGACGATATTTTCAATATTTTCCCTATACCTTAACATGGGAAACCTACTTTTGAAGGGCGCGAGGGTCAAAAATCGTCCTAGAGACCTGAAAATTTGCAGGTAATAATGTTTTAGTATTTGTAACAACTTGAGGGGGGGGCATCTGGGAAATTCAAATAAAAATTTTTTTGAAACACCCTAGCAAAGCATGGGTGTGGGTCAAAATCCCGACACTCAGAATCCCGACAGTTCAAAATCCCGACAGGGTCAAAATCCCGACAGGGTCATAATCCCGACAGGTCGAAATCCCGACAGGGTCATAATCCCGACAGGTCGAAATCCCGACAGGGTCAGAATCCCGACAGGTCAGAATCCCGACAGGGTCAAAATCCCGACAGGGTCAAAATCCCGACAGGGTCAAAATCCCGACAGGTCATAATCCCGACAGGGTCAAAATCCCGACAGGTCGAAATCCCGACAGGGTCAAAATCCCGACAGGTCAAATTCCCGACAGTGTAATGTCACTCTTGAGTCGTGAGAGCATGAATTATTGAATTTTTTTGAAATTTTAAATTTTTTAAAATTGATTAAAAACTGGTTTAATACTACACTCCTGCGCGTGCAAGACATTTTTCTTGTCTGTTTTTCAGTGCTGATTACAGATATTTTATCAAAACTGACATTTGAAAGATTTTAAAATTTAAAAATTTTTAAAATTGATTAAAAAACGGTTTAATTCTACACTCCTGTGCGTGCAAGACTTTTTTCTGGTCTGTTTTTCAGTGCTGATTACAGATATTTCATCAAAACTGACGTTTGAAAGATTTTAAAATTTAAATTTTTTTAAAATTGATTAAAAAACGGTTTAATACTACACTCCTGCGCGTGCATGACTTTTTTCTGGTCTGTTTTTCAGTGCTGATTACAGATATTTTATCAAAACTGACATTTAAAAGATTTTAAAATTTTAAATTTTTTAAAATTGATTAAAAAATGGTTTAAAATTTTAAAATCTTTCAATCGTCAGTTTTGATGAAATATCTGTAATCAGCACTGAAAAACAGCACAGAAAAAAAGTCTTGCACGCTCAGGAGTGTAGTATTAAACCATTTTTAATCAATTTTAAAAAATTTAAAATTTTAAAATCTTTCAAACCACAGTATTGAAGAAACATCTGTAATCAGCACTTAAAAGCTGCCTAGAAAAAAGTCTTGCACGCGCAGGAGTGTAGTATTAAACCATTTTTTAATCAATTTTAAAAAATTTTAAATTTTAAAATCTTGCAAACGTCAGTTTTGATGAAATATCTGTAATCAGCACTGAAAAACAGCCCAGAAAAAAGTCTTGAACGTGCAGGAGTGTAGTATTAAACCATTTTTAATCAATTTTAAAAAATTTTAAATTTTAAAATCTTTCAAACTTCAGTTTTGATGAAATATCTGTAATCAGCACTGAAAAAAGGCCCAGAAAAAAGTCTTGCACGCGCAGGAGTGTAGTATTAAACCAGTTTTTAATAATTTTAAAAAATTTAAAATTTCAAAAAAATTCAATAATGTATGCTCTCACGGCTTAAGAGTGACACTACACTGTAGGGATTTTGACCTGTCGGGATTTTGAACCTGTCGGGAATCTGACCCTGTCGGGAATCTGACCTTGTCGGGATTTCGACCTGTCGGGATTCTGACCCTGTCGGGATTTTGACCTGTCGGGATTCTGACCCTGTCGGGATTTTGACTTGTCGGGATTCTGACCCTGTCGGGATTTTGACCTGTCGGGATTTTAACCCTGTCGGGATTCTGACCCTGTCGGGATTTTGATCTGTCGGGATTTTGACCTGTCGGGATTTTGACCCAGTCGGGATTTTGATCTGTCGGGATTCTGACCCTGTCGGGATTTCGTCGTCGGGAACCTGATCTGTCGGGATTCTGACTGTCGGGATTTTGAACGGAACCCCAAAGCATATCCACAGTGTTGAAGGCGGTGGGTGATATAGGTAGGTCTTGTAGCGCTCCAAGCGGGAAAAGTTGTCAAATGGTTTTCATTATTTAAAACTCGGCTAGCCTGTATAAGTATCTAGTAAGCCGTGACTCACCCAACGTTTCTTTTGGCCATTTATGAAAAAAGATTGTACGAGCGTTGGTGCAGGGAATTAAGGCCTTGTCAACTCAACAAAATTTCTAGACATGTAAAATCTCCTCTTGACGTATCCTCTTCCTTACAGATCGTTTTTCTCATGTTCACCTGGACATTATTATTGGCCCTTTAAATCTTTGTAAGGGTTTCCGATTCTGTTTAACTCTAATCGATAGATATACTAGATGGCCAGAGGTTATTCCCCTAGTTGACCAAACAGCATAATCTATACCTGATGCTTTTATGTCTGTATGGGTAGCCCAATTTGGGGTTCCAAACACCATTACAACAGATCAGGGGAGAAATTTCGAGAGTAACCTCACTAAGTCATTGGGAAGCCACACATTCAGAAAATCTGCTTATAATCCTAACATTTTTTGAACGGTTTCTTGAATTTCTTGAACGGTTTCACAGACAACTTAAAAACTCTTTAGAGTGCAAACTTAGAGATAAATGGTTAGATCAACTCCCTTTGGTTTTGTTGGGAATCAGATCATCTGTGAAAGAATATTTAGACACGTCATCTGCAGAGCTGGTGTAACGTATGGAACCAATCTTCGTCTTCCCAGCGAATATTTTACATGACCACCCACTACCAGGATTCCTACGTCTGGATTTTTTATCCCAATTAAAAAATCATTTACAACCATTCGACCTACTGAGTCTTCTAACCATTCTCACCAAAAAATTTTTTATCTTTAATAAGAAATAGTTTTGTATATCTCGGTCCATTAATTTTCAATAAAATACCATATGAAATCAGGGAGAGTGTAAATTTATTTACTTTTAAAAAACTAATAAAAAATTATTTATTTGAAATACCTGATATCGAAAAATTTGTAAATTTAATGAACTTATAGTAAAATCCAATAAGAATTATGTTTCTCTTGGATATGTGGTTTTCCCGTTGGGTTTGCATCTAAATGTCAGTTAAAAAATACGAAAAAAAAATATACTGACTTATTATCAACGGCGATGCTTCATTTTTTTAATATATCGACGCCGAAAAAAAACTATGAAACTAATAAATATAGAATATAACTATAAATTAATACTAGTTTTTGGAGCTTTGAGGTAATTTTTTTGTCTAGGGCGGATCATTTTGCTAGTTGCCAGCGAAGGGGGGTAATTCACGTTTTTCTTTCTTTTAATTTTAGTTTTCCTAATTATAGGGTTATTATCTTTTTATGTAATCTCTGTATGTATTCTCTGTTTCTGCGCCTGCTTTGAATATTTTTTCTTTTGTGTTGTAATTAATAAATGTCCATTTACGTGACCATATTACCACTTGTAAGGGCACCTGCGTGTTTCCCTTTGTGGTCATATGAGTTTATATTTTGAAATAAAATTTATTATCATTAAGGCTGCGGTCAGCAAGAAAATCAGTATGGTATCTGTTCAAAAAATCTGCAGTATCTGGTTATCGGACAATAGGATAACCGCAATCAACTCCTTCAATGGTCCCTCCAACAAAAGACAGCCCTCGGGGAGGAGCGAGAAGTCACTATCGGGTGGCTGCTAATTGACTGGGGGAGGTGACTTCGGACTCCTTCGCTATTGTTGGAGGGGTCATGAATGGGGAGATAGGGCAGATTTTTTGAAGAGATACCTCAGATTATTTGAAGAGATACCATAGATTTTTTGGCTGACCGTGCCCTAAAGCCCCAAGTTCTGCTTCCCATTCTCCCGGGCCAGTTTCTAAGCAACATCGTTCCGGACACGACCCAGAACCGGCAGAAAACTGCGATTTCGGCTGTAAACGTCCTACAACCGTGTTTTCGACTGGGGTGGAATGTTGTGGCATGAAACCTCTGTATTTATGTTTATTTGTTTATTTTGACATCTTGATCTACAAAACTACGTGTAACTTTATTGTTTTTTAACCTTTGGAATAAATTGTAACGTTTCAGTTCATTTAAAGGATTTTTCATGCAAACTATGTTATTCACTAAAGTAATAAAATTGATATTAAAAAATTGAGAGAAAACAAAACACCTTGTTGAAAAATTTCAACAAAAAACTTAAAAAAACTGACAGGTTTGAAATGAAAAAAAAAAAAAACTTTTTTTGTGCAAAACATAATATGTTTTCACCATCGGCCCACGCTGTTTGTAATGTATCTTTGAAATGCAAAACCAAACAACTGGAATGTTGCTAAAAATATTCTCCTCAGAAGGATAATAAAGGGTTTGAAAATCCTCTATTTTAAATTAATTCTCCAGACAATGCTCACCAGTAAAATTATGAAACTTAAAACAGTACATTCAAGCCATCACATTCCGCATTCCGTTGCGCCACTGGCCCACGCCGTTTGCAATTTAAATTATGCTGCACCTACATCTAGGAATCTCTTGATCCGTAGTCAAGAGCGTTATCCGTTGCGCCACTGGCCCCCGCACGCTGCTCGCGAGGTATACCTTTCAAATGCAACGCCAAACAACTGGGAATGTTGCTAAAAAATATTCTCCTCAAAAGGAGATCCGAGCCAGCCAGGATTCGTACCTGGAATCTCTTGATCCGTAGTCAAGCGCGTTATCCGTTGCGCCACTGGCCCCCACACGCTGCTCGCGAGGTATACCTTTCAAATGCAACGCCAAACAACTGGGAATGTTGCTAAAAAATATTCTCCTCAAAAGGAGATCCGAGCCAGCCAGGATACGAACCTGGAATCTCTTGATCCGTAGTCAAGCGCGTTATCCGTTGCGCCACTGGCCCCCACACGCTGCTCGCGAGGTATACCTTTCAAATGCAACGCCAAACAACTGGGAATGTTGCTAAAAAATATTCTCCTCAAAAGGAGATCCGAGCCAGCCAGGATTCGAACCTGGAATCTCTTGATCCGTAGTCAAGCGCGTTATCCGTTGCGCCACTGGCCCCCACACGCTGCTCGCGAGGTATACCTTTCAAATGCAACGCCAAACAACTGGGAATGTTGCTAAAAAATATTCTCCTCAAAAGGAGATCCGAGCCAGCCAGGATTCGAACCTGGAATCTCTTGATCCGTAGTCAAGCGCGTTATCCGTTGCGCCACTGGCCCCCACACGCTGCTCGCGAGGTATACCTTTCAAATGCAACGCCAAACAACTGGGAATGTTGCTAAAAAATATTCTCCTCAAAAGGAGATCCGAGCCAGCCAGGATTCGAACCTGGAATCTCTTGATCCGTAGTCAAGCGCGTTATCCGTTGCGCCACTGGCCCCCACACGCTGCTCGCGAGGTATACCCTTCAAATGCAACGCCAAACAACTGGGAATGTTGCTAAAAAATATTCTCCTCAAAAGGAGATCCGAGCCAGCCAGGATTCGAACCTGGAATCTCTTGATCCGTAGTCAAGCGCGTTATCCGTTGCGCCACTGGCCCCCACACGCTGCTCGCGAGGTATACCTTTCAAATGCAACGCCAAACAACTGGGAATGTTGCTAAAAAATATTCTCCTCAAAAGGAGATCCGAGCCAGCCAGGATTCGAACCTGGAATCTCTTGATCCGTAGTCAAGCGCGTTATCCGTTGCGCCACTGGCCCCCACACGCTGCTCGCGAGGCATACCTTTCAAATGCAACGCCAAACAACTGGGAATGTTGCTAAAAAATATTCTCCTCAAAAGGAGATCCGAGCCAGCCAGGATTCGAACCTGGAATCTCTTGATCCGTAGTCAAGCGCGTTATCCGTTGCGCCACTGGCCCCCACACGCTGCTCGCGAGGTATACCTTTCAAATGCAACGCCAAACAACTGGGAATGTTGCTAAAACATATTCTCCTCAAAAGGAGATCCGAGCCAGCCAGGATTCGAACCTGGAATCTCTTGATCCGTAGTCAAGCGCGTTATCCGTTGCGCCACTGGCCCCCACACGCTGCTCGCGAGGTATACCTTTCAAATGCAACGCCAAACAACTGGGAATGTTGCTAAAAAATATTCTCCTCAAAAGGAGATCCGAGCCAGCCAGGATTCGAACCTGGAATCTCTTGATCCGTAGTCAAGCGCGTTATCCGTTGCGCCACTGGCCCCCACACGCTGCTCGCGAGGTATACCTTTCAAATGCAACGCTAAACAACTGGGAATGTTGCTAAAAAATATTCTCCTCAAAAGGAGATCCGAGCCAGCCAGGATTCGAACTTGGAATCTCTTGATCCGTAGTCAAGCGCGTTATCCGTTGCGCCACTGGCCCCCACACGCTGCTCGCGAGGTATACCTTTCAAATGCAACGCCAAACAACTGGGAATGTTGCTAAAAAATATTCTCCTCTAAAGGAGATCCGAGCCAGCCAGGATTCGAACCTGGAATCTCTTGATCCGTAGTCAAGCGCGTTATCCGTTGCGCCACTGGCCCCCACACGCTGCTCGCGAGGTATACCTTTCAAATGCAACGCCAAACAACTGGGAATGTTGCTAAAAAATATTCTCCTCAAAAGGAGATCCGAGCCAGCCAGGATTCGAACCTGGAATCTCTTGATCCGTAGTCAAGCGCGTTATCCGTTGCGCCACTGGCCCCCACACGCTGCTCGCGAGGTATACCTTTCAAATGCAACGCCAAACAACTGGGAATGTTGCTAAAAAATATTCTCCTCAAAAGGAGATCCGAGCCAGCCAGGATTCGAACCTGGAATCTCTTGATCCGTAGTCAAGCGCGTTATCCGTTGCGCCACTGGCCCCCACACGCTGCTCGCGAGGTATACCTTTCAAATGCAACGCCAAACAACTGGGAATGTTGCTAAAAAATATTCTCCTCAAAAGGAGATCCGAGCCAGCCAGGATTCGAACCTGGAATCTCTTGATCCGTAGTCAAGCGCGTTATCCGTTGCGCCACTGGCCCCCACACGCTGCTCGCGAGGTATACCTTTCAAATGCAACGCCAAACAACTGGGAATGTTGCTAAAAAATATTCTCCTCGAAAGGAGATCCGAGCCAGCCAGGATTCGAACCTGGAATCTCTTGATCCGTAGTCAAGCGCGTTATCCGTTGCGCCACTGGCCCCCAGACGCTGCTCGCGAGGTATACCTTTCAAATGCAACGCCAAACAACTGGGAATGTTGCTAAAAAATATTCTCCTCGAAAGGAGAACCGAGCCAGCCAGGATTCGAACCTGGAATCTCTTGATCCGTAGTCAAGCGCGTTATCCGTTGCGCCACTGGCCCCCAGACGCTGCTCGCGAGGTATACCTTTCAAATGCAACGCCAAACAACTGGGAATGTTGCTAAAAAATATTCTCCTCAAAAGGAGATCCGAGCCAGCCAGGATTCGAACCTGGAATCTCTTGATCCGTAGTCAAGCGCGTTATCCGTTGCGCCACTGGCCCCCACACGCTGCTCGCGAGGTATACCTTTCAAATGCAACGCCAAACAACTGGGAATGTTGCTAAAAAATATTCTCCTCGAAAGGAGATCCGAGCCAGCCAGGATTCGAACCTGGAATCTCTTGATCCGTAGTCAAGCGCGTTATCCGTTGCGCCACTGGCCCCCACACGCTGCTCGCGAGGTATACCTTTCAAATGCAACGCCAAACAACTGGGAATGTTGCTAAAAAATATTCTCCTCGAAAGGAGATCCGAGCCAGCCAGGATTCGAACCTGGAATCTCTTGATCCGTAGTCAAGCGCGTTATCCGTTGCGCCACTGGCCCCCACACGCTGCTCGCGAGGTATACCTTTCAAATGCAACGCCAAACAACTGGGAATGTTGCTAAAAAATATTCTCCTCAAAAGGAGATCCGAGCCAGCCAGGATTCGAACCTGGAATCTCTTGATCCGTAGTCAAGCGCGTTATCCGTTGCGCCACTGGCCCCCACACGCTGCTCGCGAGGTATACCTTTCAAATGCAACGCCAAACAACTGGGAATGTTGCTAAAAAATATTCTCCTCGAAAGGAGATCCGAGCCAGCCAGGATTCGAACCTGGAATCTCTTGATCCGTAGTCAAGCGTGTTATCCGTTGCGCCACTGGCCCCCACACGCTGCTCGCGAGGTATACCTTTCAAATGCAACGCCAAACAACTGGGAATGTTGCTAAAAACTATTCTCCTCAAAAGGAGATCCGAGCCAGCCAGGATTCGAACCTGGAATCTCTTGATCCGTAGTCAAGCGCGTTATCCGTTGCGCCACTGGCCCCCACACGCTGCTCGCGAGGTATACCTTTCAAATGCAACGCCAAACAACTGGGAATGTTGCTAAAAAATATTCTCCTCAAAAGGAGATCCGAGCCAGCCAGGATTCGAACCTGGAATCTCTTGATCCGTAGTCAAGCGCGTTATCCGTTGCGCCACTGGCCCCCACACGCTGCTCGCGAGGTATACCTTTCAAATGCAACGCCAAACAACTGGGAATGTTGCTAAAAACTATTCTCCTCAAAAGGAGATCCGAGCCAGCCAGGATTCGAACCTGGAATCTCTTGATCCGTAGTCAAGCGCGTTATCCGTTGCGCCACTGGCCCCCACACGCTGCTCGCGAGGTATACCTTTCAAATGCAACGCCAAACAACTGGGAATGTTGCTAAAAACTATTCTCCTCAAAAGGAGATCCGAGCCAGCCAGGATTCGAACCTGGAATCTCTTGATCCGTAGTCAAGCGCGTTATCCGTTGCGCCACTGGCCCCCACACGCTGCTCGCGAGGTATACCTTTCAAATGCAACGCCAAACAACTGGGAATGTTGCTAAAAAATATTCTCCTCAAAAGGAGATCCGAGCCAGCCAGGATTCGAACCTGGAATCTCTTGATCCGTAGTCAAGCGCGTTATCCGTTGCGCCACTGGCCCCCAGACGCTGCTCGCGAGGTATACCTTTCAAATGCAACGCCAAACAACTGGGAATGTTGCTAAAAAATATTCTCCTCAAAAGGAGATCCGAGCCAGCCAGGATTCGAACCTGGAATCTCTTGATCCGTAGTCAAGCGCGTTATCCGTTGCGCCACTGGCCCCCACACGCTGCTCGCGAGGTATACCTTTCAAATGCAACGCCAAACAACTGGGAATGTTGCTAAAAAATATTCTCCTCAAAAGGAGATCCGAGCCAGCCAGGATTCGAACCTGGAATCTCTTGATCCGTAGTCAAGCGCGTTATCCGTTGCGCCACTGGCCCCCACACGCTGCTCGCGAGGTATACCTTTCAAATGCAACGCCAAACAACTGGGAATGTTGCTAAAAAATATTCTCCTCAAAAGGAGATCCGAGCCAGCCAGGATTCGAACCTGGAATCTCTTGATCCGTAGTCAAGCGCGTTATCCGTTGCGCCACTGGCCCCCACACGCTGCTCGCGAGGTATACCTTTTAAATGCAACGCCAAACAACTGGGAATGTTGCTAAAAAATATTCTCCTCAAAAGGAGATCCGAGCCAGCCAGGATTCGAACCTGGAATCTCTTGATCCGTAGTCAAGCGCGTTATCCGTTGCGCCACTGGCCCCCGCACGCTGCTCGCGAGGTATACCTTTCAAATGCAACGCCAAACAACTGGGAATGTTGCTAAAAAATATTCTCCTCGAAAGGAGATCCGAGCCAGCCAGGATTCGAACCTGGAATCTCTTGATCCGTAGTCAAGCGCGTTATCCGTTGCGCCACTGGCCCCCGCACGCTGCTCGCGAGGTATACCTTTCAAATGCAACGCCAAACAACTGGGAATGTTGCTAAAAAATATTCTCCTCGAAAGGAGATCCGAGCCAGCCAGGATTCGAACCTGGAATCTCTTGATCCGTAGTCAAGCGCGTTATCCGTTGCGCCACTGGCCCCCACACGCTGCTCGCGAGGTATACCTTTCAAATGCAACGCCAAACAACTGGGAATGTTGCTAAAAAATATTCTCCTCAAAAGGAGATCCGAGCCAGCCAGGATTCGTACCTGGAATCTCTTGATCCGTAGTCAAGCGCGTTATCCGTTGCGCCACTGGCCCGCACACGCTGCTCGCGAGGTATACCTTTCAAATGCAACGCCAAACAACTGGGAATGTTGCTAAAAAATATTCTCCTCGAAAGGAGATCCGAGCCAGCCAGGATTCGAACCTGGAATCTCTTGATCCGTAGTCAAGCGCGTTATCCGTTGCGCCACTGGCCCCCACACGCTGCTCGCGAGGTATACCTTTCAAATGCAACGCCAAACAACTGGGAATGTTGCTAAAAAATATTCTCCTCAAAAGGAGATCCGAGCCAGCCAGGATTCGAACCTGGAATCTCTTGATCCGTAGTCAAGCGCGTTATCCGTTGCGCCACTGGCCCCCACACGCTGCTCGCGAGGTATACCTTTCAAATGCAACGCCAAACAACTGGGAATGTTGCTAAAAAATATTCTCCTCAAAAGGAGATCCGAGCCAGCCAGGATTCGAACCTGGAATCTCTTGATCCGTAGTCAAGCGCGTTATCCGTTGCGCCACTGGCCCCCACACGCTGCTCGCGAGGTATACCTTTCAAATGCAACGCCAAACAACTGGGAATGTTGCTAAAAAATATTCTCCTCAAAAGGAGATCCGAGCCAGCCAGGATTCGAACCTGGAATCTCTTGATCCGTAGTCAAGCGCATTATCCGTTGCGCCACTGGCCCCCACACGCTGCTCGCGAGGTATACCCTTCAAATGCAACGCCAAACAACTGGGAATGTTGCTAAAAAATATTCTCCTCAAAAGGAGATCCGAGCCAGCCAGGATTCGAACCTGGAATCTCTTGATCCGTAGTCAAGCGCGTTATCCGTTGCGCCACTGGCCCCCACACGCTGCTCGCGAGGCATACCTTTCAAATGCAACGCCAAACAACTGGGAATGTTGCTAAAAAATATTCTCCTCAAAAGGAGATCCGAGCCAGCCAGGATTCGAACCTGGAATCTCTTGATCCGTAGTCAAGCGCGTTATCCGTTGCGCCACTGGCCCCCACACGCTGCTCGCGAGGCATACCTTTCAAATGCAACGCCAAACAACTGGGAATGTTGCTAAAAAATATTCTCCTCAAAAGGAGATCCGAGCCAGCCAGGATTCGAACCTGGAATCTCTTGATCCGTAGTCAAGCGCGTTATCCGTTGCGCCACTGGCCCCCACACGCTGCTCGCGAGGTATACCTTTCAAATGCAACGCCAAACAACTGGGAATGTTGCTAAAACATATTCTCCTCAAAAGGAGATCCGAGCCAGCCAGGATTCGAACCTGGAATCTCTTGATCCGTAGTCAAGCGCGTTATCCGTTGCGCCACTGGCCCCCACACGCTGCTCGCGAGGTATACCTTTCAAATGCAACGCCAAACAACTGGGAATGTTGCTAAAAAATATTCTCCTCTAAAGGAGATCCGAGCCAGCCAGGATTCGAACCTGGAATCTCTTGATCCGTAGTCAAGCGCGTTATCCGTTGCGCCACTGGCCCCCACACGCTGCTCGCGAGGTATACCTTTCAAATGCAACGCCAAACAACTGGGAATGTTGCTAAAAAATATTCTCCTCAAAAGGAGATCCGAGCCAGCCAGGATTCGAACCTGGAATCTCTTGATCCGTAGTCAAGCGCGTTATCCGTTGCGCCACTGGCCCCCACACGCTGCTCGCGAGGTATACCTTTCAAATGCAACGCCAAACAACTGGGAATGTTGCTAAAAAATATTCTCCTCAAAAGGAGATCCGAGCCAGCCAGGATTCGAACCTGGAATCTCTTGATCCGTAGTCAAGCACGTTATCCGTTGCGCCACTGGCCCCCACACGCTGCTCGCGAGGTATACCTTTCAAATGCAACGCCAAACAACTGGGAATGTTGCTAAAAAATATTCTCCTCGAAAGGAGATCCGAGCCAGCCAGGATTCGAACCTGGAATCTCTTGATCCGTAGTCAAGCGCGTTATCCGTTGCGCCACTGGCCCCCAGACGCTGCTCGCGAGGTATACCTTTCAAATGCAACGCCAAACAACTGGGAATGTTGCTAAAAAATATTCTCCTCAAAAGGAGATCCGAGCCAGCCAGGATTCGAACCTGGAATCTCTTGATCCGTAGTCAAGCGCGTTATCCGTTGCGCCACTGGCCCCCAGACGCTGCTCGCGAGGTATACCTTTCAAATGCAACGCCAAACAACTGGGAATGTTGCTAAAAAATATTCTCCTCAAAAGGAGATCCGAGCCAGCCAGGATTCGAACCTGGAATCTCTTGATCCGTAGTCAAGCGCGTTATCCGTTGCGCCACTGGCCCCCACACGCTGCTCGCGAGGTATACCTTTCAAATGCAACGCCAAACAACTGGGAATGTTGCTAAAAAATATTCTCCTCGAAAGGAGATCCGAGCCAGCCAGGATTCGAACCTGGAATCTCTTGATCCGTAGTCAAGCGCGTTATCCGTTGCGCCACTGGCCCCCACACGCTGCTCGCGAGGTATACCTTTCAAATGCAACGCCAAACAACTGGGAATGTTGCTAAAAAATATTCTCCTCAAAAGGAGATCCGAGCCAGCCAGGATTCGAACCTGGAATCTCTTGATCCGTAGTCAAGCGCGTTATCCGTTGCGCCACTGGCCCCCACACGCTGCTCGCGAGGTATACCTTTCAAATGCAACGCCAAACAACTGGGAATGTTGCTAAAAAATATTCTCCTCGAAAGGAGATCCGAGCCAGCCAGGATTCGAACCTGGAATCTCTTGATCCGTAGTCAAGCGCGTTATCCGTTGCGCCACTGGCCCCCACACGCTGCTCGCGAGGTATACCTTTCAAATGCAACGCCAAACAACTGGGAATGTTGCTAAAAACTATTCTCCTCAAAAGGAGATCCGAGCCAGCCAGGATTCGAACCTGGAATCTCTTGATCCGTAGTCAAGCGCGTTATCCGTTGCGCCACTGGCCCCCACACGCTGCTCGCGAGGTATACCTTTCAAATGCAACGCCAAACAACTGGGAATGTTGCTAAAAAATATTCTCCTCAAAAGGAGATCCGAGCCAGCCAGGATTCGAACCTGGAATCTCTTGATCCGTAGTCAAGCGCGTTATCCGTTGCGCCACTGGCCCCCACACGCTGCTCGCGAGGTATACCTTTCAAATGCAACGCCAAACAACTGGGAATGTTGCTAAAAAATATTCTCCTCAAAAGGAGATCCGAGCCAGCCAGGATTCGAACCTGGAATCTCTTGATCCGTAGTCAAGCGCGTTATCCGTTGTGCCACTGGCCCCCACACGCTGCTCGCGAGGTATACCTTTCAAATGCAACGCCAAACAACTGGGAATGTTGCTAAAAAATATTCTCCTCAAAAGGAGATCCGAGCCAGCCAGGATTCGAACCTGGAATCTCTTGATCCGTAGTCAAGCGCGTTATCCGTTGCGCCACTGGCCCCCACACGCTGCTCGCGAGGTATACCTTTCAAATGCAACGCCAAACAACTGGGAATGTTGCTAAAAAATATTCTCCTCAAAAGGAGATCCGAGCCAGCCAGGATTCGAACCTGGAATCTCTTGATCCGTAGTCAAGCGCGTTATCCGTTGCGCCACTGGCCCCCGCACGCTGCTCGCGAGGTATACCTTTCAAATGCAACGCCAAACAACTGGGAATGTTGCTAAAAAATATTCTCCTCGAAAGGAGATCCGAGCCAGCCAGGATTCGAACCTGGAATCTCTTGATCCGTAGTCAAGCGCGTTATCCGTTGCGCCACTGGCCCCCGCACGCTGCTCGCGAGGTATACCTTTCAAATGCAACGCCAAACAACTGGGAATGTTGCTAAAAAATATTCTCCTCGAAAGGAGATCCGAGCCAGCCAGGATTCGAACCTGGAATCTCTTGATCCGTAGTCAAGCGCGTTATCCGTTGCGCCACTGGCCCCCGCACGCTGCTCGCGAGGTATACCTTTCAAATGCAACGCCAAACAACTGGGAATGTTGCTAAAAAATATTCTCCTCGAAAGGAGATCCGAGCCAGCCAGGATTCGAACCTGGAATCTCTTGATCCGTAGTCAAGCGCGTTATCCGTTGCGCCACTGGCCCCCACACGCTGCTCGCGAGGTATACCTTTCAAATGCAACGCCAAACAACTGGGAATGTTGCTAAAAAATATTCTCCTCAAAAGGAGATCCGAGCCAGCCAGGATTCGAACCTGGAATCTCTTGATCCGTAGTCAAGCGCGTTATCCGTTGCGCCACTGGCCCCCACACGCTGCTCGCGAGGTATACCTTTCAAATGCAACGCCAAACAACTGGGAATGTTGCTAAAAAATATTCTCCTCGAAAGGAGATCCGAGCCAGCCAGGATTCGAACCTGGAATCTCTTGATCCGTAGTCAAGCGCGTTATCCGTTGCGCCACTGGCCCCCGCACGCTGCTCGCGAGGTATACCTTTCAAATGCAACGCCAAACAACTGGGAATGTTGCTAAAAAATATTCTCCTCGAAAGGAGATCCGAGCCAGCCAGGATTCGAACCTGGAATCTCTTGATCCGTAGTCAAGCGCGTTATCCGTTGCGCCACTGGCCCCCGCACGCTGCTCGCGAGGTATACCTTTAAAATGCAACGCCAAACAACTGGGAATGTTGCTAAAAAATATTCTCCTCAAAAGGAGATCCGAGCCAGCCAGGATTCGAACCTGGAATCTCTTGATCCGTAGTCAAGCGCGTTATCCGTTGCGCCACTGGCCCCCACACGCTGCTCGCGAGGTATACCTTTCAAATGCAACGCCAAACAACTGGGAATGTTGCTAAAAAATATTCTCCTCAAAAGGAGATCCGAGCCAGCCAGGATTCGAACCTGGAATCTCTTGATCCGTGGCCAAGCGCGTTATCCGTTGCGCCACTGGCCCCCACACGCTGCTCGCGAGGTATACCTTTCAAATGCAACGCCAAACAACTGGGAATGTTGCTAAAAAATATTCTCCTCAAAAGGAGATCCGAGCCAGCCAGGATTCGAACCTGGAATCTCTTGATCCGTAGTCAAGCGCGTTATCCGTTGCGCCACTGGCCCCCACACGCTGCTCGCGAGGTATACCTTTCAAATGCAACGCCAAACAACTGGGAATGTTGCTAAAAAATATTCTCCTCGAAAGGAGATCCGAGCCAGCCAGGATTCGAACCTGGAATCTCTTGATCCGTAGTCAAGCGCGTTATCCGTTGCGCCACTGGCCCCCACACGCTGCTCGCGAGGTATACCTTTCAAATGCAACGCCAAACAACTGGGAATGTTGCTAAAAAATATTCTCCTCGAAAGGAGATCCGAGCCAGCCAGGATTCGAACCTGGAATCTCTTGATCCGTAGTCAAGCGCGTTATCCGTTGCGCCACTGGCCCCCACACGCTGCTCGCGAGGTATACCTTTCAAATGCAACGCCAAACAACTGGGAATGTTGCTAAAAAATATTCTCCTCTAAAGGAGATCCGAGCCAGCCAGGATTCGAACCTGGAATCTCTTGATCCGTAGTCAAGCGCGTTATCCGTTGCGCCACTGGCCCCCACACGCTGCTCGCGAGGTATACCTTTCAAATGCAACGCCAAACAACTGGGAATGTTGCTAAAAAATATTCTCCTCTAAAGGAGATCCGAGCCAGCCAGGATTCGAACCTGGAATCTCTTGATCCGTAGTCAAGCGCGTTATCCGTTGCGCCACTGGCCCCCACACGCTGCTCGCGAGGTATACCTTTCAAATGCAACGCCAAACAACTGGGAATGTTGCTAAAAAATATTCTCCTCAAAAGGAGATCCGAGCCAGCCAGGATTCGAACCTGGAATCTCTTGATCCGTAGTCAAGCGCGTTATCCGTTGCGCCACTGGCCCCCACACGCTGCTCGCGAAGTATACCTTTCAAATGCAACGCCAAACAACTGGGAATGTTGCTAAAAAATATTCTCCTCAAAAGGAGATCCGAGCCAGCCAGGATTCGAACCTGGAATCTCTTGATCCGTAGTCAAGCGCGTTATCCGTTGCGCCACTGGCCCCCACACAACAACAACAAACCCCGAGCCCAACTAACCTGCAAGGCAGGTTTATAGCCTTGTTAGGGCAAGGGGGAGAAACATCCACCTCATCCAGTGAGCCAACTGCTGAGGCAGCGGACCCTGGAAGTCAGCGGGCCTTATTCACTTATAAAAAGAAGCACATATATATACTTAAGTTTAAACAATTATTTCACATATAAAATTCTAAGATATAAAATTAAAAGCACTTGGTAAAAATTACATTCTTGTTAAAATTACTATTTACAATTAAATAGTTTTAAGTTAAAATCTTTAATCCATAAAATTCCAAGAGTCCCTTTCCTCTCTTTTTCCAGGATTCCATCCTCAGCCAACATCAAGCGAATGTCTAGAGTAAGGTCACAATAAAGGAGTAATTACGGTTTAAAGTGTTGTATATCTTATTGACCGTATCTATATAGTAGCCCCCTCTGTCCAATCTCTTGAAATATTGGTGCAGATCCTCATTCCCTCTGGGCCTGATGCATTCTGGCGAGAGACGGCAGGACGTTTGGAGGAAATGTAGGGGGGATCCCTCCTCCCCACAAACACATAGACTGGTGTCTAACTTGTTGATCTTCCTGAGGAAAGTTGGAAAGCTTCCCTTGCCTGTGATAAAGTATATCAGCACATGGTTTCGAATCTGCATTCCCATCTTGACAACAGGCAGCACGTCATACGTGGATCGACCTTTTTCACTATTGTCCCACTGTCGCTGCCATTCTCTCAGGACAGTTTCTCTACTAAAATTCGTGAAGTGGCTAAAGGGCAGGGGAGTATTGATTGATCCGATATCCATACCGGTGGCCATCCTAGCCAATAGGTCAGCCATCTCGTTACCGAGGTTCCCATTATGTGCTTTAACCCAGGATATGTGCACCGGTTTTTTCAGGGCTTTAACTTGATGTAGGATGCTGTTCACTATTGGAGATTTAGGATACGTGTTTCCAAGGGCCATCACAGTCGAAAGGCTGTCTGTGTAAACACACACAGTATCATATCTCAGAATGGCCGGATCCTGAAGACAAACGAGGATGGCTGTGGCTTCCGCCTGGAAAACCGAGTTACCTGGTTTCATTCTCTCCATACGTGTCTCCATATGATCACCGTTGTCAACACTAAATATCCCCAGTGCGACCCCAGCATTGGTCTTGCTGCCATCAGTATAGAATGATATCACATTGCCCGAGATCCCCCCACGCTCGCCTTTTTCACCCAAAAATAGATTACTTGGGTAGTCGTTAGGACTTTTTGATGTCTTAAGGGTTTTACTCTCGAAGTCCCGGATATTCAGATACTGATTCCTAATAAATAAGGAATGATCGTTATACTTGAGGTTAAACTTCCTCGAGAGCTCCTCAGCCACGATAGTGATTGGGGGGATACCTGCCAAAACCGACAGCGCATCATTTGAGGCCGATCTGTACGATCTAGTCAATTTTATCAGGAAGGGTCTCTGTATAGAAATTAGCCTACTCCTTCCATGGCAGTTCATTCTCGGGTACCACGCCCCAACTGCATACAACAACTTTGGCTGGACAACAGTCATATACCACAGTCTCAGCAGCCTAGGAGATACACCCCCGTATTTGGATGTCAATCTACCCATATTTATATTCATCTTCCACACAGACTCCTTGAGGGCCTCCAAGTGTGGCAGGAAGGTAAGTCTACTATCCAATACTACTCCAAGATATTTCAAGCTGCGGACGACCGATATGTTAGTGCCGTTTAACTTAAAGATGGGATTTCGTCTTGAGGTGTCTTTTCCAAGGACTATTGCCTTAGTCTTTTCAACTGAGATCTCCAAGTTGTTGTCATCCGATATCCGCGAGAATCTCTCTATTAGTCTATTGACCTCCGACTCCAACTGTCTTCTTGAATTTGCAGGGACTACTATAGCCATATCATCAGCGTAAGCAACAATGGTAGATGTTGTTTCTTCTTTGAAGTCATTAAGGACGCTATTTGCCAGAATGTTCCACAAAGTTGGACCCAAACAGGAGCCCTGAGGGCAACCCCTGGACACACAGAAGGTGCTGAATCTCTGTTTTACTTGATATTGTATTTTTCTATTTCTTAAGTAGCTTCCTATTATGTTACTTAAGTATTCATCTATTTCATAGCTTTTTATTGCATCTTTTATTAGGGACCAGTCCGCTCTATCAAAAGCACCGGTATAGTCAAATGATACTATTGCAATATATTTATAATTGGTTCGATAGCTGTCAACTGTTTTCAATAGGAAATTTAAACATTGTTCTGTATTCTTACCCTCTCTGAAACCAAATTGGTTTGGATGCAGTATGTTATTATTTTCCAAGACGTAATTTAATCTATTGTTAATGATTTTTTCTAGGACTTTACTGATGTTCTGGAGGAGGCATACAGGTCTATATGATTTTGGAGAATCCGACTTCTTATTTGGCTTCAGAAAAAATATAACTTCAGCAACCTTCCATGCTTCTGGAAAATAGGACATCGATATAAGCAAGTTGAAGAGCCGGATCAGATATGACGGAACAGCAGTGGCCAAACCTTTCAAAATTCTTACATCTATTCTATCCGGTCCAGGAGCCTTATCGAGGGCCTGTGAATCAATGGCTGTCCTCATTTCTTGAAGAGTAATCTCCTCATAAACGCTAGGTGTTGGTGTCTCAGCATCCCCAGCACTTGTCAGCGAAAAATGCGTGTCGATCAATTTTTTGTATATCCCGTCCAAATCTGTACCATCGGGCATGCCCTCAAACACTGTATTGATATCTCTAGATCCCGCCTGCCCCCTTCCCTTGAAGACCCGGAAGGCCTCTCCATAATTTTCACGTGTACTTTTACAAAAATTCATCCACGACTGAGTCTTTACCCTGTTAATCTCTTTTTTATAAGACGATCTTTCTCTGTTATATCTCATCCTATCCTCGACCCTTCCGCTTGCTTTCTGTCTCTTATATAAGGCTGTCAGTCTATTCCTCTTCGTCTTCAAGGTTTGAGTCCACCAGGTAATCTTCTTCCTATGTGTTCTCTTACATGTCCTAAAAGTCTTATCACACACTTTGTAGATGTTGTCGTAGAATAGTTCTAGATGTTCATCTATGCCACGGACGTCACTCCGGAGTTCTAAATCTGCAATAAGGTTGTGCTCCAAGACCTTCAGTCTTTTAACAAAAGTTAAGTCGTTGCCATACTTGGTCTTGTACCTATTATTTATCCTATCGAAGGTTGGGATAGCAATAGTATAGGTAATGTATCTGTGGTCCGAACCTGACTCTGTGAGATGTACTGTCCAGTCGGATATTTTTTCCACTAGGTGGGTGGATGCGATTGTCAAATCAGGGCAGCCATATCGCCCCTGTAAGTGGTAAGTTGGAGGCTGTGAGAGGTTATTGACAGCGTTGAGACCATAAATGGTGCAGAAATCCAAAATTATCTCGCCTCTTCCATCGTTTCTGGAATACCCCCAACTTCTGTTTTTGGCATTTAGATCACCAGATAGGATGATGTTATTATCCCCTGGGTCTAATTCCAAATTTTGGATATCTTCCAGAAGGTCGGAGCTAGGGGATGAGTAAACGGATCCAATTTCAAATTTTCCGTCTGGCCCCTCAATCTCGATCACCACCGCATTCTCGGTAACCCTTCTTATCAGGTGCACCAGTGATCTCCTTGTTATGACAACAGCTGAAGAACCCCTCCTGGAAGGCAGGTAAGTCCAACTCTGTGGGAGCCCTATTGGCACCTCGTTTCGTAGGTAAATATCCTGTGTTAGAATTATATCAATTTTCCCATTAGTCGCGAACTCCACCAGTAAATGCGTTGCGGCTCTGCAATTATTCAAGTTTATTTGACAGACAGTGATGTTACCCTGAGTCGCGCTAGCCATTCTTATTTTTAAAAGCCTCTTTTCTAGCCCTAACAGTCTCCTGACAATTCTTGTTACCAGCGTAGTGTTCCACTGAACCACAATGTGTGCATTTCCTATCCGTGGAGCTGCATTGCCTTGTGTCATGCTCGCCCGCGCATTTAGCACAGACCGGCTTTTCCCTTTTGCACTTTGGGGCAATATGTCCGAAGGTTTGACATCTCATGCAGCGAAGAACTTCAATATACGGTTCTATTTTAACCCTCACCAGGTCAACCAGAGCGTGTTTCTGTATTTTTAGGCGCTCTGCCAGTCGTGGACTAGCATCGATAATAAAGTTTTTATCTCCATTTCTGCCCACAAACTCTCTTACTATCTCAATCTGATCTTCAGTCGAGCTCAGGCCCAATCCATCTTTGAGGTTATCTTCCGAAGAATCACCATGAGCTCCAAGCACAATCAACCTATTTCTCCTTGGCCTGTTTACCCTTATGTCCGATGGCACTAAGAGGTTGTTATCCTGCAATCTCTGCCTGAGATCATCCGCCTCTTTCCTGTTGGTCATCTTGATAATCAGTTTATTGGGGGCCGTGATTATGACGTCCTTAGGGGGAGCAGTAAATAGGGTATCTCTGTTAGCTCTCAGTGCATCCCTATAAGATTTAGCGCCTTCCAGATCCTCCGTGCTAACCATCAGAGTAGACTCCCCGGACTGACTTTGATCCAAACCCTTCGAGGGCAGTTTAGGGAAGTCTCCATCTTGCGTTTTCAGCAGATGCTCCACTCTTTCCATTCCCTCCTTCAACGACTCCTGATTATCCTCTAGCTTATCCAATCTTCCAGCATTGTCTGCAGCAATTCCCTCAAGCCTGGCCATCTTCCTCTCTGACCCTATAACTATCATGGCCATGGAAAGAATTTCCCTCTCTATTCGGTTCTTTAGGGTTTGGCTCATTCCCTTTTTGCCCGTCAGCAACTCAGCGTCCAAAATGCTCGTTATCCTCTCGCAGTGCAGTTTAAACTTCGAAAATGTTGGTGATTTATAGTTCAACAATACGGTTTTGACTGCGCCCGACATGTCAATATAATCCTTTCTGGGGAATTTCTCTCCCTTGTCCAGACTGGGCTCCATGGTCTTTAAATTGTTCTGATAGTTCTCAAGTGCCTTCTCTCCATCATCATCCTCATCATCATCCTCCGAAACCTCCTCATTCTCATCATCCTCAACGGTCAAGATCTCGGACAAAATTGAATCTGCCCGATCTCGTGTACCCATCCCGAGAAACTAATCTGCTCCTAGAGAGCCCACAAGAAACTCCAATAAATCAAGATACCACAAAGTGATCAATCTTCCGATTCCAAAGTTCAAACAATCAAAAGCAAGAAATCCAATAACTACAAACTTTCACATCACCAGATCGAAAAAGAAAAAAAAAAAAAAAAAAAAAAAAAAAAAAAAATGCGTATACTTAGCAATCAAGTCCGATCTTTGTTTCCGATCTTTATTCAGCTCCGATCTTTGTTTGTAAACAAACCAGAATCAACTGCGTATTTGCTAGGCCCCAAGCCTATCAGCGGAGTCCTCACAGTATTCCCGCCGAGAAAGGTATCTCTCGGGCGGGGAGAAATCCAGCAGGCGCCGGTCTGTTGATCGATATTTTCAAAGTCCCCAATCTTCAAAAATATTAAGTATTTTTGGGTACTTTCACTTTGGGGGGGTAGCCAGACGACACCAAATCAATATTCATCCGTAGTTTCACAAAAATATTGCCTCTTTATGACACTTTTAATCAATTTTCCGGGAGCATCAAAACACGCGACTTCCTCGGAAGGCCTGGCCCCCACACGCTGCTCGCGAGGTATACCCTTCAAATGCAACGCCAAACAACTGGGAATGTTGCTAAAAAATATTCTCCTCAAAAGGAGATCCGAGCCAGCCAGGATTCGAACCTGGAATCTCTTGATCCGTAGTCAAGCGCGTTATCCGTTGCGCCACTGGCCCCCACACGCTGCTCGCGAGGTATACCTTTCAAATGCAACGCCAAACAACTGGGAATGTTGCTAAAAAATATTCTCCTCAAAAGGAGATCCGAGCCAGCCAGGATTCGAACCTGGAATCTCTTGATCCGTAGTCAAGCGCGTTATCCGTTGCGCCACTGGCCCCCACACGCTGCTCGCGAGGCATACCTTTCAAATGCAACGCCAAACAACTGTGAATGTTGCTAAAAAATATTCTCCTCAAAAGGAGATCCGAGCCAGCCAGGATTCGAACCTGGAATCTCTTGATCCGTAGTCAAGCGCGTTATCCGTTGCGCCACTGGCCCCCACACGCTGCTCGCGAGGTATACCTTTCAAATGCAACGCCAAACAACTGGGAATGTTGCTAAAAAATATTCTCCTCGAAAGGAGATCCGAGCCAGCCAGGATTCGAACCTGGAATCTCTTGATCCGTAGTCAAGCGCGTTATCCGTTGCGCCACTGGCCCCCACACGCTGCTCGCGAGGTATACCTTTCAAATGCAACGCCAAACAACTGGGAATGTTGCTAAAAACTATTCTCCTCAAAAGGAGATCCGAGCCAGCCAGGATTCGAACCTGGAATCTCTTGATCCGTAGTCAAGCGCGTTATCCGTTGCGCCACTGGCCCCCACACGCTGCTCGCGAGGTATACCTTTCAAATGCAACGCCAAACAACTGGGAATGTTGCTAAAAAATATTCTCCTCAAAAGGAGATCCGAGCCAGCCAGGATTCGAACCTGGAATCTCTTGATCCGTAGTCAAGCGCGTTATCCGTTGCGCCACTGGCCCCCAGACGCTGCTCGCGAGGTATACCTTTCAAATGCAACGCCAAACAACTGGGAATGTTGCTAAAAAATATTCTCCTCAAAAGGAGATCCGAGCCAGCCAGGATTCGAACCTGGAATCTCTTGATCCGTAGTCAAGCGCGTTATCCGTTGCGCCACTGGCCCCCACACGCTGCTCGCGAGGTATACCTTTCAAATGCAACGCCAAACAACTGGGAATGTTGCTAAAAAATATTCTCCTCAAAAGGAGATCCGAGCCAGCCAGGATTCGAACCTGGAATCTCTTGATCCGTAGTCAAGCGCGTTATCCGTTGCGCCACTGGCCCCCACACGCTGCTCGCGAGGTATACCTTTCAAATGCAACGCCAAACAACTGGGAATGTTGCTAAAAAATATTCTCCTCTAAAGGAGATCCGAGCCAGCCAGGATTCGAACCTGGAATCTCTTGATCCGTAGTCAAGCGCGTTATCCGTTGCGCCACTGGCCCCCACACGCTGCTCGCGAGGTATACCTTTCAAATGCAACGCCAAACAACTGGGAATGTTGCTAAAAAATATTCTCCTCTAAAGGAGATCCGAGCCAGCCAGGATTCGAACCTGGAATCTCTTGATCCGTAGTCAAGCGCGTTATCCGTTGCGCCACTGGCCCCCACACGCTGCTCGCGAGGTATACCTTTCAAATGCAACGCCAAACAACTCGGAATGTTGCTAAAAAATATTCTCCTCAAAAGGAGATCCGAGCCAGCCAGGATTCGAACCTGGAATCTCTTGATCCGTAGTCAAGCGCGTTATCCGTTGCGCCACTGGCCCCCACACGCTGCTCGCGAAGTATACCTTTCAAATGCAACGCCAAACAACTGGGAATGTTGCTAAAAAATATTCTCCTCAAAAGGAGATCCGAGCCAGCCAGGATTCGAACCTGGAATCTCTTGATCCGTAGTCAAGCGCGTTATCCGTTGCGCCACTGGCCCCCACACGCTGCTCGCGAGGTATACCCTTCAAATGCAACGCCAAACAACTGGGAATGTTGCTAAAAAATATTCTCCTCAAAAGGAGATCCGAGCCAGCCAGGATTCGAACCTGGAATCTCTTGATCCGTAGTCAAGCGCGTTATCCGTTGCGCCACTGGCCCCCACACGCTGCTCGCGAGGTATACCTTTCAAATGCAACGCCAAACAACTGGGAATGTTGCTAAAAAATATTCTCCTCAAAAGGAGATCCGAGCCAGCCAGGATTCGAACCTGGAATCTCTTGATCCGTAGTCAAGCGCGTTATCCGTTGCGCCACTGGCCCCCACACGCTGCTCGCGAGGCATACCTTTCAAATGCAACGCCAAACAACTGGGAATGTTGCTAAAAAATATTCTCCTCAAAAGGAGATCCGAGCCAGCCAGGATTCGAACCTGGAATCTCTTGATCCGTAGTCAAGCGCGTTATCCGTTGCGCCACTGGCCCCCACACGCTGCTCGCGAGGTATACCTTTCAAATGCAACGCCAAACAACTGGGAATGTTGCTAAAAAATATTCTCCTCGAAAGGAGATCCGAGCCAGCCAGGATTCGAACCTGGAATCTCTTGATCCGTAGTCAAGCGCGTTATCCGTTGCGCCACTGGCCCCCACACGCTGCTCGCGAGGTATACCTTTCAAATGCAACGCCAAACAACTGGGAATGTTGCTAAAAACTATTCTCCTCAAAAGGAGATCCGAGCCAGCCAGGATTCGAACCTGGAATCTCTTGATCCGTAGTCAAGCGCGTTATCCGTTGCGCCACTGGCCCCCACACGCTGCTCGCGAGGTATACCTTTCAAATGCAACGCCAAACAACTGGGAATGTTGCTAAAAAATATTCTCCTCAAAAGGAGATCCGAGCCAGCCAGGATTCGAACCTGGAATCTCTTGATCCGTAGTCAAGCGCGTTATCCGTTGCGCCACTGGCCCCCAGACGCTGCTCGCGAGGTATACCTTTCAAATGCAACGCCAAACAACTGGGAATGTTGCTAAAAAATATTCTCCTCAAAAGGAGATCCGAGCCAGCCAGGATTCGAACCTGGAATCTCTTGATCCGTAGTCAAGCGCGTTATCCGTTGCGCCACTGGCCCCCACACGCTGCTCGCGAGGTATACCTTTCAAATGCAACGCCAAACAACTGGGAATGTTGCTAAAAAATATTCTCCTCAAAAGGAGATCCGAGCCAGCCAGGATTCGAACCTGGAATCTCTTGATCCGTAGTCAAGCGCGTTATCCGTTGCGCCACTGGCCCCCACACGCTGCTCGCGAGGTATACCTTTCAAATGCAACGCCAAACAACTGGGAATGTTGCTAAAAAATATTCTCCTCAAAAGGAGATCCGAGCCAGCCAGGATTCGAACCTGGAATCTCTTGATCCGTAGTCAAGCGCGTTATCCGTTGCGCCACTGGCCCCCACACGCTGCTCGCGAGGTATACCTTTCAAATGCAACGCCAAACAACTGGGAATGTTGCTAAAAAATATTCTCCTCGAAAGGAGATCCGAGCCAGCCAGGATTCGAACCTGGAATCTCTTGATCCGTAGTCAAGCGCGTTATCCGTTGCGCCACTGGCCCCCAGACGCTGCTCGCGAGGTATACCTTTCAAATGCAACGCCAAACAACTGGGAATGTTGCTAAAAAATATTCTCCTCAAAAGGAGATCCGAGCCAGCCAGGATTCGAACCTGGAATCTCTTGATCCGTAGTCAAGCGCGTTATCCGTTGCGCCACTGGCCCCCACACGCTGCTCGCGAGGTATACCTTTCAAATGCAACGCCAAACAACTGGGAATGTTGCTAAAAAATATTCTCCTCAAAAGGAGATCCGAGCCAGCCAGGATTCGAACCTGGAATCTCTTGATCCGTAGTCAAGCGCGTTATCCGTTGCGCCACTGGCCCCCACACGCTGCTCGCGAGGTATACCTTTCAAATGCAACGCCAAACAACTGGGAATGTTGCTAAAAAATATTCTCCTCGAAAGGAGATCCGAGCCAGCCAGGATTCGAACCTGGAATCTCTTGATCCGTAGTCAAGCGCGTTATCCGTTGCGCCACTGGCCCCCACACGCTGCTCGCGAGGTATACCTTTCAAATGCAACGCCAAACAACTGGGAATGTTGCTAAAAACTATTCTCCTCAAAAGGAGATCCGAGCCAGCCAGGATTCGAACCTGGAATCTCTTGATCCGTAGTCAAGCGCGTTATCCGTTGCGCCACTGGCCCCCACACGCTGCTCGCGAGGTATACCTTTCAAATGCAACGCCAAACAACTGGGAATGTTGCTAAAAAATATTCTCCTCAAAAGGAGATCCGAGCCAGCCAGGATTCGAACCTGGAATCTCTTGATCCGTAGTCAAGCGCGTTATCCGTTGCGCCACTGGCCCCCAGACGCTGCTCGCGAGGTATACCTTTCAAATGCAACGCCAAACAACTGGGAATGTTGCTAAAAAATATTCTCCTCAAAAGGAGATCCGAGCCAGCCAGGATTCGAACCTGGAATCTCTTGATCCGTAGTCAAGCGCGTTATCCGTTGCGCCACTGGCCCCCACACGCTGCTCGCGAGGTATACCTTTCAAATGCAACGCCAAACAACTGGGAATGTTGCTAAAAAATATTCTCCTCAAAAGGAGATCCGAGCCAGCCAGGATTCGAACCTGGAATCTCTTGATCCGTAGTCAAGCGCGTTATCCGTTGCGCCACTGGCCCCCACACGCTGCTCGCGAGGTATACCTTTCAAATGCAACGCCAAACAACTGGGAATGTTGCTAAAAAATATTCTCCTCAAAAGGAGATCCGAGCCAGCCAGGATTCGAACCTGGAATCTCTTGATCCGTAGTCAAGCGCGTTATCCGTTGCGCCACTGGCCCCCACACGCTGCTCGCGAGGTATACCTTTCAAATGCAACGCCAAACAACTGGGAATGTTGCTAAAAAATATTCTCCTCAAAAGGAGATCCGAGCCAGCCAGGATTCGAACCTGGAATCTCTTGATCCGTAGTCAAGCGCGTTATCCGTTGCGCCACTGGCCCCCACACGCTGCTCGCGAGGTATACCTTTCAAATGCAACGCCAAACAACTGGGAATGTTGCTAAAAAATATTCTCCTCAAAAGGAGATCCGAGCCAGCCAGGATTCGAACCTGGAATCTCTTGATCCGTAGTCAAGCGCGTTATCCGTTGCGCCACTGGCCCCCGCACGCTGCTCGCGAGGTATACCTTTCAAATGCAACGCCAAACAACTGGGAATGTTGCTAAAAAATATTCTCCTCGAAAGGAGATCCGAGCCAGCCAGGATTCGAACCTGGAATCTCTTGATCCGTAGTCAAGCGCGTTATCCGTTGCGCCACTGGCCCCCGCACGCTGCTCGCGAGGTATACCTTTCAAATGCAACGCCAAACAACTGGGAATGTTGCTAAAAAATATTCTCCTCGAAAGGAGATCCGAGCCAGCCAGGATTCGAACCTGGAATCTCTTGATCCGTAGTCAAGCGCGTTATCCGTTGCGCCACTGGCCCCCGCACGCTGCTCGCGAGGTATACCTTTCAAATGCAACGCCAAACAACTGGGAATGTTGCTAAAAAATATTCTCCTCGAAAGGAGATCCGAGCCAGCCAGGATTCGAACCTGGAATCTCTTGATCCGTAGTCAAGCGCGTTATCCGTTGCGCCACTGGCCCCCGCACGCTGCTCGCGAGGTATACCTTTCAAATGCAACGCCAAACAACTGGGAATGTTGCTAAAAAATATTCTCCTCGAAAGGAGATCCGAGCCAGCCAGGATTCGAACCTGGAATCTCTTGATCCGTAGTCAAGCGCGTTATCCGTTGCGCCACTGGCCCCCGCACGCTGCTCGCGAGGTATACCTTTCAAATGCAACGCCAAACAACTGGGAATGTTGCTAAAAAATATTCTCCTCGAAAGGAGATCCGAGCCAGCCAGGATTCGAACCTGGAATCTCTTGATCCGTAGTCAAGCGCGTTATCCGTTGCGCCACTGGCCCCCGCACGCTGCTCGCGAGGTATACCTTTCAAATGCAACGCCAAACAACTGGGAATGTTGCTAAAAAATATTCTCCTCGAAAGGAGATCCGAGCCAGCCAGGATTCGAACCTGGAATCTCTTGATCCGTAGTCAAGCGCGTTATCCGTTGCGCCACTGGCCCCCGCACGCTGCTCGCGAGGTATACCTTTCAAATGCAACGCCAAACAACTGGGAATGTTGCTAAAAAATATTCTCCTCGAAAGGAGATCCGAGCCAGCCAGGATTCGAACCTGGAATCTCTTGATCCGTAGTCAAGCGCGTTATCCGTTGCGCCACTGGCCCCCGCACGCTGCTCGCGAGGTATACCTTTCAAATGCAACGCCAAACAACTGGGAATGTTGCTAAAAAATATTCTCCTCGAAAGGAGATCCGAGCCAGCCAGGATTCGAACCTGGAATCTCTTGATCCGTAGTCAAGCGCGTTATCCGTTGCGCCACTGGCCCCCGCACGCTGCTCGCGAGGTATACCTTTCAAATGCAACGCCAAACAACTGGGAATGTTGCTAAAAAATATTCTCCTCGAAAGGAGATCCGAGCCAGCCAGGATTCGAACCTGGAATCTCTTGATCCGTAGTCAAGCGCGTTATCCGTTGCGCCACTGGCCCCCACACGCTGCTCGCGAGGTATACCTTTCAAATGCAACGCCAAACAACTGGGAATGTTGCTAAAAAATATTCTCCTCCAAAGGAGATCCGAGCCAGCCAGGATTCGAACCTGGAATCTCTTGATCCGTAGTCAAGCGCGTTATCCGTTGCGCCACTGGCCCCCACACGCTGCTCGCGAGGTATACTTTTCAAATGCAACGCCAAACAACTGGGAATGTTGCTAAAAAATATTCTCCTCGAAAGGAGATCCGAGCCAGCCAGGATTCGAACCTGGAATCTCTTGATCCGTAGTCAAGCGCGTTATCCGTTGCGCCACTGGCCCCCACACGCTGCTCGCGAGGTATACCTTTCAAATGCAACGCCAAACAACTGGGAATGTTGCTAAAAACTATTCTCCTCAAAAGGAGATCCGAGCCAGCCAGGATTCGAACCTGGAATCTCTTGATCCGTAGTCAAGCGCGTTATCCGTTGCGCCACTGGCCCCTACACGCTGCTCTCGAGGTATACCTTTCAAATGCAACGCCAAACAACTGGGAATGTTGCTAAAAACTATTCTCCTCAAAAGGAGATCCGAGCCAGCCAGGATTCGAACCTGGAATCTCTTGATCCGTAGTCAAGCGCGTTATCCGTTGCGCCACTGGCCCCTACACGCTGCTCTCGAGGTATACCTTTCAAATGCAACGCCAAACAACTGGGAATGTTGCTAAAACATATTCTCCTCGAAAGGAGATCCGAGCCAGCCAGGATTCGAACCTGGAATCTCTTGATCCGTAGTCAAGCGCGTTATCCGTTGCGCCACTGGCCCCCGCACGCTGCTCGCGAGGTATACCTTTCAAATGCAACGCCAAACAACTGGGAATGTTGCTAAAAAATATTCTCCTCGAAAGGAGATCCGAGCCAGCCAGGATTCGAACCTGGAATCTCTTGATCCGTAGTCAAGCGCGTTATCCGTTGCGCCACTGGCCCCCGCACGCTGCTCGCGAGGTATACCTTTCAAATGCAACGCCAAACAACTGGGAATGTTGCTAAAAAATATTCTCCTCGAAAGGAGATCCGAGCCAGCCAGGATTCGAACCTGGAATCTCTTGATCCGTAGTCAAGCGCGTTATCCGTTGCGCCACTGGCCCCCGCACGCTGCTCGCGAGGTATACCTTTCAAATGCAACGCCAAACAACTGGGAATGTTGCTAAAAAATATTCTCCTCGAAAGGAGATCCGAGCCAGCCAGGATTCGAACCTGGAATCTCTTGATCCGTAGTCAAGCGCGTTATCCGTTGCGCCACTGGCCCCCGCACGCTGCTCGCGAGGTATACCTTTCAAATGCAACGCCAAACAACTGGGAATGTTGCTAAAAAATATTCTCCTCGAAAGGAGATCCGAGCCAGCCAGGATTCGAACCTGGAATCTCTTGATCCGTAGTCAAGCGCGTTATCCGTTGCGCCACTGGCCCCCGCACGCTGCTCGCGAGGTATACCTTTCAAATGCAACGCCAAACAACTGGGAATGTTGCTAAAAAATATTCTCCTCGAAAGGAGATCCGAGCCAGCCAGGATTCGAACCTGGAATCTCTTGATCCGTAGTCAAGCGCGTTATCCGTTGCGCCACTGGCCCCCGCACGCTGCTCGCGAGGTATACCTTTCAAATGCAACGCCAAACAACTGGGAATGTTGCTAAAAAATATTCTCCTCAAAAGGAGATCCGAGCCAGCCAGGATTCGAACCTGGAATCTCTTGATCCGTAGTCAAGCGCGTTATCCGTTGCGCCACTGGCCCCCACACGCTGCTCGCGAGGTATACTTTTCAAATGCAACGCCAAACAACTGGGAATGTTGCTAAAAAATATTCTCCTCGAAAGGAGATCCGAGCCAGCCAGGATTCGAACCTGGAATCTCTTGATCCGTAGTCAAGCGCGTTATCCGTTGCGCCACTGGCCCCCACACGCTGCTCGCGAGGTATACCTTTCAAATGCAACGCCAAACAACTGGGAATGTTGCTAAAAACTATTCTCCTCAAAAGGAGATCCGAGCCAGCCAGGATTCGAACCTGGAATCTCTTGATCCGTAGCCAAGCGCGTTATCCGTTGCGCCACTGGCCCCCACACGCTGCTCGCGAGGTATACCTTTCAAATTCAACGCCAAACAACTGGGAATGTTGCTAAAAAATATTCTCCTCAAAAGGAGATCCGAGCCAGCCAGGATTCGAACCTGGAATCTCTTGATCCGTAGTCAAGCGCGTTATCCGTTGCGCCACTGGCCCCCACACGCTGCTCGCGAGGTATACCTTTCAAATGCAACGCCAAACAACTGGGAATGTTGCTAAAAAATATTCTCCTCTAAAGGAGATCCGAGCCAGCCAGGATTCGAACCTGGAATGTCTTGATCCGTAGTCAAGCGCGTTATCCGTTGCGCCACTGGCCCCCACACGCTGCACGCGAGGTATACCTTTCAAATGCAACGCCAAACAACTGGGAATGTTGCTAAAAAATATTCTCCTCAAAAGGAGATCCGAGCCAGCCAGGATTCGAACCTGGAATCTCTTGATCCGTAGTCAAGCGCGTTATCCGTTGCGCCACTGGCCCCCACACGCTGCTCGCGAGGTATACGTTTCAAATGCAACGCCAAACAACTGGGAATGTTGCTAAAAAATATTCTTCTCAAAAGGAGATCCGAGCCAGCCAGGATTCGAACCTGGAATCTCTTGATCCGTAGTCAAGCGCGTTATCCGTTGCGCCACTGGCCCCCACACGCTGCTCGCGAGGTATACCTTTCAAATGCAACGCCAAACAACTGGGAATGTTGCTAAAACATATTCTCCTCAAAAGGAGATCCGAGCCAGCCAGGATTCGAACCTGGAATCTCTTGATCCGTAGTCAAGCGCGTTATCCGTTGCGCCACTGGCCCCCACACGCTGCTCGCGAGGTATACCTTTCAAATGCAACGCCAAACAACTGGGAATGTTGCTAAAAAATATTCTCCTCTAAAGGAGATCCGAGCCAGCCAGGATTCGAACCTGGAATCTCTTGATCCGTAGTCAAGCGCGTTATCCGTTGCGCCACTGGCCCCCACACGCTGCTCGCGAGGTATACCTTTCAAATGCAACGCCAAACAACTGGGAATGTTGCTAAAAAATATTCTCCTCTAAAGGAGATCCGAGCCAGCCAGGATTCGAACCTGGAATCTCTTGATCCGTAGTCAAGCGCGTTATCCGTTGCGCCACTGGCCCCCACACGCTGCTCGCGAGGTATACCTTTCAAATGCAACGCCAAACAACTGGGAATGTTGCTAAAAAATATTCTCCTCGAAAGGAGATCCGAGCCAGCCAGGATTCGAACCTGGAATCTGTTGATCCGTAGTCAAGCGCGTTATCCGTTGCTCCACTGGCCCCCACACGCTGCTCGCGAGGTATACCTTTCAAATGCAACGCCAAACAACTGGGAATGTTGCTAAAAAATATTCTCCTCGAAAGGAGATCCGAGCCAGCCAGGATTCGAACCTGGAATCTCTTGATCCGTAGTCAAGCGCGTTATCCGTTGCGCCACTGGCCCCCGCACGCTGCTCGCGAGGTATACCTTTCAAATGCAACGCCAAACAACTGGGAATGTTGCTAAAAAATATTCTCCTCGAAAGGAGATCCGAGCCAGCCAGGATTCGAACCTGGAATCTCTTGATCCGTAGTCAAGCGCGTTATCCGTTGCGCCACTGGCCCCCACACGCTGCTCGCGAGGTATACCTTTCAAATGCAACGCCAAACAACTGGGAATGTTGCTAAAAAATATTCTCCTCGAAAGGAGATCCGAGCCAGCCAGGATTCGAACCTGGAATCTCTTGATCCGTAGTCAAGCGCGTTATCCGTTGCGCCACTGGCCCCCACACGCTGCTCGCGAGGTATACTTTTCAAATGCAACGCCAAACAACTGGGAATGTTGCTAAAAAATATTCTCCTCGAAAGGAGATCCGAGCCAGCCAGGATTCGAACCTGGAATCTCTTGATCCGTAGTCAAGCGCGTTATCCGTTGCGCCACTGGCCCCCACACGCTGCTCGCGAGGTATACCTTTCAAATGCAACGCCAAACAACTGGGAATGTTGCTAAAAACTATTCTCCTCAAAAGGAGATCCGAGCCAGCCAGGATTCGAACCTGGAATCTCTTGATCCGTAGTCAAGCGCGTTATCCGTTGCGCCACTGGCCCCCACACGCTGCTCTCGAGGTATACCTTTCAAATGCAACGCCAAACAACTGGGAATGTTGCTAAAACATATTCTCCTCGAAAGGAGATCCGAGCCAGCCAGGATTCGAACCTGGAATCTCTTGATCCGTAGTCAAGCGCGTTATCCGTTGCGCCACTGGCCCCCACACGCTGCTCGCGAGGTATACCTTTCAAATGCAACGCCAAACAACTGGGAATGTTGCTAAAAAATATTCTCCTCAAAAGGAGATCCGAGCCAGCCAGGATTCGAACCTGGAATCTCTTGATCCGTAGTCAAGCGCGTTATCCGTTGCGCCACTGGCCCCCACACGCTGCTCGCGAGGTATACCTTTCAAATGCAACGCCAAACAACTGGGAATGTTGCTAAAAAATATTCTCCTCAAAAGGAGATCCGAGCCAGCCAGGATTCGAACCTGGAATCTCTTGATCCGTAGTCAAGCGCGTTATCCGTTGCGCCACTGGCCCCCGCACGCTGCTCGCGAGGTATACCTTTCAAATGCAACGCCAAACAACTGGGAATGTTGCTAAAAAATATTCTCCTCGAAAGGAGATCCGAGCCAGCCAGGATTCGAACCTGGAATCTCTTGATCCGTAGTCAAGCGCGTTATCCGTTGCGCCACTGGCCCCCACACGCTGCTCGCGAGGTATACCTTTCAAATGCAACGCCAAACAACTGGGAATGTTGCTAAAAAATATTCTCCTCGAAAGGAGATCCGAGCCAGCCAGGATTCGAACCTGGAATCTCTTGATCCGTAGTCAAGCGCGTTATCCGTTGCGCCACTGGCCCCCACACGCTGCTCGCGAGGTATACCTTTCAAATGCAACGCCAAACAACTGGGAATGTTGCTAAAAAATATTCTCCTCAAAAGGAGATCCGAGCCAGCCAGGATTCGAACCTGGAATCTCTTGATCCGTAGTCAAGCGCGTTATCCGTTGCGCCACTGGCCCCCACACGCTGCTCGCGAGGTATACTTTTCAAATGCAACGCCAAACAACTGGGAATGTTGCTAAAAAATATTCTCCTCGAAAGGAGATCCGAGCCAGCCAGGATTCGAACCTGGAATCTCTTGATCCGTAGTCAAGCGCGTTATCCGTTGCGCCACTGGCCCCCACACGCTGCTCGCGAGGTATACCTTTCAAATGCAACGCCAAACAACTGGGAATGTTGCTAAAAAATATTCTCCTCGAAAGGAGATCCGAGCCAGCCAGGATTCGAACCTGGAATCTCTTGATCCGTAGTCAAGCGCGTTATCCGTTGCGCCACTGGCCCCCACACGCTGCTCGCGAGGTATACCTTTCAAATGCAACGCCAAACAACTGGGAATGTTGCTAAAAACTATTCTCCTCAAAAGGAGATCCGAGCCAGCCAGGATTCGAACCTGGAATCTCTTGATCCGTAGTCAAGCGCGTTATCCGTTGCGCCACTGGCCCCCACACGCTGCTCTCGAGGTATACCTTTCAAATGCAACGCCAAACAACTGGGAATGTTGCTAAAAACTATTCTCCTCAAAAGGAGATCCGAGCCAGCCAGGATTCGAACCTGGAATCTCTTGATCCGTAGTCAAGCGCGTTATCCGTTGCGCCACTGGCCCCCACACGCTGCTCTCGAGGTATACCTTTCAAATGCAACGCCAAACAACTGGGAATGTTGCTAAAACATATTCTCCTCGAAAGGAGATCCGAGCCAGCCAGGATTCGAACCTGGAATCGCTTGATCCGTAGTCAAGCGCGTTATCCGTTGCGCCACTGGCCCCCACACGCTGCTCGCGAGGTATACCTTTCAAATGCAACGCCAAACAACTGGGAATGTTGCTAAAAACTATTCTCCTCAAAAGGAGATCCGAGCCAGCCAGGATTCGAACCTGGAATCTCTTGATCCGTAGTCAAGCGCGTTATCCGTTGCGCCACTGGCCCCCACACGCTGCTCGCGAGGTATACCTTTCAAATGCAACGCCAAACAACTGGGAATGTTGCTAAAAAATATTCTCCTCAAAAGGAGATCCGAGCCAGCCAGGATTCGAACCTGGAATCTCTTGATCCGTAGTCAAGCGCGTTATCCGTTGCGCCACTGGCCCCCACACGCTGCTCGCGAGGTATACCTTTCAAATGCAACGCCAAACAACTGGGAATGTTGCTAAAAAATATTCTCCTCAAAAGGAGATCCGAGCCAGCCAGGATTCGAACCTGGAATCTCTTGATCCGTAGTCAAGCGCGTTATCCGTTGCGCCACTGGCCCCCACACGCTGCTCGCGAGGTATACCTTTCAAATGCAACGCCAAACAACTGGGAATGTTGCTAAAAAATATTCTCCTCAAAAGGAGATCCGAGCCAGCCAGGATTCGAACCTGGAATCTCTTGATCCGTAGTCAAGCGCGTTATCCGTTGCGCCACTGGCCCCCACACGCTGCTCGCGAGGTATACCTTTCAAATGCAACGCCAAACAACTGGGAATGTTGCTAAAAAATATTCTCCTCGAAAGGAGATCCGAGCCAGCCAGGATTCGAACCTGGAATCTCTTGATCCGTAGTCAAGCGCGTTATCCGTTGCGCCACTGGCCCCCACACGCTGCTCGCGAGGTATACCTTTCAAATGCAACGCCAAACAACTGGGAATGTTGCTAAAAAATATTCTCCTCGAAAGGAGATCCGAGCCAGCCAGGATTCGAACCTGGAATCTCTTGATCCGTAGTCAAGCGCGTTATCCGTTGCGCCACTGGCCCCCACACGCTGCTCGCGAGGTATACCTTTCAAATGCAACGCCAAACAACTGGGAATGTTGCTAAAAAATATTCTCCTCTAAAGGAGATCCGAGCCAGCCAGGATTCGAACCTGGAATCTCTTGATCCGTAGTCAAGCGCGTTATCCGTTGCGCCACTGGCCCCCACACGCTGCTCGCGAGGTATACCTTTCAAATGCAACGCCAAACAACTGGGAATGTTGCTAAAAACTATTCTCCTCAAAAGGAGATCCGAGCCAGCCAGGATTCGAACCTGGAATCTCTTGATCCGTAGTCAAGCGCGTTATCCGTTGCGCCACTGGCCCCCACACGCTGCTCGCGAGGTATACCTTTCAAATGCAACGCCAAACAACTGGGAATGTTGCTAAAAAATATTCTCCTCTAAAGGAGATCCGAGCCAGCCAGGATTCGAACCTGGAATCTCTTGATCCGTAGTCAAGCGCGTTATCCGTTGCGCCACTGGCCCCCACACGCTGCTCGCGAGGTATACCTTTCAAATGCAACGCCAAACAACTGGGAATGTTGCTAAAAAATATCCTCCTCTAAAGGAGATCCGAGCCAGCCAGGATTCGAACCTGGAATCTCTTGATCCGTAGTCAAGCGCGTTATCCGTTGCGCCACTGGCCCCCACACGCTGCTCGCGAGGTATACCTTTCAAATGCAACGCCAAACAACTGGGAATGTTGCTAAAAAATATTCTCCTCAAAAGGAGATCCGAGCCAGCCAGGATTCGAACCTGGAATCTCTTGATCCGTAGTCAAGCGCGTTATCCGTTGCGCCACTGGCCCCCACACGCTGCTCGCGAAGTATACCTTTCAAATGCAACGCCAAACAACTGGGAATGTTGCTAAAAAATATTCTCCTCAAAAGGAGATCCGAGCCAGCCAGGATTCGAACCTGGAATCTCTTGATCCGTAGTCAAGCGCGTTATCCGTTGCGCCACTGGCCCCCACACGCTGCTCGCGAGGTATACCTTTCAAATGCAACGCCAAACAACTGGGAATAATGCTTAAAAATATTCTCCTCAAAAGGAGATCCGAGCCAGCCAGGATTCGAACCTGGAATCTCTTGATCCGTAGCCAAGCGCGTTATCCGTTGCGCCACTGGCCCCCACACGCTGCTCGCGAGGTATACCTTTCAAATTCAACGCCAAACAACTGGGAATGTTGCTAAAAAATATTCTCCTCAAAAGGAGATCCGAGCCAGCCAGGATTCGAACCTGGAATCTCTTGATCCGTAGTCAAGCGCGTTATCCGTTGCGCCACTGGCCCCCACTCGCTGCTCGCGAGGTATACCTTTCAAATGCAACGCCAAACAACTGGGAATGTTGCTAAAAAATATTCTCCTCTAAAGGAGATCCGAGCCAGCCAGGATTCGAACCTGGAATGTCTTGATCCGTAGTCAAGCGCGTTATCCGTTGCGCCACTGGCCCCCACACGCTGCACGCGAGGTATACCTTTCAAATGCAACGCCAAACAACTGGGAATGTTGCTAAAAAATATTCTCCTCAAAAGGAGATCCGAGCCAGCCAGGATTCGAACCTGGAATCTCTTGATCCGTAGTCAAGCGCGTTATCCGTTGCGCCACTGGCCCCCACACGCTGCTCGCGAGGTATACGTTTCAAATGCAACGCCAAACAACTGGGAATGTTGCTAAAAAATATTCTTCTCAAAAGGAGATCCGAGCCAGCCAGGATTCGAACCTGGAATCTCTTGATCCGTAGTCAAGCGCGTTATCCGTTGCGCCACTGGCCCCCACACGCTGCTCGCGAGGCATACCTTTCAAATGCAACGCCAAACAACTGGGAATGTTGCTAAAAAATATTCTCCTCAAAAGGAGATCCGAGCCAGCCAGGATTCGAACCTGGAATCTCTTGATCCGTAGTCAAGCGCGTTATCCGTTGCGCCACTGGCCCCCACACGCTGCTCGCGAGGTATACCTTTCAAATGCAACGCCAAACAACTGGGAATGTTGCTAAAACATATTCTCCTCAAAAGGAGATCCGAGCCAGCCAGGATTCGAACCTGGAATCTCTTGATCCGTAGTCAAGCGCGTTATCCGTTGCGCCACTGGCCCCCACACGCTGCTCGCGAGGTATACCTTTCAAATGCAACGCCAAACAACTGGGAATGTTGCTAAAAAATATTCTCCTCTAAAGGAGATCCGAGCCAGCCAGGATTCGAACCTGGAATCTCTTGATCCGTAGTCAAGCGCGTTATCCGTTGCGCCACTGGCCCCCACACGCTGCTCGCGAGGTATACCTTTCAAATGCAACGCCAAACAACTGGGAATGTTGCTAAAAAATATTCTCCTCTAAAGGAGATCCGAGCCAGCCAGGATTCGAACCTGGAATCTCTTGATCCGTAGTCAAGCGCGTTATCCGTTGCGCCACTGGCCCCCACACGCTGCTCGCGAGGTATACCTTTCAAATGCAACGCCAAACAACTGGGAATGTTGCTAAAAAATATTCTCCTCGAAAGGAGATCCGAGCCAGCCAGGATTCGAACCTGGAATCTCTTGATCCGTAGTCAAGCGCGTTATCCGTTGCGCCACTGGCCCCCCACACGCTGCTCGCGAGGTATACCTTTCAAATGCAACGCCAAACAACTGGGAATGTTGCTAAAAAATATTCTCCTCAAAAGGAGATCCGAGCCAGCCAGGATTCGAACCTGGAATCTCTTGATCCGTAGTCAAGCGCGTTATCCGTTGCGCCACTGGCCCCCACACGCTGCTCGCGAGGTATACCTTTCAAATGCAACGCCAAACAACTGGGAATGTTGCTAAAAAATATTCTCCTCAAAAGGAGATCCGAGCCAGCCAGGATTCGAACCTGGAATCTCCTTGATCCGTAGTCAAGCGCGTTATCCGTTGCGCCACTGGCCCCCCACACGCTGCTCGCGAGGTATACCTTTCAAATGCAACGCCAAACAACTGGGAATGTTGCTAAAAAATATTCTCCTCAAAAGGAGATCCGAGCCAGCCAGGATTCGAACCTGGAATCTCTTGATCCGTAGTCAAGCGCGTTATCCGTTGCGCCACTGGCCCCCACACGCTGCTCGCGAGGTATACCTTTCAAATGCAACGCCAAACAACTGGGAATGTTGCTAAAAAATATTCTCCTCAAAAGGAGATCCGAGCCAGCCAGGATTCGAACCTGGAATCTCTTGATCCGTAGTCAAGCGCGTTATCCGTTGCGCCACTGCCCCCACACGCTGCTCGCGAGGTATACCTTTCAAATGCAACGCCAAACAACTGGGATGGTTGCTAAAAAATATTCTCCTCAAAAGTAGATCCGAGCCAGCCAGGATTCGAACCTGGAATCTCTTGATCCGTAGTCAAGCGCGTTATCCGTTGCGCCACTGGCCCCCACACGCTGCTCGCGAGGTATACCTTTCAAATGCAACGCCAAACAACTGGGAATGTTGCTAAAAAATATTCTCCTCAAAAGGAGATCCGAGCCAGCCAGGATTCGAACCTGGAATCTCTTGATCCGTAGTCAAGCGCGTTATCCGTTGCGCCACTGGCCCCCACACGCTGCTCGCGAGGTATACCTTTCAAATGCAACGCCAAACAACTGGGAATGTTGCTAAAAAATATTCTCCTCAAAAGGAGATCCGAGCCAGCCAGGATTCGAACCTGGAATCTCTTGATCCGTAGTCAAGCGCGTTATCCGTTGCGCCACTGGCCCCCACACGCTGCTCGCGAGGTATACCTTTCAAATGCAACGCCAAACAACTGGGAATGTTGCTAAAAAATATTCTCCTCAAAAGGAGATCCGAGCCAGCCAGGATTCGAACCTGGAATCTCTTGATCCGTAGTCAAGCGCGTTATCCGTTGCGCCACTGGCCCCCACACGCTGCTCGCGAGGTATACCTTTCAAATGCAACGCCAAACAACTGGGAATGTTGCTAAAAAATATTCTCCTCAAAAGGAGATCCGAGCCAGCCAGGATTCGAACCTGGAATCTCTTGATCCGTAGTCAAGCGCGTTATCCGTTGCGCCACTGGCCCCCACACGCTGCTCGCGAGGTATACCTTTCAAATGCAACGCCAAACAACTGGGAATGTTGCTAAAAAATATTCTCCTCAAAAGGAGATCCGAGCCAGCCAGGATTCGAACCTGGAATCTCTTGATCCGTAGTCAAGCGCGTTATCCGTTGCGCCACTGGCCCCCACACGCTGCTCGCGAGGTATACCTTTCAAATGCAACGCCAAACAACTGGGAATGTTGCTAAAAAATATTCTCCTCAAAAGGAGATCCGAGCCAGCCAGGATTCGAACCTGGAATCTCTTGATCCGTAGTCCAAGCGCGTTATCCGTTGCGCCACTGGCCCCCACACGCTGCTCGCGAGGTATACCTTTCAAATGCAACGCCAAACAACTGGGAATGTTGCTAAAAAATATTCTCCTCAAAAGGAGATCCGAGCCAGCCAGGATTCGAACCTGGAATCTCTTGATCCGTAGTCAAGCGCGTTATCCGTTGCGCCACTGGCCCCCACACGCTGCTCGCGAGGTATACCTTTCAAATGCAACGCCAAACAACTGGGAATGTTGCTAAAAAATATTCTCCTCAAAAGGAGATCCGAGCCAGCCAGGATTCGAACCTGGAATCTCTTGATCCGTAGTCAAGCGCGTTATCCGTTGCGCCACTGGCCCCCACACGCTGCTCGCGAGGTATACCTTTCAAATGCAACGCCAAACAACTGGAATGTTGCTAAAAAATATTCTCCTCAAAAGGAGATCCGAGGCAGCCAGGATTCGAACCTGGAATCTCTTGATCCGTAGTCAAGCGCGTTATCCGTTGCGCCACTGGCCCCCACACGCTGCTCGCGAGGTATACCTTTCAAATGCAACGCCAAACAACTGGGAATGTTGCTAAAAAATATTCTCCTCAAAAGGAGATCCGAGCAGCCAGGATTCGAACCTGGAATCTCTTGATCCGTAGTCAAGCGCGTTATCCGTTGCGCCACTGGCCCCCACACGCTGCTCGCGAGGTATACCTTTCAAATGCAACGCCAAACAACTGGGAATGTTGCTAAAAAATATTCTCCTCAAAAGGAGATCCGAGCCAGCCAGGATTCGAACCTGGAATCTCTTGATCCGTAGTCAAGCGCGTTATCCGTTGCGCCACTGGCCCCCACACGCTGCTCGCGAGGTATACCTTTCAAATGCAACGCCAAACAACTGGGAATGTTGCTAAAAAATATTCTCCTCAAAAGGAGATCCGAGCCAGCCAGGATTCGAACCTGGAATCTCTTGATCCGTAGTCAAGCGCGTTATCCGTTGCGCCACTGGCCCCCACACGCTGCTCGCGAGGTATACCTTTCAAATGCAACGCCAAACAACTGGGAATGTTGCTAAAAAATATTCTCCTCAAAAGGAGATCCGAGCCAGCCAGGATTCGAACCTGGAATCTCTTGATCCGTAGTCAAGCGCGTTATCCGTTGCGCCACTGGCCCCCACACGCTGCTCGCGAGGTATATCTTTCAAATGCAACGCCAAACAACTGGGAATGTTGCTAAAAAATATTCTCCTCGAAAGGAGATCCGAGCCAGCCAGGATTCGAACCTGGAATCTCTTGATCCGTAGTCAAGCGCGTTATCCGTTGCGCCACTGGCCCCCACACGCTGCTCGCGAGGTATACCTTTCAAATGCAACGCCAAACAACTGGGAATGTTGCTAAAAAATATTCTCCTCGAAAGGAGATCCGAGCCAGCCAGGATTCGAACCTGGAATCTCTTGATCCGTAGTCAAGCGCGTTATCCGTTGCGCCACTGGCCCCCACACGCTGCTCGCGAGGTATACCTTTCAAATGCAACGCCAAACAACTGGGAATGTTGCTAAAAAATATTCTCCTCAAAAGGAGATCCGAGCCAGCCAGGATTCGAACCTGGAATCTCTTGATCCGTAGTCAAGCGCGTTATCCGTTGCGCCACTGGCCCCCACACGCTGCTCGCGAGGTATACCTTTCAAATGCAACGCCAAACAACTGGGAATGTTGCTAAAAAATATTCTCCTCAAAGGAGATCCGAGCCAGCCAGGATTCGAACCTGGAATCTCTTGATCCGTAGTCAAGCGCGTTATCCGTTGCGCCACTGGCCCCCACACGCTGCTCGCGAGGTATACCTTTCAAATGCAACGCCAAACAACTGGGAATGTTGCTAAAAAATATTCTCCTCGAAAGGAGATCCGAGCCAGCCAGGATTCGAACCTGGAATCTCTTGATCCGTAGTCAAGCGCGTTATCCGTTGCGCCACTGGCCCCCACACGCTGCTCGCGAGGTATACCTTTCAAATGCAACGCCAAACAACTGGGAATGTTGCTAAAAAATATTCTCCTCGAAAGGAGATCCGAGCCAGCCAGGATTCGAACCTGGAATCTCTTGATCCGTAGTCAAGCGCGTTATCCGTTGCGCCACTGGCCCCCACACGCTGCTCGCGAGGTATACCTTTCAAATGCAACGCCAAACAACTGGGAATGTTGCTAAAAAATATTCTCCTCGAAAGGAGATCCGAGCCAGCCAGGATTCGAACCTGGAATCTCTTGATCCGTAGTCAAGCGCGTTATCCGTTGCGCCACTGGCCCCCACACGCTGCTCGCGAGGTATACCTTTCAAATGCAACGCCAAACAACTGGGAATGTTGCTAAAAAATATTCTCCTCGAAAGGAGATCCGAGCCAGCCAGGATTCGAACCTGGAATCTCTTGATCCGTAGTCAAGCGCGTTATCCGTTGCGCCACTGGCCCCCACACGCTGCTCGCGAGGTATACCTTTCAAATGCAACGCCAAACAACTGGGAATGTTGCTAAAAAATATTCTCCTCGAAAGGAGATCCGAGCCAGCCAGGATTCGAACCTGGAATCTCTTGATCCGTAGTCAAGCGCGTTATCCGTTGCGCCACTGGCCCCCACACGCTGCTCGCGAGGTATACCTTTCAAATGCAACGCCAAACAACTGGGAATGTTGCTAAAAAATATTCTCCTCAAAAGGAGATCCGAGCCAGCCAGGATTCGAACCTGGAATCTCTTGATCCGTAGTCAAGCGCGTTATCCGTTGCGCCACTGGCCCCCACACGCTGCTCGCGAGGTATACCTTTCAAATGCAACGCCAAACAACTGGGAATGTTGCTAAAAAATATTCTCCTCAAAAGGAGATCCGAGCCAGCCAGGATTCGAACCTGGAATCTCTTGATCCGTAGTCAAGCGCGTTATCCGTTGCGCCACTGGCCCCCACACGCTGCTCGCGAGGTATACCTTTCAAATGCAACGCCAAACAACTGGGAATGTTGCTAAAAAATATTCTCCTCAAAAGGAGATCCGAGCCAGCCAGGATTCGAACCTGGAATCTCTTGATCCGTAGTCAAGCGCGTTATCCGTTGCGCCACTGGCCCCCACACGCTGCTCGCGAGGTATACCTTTCAAATGCAACGCCAAACAACTGGGAATGTTGCTAAAAAATATTCTCCTCAAAAGGAGATCCGAGCCAGCCAGGATTCGAACCTGGAATCTCTTGATCCGTAGTCAAGCGCGTTATCCGTTGCGCCACTGGCCCCCACACGCTGCTCGCGAGGTATACCTTTCAAATGCAACGCCAAACAACTGGGAATGTTGCTAAAAAATATTCTCCTCAAAAGGAGATCCGAGCCAGCCAGGATTCGAACCTGGAATCTCTTGATCCGTAGTCAAGCGCGTTATCCGTTGCGCCACTGGCCCCCACACGCTGCTCGCGAGGTATACCTTTCAAATGCAACGCCAAACAACTGGGAATGTTGCTAAAAAATATTCTCCTCAAAAGGAGATCCGAGCCAGCCAGGATTCGAACCTGGAATCTCTTGATCCGTAGTCAAGCGCGTTATCCGTTGCGCCACTGGCCCCCACACGCTGCTCGCGAGGTATACCTTTCAAATGCAACGCCAAACAACTGGGATGTTGCTAAAAAATATTCTCCTCAAAAGGAGATCCGAGCCAGCCAGGATTCGAACCTGGAATCTCTTGATCCGTAGTCAAGCGCGTTATCCGTTGCGCCACTGGCCCCCACACGCTGCTCGCGAGGTATACCTTTCAAATGCAACGCCAAACAACTGGGAATGTTGCTAAAAAATATTCTCCTCAAAAGGAGATCCGAGCCAGCCAGGATTCGAACCTGGAATCTCTTGATCCGTAGTCAAGCGCGTTATCCGTTGCGCCACTGGCCCCCACACGCTGCTCGCGAGGTATACCTTTCAAATGCAACGCCAAACAACTGGGAATGTTGCTAAAAAATATTCTCCTCAAAAGGAGATCCGAGCCAGCCAGGATTCGAACCTGGAATCTCTTGATCCGTAGTCAAGCGCGTTATCCGTTGCGCCACTGGCCCCCACACGCTGCTCGCGAGGTATACCTTTCAAATGCAACGCCAAACAACTGGGAATGTTGCTAAAAAATATTCTCCTCAAAAGGAGATCCGAGCCAGCCAGGATTCGAACCTGGAATCTCTTGATCCGTAGTCAAGCGCGTTATCCGTTGCGCCACTGGCCCCCACACGCTGCTCGCGAGGTATAACCTTTCAAATGCAACGCCAAACAACTGGGAATGTTGCTAAAAAATATTCTCCTCAAAAGGAGATCCGAGCCAGCCAGGATTCGAACCTGGAATCTCTTGATCCGTAGTCAAGCGCGTTATCCGTTGCGCCACTGGCCCCCACACGCTGCTCGCGAGGTATACCTTTCAAATGCAACGCCAAACAACTGGGAATGTTGCTAAAAAATATCTCCTCAAAAGGAGATCCGAGCCAGCCAAGGGATTCGAACCTGGAATCTCTTGATCCGTAGTCAAGCGCGTTATCGTTGCGCCACTGGCCCCCCACTACGCTGCTCGCGAGGTATATCTTTCAAATGCAACGCCAAACAACTGGGAATGTTGCTAAAAAATATTCTCCTCAGAAGGAGATCCGAGCCAGCAGGATTCGAACCTGGAATCTCTTGATCCGTAGTCAAGCGCGTTATCCGTTGCGCCACTGGCCCCCACACGCTGCTCGCGAGGTATAACCTTTCAAATGCAACGCCAAACAACTGGGATATGTTGCTAA